>OX421404.1:9533666-10751999 GCA_949126875.1 Lochmaea capreae | reverse complement strand
TATTTCGAATATCACAGAGGTTCAATATATTTTGTTTAAGTATAAGTTCTTAAGATTAATTTGCCGTAACAAAGAAGTCGATGCCATGTAAAGTACGCCGTCAGTAAATTTTTGAAAAATAAATGTATCTCGGCTCCCTGAAGTCCTACAAATTTCATTTTTTTGCAAAATATTAGTTTTAAAGAGCACTATTAAGTTCTGCAACTGCGAATCGAATGCCATAAAAAATGAAAAAGTTATCAAAAAACCAGTCTGTAAATTTTGCATTATTTGGCAATGCATTTTTCGACGCTAAAATTATATACATCAATGTAATTCATTAATAAGCTTATAGTACAAGTCTTCACGAATAAAATAAGCTTCCGATGAACTCTGGCAGGAAGAGCCCATTTGCCAAAACACTTTTTTTTCGCAAACTTGTAATAAAAAAAAAATTATTTTTTTTAATTTTCGAAAAAAGCATGATTTTCGGCTTACTTACCTCTACATTTTTTCAAAGTTTCATGTGGATTGATTGAAAAATGAATTTTTAATTACAAAAAATAAAAAACGCTATTTTCGGTGGGTTTTCCCGTTTTTATCGGAAAATTATGAACTGATTTTCATAAACCAAAGATTAAATGATAGGTATTTTTAATATCTACAACTTTCTCATTTAACTTTTTTTTAGGAGTTTTTTTTAAACGCAAAAAACCGTTTTTAGCAGTTTTCGAATTTGTTTGCTAGTGGTTTAAACGCTATCTTTTTTGAAATCGCTTAACCTATGTGCCCATACTTTTTTGTGCTGTTTACAATTCGTTCTTGAAAATTTCCCTATTGATTGGACTAATTGTAGTATACCAATTGTGGTACGCAACTGAGTTATTTTTGGTTCTGGTTTTTGGATGTTGGAAGTTGAAAACTAAGTGAACAGGAGTATAGTTTTGGGTGTAGATAATGAAGGAAATACAGTAAAGTTTCGTGACAAGTTGGTCGATATTTTTATTTCACAACCTATCATATTATAGGGATAGTAAATGTGCATCATCACATTTTGTGGCATAATATATCGCAGGTAAACACAGGGTGCGGCACCGAAAACGAAACAGATCGCATATCTTGAATACAAATTTTTGTCAATTTTTATTTAAAGGGGAACATATATCGATCATATCCTCAACTATCCTACATACCTCCCCTCCCCGCCCCTCTGTCACTATTACCAATAAAATTGAAATAGGGAAAGAACTAAGTGTGACACATCATTGAAAAGGTAATTTTATAAGGAATTTGACACTGAGACATGTGACAGTTCAAATAAGCGTATTTTCATGTGAAAGCCAATTTCAACAATTTAATGCTTGTTACCTTTGGAACAAAATTTAACTTACTACGCCTATGTTTTCGTAAAATAAAAATAAAGGTTTTTGTTTCCATAACTACCAGGTCTGTTTTTTAGGTTAGCGTCATTGATACTTCAAGTCTATTAGCGAGTAAAACATAAAAATGGTTTATTCTATTCAGGAGAGAGTAGAAATTGTTGAGTGTTATTTAAATAATAACGAATGGACTAGCACTGCCTGCTGCCTGTACAATTTTCAATGAGCGACACCCAAAAAACAGGTTAAATGTAAGTACGTTTTGGAACTTATTTCAAAATTTCGACAAACAGGATCTGTTCAAAATAAAAAAAACGGCAGATTCTAATCCGGTAAGAAACGAAGTGGTACAGGTAGCCGTTTTAGGACAAGTTGTTGCAGATCCAACTCGTAGTACAAGAAAGCTTGCAGAATTATCTGGAGTAAGTCAAAGTACGGTGTCGGGCGAATTTGAAAGCCAACAAACTCCATCCCTATAAAATTCATTTAGTTCAGGAACTTAACGAAGACGATTTTGATCGCCGCTTACAATTTTGTGAAATCATGAGCGAGCATGCTATACAAGATCCACATTTTCTTTATAACATTTGTTTTTCGGATGAATGCAGTTTTTATGTTAACGGGACTGTCAACCGACATAACTGCCGATACTGGTCAGATTCCAATCCAAGAATATTTCATGAAACGGATACTCAACACTCAGAAAAGTTAAACGTTTGGGCTGGAATATTTGGCGATCATATTGTTGGTCCATTTTTTTACCAGGTAATTTAACTGGGGGTATGTATTTGGAATTACTCGAAAATACTGTTGATCCAATGTTAACAGACATAATAGGAAATTATAGCCGATACCTTGAAGATCACCTAATATTTCAACAGGACGAGGCTCCTCCACATTTTGCTGCAGCGGTTCGTCAGTAATTAAGTGAAAACTTTCCTAGACATTGGATTGGACGAAGAGGATTTATTGAATGGCCCCCACGATCTCCTGATCTGACCCCCTTAGATTACTTTTTATGGGGATATCTGAAAAGTAAAATATACTCCACTCAGCCAGGTTCCTTAGAAAAGTAACGTGAACGTATCATTGCCGAATGTCGTCAAATAACTCCAGAGATGCTTCAAAACGTCAGATAAAAATTCGAGAATAATTTTTATTCGTGTATGGAAGTTAATGGGCAACACTTTCAGCATTTACATTGAGGTAATTTAGTTTTTAATTATGGGAGCTGTTCTACATTTTCCAATTTAATTTTCATGTTCACTTTTCTATTTTTCTTTGTTTTGATTATGAATTGACGCTAAACTAAAAAACAGATCTGGTAGTTATGGAAACAAAAACCTTTATTTTTACGTGAACTGTCACATGTCACAGTGTCAAATTCCTTATAAAATTACCTTTTCAATGATGTGTCACAGCACTTCCCCTATTTCAATTTTATTGGTAATAGTGATGGAGGGATGTACGACAGTTGAGGTTATGATCGATAGATGTCCCCCTTGAAATAAAAATCGACATCTTTTTGCAATTTCCCCAAAAAAATTTGTCTTCAAGATATGCGATCTGTTTCGTTTTCGGTGCCGCACCCTGTATAGTTCTGAAATAGTATATTCTGTCACAATGCTCAAGCAATTCCCATCATGATTTTACAGGTTTATAGCCGTTATTTCTTCTTTTTAAAAAAGCTATCCGGCTTTCCACCAATAATCAAGTTCGTTCAATGCTATTTGTGTTATAAGTGTCACTCTTTATCAAATACGGATATGGCTATTATAATATACAAAATCTTATTTACCTTGTACTTATATTTTTTTATATTAAAAAAAGGAGCTATAAAGCAAAAAATACTGGTGGGTTACATTAAAGGATAAAATGATCATCAAATTTAATTACAGGAAACTGTAATCAAGTAAATTTAATTAAGTTCTTATGAATTGTTGCGATTCATATATATCACACTGGTGCTATAAAGAACATCATTAGAATATTACTTAAAGTCAGCGGCATATTGTTGTTAACATAAAGTGCGCGCATAAAATTGTTTTTAAAGGTATGTTCAGATTTTATCTCATTCATAGTTAGTATGTTTTTCATTTTAAAATTGTAGAAAGATTCAAAATATACAATATTGAAAGTAGTTACAACACATTTGTTTAGTTTCAATGGTGGTTTTATTCGAAGTATACTGAATAACTCATCAACTGTTAGTCAACAAAATTTCAATAATTATTTCAATCTTGAAGGTCATTAGTTCATATGGAATCACGAATTCGAAATTTTCAAGAAAATCGTATAAGCTCATCCTATTATATAATATGTAATAATAATCATAAAATATATACCACAACTTGCGAGAAAACAAGCGAATCCTTGAATGAGTACCTCGTCAACCCCAGACTTCGTTCTACCGTTTTCGCATGCTTTAGAGGAGATTACGTTACCGTCAGAAAAGTGTTAATCTCTGATATTTTTATTTTTTTTAGTCCTAATTTTATTTGTTATTTACACTTTTTATATTTAAATTTTAGATCATTAATTTTATATTGATTATTTTTTGACGTTTCTTAAAACCAATCACAAGGGTAAGTTTCAACCAATTATGTCATTATTATAGCAGGAATAAATCTCTTGTGATTATTCTCGGGAATAATCACTGTGGCTTTTATTTGCCTAGCAAGTTGTCAAAATAATTACCTAATTGTGTCAACGCGATATATAAAATGGGTGAAAATTATCGGTTTAGTACCTTTTCTGATGCAGAAATAACAAAAAAGATTTTAGAATAATTTTATGACAGTTTTATTGATCTTTTTTATTGTAAGAATTTGTGAACCAAAAAATAATCTAGTCAAATATAACTCGCGAGTTCCAAAAATTAGAAAATAATTTTACAGATTTTGTTCAAACTTGTTGCCATTTGGAATTAGCTACTCGAGCCCTGCGTTCTCTCGTGACTATTGCCTGGCAACAAGTTTTCAAAAAATCTGTCAAATTATTTTCAATTTATTCTGACTCTCTTGTTATATTATTACTGATAACAGATTTCGAGTTTAATAGATTTCACCTCGACTTCACTGAGGTTAAAGCTAAAAATATCTACAAGAAAAGAAAAAACTATAATCAACACATCTAATGGACAACACAAACAATATATTTATCCAATGGAACTGCAGCGGTATTAAAAATCTTATTGGTGAAATCGATCTATTGAAAGAACGTTTTTTGCCATCAATTATTCTTATTCAAGAAACTCATCTTAAACCATTTTGCATTAGAGGGTTTCAGTGTTTCTGTAAAGATGAATAGCCTTCCATCAGAGCCAAAGGAGGAGTCGCTATTTTTATCTGAAATAATATTCCTTCAAAAGACATTAGATTAGTTAACAATTTACAAGCCAAAGCGGTCCAAATTGACAATTGACCACCCAATAAAAACCACTATAAGTAATTTCTAGTTACCAGATGGAAACTGGCACTCACAACAGATCCAGGATGTGATCAACCAACTTACTCCACCTCTTTTTATTGTAGGTGGCTCATTCGCCTTCTTGGGGATCCACAAAAGGTCGCCGCATGGAATCTGTGTTAAAAAATAATAATTTAATCATTTTGAACAGTGGAAAACCCACACACTTTAGTGCCAGAAATTGCACAACACCTGCTATTGACTTAACCTTATGCTCTCCGCAGCTTGCTTCTAGATTACTCTGGGATGTAGACGACGACTTATATTCTAGCGATCATTTCCAATAATTATCAAAATTGATGCCCATGCAAAAGTGTTTCAAATGAAGAAAAGATGGTTAATAAAAAAAGCGGACTGGAATAAATATAAAGAATCGGTTAATAAACCCTATCTCCCTGACAATGTTGATGATGCCGTCGCTATTGTTACAAAGGCATTAGTGGAAGCGGCGAAACTAAGCATCTCTAGGTCAAATACGACAGCATCCGCAGACCTGTTCCATGGTGGGATGAAAACCTCAAAGTAGCTATAAAACAGAGAAACACATGTTATAATAAATTTAAAAGGTGCCCCACATTATAAAATCCAATTAAGCTAGAGCTTATTCAAGGAGATTGATCATTCAATCTAAAAAAACATCCTTTCAAGAATACGTGGGAACAATTACAGGTGAGTCTACAGGAAATTTGGAGAAAAATAAAAATAATTATTGGCCTAAACACTTTTGAGTTCCCCCAAAAAATAAAAAACCTATCAAAAGTGGATTTACAATGCATTCTTAATTTGTTTAATTGTATCTTGAATTCAGGATCATTCCCAAGAAGCTGGAAGATGGCCACTATTGTCCCGGTTTTAAATCCTGATAAACTTTCGTCTGACACTAACAGCTATCGGCCTATTTCTTTAATAAACTGTTTGGGAAAACTTTTGGAAAAAATTGTTAATCTCCTGGTGGTTGGAATCAAAAAACCTCATCTCAAAATCAAACTGGTTGCCGTAGCAAACATTTTACAACCGACACGCTAGTGTACTTAGAGAACGAAATTTAAAAATCTTTTTTGAATCGGGAACATCTTGTTGCGGTAAGTTTTGACCTATGACCAAGTCAGAAGAATTTATATCCTTAAACAACTGAACGAGTGGGGACTAACAGGAAAACTCCCAATACTACTTCAGAACTTTATTGAAGAAAGATTTTTTACTGTGAGTGTAGTTAATGGACAATCTTCGATTAGAAATCTGGAAAATGGAATACCTCAAGGATCCGTTTTGTGTGTAACATTATTTGCTATTGCTACCAATTTGATGATAAGAAAAATGAAACAAATGCTGAGAAATTTTTATAGTTTGACGACCTGGTAATATTTCCATGAATACTATCAATCGGTGTTTAAATGAGGAAATAATTCACCAGAATGAAGAGGTAAAGCAAAGGAGATTTAAATTTTCGACAGAAAACAATACCTCCATTCCCTTCTGCAGATTAAGACGAGGGCAAAAGGATCCCGAACTCTATATAGAGGGACTTTGTATAAATGTCAGAACCAACAATACCATATCCAGCTTAACTGGGATTGGAAGCATGCTGTCGGGAAGGAACGTTGGTGTGGTACACAGACGGATCTAAGTCCGACATTGGAACAGGAGCTGGAGTCCATGGTGCTAGACCCAGGTACAATATCCATGCATCGTTGGGGAATCTTGCATCTGAATTCCAGGCAGAAATCTACGCTATGGACATGTGTTTGCAATTAAATATCGAAAGGGGTATAGAGGCCAAAAGATCTTTATACTCTCTGATAGTCAGGCAGCACTAAAATCTTTAGCATGTCCTCAGATCAGATCTAGACTGGTCTGGGACTGTCTACAAAAACTATTAACCCTGGCTTACCATAATAGAGTTACTCTTAAGTGGTTCCTGGTGCACAAGGGCATTGTAGGAAATGAAAAGGCAGACATCCTAGCAAAGCTAGGGTCTGAGACTGCATTCACTGGTCCTGAATCAGTATTTGGGATATCTAAAACTGCTGCACGAGGTTGTATATCTCGGAGGACTCAAACTAAACATCAGTCGTACTGGAGACACGTGCCAAAACAAGAGCACGGAAAACTCCTGGTCAAAAAACCCTCGGAGACGCTGACTAATGAAATACTAAACCTTAGCAGGGGCCAGATAAGGATAGTGACGGGTTTACTCACCGGTCACTGTACCCTAAGGAAGCACATGCATATAATCGGCATATATAGAGAGGAGCCTATCTGTCGGATTGTCGGTTGTGTATGGAACATTATCTTCGATTGTGAAGCATTATCTCATTGGAAGTATAGACTCATAGGTCTAGAACATCCAAGGGAGGATTTCTCCAAGAAGGACCTAGTGAAAAGACTGTTGAGTCTGATAAGGGCTACTGGTCTCTTCACATAAACGGCACAACCAATAGCACAAAAAGCATAAGGGATGAGGTGTCGAAGACTCAAGCCTCTTACTGGTGGTGCTGAACCAATCAATTAATCCATCAATGTCAGAAGCTGCATTAAATGTCTCGGCCTAATATTTGACTCGAAACTTCTTTGGAACGAGCATCTAATCTAACTTGAGATAAAGTGTCAAAAGGCATTGAATATAATTGAATGTATGTCCAGCATAAAGTGGGTGGCTGACAGGAAAGTGCTTCTGAAATTTAACTCCTTTATGCGATCTAGACTTACACGTACGTCTAGACAGATTTCAAGCAGCAGCTGTAACAACAGTGGTTGTACAATGTGCTACCGGTGTCCTTCCGCCTGACCTTGGGAGACATTCCCAAATAATGATATATTCCTCAAAAATTCTATTATTTTTCTGTGCCAATAATGAATTTGCATCAAGACCATCCACAACGCGCCCGGCAAGAGTGAGATACATTGAAGCCTGCAAAAAATATTCTGTAGCACAGGCACCTCTTTTGACAGAACAGGTTCCCACGGTACCTCCATGGACTTTCTGTGTTCCACAAATTAACACCAAACTTGACATCCTGGAAAAAAGAAAATACCCCTCCTTCAACGTATAGAGCACTATTTTATGTGGAATTTGAATCCCGCCAAAATAACCTCATTATTTAGGTACACTGATTTAGGGTCAAAATGTGATAGTGGAACTGGTTCAGCTATAGTCGTGATTAACGGTGTATATCAATGGTCTCACCATAACTCATGTTCAATGTTCACATCTGAATCGTACGCTATTTGTCAAGTTCTTTTGTATTTTTCAATGTCTAATTATCAATGTGCTCGGACTCCCTTATTGCTATTAGTTTGATAAGTAATGTATTCACAAAAAACAACATGTCAACGCATATTGGAAATAAACGCGTATCGTATCGTTCGTGGGAATGTCCAGTGGATAACGGTGTACCTATACCTTATAGTGACTTCATATTAAAGACAAGATAAAAAAAATAAGACAACAAAGATGGTCACAATATAATGGCCAGCTTAAAGCTATTAAGCCAACTATAAATAAATGGTTATACCTGCGCAAGCAGGTGATAATTACCAGATTAAGCATTGGAAATACTAACCTGGCTCATTATTATCTTCTTGGTGGTATTCCTTGGCCCCGATGCCCCAATTGTAACCATAGGCTTCTTACGGAAGATATCTTCAGCTGCCAATATTTTCAAGGCCATCGAACGCTTTGTGAAGTAGAGCCTACAATTCTAAATGCACTATTTATACACTAAATAAAGTATATTAAAAACACTACTTTACCTTCAAGCTGTCCACATAACTAGTCGTATTTAGATACGAAGGCTGCAGCTAATGATCTTACCAATCCAGGCTGCATAAAACAAAATAAAATAAAAAACAATCTAATAATAATAATAGTAAGAATAATAATAATCCAACCAATCAAATCAAATAAGAATATTTATCTACTATAAATGTATACCCAAATAGTAGAGTAATTTACACTGATGGTTCTAAAAGTGTGAACAGTGCCGGAAGTACTTTTTACACTGACAGTATAACACGAACTTGGACATTACCAGGAGCAGCTTCAGTGCTCACTGCAGAGCTATGCAAATAATATCATATGTACTGATTTACTTAGCTCACTTCAAGCTGTAGAAAATAACTTTAATTCTGACCCGCTCATTAGAAATATTCATAATATTTTATTTCACTTGGAATCTGTCGGGAAGAAAGTAATATTTCGATGGATACCAAGTCATATTGGCATCGTTGGTAATGAATGTGCTGACCTAGCTGCAAAAAGAGCACTCAGTGAGCAACAAGAAAAAATTCCAGCTAGGTCAGATGATTACAAGCTGCACATTAAGCAAATAATAATATCAACATGGCAGAATCAATGGAGTCAACATGCCTCCAAGCTAGGTAGGCTAAGAACCTCTGTTAAACCATGGAGAGCTAAATTAAATTTGAACAGAAGAGAACAGGTCAAATTAACAAGAATTAGGATTGTACACACACATCTTACATCCTCCTTTATGCTAAGACAAAATTCGCCTAAATGCGAAATATGCAATACAATTGTAACAATTAATTAATTTATTTATTTATTTATATGTTATTCAAACAAACCTTACGGTTTTATTACATGAATAAATATATAAAATAAAATACATTTTTACTTCATATGTGAGAAAATATAAGTAATAATGGTAATTATAATAATCAAAACTGTATGAGGGTATACACCCACCTTTAAAACTGTTCACATAGATATGTCAGTTAAATGATCTATAACTGTTTTGCGGAAAACTCTGGCAGAAACTGTCCATTCCAGTGTATTGAATTGATTTGAGAGTCGAAACGTGTTTACAGTAGGTGATCTCGAAATATTAAACAAATGGAGGCACATTAAACATAGGTACTGGGGCATTCTTCTAGGCGGAACAATAAATCTAATGAATGACAATATCTCTGAGGAGTTAATTATATTATTAATAATATACAGAAACACCAATATTGATAAATGTCGTCTATTTTCTAAGGATAATATCTTAAATTCGTTCCCAAGGAACGTGCTCCTAAATTTCTGGCAGTCCGAGTATATGCGATATTTTTTGAAATATAGAAATCTTAAAAATTCGTTTTGTATTTTCTCTAATTTACTCCAACTGGTTTGGTATTCAGTAAACCAAATTAGTGAGCCGAATTCTAGTTTGCTTCTAACTAAGCTATAGTATAAAAGTTTGAGAGTGCTTATATTGTTAAAATTGTATCATTGTCTTATTATGAAGCCTAATGTTTTATTAGCTGATTTGACCATATTGTTGATATGAGTGGCAAATGAGAATTTGCTATCATAAGTTATGCCTAAGTCTTTAATTTCATAACATCGTTTTAAACTTTGACCCCCCATCATATAATCAAAAACACATGGTTCCTTAATACGCGTTATGGTTAATACAGAACGTTTACTTAAATTTAAATGTAATTTATTTTTGCAACTCCACTCATATACCCTATCAACGTCCCTCTGTAACTTAATACAATCTCTGTTTCTGTTTCTATATTACGTATTATTTTGAAATCATCTGCAAATATCAGGCCTTCTGATGATACTAATAATTTTGGCAAATCGTTAATAAAAAGTAAAAAAAGAAGTGGTCCAAGACTGGAACCCTGAGGTACTCCAGAATTTGCCTCAAATTTTCCCGATGTGTTCCCTATATGTTTTACCATTATATATATCTGTCTTTTAAATAACTTTTAAATAATCGTAAAAGATTATAGGATAAACCATAACTACCTAATTTCTGCAGTAGTATGTCATGATCCACTTTATCGAACGCTTTTCTGAAGTCCGTGTATACAACATCGAGCTGAGATTTACATTTCATAGCTTCAAATACATGATTACTAAAAAGAAACAAGTTTGTATTAGATGATTTTTTTGACACAAACCCATGTTGCTGAGGTACTATATAATTTTCAACATGCATATATACAATTTGCAGTACAACATCTGTTCGAAAAGTTTGGCTGGAGCACACATGATTGATATAGGTCGATAATTTTCAATATTCATTTTATCATCAGACTTAAATATTGGACATACCAATCCTGTTTTCCAGACTGACGGAAATACATTACTTTTTAAAATAAGATTATAAATATGAAGTAGGGGTTGTTTTACCCATTCTCCGCACGCTTTCAATATATAAGGTGGGATTCCATCAGAACCCTCAGCTTTTTTGGGTTTAAGCTTTTTTAAGGCAATATCAAAGTCTAATTCATTAACTGAATTCAATACTAAAGTATTACTAGTTACGTCCAAATCAGTATTAAAATTTAAATCATAAGAGGCTTTGTTCTGTGTATATACTGTCGCGAAAAATGTCGCAAAACATTCTGCAGTTTTATTTTCTGGTATCCCTTTATGAATAAATTAATTACTGTTACAATTTATTGTATTATTTCTTATATAATTCCAAACATTTTTAATGTCAGAATTTACTTCCTGTTCTACTTCATTAATATATTTCTTTTTTTCAATTTTAATAAGCTTAGTTAAGTCTCGTCTTAATTCCATGTATTTATTCTTGAAATAACTTGAAATATTTTTTAATTCGTTATATATGTTTTTCTCCTTTAATATACTATTTTATTTCCACAGTGAACCATGATGGATATATTTTCGACTTTCTGTAATGAGCATATCTTGGCACACAATCATTTACTATACCATTCCAAATATTATAAAAATGATGTAATGTTAGGTTTACATCTTGTTTTTCGTTAAGAATCATATCCCAGTTTGCATCCCTTACACGCTTCGTTATATTAGGAAAATCTGCTTTCTTATAGTTGTACCTCACACTATCAACAACATCATTCGTGTTTTTACACGTCTATCCATTCGCGCTATTATTAATGAAAATTTCAAGTGCAGGATCTGGCAGGATGGTATATATCCTCTTTAACAAATGGCACGAGATCCCTTCTAACTGTACAATTATTATAGTTATTTTCAGAAGAGATTACTAAATCTAATGTTCTTCCTTGGTGATTCTTTACGTCATAATACAAAGCGAGGCCATTAAAGTCAACAAATTCCTGGAAAAGTATTTCGTTTGAGATATTTTTATTATAAATAATTCCAGTTATTTTTCGTATATTAAAATCTCCGTTTTCATCAAACACCTCAATGATATTTTGGAGAAATTCAAAAACTGATTCATATACATTAATTAAGCTTCCAGAAGGTATATATATTCCACTAAATACATACCTGGTACTTTTTGCTTTAATTTCAACTATAATTACTTCAAAAAGCGTAGTATATTAATGACCCTTACTATTTTATGTTGTTTTTTAATTTCTAGAAGAACACCTCCTCCGGTTTTTTTATCAGTGAATTCTAAGTCCCTGTCGCTTCTTACTAAATTGAATATTCGTAAGTCTATTACACCTCCATCATTCACTCCATCCTGTAACCATGTTTCTACTGCTATTATAATATCAAAAAACACCAGTTAGGGAATTTCTAAAAAATTCATTGGATTTAGTGTTCAATCCTCTACAGTTTTAAAAATAAATGCTAAAAAATTTCGACATATTCAGTCAATGTGAGCTCACACTGCTCTAAACAATTTCAATCATGAAACGAAAATCACATTTGTTCCAAAGAGAACTTTTTCTAAAGTTAACTACTCCAAATTCAAAATAATAATAAAAATCTTAGTAAAATTTAAAACAAAATTATCAAATTACTTTTAATTGAAATACAATATTTCCAATCGTATAATGTTGCCTATAGCAACCCATACATTAATAAATTGGTAATATTAATTTATGTGGATTGTTTATAGAAAAGAAAAGAAACAATATTCCTGCAAAAACAAAAAAGCAACACAAAAAAACAAAACTCCTTGTTTTCTGCTCTTCCAAATCCTTCTGGCTTTGAATTAACCTGACAGCGTTGTCACACTTCACAAAAATTCTACCATTCATAGACCATGATGCGTACCGTCCATATTTTGTTCTAGCAGCTTTTAGTAGCTTATATGCCCCATCTGTTAAATTATCATTTACGAAAATAGGTGAACCTTTGAAGGTTTTCCTTGCACTTAGTATTTCCCTTTTTTTTTTTTTAAATTGTCACAAAGGTAACAATAACTGGTCTTGGGTATACTTGTCCTACCTTGTGCTTACCTATTCTGTATATGTTGTAGATTTCAAAATGTGCACATTTAATTTTCATCCCTTAGATAGCAGATTTTCTCTTTCTTCTTCTTCAATACCTGATATAATAATAGAACTTTCTTCATTTTTATGTTCTATTTGCTCGACTTGTTCAGTGATTTTCTGTATTTGTTCTTTATTTATTTCTACTGACATTTCCATATTTGTAAATTGTGACAACAAGTCATCAAGTTTTCCACCTATTGAGTCAAACTTCTTACCATTATCTTGCATTTGTTCTTCAATTTTGTCATTTAACTTCGGAACAATTTTGTTGGCTATAGCTTCTAATGTGTTTTCGTCTACCACACCAGTTCCACTTGCACTTCTAAATTTTTGACTCATATTTATTTTTTTTTAGGGAATTTACAGATAAAATCTGACAACAGTGTTCAATTTTGCAACTTTCCAATAATAACAATTAGGTATTGTTAACTAATGCACTTTATTTGGAGAAACGATAAACACTATTCTCGCTATTCTGATTAGGAACACTTATTACTAATGTTGAACCAAGACTATATGTCACAATTTTAAGAAATTCCACAAAATTCACTCGAATTTCTCGGAGTTCACATGAAAGATGTCTACAGTCCGACAGACATACTACTAAACTGTCCAAAATATCTCAATCAACGACACCAAATGATGCTTCCAAATGATATTTGAAATAATAATAATAATACACGCCTTATTACAAGTACCATCCGCATTCAGCTCTAGAAAATGCTGATTTTAGACTATACTACGATAGATCAATTATCACAGATACAAGGGTGACGAATAACTGGCCTGATATTGTAGCATAAAAAAGCTAATTCCGTTCTTGTAGTGGATGTTGCTGTAACCAATAATAAAAATATTTTAGACAAATACAATGAGAAAATATACGAAATACACCTATCTTATTGCTATTGAGGTAGGACATATTATGTGGCATGCAGAGAAAGTAGAGGTGGTGCCGGTCATCGTTTCATCTACGGGACTAATTCCCAAAACTCTACAAGACGCCTCACTAAACTAGGTCTTCATAAAAATCCATACATCGATCTGCAGTAGACTGCTATTTCGAATACTTATCACACTGTCCGTAAATTTTTAATCCCATATTTGCGTTCACACACGCTGAGGATAGGTCAACATTACAAGCAATTACACTTAAGATAATGATAAGTCATAATAATAATAATAGTAATGATAATAAAATTTATTGCTTCTTTGAACTTGCTTACAGCAATAAGAGGCTAAATATACTATTACATTAATACGTTGTCATAATATAATTAATCAGTTAGACTGAGAATAATAAAAGAGAAAAAACTCATTCATTTCAAATAAAAGATCTTAATTTGAGTATATTCCAGATGTATTGGCAAATGTGTGCAATGATTAGCTACAGCATCTTTTTCTAAAACGGAAAAGTTGAATTATGAAAAATTATTACAGTAATCTACTTAATATACATTGCCTTGATATCGCAAGAGTCAACAAGTTTTTGATTGTTGGTTATAGTATAGGACAACTTCAGATAACGGTCATATTTCATTTGAGGCAGTTTATGTGAGGAGATTTGAAATAATTGTAAGACAATTGATGGATTTACCATATCTTCATACTGTGGTGGTTCGATTGTGGAGCGATCTAGCGGCATGTGTCGGAAGTAAGTATGAGATAGAAAAGTAGAAAACCAGAAACTCAGTATCTACATTTCCATGAAGACTCTATAAGGAGATCGGTTTCCATGTATTCCAATTTCTGGTCATGGTAGAGGGAACCAGTTTAAATCCAATACCAAAAACAACCATTCTTAATTCTTAACAATTTCAATATTTCTAGTTCTTTCTTTGAGTATTTGTCATATGTAATGTTTAATATACTACTGTCATTTATAAGGAACATATACTACAGTCAATGAAGGCAAAAATCAGCGACAACCTCCGATTTCGTTGAACCTCCACAGTTTTGGATGAAAATTTGGGATTGACTATGTTTTACGCTCTACTCCAAAAGTGACATATGCTCGTCTTGCGCTTTTTGCATTTTATGGGCGAAATCCACTCCTTTTGTTAAAAATGGAAAAAATGCAGGTTTAACCATTCTGGCTTAAATAATTTAATTAGGTAAAATTTATGTTTTTTGTCATATTTATATGCATGGTGTATGATTTTAATTATTTTTTCAACTCTTTTCGCAACCACCCCTTAAATCGAAAATCATGAAAAAATCATTTTTTGTATTTCTGGGTTTTAAAATCGCATATTAACATTACATAAACAGTTTGTTTGATACTTATGATATAATTTTTGGTTGACAGTGAAATTTCAAACCTTAAAAACTACCCCGTTAATGCAGAATCACTGTAAAAAATAGTTTCAAAAACTTTAACCTATTAATAAATAGTACATTAGTGAAGTGAAATCTTATTTACTGAGTATTAAAATATTTATTTATTTATTGCGAAATTTTGCACCCTTCAAAACTACCCCTTCTCATAAAAATAATGGTATAATTTTTTTATCAGCTTTAATTAGTTAGAATATTTTTTTATAGTTAAGATACATTTTATTAATATATTCCAAACTTTATTAATATTATTCAATTCACATTCTTCAAACTACGACTTCAAACTACCCTTTGTGCAAAAAGTGATGAAAAAGCATAATTTAAAGTTGGAAATACTTTTTTAATATTTTTTGACAGGAAAATTTAATTTATTAATTAAGAGAAAAATGTTCAATAGACACATGTTATTCTAGAAAGCCCCACCACGTTTTCGGGCAGATGTTTACCTATATAGTCTCCATGTGTTTACCGTTCCTTTCACTTTCTCTATCTTCAAAACACACATACACATACACCCATACATGTGTATTTAGTGAGCATGTACCTATTAACACGTTTTCATATACGCATACCAAATCTCTGCTCCAAAAATTTTTTCAATAAAATATAATTTGTTTTTTTACAATAACTCCGTTAATTTTTAAGTTATCAGGTTCATCCAAGAACCATTTGAAAGGTAATTTCAAGAGCTCATTTTTTAGGGTTAAAGGGTCCCGGTTACATGGTTCTCGCAGTAAAAGTTAGGTTTTAAACGTCTCTACCTCGGTTATTTTTCATCCTTTAAAAATAAAAAAAGAACTCAAATTTAGTTCTTCATTATTTTTTACGAATATCCAATATTTTTGTAAACGCTAGTTAGCTCTACAAATAAAAATAATTGAGCTAATTACTAATTAATCTCATATCTAGCTTGTCGATTTATGTTTTAATAGAACCGTCTTACAATGAACATCAGCAAATTTACATAGGGGGTTTTTGGTTGGTAGGTCATGTAAATGAAGTCCAACAATACTCTTATGAGTGAACATGAGTTTCCCCCTTGACTCTCGAAGCACAGAACAGAGCCAACGGTCATTGTAGCCGACGCTCTATAATTGGAAAAGATTGAATTACTTTGTTTACTTAATTACAGTTTCCTGTAATAATTGTCATATTTGAGTAAAGCGTGTTATCAATAGATGTCAAGATAGTAGTTAAATACTATTATAACGCCTTACAAATTTGAAGATTTCTTTCCAAAGAGAAGAACGTTCACTAAGAAGCAACAACTACTTACCTGGCTATATGCCACGAATAACATTGAATTACACGGAATTGGTATATCTTCAAGATATAACCAATTATTCTGGTTTGTGATTAGAATGGACAATATCACTTGTAGACCTGTTTCGGCGAATTTGTGCCTCATCAGTACAAGATAGATATCATCCGTCCAGAAGCTCTGAGAGCATAATCATGGACTGAAGATAAAGCTGAAATCACATTAATACATTAACCCCAGTGAAGGGAATGTTAAGAATGCGATAATAGCGACATCTCCACAACTAACCACAAACCAAAATTCTATATTAACAAAAACCATCTCGGTTTTGTAGTTACTCACTTAATTACAATTTACTGTAACAATTGACATATTTAAGTGGATGTTAAGATAATAGTTAAATACTATTATAACGCCTTACAAATTTGAAAATTACTTTTCAAAGAGCAGACCGTTCACTTAGAAGCAACAACTACTTTCCTGGCTATATGCCACGAAGGACATTGAATTACACTTCCAAGTTAGACGGGTTATCTACATTTGCGTGAATAATCGGAATTGCAATAAAATCTCTATATTTTTTGCGGGACGCCTTCCTTTGCCACGTTATTAGAGACTAGACTGTATAAAATCTTGTTATTTTTGTTAAATTTATTTATGTTGCGGAAATTTAGGCTTCAACCAACCTAATTTATATTTAATATAAAATTGATCAGTGCAATGAACGTATTTATTGTCACAACGAATGTGCTCATTAGTCAAAACAACAAAACAAAATTGATCAGGTAGCGACTTTTAGAGTGATCCATCGTTTCTAAATTCTTCTGAACGTGCTTATCTTGATATAAAACCATATATATGTTATTAAACGAGCAATTTATGATAGCCATTATTCACGCAGGGTGACGTTTGCGTCCCGAGCCGTAGGCGAGGGGCGCAAGTCACCCGAGAGAATAATGGCAATAAATTGCGAGTTGAATACTAAACTTTGTCCACGACCCTTGATTTCTTTATTAAATAAAAGTTAAGTGTAGAACGGAAAGTAATAATTTGGTATTTGGTATTATTGACAATTCTAACGTCAAAATTTATAAATTTCTGGAGTATACGTCAAATAATGTGACATATGGAGATGGGAAATATTGTGTAAAGTATCGATACACCGTACCGTTATAAATATATTGTTTTAAAACTATCAATATTATAAAATATCGTTATGAAAAGTATCAATACTAAAAATTTCGATATTTTATCAATACTAAATATTCCAGAAACAAATTCCTAAACAAAAATACGCAGATTTAATAGTTTATTTCATATTCTAGTCCCATCTCTAGTCACCTAAGCCGGAATGTTGTGTTGTCATAGCAGCATATGCTATTTAAATGCAAAAGCGTACATTTTGTTAGGAGGTAAAATATTGACTTATTATTAAGTGGTCGTGGACAAACGTTATTTTATTTGATATATGACTTCAATAATTATTCATTCATTTTCGATTTCAATTCAGTTTAATAGTTCCTACTGGTGTTCATTCATTTTTAAGATTCAAATGTCTAAGGGCGCGTTGTATCGAACACCTAAACTCGGTTTAATGATAACTGATGTTTAGACAGATGTAGGTAATTGATGATAATAAATAAATCAATAAGTCACAGTCTAAACAACAGTTATCATTAAACTGAGTTTAGGTGTTCGATACAACCCGCCCTAAGTCTAAAATATCTTCAAACCAAAATATGTTATGTCATTTTATATGTTTATTAACATACGATTTGGCATAAATGACAGTTAATGGATCATTGATCGGTAGCGTATCGTATTTCGATTCTGGGCCCGTATTCTCGAATCTCGCAATCGACATTATTTTGTCGAACAAAAATTTGAGATCGAATTCTCGAACCACCTTCGACATTAATGTCACCGTTCAACATTTTGTTGCATATGTATAACATGTGGCAATGCAGTAAATTTATGAAAGCGTGTCTGTTATTCGCAAATGAAGTCAAACAAAAATCAAAAAAAGAATTTTGATAACGGTTTTGTTTTGACGTATATTTTTAATGTGTGTTTTCGTTACTTGTTTTTAAACATGAATTTGGAGGGTAAAAAACTCAGTATTGCAGTAAAGCGCAGAGAGAATTAATTAATTCGTCGTTAAATCTCTCGTCAACCGAAAATGTTTTCTAAACATTTTCTCACGCATATTAAATGCATTTTGAAATACATAACTTCTACGTCCAAACCCTTCTTCAGGATACAGCTCTTGTAATATTTCCTGTTGAATAGCGACAGCCTCTTCTTCGTAGTCCTCTATGTTTAATTTAAGAAAAATTGACCTTTTCTACATTTAACCTAACCACAACAAATTAAAATCTCGCATATATGACAATTTGTTACTTGCTCAAAAACTAGTGAGATTTTTTCGTATGAAAATGGTCGATTTCGACATTCAAGAATTCCAGTTTTGCGTTTCGCGCGACAATTTTGTAATGTCGCTTGCGACATTCACCGATCGTGATTCCAGAATACGGGCCCTGATGAAAAAAATGGCGACTGCTACCACAGCGCTCTGATCAGTTGACAAAACACGCGTTCAGCAGGAAATTGCTGAACGCTCCTGTAGCGATACGTTGGGATGAACGCGACCATTATCTCGTTAGACCAATGTAAACATCAATTTATTTATCTGCCCGATTAATTGACATAACTAATGCATTTATCGATTAATACCCATAATACATTGGTCGTTGGGTCGATAAAAAAGGTACTGACTAGTAGGACAAAAATGATTAATAGTATTTCGTTGAGATAATAACCTTGTTTTTCAACCAATAGCACCTGATAATTATCTTAAGGAATATATTCATTGTGCCAATAAACAAATTTCCATTAATGGTGTTTATTGACATTACTCGTATGAATAAAATTATTTTCAGTGAAAAACTAGAAAAGCCGGCTAAAATACAAATTTAAAACGTGTTAATGTCAAAAATTCTTGATTAATTTTTCCATGACAAAAAATTTCTATTTATTCACCAAATATCAAAATATCTGTATCTGTAGAGTAGGGAGGGTGAGTGTAGGCTCACAGCACTTAGGCCACATGTGACCCATTGTACATCCTCCCGAGGAGTTGTCCTCCTAGGTCATCGTCCATCCTGCCCTTCCCAGGAAGGTGGACAGGTCACTAGGAGACATCTCCTTTATATCGGCAGGTGTAGGCCAAGACTCACCGAACACACTCTCTCTTATTGACGATAACTGCGGACACTCGCATAGGGCATGCCTGACAGAATATAAAAAGTAGTATCTACAATTAACGATATATGAGCTTTGTAGCGCCTGTTATAAAATAATATTTAATGTAAGATCAGTAAATTTACCAAATTTAAAGGAAATATAGTTAAAGAATTATTACAGTTTCCTGTAATATTGTCGTATTTAATAAAGGGATTTAACAACAGGTGTCGAAAAATAATTATTTTTATCCTAACGCTTTATACAGCTTTGAAAAACATTTTTCAAAAACAGTGACCGTTCAACTAAGAAGCAAAAACTACTTCCCGTGCTATATGCACCATCACTGTTTTTGAAAAATATTTCTCAAAACTGTATAAAGCGTTAGGATAATTATTCTTCGACACCTGTTGTTAAATCGCTTTATTAAATACGACAATGTTACAGGAAACTGTAATAATTCTTTATTGTTTCAAATCCATGGAAAGTTCGGGCGACTACCGATCGTTCTGTCCGTTGAATAACGTATTAAAAATTGGTTTATAAAATTCGCTACTGATAAGGATTCATGGAATTCTAACAATTGTAGGAGTTCTTAGGAAATTCTAACAATTGTAGGAATTTATAGGAAATTCCCACACATATATCTGCGCTTCTGGCAACAGAGGATAAAATAGGAGGGTAATGAATACACTCTCACCTATTTTGGTAGGTGGAACTGAGCACGCTGAGCGCACAATTCTTCTCTCTTTCAAGTAGTGTTGTCATATTATCCCTGTCGTACTTGTATAAATCGTATGTCAAGCTAAGCTTCTTCGCACCCTGTATAGTTTATATGTAGTTTTCATGTGGCGTGCAGATTCTTTATTTAATTTCATCGCTTAGAAAGCAAGAAAAAAGAAAACCTTTTCTTTCAAAAATTAAGAATTATGTTTTCTTAGTAATTATAAACGTGTTTTTCATAAGAATAATAATTATAGTATTTCCAATATGAAAAACATAATAGAAGTTGCCGATTAACTATTATGAAATACATAATAAAAGTTCAATTTACATTATGAATAAAGGTATGTAATGAAAGTAGGTATCCGAAAGTGCGAAACTGGGAGTATAACTGGCAATATCGCTAAATGCTGTCTTCTTCGGTGTTTTCATAGAGGAATAAAAATATTTATTATTATTTTATACTATAATATGACAATTTGTATTTTTCTATGAGTGCTGCCAGTAATCCAAACTTCAGGTACATCTATTTCAGTTAGTAGTATAGGCAACCTCAATACATAATATATTCTAAATTTCATAATTTCAATTATTTAATTTCTAAATCGTATTTCATTAAATAAAACGGAAATTTATCTTATATTTTTCATATGGAGGATATGTATATTAAAATTATGAAACACATAATTTTACTTCCTTGACAGAATAGGTAATTAGCTTCGGAATAAAAATTATCAAAGAAGATATTTTTTTGCTGTGCTGTTATTAATAACCCAGTAACCTTGCCATCAAACGCAGGGTCTACTTTGCATGAAATGGGGAAGTAGGTTTCTTTTTTTATGTTGTTAGTGATTGTCCCGAGATGCTAAATTCAAAATCGGCGGAACTTTGCACTTTTTTTACGTTTGGCCAATGTTGACACTCAAACATCACTTTTTCATAAAAAAACATCCATTATCATTTTAAAAGTACATTAAATTACATACAATTTAAGACCAGAATGGTTATTATAGGCTTAATGGTTTCCGAGATTTGGCTCCGCAAATAATTGATACTCACTCCCAGGTACAGAGGTGGCATGGTATTGATATCGATTCTCTTGAGTGGGGATAGGTTCTAACAGCACACGGCCTTTCCCCAGGGATGATGTCGAAGGATGCGGCTCCTTCACGCCTCATGCAGATGATCTCCTGCAATTGTAAGAAGATATGTGGCAATTCATGCAGCTACAGAAAAGAAGGTTTGAGGTGTTCTATTGTATGTGGCCAATGTAGTGGACAGTCCTGCGAGAATCGACCAGATATCATAGTTGACGTGGACACTCCCGAGATCGATGACCTACTAGATAACTAGATGGTGATGAAGTAGATGGCATGCTTGTAAACACTGACAGCCCTCCAGATAACAAAATTGATTGGGATGAAAAAATATGGGAGAACATGGATACGGAAACTGAAGAGTATCTTCAACATAGGCCAGAGGTTTAAGCAAAGTGGACCTTTTACGATAGATTTCTTTTCATTATAACAATTTTGTTTTTGGATAAAACAAACAATCTTTTGTTTTAATGAATAATAGTATATTATTAAACAAGCAATTTATGATAGCCATTATTCACGCAGGGTGACGTTTGCGTCACGATCCGTAGGCGAGGGGCGCAATTCACCCGAGAGAATAATGGCCATAAATTGCGAGTTGAATACTATACTTTGTTTACGACCATTGATTTATTTATTAAATAAAAGTTAAGTAAATAATGCGAGTGTAGAACGGAAAGTAATAATTTGGTATTATTGACAATTCTAACGTTAATAGTATATTATTATTATTGATAGCCATTATTCACGCAGGGTGACGTTTGCGTCCCGAGCCGTAGGCGAGGGGTGCAAGTTACCCGTGTGAATAATAACCATAAATTGCGAGTAGAATACTATACTTTGTCCACGACCCTTGATTTCTTTATTTAATAAGGCGAGTGTAGAACGGAAAGTAATAATTAGGTATTATTGACAATTCTAACGTCAAAATTAATAAATTAGAGATGGGCGATACTGTGTAAAGTATAAATACACCGTACCGTTATAAATTAATATATTGTTTTAAAAATATCAATATTACAAAAATACCGTTATAAAAAGTATCAATACTAAAAATTTCGATATTTTATCGATACGATATATTTCAGAAACAAATTTCCTGAACAAAAATACGCAGATTTAATAGTTCATTTCATATTGTACCCCCATCTCTAGTCACCTACGTACCGAAACTTGGCGAGTGTTGAGTTGTCATGGCATGTTATTTAAATGCAGAAGCGTGAATTATGAACCATAATTCACTGTAGTAGATATATGGGTACCATATACCTTTTGTTAGGAGGTAAAATATTGACTTATTATTAAGTGGTCGTGGACAAATTCTTTTATATTCATATTTTTAAGATTTGACCCAATTGTATACCTAGCTCAAAACTTGAAATACTACTCCATTGATGGAAGATTCGATGAACTTTGAAGAGCCATATCTCGGAAACTATTAGGCCTATAATAACCATCTTATTGTAGGAAATTTAACGTACTTTTATAATGAAAACTGCTGATTTTCATGAAACAGTGAAGCTTCAAGAACAAAATTGGTCAAACCTAAAAATAGTTCAAAATTTGGCAATTTTAACAATTCTTTGCGGAGCCAAATCTGGAAACTATTATGCCTATAATACCCATTTTGGTCTCAAATTGTAGGTAATCTAATATACTTTTAAATGATTATGGTGGTTTTTTATGAAAAAGTGATGCTTCAGGGACAAAATTGGCCAAACGTAAAAAAGTGCAAAATTCCGCCGATTTTTACGCTTTTTGGCGGTGATCCGGAATGTCGCCAAGGTCGAAAATTTGGATTTATCTCGGTACTATCATATACCACACAATAAAAAGAAATCCACTACCCCATTTCATGCAAGGTAAAATGTTTTAGGTTACTGGGTTATAAATACCGAAACGGTACGCCATATTTTCACTTGTCATCGAGCATTATAGTAGCATTCTTTTAAAACTACCTTTTCAGTAGTCTATGTTGAATTCACAATCAAACTACCCGTTTGAAAGGACTTCCCAAAATATATCGTAGTATGTAATGATCGTGATATATCCAAAAATGTACTAGTAAAACCTCAAAGAAAGCAATTATGACTTTTACTAATATTTATTTCACAACTCTTCCCTTTTTTCAAATACAATTGGCAAACTTCATAAAAATCACTGACATTTTTAATAATGTGACTTATGTTAAAATAAAATACAACTTAACAAAACTAATGGCTACAATTTCTACATTTTCTCCCACCTCTTTTACGAGTAACAATGAGTGAAAGACTTATTAACATTCTAAGTGTAGCCATTGACCATATCTTCTAACAGGTTTAATTATCCTACCCACTCTAGTTTTTACAGGTGGAATATCTAACTTATGACCACTTTCTCCAACATCCAGGATTTCATCTTTCTTCGTTACTTCTAGTGGATAAAGACGCTGAAGGGGTCGAACAAAAGTTCCTCTTTGAGTCTTAACCTTCGCTACCCTCGCCTTTTTATCTTTTCCTAGAAACAGTTCCTCGATGACTCCAAGCGGCCATTCAAAACGCTTTTTTCCATCCGATCCCACAAGCACAATGTCTCCGACTTCTACCGGCAACTTTTTCTTCTCGTTTGCCTTCAACACAAGCTGCGACAAGTACTCCTTCCGGAATCGTGACTGTATTTGATCTTGGAGCCGCTTCATGTTCTTATAGGACTCTGACAGGAAGTCAGCATCATTGGTCTCATTTAGAATTCCTGTCATCTTTCCTCTCATGAAAGTGTTGGGTGTGAGTGGAATGAGATCTCCATTATCTTCTGTCACAACGGTCAATGGACGGTCGTTGATCACTGCAGCTACTCCTGCCAAAGAAGTGCGTAACTCATCATATGACAGCTTCGCCCGACCTAGTATTCGTTTGAGGAGATCTTTAACAGACCGGACCAGTCTCTCCCACCATCCACCCCACCACGCTGCAGTAGGCGGGTTAAAAATCCAGCGAATTTGTTTAGTGTTACTCAACTCATTGATAGGGTCCCAATCCAAAGTCTTGAATAAGTGGTCAGCTCCCACGAAATTGGTACTATTATCGCTGTATATAGTACATGGGCGGCCACAAATACTTATGAAACGCTCAAGTGCACAAATGAACGCCTCTGTACTTAGACTTGTCATGACATCTAAGTGCACTCCACGAAATACTGCGCATGTGAAGAGAACGATCCAGGCTTTCGTTCCACCCTTCAGGTAAACTGGTCCAACAAGGTCGACTCCGGTAGGGGAAAATGGCTCGTTGATTTTCACTCGATTTTCAGGAAGTGCCACCGGGTCAACTGTTAATGGGACTGCAGCATGTCTTTTACACTTTATACATTGATGTACTACTTTGGCAATGTTTCGTCTTGCTTGTAAAATCCAGTACTTTTCTCTCAGCTTGCTCATCAGGAATTGGATCCCGCCATGGCAGTGGTACTTATGAGCATCTTGAATCAATATTTGCACTAGTGGGTGTCGGCTCGGCAACAAGAAAGGAAAAATAAAGTCTTCCGTGTCTTTTAATTCTGTAAGTTTCGTTTTGACACGGAGCAAGTCATCCTTATCCTTGTAGACTACTAACCCTTGAATGCTGGAACTGTTTTCTGGAAATGACTCCTTTTGAATTTGTCGGATAAGAATTTTCTCTGCTGCTTTCAATTCAGGAAACGTCAACACTGATGTGGTCTTCTTTTTTCCTCTACATGACTTGATAAATCGAAGCACCCATCCCCAAACTGCGACATTTTTGTGGTAGCAGGAAAATACAGGTGGAGTGGCCCTAGTTACTGTTGCTGCTGCTGAAGATGTGGCTCTGCGCTCTTTATTTATTTCTTCTTCTTGGTAAACTTCAGCTACTACTGGCCAATTTCCTTTTGAAAGTTTTAGCCAAGCTGGTCTCTCCCACCATTGCGACTCCAAGAGCTGGCTTGGACTACATCCCCGGGAAGGAAGATCGGCTGGATTGTGTATTCCAGGAACATGGCGCCACTGGTCACAGCTGGTTGATGCACGAATTTCCTTCACCCGATTCCCCACGAAAACTCCCCAATCTCCAGCACGTCGAATCCAGGCCAGTGCAACACTGGAGTCACTCCAGAAATGGAATTGAACATCCTTCGTTGGTAAGGCTTCACGCACTAGATTTGCTTGTCTTACACCAACTACGCATGCCATTAGTTCCAGTCTCGGAATACTTGCACGTTTAATGGGAGCTAACCGGGACTTGGCAGTCAACAATTGGACGGCGATATTGTTGTTGTTCTCGGATCGCATAAAACACACACTTGCGTCACAAAATGTGTGCACTTCTCGTCTGGTAGATGAAAGAAGCTGAATGAGACGTGGTATTTTGATTTGGCGTAACTGACTCATTCCCTCCTTCCATTGCCTAAACTTCTTTTGTATTTCCTCAGGCATTGGTTCGTCCCATCCGATTTTTGTGATCCATGAATTTTGCAGAAGTAATTTTGGTAGTGCCAAAGCTGGATAGGTGAAACCAATGGGATCAAATACCTGTGATAGAATGCTGAGTACTTGTCTCTTGGTAATTTTTTCTGATGTTCCAACGTCTTTGACATCACAGGATAACGTATCCTCACAGCGGTTCCAAAGTAAGCCAAGTAATGAAATACATACGTCTTTCTCAATCATGTCATCATCTTCCCCGGAGTTCAGCCCGCACTCATCACTAGTGGACAAGCCGATTCCGAACTCCTCCGAGAAGCTGTGAGCCCATTTTCTGTTTCATGTT
This sequence comes from Lochmaea capreae, assembly GCA_949126875.1. Taxonomy (NCBI): domain Eukaryota; kingdom Metazoa; phylum Arthropoda; class Insecta; order Coleoptera; family Chrysomelidae; genus Lochmaea; species Lochmaea capreae. The sequence goes on along the minus strand of OX421404.1, from coordinate 10,725,550 downwards.
GGCTCCGCTCATGATTGATATAGCTGTGCTTCGAAAGTCATGGTATTGTTGCACACTGGAGACAGACGTAATCATATTATCAACATAATAACTTTGTCTTAATGTTTTTGCTACCGTTACGGAGGGACCTTCCACTTGATCTAGATGGTGATTGATAACAGCTCCGAGAAGAAAGGGGCTACATGTCAATCCAAAGACGACCCTCAGGTGCTTGTAAACTGCTATCTTGTTACAATCGCTATTCTCCCACCATAGGAACTTTTGATAAGACTGGTCCTCTACTCGGACTTGTATCATCTGAAACGCTTTCCTTATGTCGGCTGATACTCCATATTTTTTCTCTCGGAAGCGTAATAGTAGTTTCGGAATCAACTCTAGCAGGTTTGGACCCTTGTGAAGAGTGTCGTTTAGGGATGGGCTCTGATCAACTCTGCAGGAAGCGTCGAAGACTGGTCTAACAGGCGTAGTGTCACTTTGTTTGACGATCGGTCTATGTGGTAAATAATGGCCAGTGTCATCATCCTTCTCCATTTTCACAATAAATCCTTTTTTTCCCATGCCAGGAAAATATCATGGTAATCTTGTACTTTGCTTTCTTTCTTGAGTTTCCTGGTTGTGCGAATAAGTCGTTTTTCTGCAGCTTCTCTGTTGGTTGGGGGCCTTGAATACAAACTGGTGTCGTTCCATGGTAAGCCCACTACGTACTTGCTGTCGTCTTTATTCACGGTAGCAGTAAAGTACGCAAGTGCCTCCTGTTCGTTTTCTTCAGTTGTCTTCGTTTCTATTGGATCAGTTATACCAATAGTGTCAAGCCTCCATAAGTTGCTGATGTCGAGATCAGTGGTCATCAGTATGGTAACCACCGTTGCGATATTATTGGCTGCTTTGGTGATTGGTCCTCCCAGTACCCAGCCAAATATAGTCTCAATTGCGACAAGTCCGTGTGAAAGTTTCTACATTTTTCCAGTAAGAACGTGTCCGACATCAGTGAGAGTGATTCCTTTTTGATGCAGTTCATCAATCCAAGGCCCATTGGGAATTTTTGGTAGTTTACCGCATATGGCAACTCTTTCTAAGAGTTCCAAAGTTTTTACACCTCCACCATTGTTCGTTCTGAATGCTACTATGTACCTTCCACTGCGTTGTACTGGGGACACCACTGCTCCAAATAAGATGTTTTGTATCCATTCGTCACCGGATTTCTCACACTGCAATTGAGGAATCATGTATGTAGCTCCTCTGACTTCCAGGATCTCCAACTAATCTTGCATTAATTACAGTTCCGCTTCGAGATACAAGCTGCGTCATTAATGTATACATTAATATGTCTGAGGAGCATCGATTTGAGTTGCTTGCTGTGCCTGCTATCTTATCAGACTCTGTATTTTTATCTTCTTTTTCGTTGCTGAAGTTGTTGTCGGAGAGGGGACAGAGAACTGGGTAGTGTTTTCCTCCACAGAGTGCACAACGGACAACGGATTTGCATTTGTTTGCGTGATGTCCTCCTTTAAAGCAGCGGAAACATAATCGCCTTTTCTCAGTTTTCTTCTGTCGCTCGTCTAGTGACATTGATAACGCTTTAACACACCGGTCAGTCTCATGTTTCTTGTCACAGAATCCGCATCCTGAAGATGATTTTGATGTGGATATGAGCCCAGCTGTGGTAGCCATCGTTTCATTAGTTTCTTCTCCCACCGATGATGTCTTCTTGTTTTTCTTCTTCTTGCCATCACTACCGGTAGAGAGATTTCCAAATCCAGTTTGAGCAAGCATAATTTGTTGCTCGTTTTGTACTTCTTTTTTTATGAACTCCATCAATAGGACTAGACGAGACCTAGGTGGTTGCATGGTGGATCCATCAAGTCTAACTTGTTGACTTCTTTGCCACGCTCTACGGGTCTCGGCCTGATAAGCTGGATTCTACCAGTGGGAAAAGGATGGTGGTAAGAAGCCCCTTATCAAGGTTAAGTGCCGCCAACGATCGGAGATGAGATTCCAATTTTGTATAGAGGTTAGCTAATGATAGCTTGCTTGTTTCTCACGATCCATTCCTTATTTTGATTTGATAATTATCCGTTTATCTCGGTGGGACCTCCAACATGTTGAATTCACAATCAAACTACCCGTTTGAAAGGACTTCCCAAAATATATCGTAGTATATAATGATCGTGATATATCCAGCAATTATGACTTTTACTAATATTTATTTCACAACTCTTCCCTTTTTTCAAATACAATTGGAAAACTTCATAAAAATCACTGACATTTTTTGCACCTCAATTGACAAGACTAATAATGTGACTTATGTTAAAATAAAATACAACTTAACAAAACTAATGGCTACAATTTCTACAGTCTAATTTATATTTTTTTTAGGTGAATAGAAGGAAAATGCGTGTGACTGAAACTACTGAGGGTAAGTGTTTGTTGAAATACTTTTATATTTCTAATGTACGGAGTACGGAGTTCGTTCAAAAGTCAAAACTAGAGTAAAAGCAGTTCATACTTATTGTGAAGTGAATATCTAGACCCCAGGGCCCAGATTCTTGAAACGAAGGATCTATGTTCTCATGAGAAAAGTGGGCGGAGTTCTCTCGAAAGTGTCTAAATCATATTCTTGAATAGATGTGACAGTTCACATCACCGATTTTCGAGAGAAGTGGTTTCTACTACTAATATTTAAGGGAACGGAGCGTTCCCGGGTGTTCGTGTAAATTATTTTGACCACAGCACACATATGTGCTGTGATTTTGACGTTGGGAAATTAAGATAACTTCAATTTGGCTGGTTTCTTGTTTGAAAAAATTACTTTGGATATTTTATTTTAATTGTTTTTAAATACGAGTAGATGTAGATTACTTGGTTCAAAAATTTTGATCGACGAATGAACACATAAGAATTGAAATGAGTTGAACCGATAACAGTTAACAACCATATCCAATGTCGATAAAGTTTATCACTAAAATACTTCCACTTTTTTCACAGCCAAATCGCACAAAATACAGAAGTCAAAAACACAAACAAAAATTAATACCCGCCGAATTACAAACTTTGGTTATGTTAACAGGTTCTTCTTCTTACTTGCATTTTAATCATAGAAAAAGTATCCATATATACTTTTTCTATGATTTTCATCATAATTTTTTCTTCTTCTTTCTTTAAAATGGTGTGCTTTAGCTATAAAATATCTGGCAACATAGCATTAATCATCCGCATGACGTTTCACATCACAAGTGCTCAAGAATTAGATTTTAGAGTAACGCGTGAACGTTGGCGGATCGGAATGTTCATTTTGGTGAAGTGAACGTTCCTTTTCTCTTGAACTCGAGAATCAGGGCCCAGTCAAGAAAGATCCGTACAAGCTGTTGATTTGAAATATGACCAAACAGGTCCGTACTTTGCTTATAATTTATTTATTGAAATATAATTTGAACAATATTCTATATGAACAGTACTACTACAAAAACAATAGCACTTTACACTATCTTACGCGCGTTTCGATACCCAAGTTATCTTCCTCAGAGACTGTACTTAGTTATCGAAGCGCGCGTCAGAAAGTGTTGGTGTTGTGGTAGGTACACTGTGTTCGAGTATAAAGTACCCAAAACTGTTCAAATACGCAACTACAAATTATTTTATTATTATATATAAATAATAATGATGATTACAGAAATAAAAATTATTACTTACATTTATTCACTTAATAAATCAATATCATCACCTGGATTATTTGGTTCTAGGTATATTATATTATGGATATTTGGCTTTTCAACTCTAATTGAGCAGAAACTGGTTTCAATGCTTTATCAATTGAAAATAATCATTACAGATTACAAAAACACTTTCAGAATGACAATTTCAGGAAAAAGTACATTCTATATATAAAACTGAAAATCAGTTTCATCATCATTTTCCATTGCAATAATTAATGTCATTCAAAACTAATAATTAACTTCGGTCACTCAATTCAACCTTTAGTTTGTAACTGTCATTGTAGGTAAGTTGACATCAATATAAACCCCCGCTTTAGGAGGTACCTACTACTTGGGCGTTCGCCCCATGAACGTCACTTCATCGAACGTCATGCTTCTACTGGGTAAATTAAAAGGATCAGCCAGAGAACACGGAATAATTTGACAGTTTTGTGAATTTATTTAACATTGTGGACCACCAACCTCACTTTTTTTATACTATTTGCTGTTCAATTCATGCTATATTCAATGAAATAATAATAAATAACAATCTTCAAAGATTTTTGTTGTGAGAACATAATATGATGGAAGACGTTCGACGATCGGTATATTATGGCATAATTATCACTTCAACGCTGGCCTATTGTTTTTTATTACAATGATTGTATTTGTAAATAAATTTTAAATTAAAAACTAATGAAAATTCACATGTCTGTCAAGAAATTCAATTTTATGATAGGACAAGAAAAGAAGAAGAAGAAAAATCGCAGCCGCTCCGGCAGAGCAGACACGTTGCGATGAGCAAACATTATTATTGTGAAACAAATAAATATTAGGACCCTGTTGCCTGTCTCATATTATTAGTTTGGTTTTGGACTGTAATTGAAAAGTTCAAATATAGTTTGTAAGAATCTTTTTTTTTGTATATGTATAACTGGACAATCCAGATGAGGATTATGGAGATACCGAAGAACCCATTACAGAAGAAGAAAAAAGATCCCGTCGAGAAAAATACTTTAACTCTCTCCAAAAAACTTCAGACGAGATTAAGCAAATTGAAAGACTTACAGTAGGGCAAAACAATAATCCTTTATGGCAGCAAGAACGTGTATATAGAATAACGGCATCATCTTTTGGAAGAATATGTAGAATGAAGCAATCTACAAACCCTTTAAATAAGGTGAAAAATATGCTGTATGGAACATTCAAGGGAAATTCGGCAACAAGATATGGACAACAACACGAAGCAATAGCCATAAGCCAATTTGAAGAATTGACCGGGCTTAGCATTACGAAATGCGGTCTATTTATTGGGAAAAATGATGAATGCTTCCTTGGAGCGAGTCCCGATGGATTGATCGATTTTGATAATTCTATTGTAGAAGTGAAATGCCCCGAAAATCTAAAAACAATGACTGTCAGAGAGGGCATCAAAAGTAAAAAAATTAACTACTTAAAGTTTACTGAAACAGGAGAGATCACCTTAAAACAAAACTATCAGTATTTTTACCAAATTCAGGGGCAGTTACACTTAACCCAAAGGAACTCGTGTTATTTCTTGGTTTGGTCTCCACAAGGTGAGCCACATATTGAAGAAATTGATCGAGATTGTTGTTCTCTTTTTTTTTACAATTCTTTTTTACCAGACGTTCTTAAAAATCTATTCTAATTATCATCACGGTGTGTCCTTCGTTAACTCAGGTTTCGTCTAAATAAAAAATGTTTCTCGCTTCCCTTCGGTAATATTAAAAAGTTACGTCTACTTATACATCTTATTGTGGGTCTAAATTACAGTGCTTCTTGCCAAAAAAAATATTTTACAAATTATACTATTTATACAATTACCTTTTATTTTGCTTTTTATCCTTTTTATTAAAATCTTATCAATAATAATATTTATTATAATATTGGACTGGCCTATGTTTTCGTTATAGTGATTGGCCTATAAATAGTCCACAAATGCGTACCCCCACTTGGATGTACATTGTGTAGTTAGTTAGGTAATGACACGTAAAATAAAAAGAGTAATTGAAGTTCTCAAAACTGAGTATTTTTATTTGTAAACATATATAACAAATATAACAATATTTTATTGACCTTTGATTTTCTATTTATCTGTAGTTTTTATTAAAGTTTTGTGCACGCGGTACCCTATACCATAGTTTTGCTTATATGCTCCTGCATCCCTCTCCTATGAAACTGACTCTGACACACGCGCAAACACACACACGCACAAATATTCGTTTAGTTTGTTTAGGATCTGCCACTTTTATTTTAAAGGGTTTTTAAACTTTCAACTCTCTTACAAACCCTATAAATGTAGGTACGCTAATGCGTTTGATACTTTTTAAAATAAACATTATAATTCTGATTAATATTTTTTTAAATTAAATTTGAATCTGCCAATTTTCATTATTTTCTATGATTTTTTAATATACCCATTCAACCCTTTTAAAAATCGCTTTACCAACCAATGAGTTTAATATTTTATGTGATAAAGAAGATCCTTCTAGTTTAGTCTTACAAGTTTTAATTTTTAAATTAAAACGTTTGTTTTTAAAAATCTATTTATAAATTTATATACAGGTTGTACTACAACAATAAAAATATTAAATAACTCAAATACCGAACTAACTATATATATCTGCTAGAAATCAACGTTAGAAGTCCCTGTAAATGTGAAATGAGACCTATTTATAATCTTCTTTAAACAATGGCACTGTTCTAGTTTGTTTACTACTTTTTTGTTGACTCTGCTAATCTGGATACCTACTTAACTTACATGATTTTTTTTAATCAATTTTTAAATTCTCAAACCGCTTATTTAATATTATGGAAAAAGGGCATTGATCTGATAAATATGTTTGCTAATTGTTATTTGAACGTTTATTCGTTCATTTTCTACAGTTTTCATTTCTCCGTAAAACTCCATTGCTTCAACTTAAAATTGAATTAGGTATATTAGATCGTTTTTAATATGAAACAGTTATAGAATTTTGGATATTTATAAAATGCAATAGGTACGTTATGGTTATAAAAATCTGCATTTTGCATGGTTCCCCAAAGCATAAAAGTTCCAGTTAGTGGCTTAGCAGATAGGACCACAGGATAGGACTGACCAGAGATAATATGGACTGACGCTGCCGGTCGCCGCGCTGGTTTAATATTGTTTACTCAGCGAAATCTATAAGCGAAATGAGAGATTTTGCGACGCGTTTTGAAACTGACTGGGGTGCGTTCGGTTTTAGATAACGTGGATAGGATAGTAATCTGACAGGATAGTCTCCGTTTGAGGAATTTCCGGAAACTTTAGATAGTATTCTTTGGTAGTTTACGCTGTTGCCATATTTAATTTAATATTTACTCCAAGTTATATAATTTTACTTATTTTAATTTATTTTTAGTTGTGGTTTAATGTATTTCAATAAATTATCTAATCACCCATTTTTAAAGTGATTACTAATAATTCATCTGGCAACGTTTCATTTGATCAGATGTTTTCTGTTTTAGTTGCAAAGCACCTAACTTGTGTATATTATCTCTGGCAGTTACCAGAGCCAAGATCGGTTGTCTCTGCACCTAACCCATTAGATAATAATAATATTGAGGGTGTGCTGTGGATATATTATTATAAGTAGTTGTAGTATCCCCAACGAATTATCATTCAAGCTGTTAAAATGAAAAAAAGTAGCGTTAATTCAAATGTTATCGATGAAGCATAGGTATAAGTAAAGTCTAATTAAGTCAGTGTAATGAACCATATTTTTAATCCCTTTGAAGGAAAAAGCCGCCCAATGGCGTGCATATAAATTTTTTATAAATTCGAATATTGTGAAATAATGTTAATCTACTATATCAATTTGAATGAAAAAAATTAACCGGCATACAAAATTCATAAAATTTGTAATACAACAATAAAGCGCTTTCCTCTAGAACACGGGTTATCAGAAATTTCAGAATTTTCTTTTTTCAAACACGCGTACATATTTAAAACAACGCGTTGACACTGAACATGTAAATCTTTGTTCTTAAATTCGGCCCTATCATCGGTATCATTTATTGCTAAGTCATTTGCATTTGTTTGTGGCGCCAAATTATTAGATTCCCGCGCATCATCTTGGACTTTCGTTTCAAATGGTCTCCAAAATGCCATTCTAATTTTAATTACAAATAAATTATATTCATAAAACTCACCCTAACGTCTACGAACAAATAAATATTATACTGATATTCACTAAACTCACTCGACCAAGAAATAAATACTACTATTATTTTAAATATTTCTTTAAAACAAAATTCACACACGCCCCTGAATCGGGACACTAATATGGCGGGCCACCCTCGGAGCTCAATTTTTTTTAGTTACAGTGGTCCGCCTTAGTAAGTGACCCGTTACTCCGTTATAATATGAACAATAACGTACTTGATGATTGTATTGTCTTGGAAGCTCCTGAACACCTGCGCTGCATTGCCAGATATACAAAATTTTCTTAAATATAGTAGGCATACAAAAAGTTGTTTTAATTAATTTCTCTTTTCGAGCGACTTTTTTTAATGTTTACTAATAAATTTATATTATGTAATTTTTTTTAAATATTTCCAAACTAGCTTTCTGAGAACATCACGATCTAAGAGTTTACTGAAGTAATGGGAAACATTTGTATAGTGAGCCCAACAATTTTAGAAAATATATCCGACGACATTGCTTTATTTTATGGTCATCACACTGACATTAGAAAGACTTTAACTTTTGTAATATTTCGGTATTAATGAGCGAAGATAGTGATGACAGCGAGAATGATGAAATGGAATTGTTTCATATAGTGTCTGGTTCTCTAAAGGAACGTAATTAAGTTGTCAGAATAAAAAATTACTTTGAGGAAATAGTACCTAATTTTACATGCACCAAGTTTCGTCAACATTTTCGTTTAACAAGAAAAGCATTTATTGCTCTAGAAAATATCCTAGGCCCTACGTTAAAATTCCATCTATATCTAATTGTGACTCCATTATTATACTTAAATAATAATTTATATGTATTATTGTTCATGTTCTGTTTGTAAAGAAGGCGTAGTGATGTTTTTAACGGGTACGCATTATGCCGTATGCGCATGTCGACTAACTTTTTCTCGATCAAATTTGATAGATAGCTTCGAGAGTCTCCGAGAGAATAAACTGATTTTCCGAACGGGATAAGATAGTAATGTAAACTGATTTCCGAACGTTAACGGAGAATCGGATAGTCTCCGGAGAATATAACCGAACGCACTCCTGTACACGACGAATCGCTGTACAGTAACTTGTATTCTCTATCCTCTTCTGAACTTTGCGTGTTTTTCCAACACTGAATTTCATCCAAGGTACTACTCGTTGCATTTTCTTTTCAATAAATATCCCGTAATAATAATTAAATAATTCACTGCAAAGACAGACCAGCCGGTATACTATTAACTCCGCTAGTACTATCAAACTACAAAAGACACACGGTATCCGTCTATCTTTCGATTGGGAGCTTCAGGATACCGGAAAAGACTAGCACCGGAGAAGGAGTGAGCTTAGAGTGAACCTACTATAATTGTCTATGTATAGTGCCCTAGTAGTCTAAGTTGCACCATAGTAGTCTAAAGTATCTCGCTGCAGGCTGTACGGGCTCTACGACGGTGTTCTCCAGTGGTCTCCCATCCAAGTACTAACCGCGCTCGACACTGCTTCACTGTAATTATCGCATCAGAGGCGTTCCACCACAGTGCTGGGTCGACGTCCTATTAATTATTATTATATTTCGCGCCAATCAATAGTGTAAGATCTTTACTTATAGATAATTAAATAGTAGATATTTCGGTGAGGTGACCTTGGTGAAGCGGGGGGAGGGGCGGTACAATGAAACCTTGACGCGAAGGTGCCTGATCGAGCAGCAGCCGCGCTCATAAGCGTGACAGCTGTCTTGTTGACATAAAACGCGTTAAAAAAGTCCGGTTACTGAATAGGCAATCTACTCGAATATTTCAAACGAACAAGAAAATACTGAAAATAACACAAAAAAGACAATTATACTCCGTAAACGTAGGAAAATACAGTAGATCAATAAAAACCATTTGGTATTAATTTTATTATGAATAAGTACTTACTAAAATTTGGCTTGTTGGTAGAAACTAGACATCGAACATACAATAGGGTTCTTCTCCATGACTGTTTTAGTAGGTACTTAATAATAATTCGTAAATTCGAACTTGCCAAGACAGACCTTAGGCTTCAATATATTATTCTAAGTTATGAGAAGAAATGATATTTTAAGTTGTTATAAATAGATTTCAGGACTGACCATTGAACTTCGCACTCATTTAGATCCAACTTCTTTTGTCGTTGAAGTCAATAACCAAGGACCTATAATGTGGTCACCTAGAATACCCGTCCAAACATTTAGCTTCTGCGGATACTGTGTTCGGATTGGCATGGTTAGATGTTTATTTTCCCGAGACCAATATCTTGTGACGGATGGATTGTGCTTTTGATGTAATGAAAAAGTTGACTCATCCGTAAATAAAATATTTTTTAAAAAGTTCTCGTCAGCATTTTGACGTTCCATCATCTCCTCACAGAAATCCATTCGTCTGATATTGTCCTCGGGAAATAGTTCCTGCGTTGTCTGAACCTTGTAACAATGATACCCGTTCCGTTTTAAAATATTCTGTACAGTTCTCTTATCCATGTTGACCTCTTCAGCAATTTGTCTTGAAGAAGATGGTTGTCCTGTTTCAACTGCTAAACAAACATTCAATTCTCTAGTCTGCCTTTCATCGTTTATTGGGCGTTCGATTGGATCTTCCGAAGCTTGGCATTTTCTACAGTATGAAACATATCCATATTTCTCGAAATTACTAACTATTTTCACAATTGTTGACTTTGAAGGAGTTGGGCGATTTTCAAATGCCACAATAAACAAATTAATGATTGCGTTAGCTGAATGACTTCCAAAATACCATCTTACAATTTGTACTTTTTCGCTGGTTAAGTATGTTAATGAAGGCATATTGTAAATGTTTTATTTTCAAATACAATGGCATGCGCTTCCAACGTGATCAACGTTTGTAGCGAAAAGACCTCGGAATAGCAGTGCAAATGTGAATTTTCTCTGTAAAAAACAATGTTGCCGGATGAAAGTGTTTTGTTTCACCTATTGTGCATGACTTCGAAAAAAAGTCAACGATAACGAGACAAAAATATCATTTGTACAAATTAATCTGCGCTTCTGGCAACAGCGGTTAAAATAGGGGGGCAATGAGCACCCCTAAGGTGAAACAAAGTACACGCCTTAATGACCACGCATAATTATTCTTTCTCTCTCTTTCAGCTGTTTTTCTGTCGTACTTGTGTAATCCAGATGGCTCGTATGTACTTTACGCAATCTGTATGTCATAATATTGAACTTGGCACTCATTTCACATTTATGTTTTTGATGGGATATAAAATAACACTAGAATTTTTTATTAAAACAGGAATTGTTAACCGAATTGTTGATCCAAGGTCTTTTCAAGCCGTTCGAAAGTAATTTGGACTCAAATTTCGCCAACTATTTTTCTTTTTGTTTTTTAGATTCCGATCCTCAAAAATTTGTCGACAATTTGTTGGAAAATGGTTCAAAAATTGAATATGGTGATACCAACATCTGCGATAAATGTGAATTGCCGCCTTTTTATAACGAACAACTTTTCAGAAAGTAAGTACAGATCGAAATTAATTCTTCCGATTAACTGGCAAAAATAAAAGTTAAAAAATTGTTAATATGGCAAGTATCGTTGTATACTGAGTGTTTCTAAATTCATGCTAAAAAATTCCTGAGGGATTACCTCATGATGATCATCTTTCCTATGACAAAATTTAATAAGCAACCCCCCTTCCGAGATACACACCTGATAGTGATGAATTTTAGTAAAGATGGAAATCCAATGTCTAGCCACCGGTATTTTTTCAACATTCCTGTTACAAATTATCAATCCTTACCTTATTCAATGCAAAATCTTTTTTTCGAGATTGAATTTTGTGAAATAAAAATATTATGTAAAATAACTGTTGTCTTCAAAACTTTTTTGGCTCTTGAAGTTCTTCCTTAGAACTAGAAGATTCGGAAAAAATACTATATTATGATTTTTTTCATTACTAAGTAATGAGATACGAAAACAGTAAATAATAAAAACACCAGAATAAAATATGATTCATAATAAATGTTGGAAATGATCGCTTCAAGCCAAAATTCATGATCGTAGTAGGTATATAATACGTCTCATCGATCGTCGAGCTTGTATCTTGTGCCTCTCAAAAATTAAGTAGTATCCTCATACTACAACTCGGAAAATTATACACATTTAACATATCATAGTCAGACTACAATTTGAAATTCTACAAATAAATTGTTACAAAACTTACCTCTTGAATGGCATTTAACGGCAGAAGTGGCCCGCCATTAGCCAACTCCTTTTGGAAATATTCATGTAATTTTCTAATACACAACAACACAAACGTTTACCAGGCATTTTGTCGAAAAATATCACAATAACTGTAAATGAACTTTACCTGTTTAAAGTAATGACAATGGCGACGAACTTCAATGGTGACAGAATGATTTCCGCATAAAGAGACGTTTCACTTTTTAAGTACAATCGTTGTTACAACACAAGACAGAGTGACAAACCGATAAAGACGTAATGGCGTAGCTTAATTCAGGCACAAAAGACGTATGTACCTTTCCATTTGTTTTAATAAGACATACGCGGTCAGCGATATCTACATAAAATTAGAGTGTCTTTTATACTTTCAGGGAAGTATGACGTAACGGGAAAGATTCGTGATTTTTACTGTATTCATTCGGTGTGAATAGGAATGGCATTTTAACTTCGAAATTTTCACACTATGTATTGTGTTAAAACGGTACTATAGGTATGAGTGTTTAGAAAGTGACCAAAATCAATGTGACATTATATTTTTCTAATGTCAATGTTTTTTCCACAGTGCGGATATTAGGTCTTACCCCCCCTAAGAAACTCCGTTATTTAAGACAAAGATGAAAAATCCTTGAACCCGTCAATTATTATTTTAATCGAGGTGTTTTATAACATACAAAAAATTGTTACCCCTTTTACCTCCCACACCTGAGAACTACCTCCTCAGATTTTTTAAATAGCAAGGATCATGCGATACTTCGGTACTGCGATACGTTGGAAATTGTTTGAAAAGCAGAACTACAAAAAAGTGTAACTTTTAAATTTTGGATGAAACAATTAATTCATAAAAACTATCAAAAAATTATGTATTACATTAATATCTTAAGGGACTGGAAAAATTATCCTAAAGAAAACTTTAGGTACTACAGAAGATGCTCGAAATGTTCTCCATTTACTTCCTGTCCCTTTGTAGGGTCTGAATATCAATCCTATTACATTCTTTGAAAAATCTGTCGTTGAATGGCTCACATGCACTTTGGATTTAAGGTAAACCCATAGGTAAAAGTCTAGATGAGTCAGATCTAGTGATCTTGATGGCTATTCAGTGAATCCTCGATGCCCAATCCATCTTCTCAGATTTAAAAAATTTCAAACTCAAGCAGCGTAATGAGATGGTCCTCCATTTTGCTGAAAGCAATATCTTGAGTGAATCCGCCTGGATTGTGTCTAGCTACATCATTAATCGTAGGGACTGTTTGTGCCTCTAACAGGTTAAGATAGGCTTCTACCGTTAAATTTCCGTCGATAAAAAAATATTATATGATCCCCCAAACATTTTATTAATTCCGAAATTTAGTATGGCACTCTCGAAACAACAGGGTTATACGAAAGTGCAGAGTAAGTTATTTGAAACTGTTCCAACCACGGTAAGTTGAAACAATTACAAAAGTACCTATTTATTCGGAAAAAATAAATCGGTATAAGCGTTCAAGAATAGCAATTAAATAATTTCTGCTATCAAGTGTCCCCAATTAAAGCAAAACCAGTGTAACAAATTTCATTTTTACTGGCACCGGATTTAAAAAGCTAGTATTGCTAATAGTGGTGTATTGATATTTTACGTTGTCCATTTATTTTTAGATGTATGTATAATATTATGTAGGTAGGATTGTCTAAATTATTACGCAAGTCACATGGACGTGGAATTGTGGTACCTAAATTAAAGTCAAAGCTCAGCCTGTCTCAAAAAATCTCGATTTCCCACTATTTAATTGTATTTTTTTGCTTCTATTTTATTCATTTGACCCTTTATTATAATGATAGTAATTATTATGAAATTGAAGTTATATATTTTTTAGGGGACAACAATTTTTCCACAAAAACATGTTTGCAATGTTTTTTGCTAAACTTAACGGTCTTCTAGCAGTTCTAGCAGTACCTTCAATCTTGAAAATACTTATGTTCACTCGAAAATCAGGTACAGACTATTCAGCATATGTACGATATATCTCTACTACTTTTCATATGATCATTTGGTATAAAGAAGAGTTGAAGCCTGGATCTAGGTTAGTATTCAACGAAACAAATTTGGTAATGTGAAAAGGTTTTCATGGCTGGAGTCAATGTGTTTGATGTTTTCCGAGCTGTTATGCCGAGGTCTTTTCTGGATTTCTTTTCCAAACGCTTCGGCGACAACTGCGGCAGCCATCATCAGTGGCGTTTGCGAAACACTCTTCTTGACGTATCAACTAAAACTGAGTACACCGTTATATCTTCGTGTTTAAATGTTGTCTTAGGTAAATATGTTGTTTCTTCCTACCTGTCAAAGGTGTTTGTATATTTCTATAGCTTATAGAAGCATCTAAGCCACTGAAGATAAAACGTTTAAGAAAGAAATCCAGAAATGGCTATAGCTTAACAATACTAAAAACGCCAAACGTTGCTAATGCTTATTTAACGATAAATATCCAAAGTCGGCTACACACATCCAAATCTAACTAGAAAGATGACTTTTACCGCAATCACTTATTCTCATTTACGATAAATAAAAAAAAGATAGCCATTATGGACGTAACAATATTATCCTGATTGGGTTAAAGGGCACGACAGGTATAAAGGTAACCGGTTTGCCGATTCTTTAGCCAGAGAAGCGGCTGGACTAAGATTTTTAGGACCCAGCGACACCTACGGCCTGACGACTCCGGTAGTTGCGGAACTAGCCAAACGTTACACCCATGCTCAATTCCTAAAGAGGAGGGATGAAATCAAGGAATGTAGTTTTGCCAAGATCACCCTGTGCGACCCTGGAAAGCTAGCGCCGAAGAAATAGTTGGCGATGACTAGGAAAAACCTACGTTTAACAGTAGGATTTCTGACTGGCCACTGTCAACTTAGGAAACACCATACAATGGGGCTAGTGGACACACCTCTATGTAGGATGTGTGAACAGGAAGACGAAACTGTTAGTCATGTCTTATGTAAGTGCCCGGAGTTATCGTCAATAAGATAGTGTTTGTTCGGAGAGTCTTGGCCTACATCTACCGACATAAAGGAGATGTCTCCTAGTGACCAGTCCACCTTCCTGGAAAGGACAGGATGGACGATAACCTAGGAGGAAAGCTCCTCGGGAGGACGTACATGTGGCCTAAGTGCTGTGGGCCTAAACTCACCCGCTCTACTCTATAGATACAGACAGATACCTATGGATGAAGCTGAAGGTTACATTGATGATTGAATTTACAATCAAATTAAAACATTTCAGAAAATATCCAGTTAATCTATGTACCAAGTTCAAGAAAATTTAAATTTTACATCAAATATGTGTAACATTGCTTCTGTATTAGAATCATTAACTGGTAGTAACATAAATATGTGATTATCAAAACTGCACAATTCATTTTAACATTCTTTTTTCTTATTTTTTTGGGAATCAAACCACAATAATGTTTTTTTATTTTTTATTTCGCGACGTTTCGGTAGCATTTCAGCTACCGTTGTCAAGATTAACTATTTATAGTATAGAAATAATTTTTTGGTCCCTATCTGACACAACGAAAAAATTTGACAACTAGACAATCAATAATATTTTGAAGTTTAAGACTACAAAACTTTGTTGTCAAATTTTATTAAGGTCCATTCATAGTAGATCACACCTCTGGTAAAATGTGAAATAAAATATTTTATTTTATGACATTATAACGATATGTAGTCCTTTAGAAATGGAATCCAGTGAAGTGCACGTTCCAGGAACGGTTTTTATTGGGATAGCGCTTTTTTTCGCTTATTTTGGAAATTTTGTTAATAAAAACGCGTTTGTTGTTACTTTTTTGTGTATGATTATTTTTGTTTTCAAAATATGTATAACTCAGTTTGGTGATTTTGTGTATTGAAGTGTGTATCGATTAACAACCATTCCAAAGATAAATCATAAGAAAACCTGGATAAAAACTTATGATGCTATCCTGATAACGCAGGTAATTGATTATTGGAATTTTCTCTTTCTAACATTGGTAACCAAATTTGACTACATTCGGCTGAAATACTAGCTACACATTTATCTGAATTTCGTTGTATTAAAGCACTTTCTTTGATTTTTCGTCTTTTATTATTGGGCTCTTTCAATATTATTTTTGTCGAATCCCATTGAATTTTATGCCCCTCTTCCCAAGCATGTTTGCAAATACCTGACTTAAAGAACTCCCTATCTTTGATATACTTTTTATGTTCATTTATTCGGACTTTCAATGGTCTAGATGTTTCACCTAAATAGAATTTGTCGCATTCACAAGATATCTGATATATGCAGTTTTTTGAAGATTGTTCTTCATTTTTTGGCTTCGTTTTTGTTAGAATAGATCTCAACGTATTGTTAGATTTGAAGCTAGTTCGAATATTGAATTGATTACCAATTTTCTTAATTCTTTCTGATAAACCCTTAACATACGGTATTGTCAAGTTTTTAAAAATTAGCTGAATTATTAATATTATTGTTATTGTTATGGGGTATTAACAATGAGCCCTTCTCTATATTCTTAATTTCTTTATTTACAAATTCTGCCGGGTAATTATTGGCATTTAAAACATTTTTCAGCAAAGTTTTCTCCTTTGTGAATTGATTATCATTAGAACAAATAATGTTTGCCCTATCGTATAAAGATTTTACTATTCCTTTTTTAACGCTTATAGAATGATTTGAATCAAAATTCAAATACCTATTAGTGTGTGTTGGCTTACGGTAAACACTTGTTTCATACCCTGTAGGTGTTTTATTGATAAGAACATCTAAAAATGGCAAAAAATTGTTATTTTCAATTTACCGTAAGCCAGCACACACTAATAGGTATTTGAATTTTGGATCAAATCATTCTATGAGCGTTAAAAAAGGAATAGTAAAATCTTTATACGATAGGGCCAGAATTATTTGTTCTAATGATAATCAATTTACAAAGGAGAAAACTTTGCTGAAAAATGTTTTAAATGCCAATAATTACCCGGCAGAATTTGTAAATAAAGAAATTAAGAATATAGAGAAGGGCTCATTGTTAATACCCCATAACAATAACAATAATATTAATAATTCAGCTAATTTTTAAAAACTTGACAATACCGTATGTTAAGGGTTTATCAGAAAGAATTAAGAAAATTGGTAATCAATTCAATATTCGAACTATCTTCAAATCTAACAATACGTTGAGATCTATTCTAACAAAAACGAAGCCAAAAAATGAAGAACAATCTTCAAAAAACTGCATATATCAGATATCTTGTGAATGCGACAAATTCTATTTAGGTGAAACATCTAGACCATTGAAAGTCCGAATAAATGAACATAAAAAGTATATCAAAGATAGGGAGTTCTTTAAGTCAGGTATTTGCAAACATGCTTGGGAAGAGGGGCATAAAATTCAATGGGATTCGACAAAAATAATATTGAAAGAGCCCAATAATAAAAGACGAAAAATCAAAGAAAGTGCTTTAATACAACTAAATTCAGATAAATGTGTAGCTAGTATTTCAGCCGAATGTAGTCAAATTTGGTTACCAATGTTAGAAAGAGAAATTTCCAATAATCAATTACCTGCGTTATCAGGATAGCATCATAAGTTTTTATCCAGGTTTTCTTATGATTTATCTTTGGAATGGTTGTTAATCGATACACACTTCAATACACAAAATCACCAAACTGAGTTATACATATTTTGAAAACAAAAATAATCATACACAAAAAAGTAACAACAAACGCGTTTTTATTAACAAAATTTCCAAAATAATAAGCGAAAAAAAGCGCTATCCCAATAAAAACCGTTCCTGGAACGTGCACTTCCCTGGATTCCATTTCTAAAGGACTACATATCGTTAGAATGTCATAAAATAAAATATTTTATTTTACATTTTACCAGAGGTGTGATCTACTATGAATGGACCTTAATAAAATTTGACAACAAAGTTTTGTAGTCTTAAACTTCAAAATATTATTGATTGTCTAGTTGTCAAATTTTTTCGTTGTGTCAGATAGGGACCAAAAAATTATTTCCATACTATAAATAGTTAATCTTGACAACGGTAGCTGGAACGCTACCGAAACGTCGCGTAATAAAAAATAAAAAAACATTATTGTGGTTTGATTCCCAAAAAAATAAGAAAAAAGAATAAGTAATGCCACAAGGAACTTATAGAAGATAATTTTAACATTGTTAATGATAAAAATAATACTGGCTATGATCATTTAAGATTTTTTTCATTACAATTTTCAAAGAGTAGGTACGTGAAATTTTTAGGGTATTGAAAATTTTATGAGTAATAGCCATCATTATTAGCTCATTGAATAATATAACATTGCATTAAAGCAATAAAGAACTAGTTTTTTCACTAAATAGAGTTCAATAAAGTTTTGTTTTTTGCATGAACGTAGAAAAAATATTATTTTTTTCACATTTTACCAAAGATATGATCTATGAATGGACCTTAAAAAATTTGACAACATATTTTTTGCAGCCTTAAACTTCAAAATATTGTTGATTGTTTAGTTGACGAATTTTTGTATAGTGTCAGATAGGGAACAGAATTTTATAAAAACTTAATTATTCATGATAATGGTAGCTGGAACGCTACCGAAACGTTAAATTGAGAATATAAAAAAGTTTGTGAATTAAACTTGAAGGAGTTATCTAATTTGTAATGCGGCACAATAGACAGCAATGTCGCAGTAGTATTGAAGGAGATACATTAAATAACGTTATTTTTAAATAATAACTTGTGGTAAAAAACGAATAAAACAAGATTTTAATATTAGCTTTAGTTTTTTGTGTTAACTCCTCTAGTAGGTTCATAGGTTGTGAAACAGCTTAAAATATCCGATTTAAAATTTTCTTGTTGCTTTCTTAGGTTCTGGAAATCCCTAAGTGACATTAACATGAAACACAGTTCAGCTAGCCTGAACAGTGGCAAATGTGGTTTCAGCAAAATAACACAAATGGACTTGGCATTGACTCAATTCGGATTTATGGGATTTCAAATTGCTAGAGCTGATAAAATTGGTATTCATTATGCAACTGAAGAAGAATTCCGAGCGTTCATTCACCTATGGAAGGTTGTTGGATACATGATGGGAATTGAGGATAGGTATGCTATTTTGATAATAACAATGAGTTTAGTGGGTCATTTCTAGTTTAATAGTCAATATTATGACAGTATTTTTCATAATACTTATATTAATAGTAGGTAGGTACCTACTGTATTACAATTACATATTGTGCAAAGGGTTACAAATGTACCGGGTGGGCAAATAATAACGGCCGTTAGCCATATGAGAATACAACCCAACGTAAAATTTTTAAAAATAACCTAAAACCTTGGATATATAACCAGGCAATACATTTAATCAAACATAAACGATACCTCTGGCGAAAATATAAACAAACAAGGCTTACTGTAGATTTCAGTAACCATCGCAATTTTTCTAATCGGGTTAAAGTACTACTTGATAATCTTAGACACAACTTTGAAGAATCAATTATAGCCAGCGGAAACTCAAGAGAAGTTTTTAAATACATACGTTCTTCACCATCATCCAAAGTCGCTATTCCTCTGCTTCTAAAAGATGACGGTAGCCTTTGCTCGTCATATAAAAGAGACTTTCGAAACACTCTCACAGACATTTTCAAAAGTTTTTACAAACGAACCTTCTAATGACAATATGCCTGACATTATATGCCCCCGTCTCTTCGCTACTCTTGACAATATTCTGTTCACAAATGATAAAATCAGAGACAGCATTTGCTAAGCCTACGCACTAACGCCTCACCTGGTTCAGATGGTCTGACACCCTACTTTCTAAAAAGATGTTCCGATACTCTTGCTACTCCGCTATGCTTAATAATGCAATCGTCCTTCACAAACAGCTCTCTGCCTTCTAGTTGGAAACTAGCTTCTGTCATCCCCATTTTTAAGAAGGGCAATAAGCTCGATAGCAACAATTATCGCCCAGTAAGTTTATTACCCGTCGTCAGTAAAGTAATGGAATCCATTATTTCCGAGACTATGATGGATTTTCTCCTCGAACAACATATTATTCCAAAACAACAACATGGATTTATTCCATGGCGATCAACACTTACCAACTTACTTCATTGTGTTAATGACTGGATATCATTCCTGAATAATCGAGAACCTATCAATATAGTGTATTTAGATTTCTCCAAGGCTTTCGACCGTGTTCCCAAGCAAAAACTCCTGTACAAGTTAGAACATTTCGGTATTAGAGGAAGCTTAAAACTATAGATTGAAAAATTTTTGACGGATCGTTTCTACAAGGTTCCAGTTGGTGACTCCTTTTCTCATGAAAGATTAGTTAAAAGTGGAGTTCCACAGGGTTCAGTTTTGGGCCCACTTTTGTTTACAGTGTACACTAGCGATTTACCGTTTCACGTTTTCAGCAAAATATCACAATATGCCGACGACTCAAAAATATATGACAATCCCATCAATCTATCCAAAATTACCTAATGTCAATACAACAATGGTCTTCGGAATGGTTACTTCCATTAAACACTGAAAAATGTGTAGTGCTGCATTTTAATCACAGTGACCTCTCATAATGATCTGAGTGTTATCGTGAATAGTGAACTATTGTGGTCCGATCATGTGCCCTCAGTATCCAAACGTGCAAATACTAGACTTTATCTTATTAGTAAATGCTTCTCTAAAGTATCCTTTCACAGTCTCTGCAAATTGTATGCTACTTACGTGAGACCTATCCTTGAATACGCTGGTCCAGTCTGGTATCCGGACTTAATTCGTGATAAAACGTTACTGGAAAGTGTACAACGGAAAGCTACCAGAGTTGCTTTAGGACCTGTGAGACCTTCATACGAAGAAAGATTATAAATGGCAAATTTTACCACGTTTGAGCTACGTCGGTTACGAGCTACGAGGCGATCTTTTTGTAGCCTTTCGAATTCTTAAATATAATTTTGGTGATCTAAATACAGTTTTCACCCTAAATACCAGACACGAGACTTAGCTCAAGTTAAAAAAGGAAAATTTTACGGTTAGATCGAGACAAAACTTATTACCTAACAGAATTTTCAATATTTAGAATGATTTAGACAGTGAAGTTGTCTCAGCAACAAGTGTCAATATATTCAAAAATAAACTAGATCAGTGTAACTTATTTAATAACATTTAGAGCTTGATCGTAATTTCTATTTCTTTTTCTCTTTTATTTGTTTGTTTACTAATAGTAGGTATTTCTTTTGACATGTTTTTTTTTCTGGGCTCATTAGGAGCCAGCTCCTCTGCCCTCATCAATATGTAATAATAATATCTTATGATCTGATTGTAGTACAGCAAAAGTGACCTCGAAAAAATCTGGAAATTATTAATCATAGACTTAATTCTTTTTTTATTGACTACCTATTTATTTCCAATCTGCAATATAAAGTTACAATTTGGGAATAAGTTTTTGACGTGGGAAATAAAGAATCTACACTAAAATCTGTTTAGCAGGTCAGTAGGAATATGTTTCTTTGGTCTTCGTTGTACTGTCTGCAACATGAGGCTTTTTGCTAGATCATTAGGGTTGTCTCGCCGATGGACAAACTACCCGTTATTCCCGGCCTAGACGGTTCAAATAATACACCTACGGCACCTTTGTGACCTTTTAATCAAAAGACAACGTCGAGAAACTATTAAAATAAATTTATACAATTAATTAATCTGACAACAACTGTCATTATTTTTTTCCAATTTTTACTACAGACTACTATCAATCATTTTTCGGCTATACCTATATATTAAAATCAATTAATGTAAGAAATGTGGAAAACCAACCCCTTTGTCTAAAATTTCTAATACAAAAAGTATCTAAAAATAAAAAGTAAAATTATCTCAAGATAAGGATATAAAGAAAAGGTGGTATTTCCGACATTCTCCCACCTGAGAAATTATTTGGCAAGCTAAACTATTTCTCAAAACAAAGGAAATACTAAACTATAATCGATATCACAGATATCTTTTAGGAATTTTACTCAAGCGACCCCTACGTGTGAGTTTCACTGTATCGGTTACTCTGCTTTTAGGCACTCCCGCACTTTTTGTGAGCTTCACTATGTCGGGTACTCTGCTATTAGACACTCCCGTACTTATTTCCGCACACTCTGTTGGATGATCGATTCGAAGTTTTTCTCGATGCTCATCAGGCTGCTCGGCTCGCTGGTCTTGGTTAACTCCAGCTTCTTCGGATACACATTCCAGTGGAAATAACCGCTGAACAGGACGTAATAGTTCGCCTCGTGCCATTTTAATACGTACAAGCCTAACCAGACCGTCTTTCCCAGGTATAAGTTCGGATATACGACCAATAGGCCAGTCTATGCGTTTTGTATTGTCATTGCCTACTAGTATGACATCACCCACTCTCAGATTATTGGTCGGTTTTTGTTTGGTCAACAATTTTAATTGACCCAAATATTCGAGTCGAAATCTTTTACGTAAAGCTTCCCTTAGCCTCTGTTGATTACGGACAATTTTTGATACAGAAGTACGATCCATCTGATCGCAATCGGGTATGTTATCATGAGATAATTCACGTAAAAACATGACCGGACTAAGAGGTAATAAGTCACCGGGATCGTTAGAAAGATATGTTATGGGACGGGCATTAACTACAGCTTCACAGTCACAAAGAATAGTCAGCATTTCTTCATAACACACACTGGCTCGACCTAATATTCGTCTTAACAGATTCTTCACAATGCCAATCAATCTTTCAAAAAATCCACCCCACCACGACCCGGTTGGAGGATTAAAACGCCAAATGATTCGTTGGGTAGAAGTGTCCTGCGAAATTTTAGACCAGTCCAAAACATTAAATGCATTTTCCGCACCTTTAAACGTCATAGCATTATCACTATAAATTATTTTGGGTCTGCCTCTTCTGGCTATGAATCGGCGTAGAATTTGTAGAAAACTCTGAGTGGTTAAAGACAGCGTTAACTCAAGATGGATTGCACGATAAACCGCGCATGTAAATAAGCATACCCATGCTTTTTTCCCTGATCTAAGAAAGAGGGGCCCAGCAAAATCAACACCTGATATCTCGAACGCCACTGCATCTCTAACTCGATCTACTGGCAAAGGAGGTGATTCTACTTCATAAGCTTTCGAATTGAATCGATTGCATATCATACATGTTTTTAATACTCTCCGTATCGTACGTCTTCCGCCAATGATCCAATACTTCTCACGCAATTGTGCCAAAAGACCTTGTACTCCAACATGGCACAAGTTTTGGTGTGTTTCCATTATTAAGATATCCACAGTCGCATTTTTTGCTGGCAATAAAACGGGGTAACGAAAATCTCTAGTATCGTTTCTGTTTGAAATTCTAGACTTCAGACGTAACACTCCAGATTCATCATAAAATGGACTCAAACATATTATGCTTTTGTCATCAGGACCCGAAAAATGCTTCATTTGTATTATCTTCAATATAAAATTTTCTGAAATCTGCAAATCATTAACGATAGTCAAACCTATCTTTTTCGCTTTAGGGTGACGCATATTGTGTATGAATCTAAAAACCAAAGCAATCATGTTAACTGTTTTCGAGAATTTACTGAATTTTTCAAGATTCCAAAAATCAACTTGTTCAACATTAGGTAATGTTGTTATTAGTCTTTTCCTTCGTTCAGTGGCAATTTCCACCTCATCAAAATTCATCTCTTCAACAGGCCAATTTTCTTTTTTCTGGTACAACCACTTAGGACCCTCCCACCATTTGGAATCCAATAACTGTTTTGCAGAACATCCTCTTGAAGGCAAATCTGCGGGGTTCAAAATTCCAGGAAGATGGTGCCATTGTGAGGAAGAAGTTAATTGTCGGATTTCACGAACTCTATTAAAAACAAATGTTGCCCATTGCTCTTCGCGTTGTATCCAAGAAATTACAGTTGACGAATCGCTCCAAAAAAATGCTTCACAGTCAAACTCCAAGCTTCCTGCAACCTGATTATAAAGTCTAGCAGCAATATTGGCCCCCAACAACTCTAATCTGGGAATTGATAATTTTTTAATTGGAGCGACTCTAGA
This sequence comes from Lochmaea capreae, assembly GCA_949126875.1. NCBI lineage: Eukaryota > Metazoa > Arthropoda > Insecta > Coleoptera > Chrysomelidae > Lochmaea > Lochmaea capreae. The sequence continues at coordinate 10,701,330 of OX421404.1, read as the reverse complement.
CTTTGCGGCGAGTAAATGAATTGAAACTTCTTCAGCTGTTTCCACTCGACAAAAAACTACAGCTGCATAAGCTCTCTGACTAGCATCGCTGAAAGTATGTAGACTTAAATCTAATACATTTTTGGATATTGAAATCCATCGAGGTATTCTTATTTTGAATATATCAGATAAATCAGACAACCATGCCCTAAAAATATCAGCAACATCTTTATCTACTGGAACATCCCATGCAATTCTCTTCTCCCACAACTGCTGCAACAAAAGCTTAGGCAAAATAGTGACTGGAGCTGTGAATCCAATTGGATCAAATACTTTCTGAGCTAGCGACAGTAGACGACGTTTCGTTACAGCTAGGTCTTTCATTTCCTCTAAAATAAAGTCAGAATCTATGGCCAATTCGTCAAGTCCAGGATACCACAGTAGACCTAGCACAGATATCTTATGATCTGGAGTACAATTTTCACGGGAATACTCCCACCCTCGTAAATCAAATTGGCCTTTGGCCATCACATCGACAGCTTCCTTAATAAACTCCGCAAGCTCTTCAGAACTAGAAAGACTGGTTACGCAATTGTCTACATAAAAACTTTTTGACAATTTTTTCACTGTAGATGCTGTAAAGGATAGGTCTTCTGAAATTTCTGCCAAACACTGGGATAAGTGATACTCTATAGTGGAACCAAGTAAAAACGGACTACAGTTAACACCAAAAACTACTCTCCTATGCCTATATGCAATTTCCGAATTATTTTCATCTACCCAAAGGAATTTTAAAAAACTTCTGTCATTTGAATTAATGTTTATTTGGAGAAATGCCTTTTTTATGTCAGAAATCACACCGTACTTTAATTGTCTGAACCTAACAAACAAGGAAGGAATGAATTCAATCATGTTTGGACCCTTTTCAAGGCAATGGTTCAATGAAGGATTGTCCTTTTCTCGACAAGATGCATCAAAAACTGGTCTCACAGCCGTTGTAGAACCTTCTTTTAAAACAGGACGGTGTGGTAAGAAATGTCCGCACTGTGTGTTTGGCTCTACCTTTTCAATAATATTTAAGCTTTCCCATTCTTTGAAAACGTCATTATACCTACTTCGCAAATTATCTTTTTCCAGTTTCCGCAAAGTGTTTTGTAATCTTTTTTGTGCAACTTTGTAATTGGTTGGAAGCGGATTATGCCCATCTATCCATGGCAACCTTACCTCATAACGTCCTTCCTGATCTACAGTTATAGTATTTAAAAATAGCTCCTTTGCGGCAGAAGCTCTTTCTTCCTTAGATTTTTGTTCACCAGGATCCTGAATGCCCAAAGCGTCAAATTCCCATAAGTCTGTGATAGAAGCACTGGCAAACAAAGACAAAGCAGATGTTGATAAATTTGAATGTGAAATTTGACAGGGTACTTTTCCCATAACAGTCCATCCAATGTGTGTTTCAATTGCTACCAACCCACACTCTAAAGTATGTTTATTTCCAGTATATAAAATTCCTGCAACGTCTGCACCTAACAAAAGTTCAATGGGATCTTCATTATTTAAATCCGAAATAGAGATATTAAATTTGTTCAATTCGTATATCCAAGGCCCATTAAAAAGAGGCTTAACGTTGTTACAAATATTATCTTGATCTAATACTTCAAAAGTGTATGAAAAGTTATCAACAGAAATACTAACATCATAACAGTTATGTGCAGCTATCATCTCTTTTCCTCCAAATAAACCATGCACCAGATTCTCTGAACTTTTTACACGCAAACCAAGAAATGATACAGTTGATTTCAAAATATAAGAACGTTGTGAGCCTGTGTCAATCAAAATCCGAACAAATTTGGAACTACTGGGACCTACTAATCTGATAAGCAACGTCGGGAGAAATACATAACTACTGGTCTGATTTGCATTCGAATTTGTATGATTTGAAAGCTCATAGTTATCTGTCAAAGTAGATGAAGGCTCACTGTCATTTGATTCAGATATATTCGGAGAATTAGCTTCACCAGAAGTCAAATTAGGACACATAATAGGGTAGTGAGATTTTTTACAAATTATGCACTTTAAACGGCCTCGGCAATTTCTTGCATGATGGCCAATCTTAAGACACCTATAGCATCCCTTTTTACTCGATACAATATTTTTTCTTTCTTCCAAATTCATTTCTTGCGCCTTAAAACAAGAATCTTCATTATGAGAACCACTACAAAAAATACAAGTATAAGTTAAATCCTTGTTATTGTTTGTGTTCAGCAAACCAGCGGCGGTAGGTAGAGCAGAACCTTGGTAAAGTTCATACAATAGCCTTTTTGGTGTGCGTCATCGATTGTTAATACCCTTCTAACACATTACGGTGAAAGAAATGGAAAAAAAGGCAGGTCTGTGATTAATCCTAATCAAAATATCACAATAATGAACTGTTTAAACGTATTACAAACGTTAACCCTAATCTTTGACAGAAAAATTTGATTGGTTGATGTTTAGTTTACGTGCAAGCGCGACCTATCAATCGGGCGAATTTATATCGTTTAAAATTCTATGTAGACGTTCCCTTTGTAGGTTACGTCTTTTTCTAATGTCCCACTGACAGTTCTCGTCAGGTCTGTACTTTGTTGTTCATGATTATTTATGGAAAGTGAATATTAATATTATTGTTAGCATTTTATTTCTTAAATAATACAAAAATATGCCTAGATACACGGAAAAAGAGCAGCAACTAATTTTGAAAGTTATTAAATATTTTCAATTAGAAAAAGAAGCTGGTAAACCATTGATACCTTTAACTTCAGTGCACCAAGTAAGTATTTTTTATATAACAATAAGTGAAATTAATATAAATCAAGTTAATCCTATTTCATTAGGATTGTTTAAATATTTTATTTTTATCTATTGTGTTTCAGATGCATTGGGAATATCCTTGCCGACTGTAGCAAATTTGGCAAAAAATGGCATTCACAGTGATTCAGAGTATACCACTAAAATAAGTAAGTCTGTCAAAATGTCGAAGGGTCCCACAATCCGAGAGAAACACGAGCATGCCATTAGGACGCGTATATACAGAATGTTTAGTGAAGGTATGTAGAAAAATGTTTTCTATGCATCTGACATTTTTAATTAGTCCGATGAGTGAACCATTTTTACACACTTTTATTTAACTTCACTTCTCTGTTTGTCTACATCAAATCTTACAATCCACTTTTTGAGTGAGTATGAGTGGTATGTAAGTAAAATATTGGAGAGCTCATATTAAATGTTTGTTTAAAACTAGTAGTCACATTTTATAGATTGCGCCACCTACTTTAATCATAGTGAGAAAGAGTGAATGAGAAATTAAAAAAAAATTATTATTCACTTTTTAGTGCATTTCCTAATAAAAGTGTGTAATTAAAAAAGTGTTTTTGTATTTTTTATTCATTAATATTGTTTGTTTACTTATTTATTTTAGGTGAACATGTAACTCTACATTCACTGAATAAAAAACTCATTGATCTGGATGGAATCGACATGTCTGTTAGTTCAATGGCTAATGTTTTAAGGGAACTAAAATTCAGATGGCTAAATTGCAGTATTTCCAATAGAAACTATCTTATGGAACAACCACAAGTAGCTCAAAAAAGATTACATTATCTGAGAGAATTCAAGAACAATGAGAGTTCTCCTTACCCTCTACAGCCTGTTTTTTTGGACGAGACCTGAATTTTTAGTAAAGGTAGTTTTCGCAAGAGTTGGCAAGATGGTAGCACTAAGGCAGTAAGGAAGACAAGTGGTGAAGGTGTACGGTACATTATTTTACAAGCAGGTTCTGAGAATGGTTTTGTCGAAAATTGTAGTTTGATTTTCAAAAGTGGGAGTAAATCTAGAGACTATCATGATTCGATGAATTCGAATAACTTCGAAAAATGGTTTGAACAACAGCTCCTGCCAAATTTAGAAGAACCATTCTTTAATAATAATGGACAATGCATCTTACCATTCAAGTTTAGTTGAAAAAATCCCTAATTTATCTTGGACCAAGCAATCTTTAATTAGTTGGTTACAAGAAAGGTGTATACCTTTTCCAGCATCTAGCATGAAAGATGAAATTATGAAAATTGTGAAGAAACGTATACCGGATAAAGAATACAAGTATGTAATTTATTGTAGGAGGTAAGGCTCAACAGTGTTAATGTAAGCGTGCTGTTTTATAGATTAGATAGACTGGCTCTTCAGCACGGTCATCGTATTTTAAGACTACCTCCCTACCATTGCCAGTTCAATCCAATAGAAATGGTTTGGTCCGAGCTCAAACGGTATTACGATGCTAAGATAACCTCTGTTGACCGTGTAACTGCAGCAACAATAATAAATGTTTGGCAAGAGGCAATTGAGCAGGTATGAACAAATAAGTTTACGTTTCTGCCGTACTGCCAGTATTTTGATTTTTTTTTGGGAGTCCTGAAGACTGTATTTTAATTATATTTATATTATTGTAGGTTACACCAGAAAAATGGAAAAAATATGTTAGGCATACCCAAAACATTATAGAGGAATATTGGGAAACAGCAAAAATTATTGACGCTAGTGATACTTCGCCTGTAATTGTTGACTTGAATGAGTCGGAATGTGAATCAGATTGGGACTTATGGGAAGATGACTGCGAAAATTGAACTTTCATAATCCTCTTCTTTTTAATTTTTTATTAGTTGGTTGGTTTCTTGACTATTTACTATGTTTATGTTTGTTTTCTACTGAATGTGTAACTGAAGATAGAATACCTACTCTAGTTAGTGTTTGGAAAGAAGCTATTCAATGGCAGAGCAAGTGGTCGTAGCTTCAAAAAGCTATAGAATAATATCTATTTTGTTAAATATTCAATATATCCGAGGAGCTTTAGGAGCTTTTGACAACATTCCTGAGACTCTCCTCAGAAACTATGTAGAAGTAAGGGGGCCCAATAGATCTTTTAGGTCTCAGTGAATGTCAAAATACATATATACATAAATTTTCAATACACCACCTGTACATATTTTAACCCTTCGGCGGGCGCGCCTAAGAATTTCACATGAGCAGGCGCGCGGCGGTACTCCGTACCGCTATTCATTTTTCATTTTAGACATGAAATAAAATACAAATGCCGGTCTAAAAAAATATAATTAAACATATTTCAAACCTAAAACACAACAAGGAACTCTAAAATACAAATAAAAATAAAAGATGCTATAAACATAAATTATGGCAAGGCAACGATATCATCTATTATTTCGGGAGATATAAATTTAAAAAATGCTTCTAATTATTTTTCAGTATTTCTTGCTTCTCTGACAGGACCAGGTAATATTTTCACTAGGTTTTTCGACTTAGTTTTGCTTACAGTAGCCAAAGAATGGCTAATCCATAGCGTTTCACTGTCCTTCCTTATATAAAATTGATAATCAGATGCTTCTTCGGCAAATTTTTCATCACCACTCTCTTCGGATTGTTCTGAAGACGTTTCACTTATTTCTTCAGTTATTATAACTTCTTCCTCGCCTTCACTATCATCTATCAGGTCTGGTATGTCTTCCACATCTGACAAATAATTTGCCAACTCCTCTAGCTCATCAGGATTGAGGTATTTTCGACCCCACATTTGTTTCCTGAAATAACACCTGATGTAAATTAACAAGTAAGACCAATATAATAATAAAATAATAACAGAAATGATAAATAGTTATACATATAATAAAAAAATCATCATACTAAAATACTTACATTATAGGTCGGGCAACGGTACGCAGTGCCGAAAACTGAACTCCTCGTGTTTGACGTTGAACTGAGACTGAATGAGTGCATATAAAAGATTTCTGGCTTCAGCAGTCTCTAACGGATATAGTCAACATGGAATACTCAGAAGCATGAGGTGCTTCAGGTAACAGGAGACGCGTGACGTTCAAAACAGTAAAACTTCGGTACACAGTGCCATAGCGCGCCCGCCGAAGGGTTAATGAAGATCAAGTACATGAGGTCAGTAAAGACATCAATAAGACAGTGGCCACATTTAAACAAATAAAAAAATGAAATTCACTAACAATAAGAATTATAAGTGAAGAATACCTTTTTCCATAAAACTTTAGAATAAAATAGGGTTCCATATGGTGCAGACTTAATTGAACAGGCTGTATAATTCTTTTGCAGGACTATATTTACTAATGTAAAGTTATTTTAATATGTAAATTGAATATACAATTTGTTTTGTTTTGCAGTGTTTTCATATCCCAAGTATTATTAATTTCATATCATTTTCGAATATGGCTGAATACGATCCTGATCATTTCATTTTTCAAATTTAAGGTTAGCTGAATGTACATATAGCAAATATAATAAACGACATGCCGAAAACCCGGATATACGTCACAAACGATGACGCACACCAAAAAGGCTATTGTAAGAACTCTACGATTTATTCTTTCTGCAGCACATATCCCCATATTTCGACTTATTATTGCAATCAGATGTCAGTCCGAAGCCCTCACTTACTAATACAATTCTTTGTTCATTTTCCACTTCAGAACAGAGAAACGATAAAAGGTTTTCTAGCTTTTTCTCTAGCGTGCAATCAATATTAAAATTTTCAGAAAAATTACTAGCATTACTAGTGCTAAGCCCCCCTGCATTAAATGTTGAACGCTGCCAAATTCTAAGCAGATCATGAGGCAAACAAGATTCTATTAACGGAAATAAAATTGCAGCATATTTGTCCGCTGTAATGCCTAAGGTACCTAAAGCGCGTAACTGGGTTTCAATTTGATCGTATAGTTTAGAAATTTCAAGTTTTTGTTTACTAATAGCATTATTTAAAACAAGTTTCAATAATTCTCGTACGTAGACCTCTATTTGAAGATCCTCTCTACCAAATCTGGACTGCATACATTGGATAATTTTTTCATAATTCTCACTCATTAAGGGAAAGCTTTCTACTAATTGACGCACTCTAGTACCTGGAACCGTAGCCTGTAGCAAATATTCTATTTTATCACAATTTTCAATATCACGATCTTCGTGTACTTTTTTAAATTGTGACCAAAAACTCAACCAACCTTTGATACTGCCATCATAACATTTAAATTCGATGCGCGGCAACTTGAACTTTCTTTTTGTTGAATTCTTGTCAACAATTGCCGGAGGCTTTGCAGCTGTAGCAGATATATCATTAGAAAAATGGGTGTATCTTACTTTTAGTTCGGTGTACCTTCTATGATAAGCATCACCTTGTTCCATATCTCGAATCATTTCTTCCTCTGACGCCGTCTCTACAAGAGCTTCATATGCACGTTTTTCACATACCTGCAAATCTTCATATTTTGTTTTCAAAATGTCCCAAGAAACCTCTAAATCCAGCAAACATGGTTCTTGAGCACGCAGAAAAGCTTCAAATTCATTAGCAGCTTTGGAAAAACTACATCTCAGCACTTTACGTGACTTCTTCATGCTGTTTAATATTTCAACTTCAACAGACATCGTAAGGAAAATACAATTACTCTGACTTAAAATGTGCCGCGGGTCCTGTCACGGTCGCCAAAATATGTCTCGCCGATGGACAAACTACCCGTTATTCCCGGCCTAGACGGTTCAAATAATACACCTACGGCACCTTTGTGACCTTTTAATCAAAAGACAACGTCGAGAAACTATTAAAATAAATTTATACAATTAATTAATCTGACAACAACTGTCATTATTTTTTTCCAATTTTTACTACAGACTACTATCAATCATTTTTCGGCTATACCTATATATTAAAATCAATTAATGTAAGAAATGTGGAAAACCAACCCCTTTGTCTAAAATTTCTAATACAAAAAGTATCTAAAAATAAAAAGTAAAATTATCTCAAGATAAGGATATAAAGAAAAGGTGGTATTTCCGACAAGGGTGTTTTTGCAATCTTAAGTCATATTTGTGAGCAGATTTGTTAATTTCTTCCTTAACAGTTGTCAATTGTAGATCGCGTGCTATAATATGATTAGGCACATACCAGGGGGCATCCGTTATTATTCGAAGAATCTTTGACTGGAACCTTTCTAGTATTTCTATGTTTGATAGCGACGCAGTTCCCCATAGCTGGATACCATAGGTCCAGACTGATTTTATAATGGTTTTGTAAATTAAGAGCTTGTTTTCTAGGGACAGTTTAGATTTACGTCCAAAAATCCAGTATAGTTTATTTAACTTTAACCCTAACTGTTTGAGTTTTGTGAAAATATGATTTCTCGAAGTGTCAATATTCTGTCAAGATGCATTCCTAAGTATTTGACGTCCTCCTGGTGTAGAAATTGATGACAATTTAGAGTAATTGGTGGACAGTTTCCTCTTCGGTTGGTAAATATTACTTGGACTGATTTGTTTTCGTTTCGGGCAATATGCCCCGCCAGACAATGAATTACACTTCCAAGATAAACAGGGTTGGTATATACGAAAATATAGAACCAACCATTCTGGTTTATAATCAGAAGGAACAATATCACTTGCAGACCGCGTATTTGCGCCTCATCAGTACAAGGTAGATATAATAATAATAATAATAAATTCTTTATTGTCAAAAAGCTCTAAGAGCCAAATCCTGGACTGAAGACAACGCTGAAATCACATTAGTACATTATACCCATATAATATACCAACCCCGATTATCTTGGAAGTGTAATTCATTGTCTGGCGGGGCATATTGCCGAGAAGTAGATGTTGCTTCCTGATGAACGGTCTATCCTTTGGAAAGTAATTTTCTAATTATTAAAGTGTTTTAATAGTTTTACACTATTATTTTGACGTCTATTTGTCATTTTAGTTTATTTTCATGTTTTACAAGTTAACAATATTCGCTTGACAGAATAATGTATACAATTTTAACCTGGTAGCTGGTAGAGTATGTAATTTATTTTAGAGCCCTGAGGATGACGTAATGTCGAAAGCGCTAGGCTTGATTTAATTGAAGATTACACACATCTTTACAATTTTATTCCTCCTTGTTAAGATAATGCTTTGTACAGAAAAATATCAGGTTCGTTGATTTCAAGAATACTGGAAATACCTGATTTAATTCTCCAATTAAGCTCCATCTCTGTGGGATGTTTCTGTGTTGTTCGTGCAAACCGACAATTATGTCTATTGTTTCTCAGCTCAAGCTAAATTACTCCTTAAGTTCAATCTTCCCAAGACAGTCGATAATCTGTGAAAGAGTGCATTACGCAGCTCCTAGGGTCTCGGTAGCCTCATACTGAATCAACAAAGCTGGAGCCTCTTGACCGCTATCGTCATACCCTTTTGGTGAACTCCCAAGTTAGTCAAACCGTCCAATAAACAGCTTCAGCTTCAACACCATTAAAATTGAAAAGAATTAATTATTCTTGTCATATAAACGCGTATTCTATCAATTATGCAATGATAAAATGAGTGATGTAATAAGTAAGTGCGCTTTACGGAACTTCCAATTCCTATAGTAAATTTACATTTAATATTTTGAGAACAATTTGTGAAAATAAAAAATTTAAACGAGAGGATTTAATTGCATATTACAATATATTCCATAGCGAGCAACTTTCCAAAATTATAGTTTTCGATGTTGTCACAAATAAAGGTACCTTACTCGTATACGAATGAAAAAATTTGACATCTGATAGTTACGTTTTACGATCTGAACCATGCTGTACTTTTCACAAAAAATAATTTATTAGCACTAACAATAAAAAAGTTTCCCAGTTTATGTTGCCAGCTTTTGCAGACATACTGTATATAAATTTATATTATATAATATTTACGTCATATACAGGTTGTACTTCTTGTATGGTGCAGGGGTGTTAAGTAATGGTAATTGGTTTCTGAATATCTTATGCAATTTAATATTTTAAATTTTCCCATAACATTTAATTTGTATTTTTTTTCTAGATTTAATATTTGCCGTGACTCTGTAACAGAAACGAGAGAGATCTGCAACATTTTGATCAATCAAATATATTATCCTCGAGTCAGTGCAAAGGATAAAGATTTCCTAAAGATGTCCAGACATCTAATCCGGGGAATGTGGGTGATGGATCCAATTTTAGAATTTAAAGTTATAATGAATCACTTAAATATTTTAGTCAAGCCCTTGCAATATTCTAAAAGGAATAATAAAAATAATAAGCAAAGTAAAACAGAAGAATATTTTCAATTAAGTTATGTTCAGAAAATACATTTCAATGTAATAGATTTTACTATAAACGTTTTATTAAAGTATACTATTTTTAGATTATTTTTCAACTATTTGAAACATGTTTCTCTTTGGTTGATGGAAGTATGTCCATTTTTAGCATATTATAGTTTTAGTAAAGCAAATTCTATGGTACATATAAATATTTAAACTGAATAATGTTATAATATTATAAGCTACAAATTAAATATTTGGTGAAGAAATGCTCAGTATATTATTCAATCTTCAATATAGAAACCTGAACTTTCGGTAAAATTAAGAATTGTTGGGTGAATATACAAAACTCCCGATACCTCTTCGTATATTAGTATCTATTATGTTTCTTCTATTACTTTTCTCCACTAGTTCGTAATCGATTATTGATTTTTCACTTCTCACTTGATTTTGTGAATATCTTTATATTGAAAAAATGTATTGGTGATCAATAGATTGTGCATGACGCAGAAGTCTAACATTCTGTTGCCATAGTTATTTCTGTTGTTCCTATTTTTTGCGTACAGTTCGGCTTTTTTTTTCTTTCCTGCTATTGAAATCTCCTAGTTTGTAAATTTCGTCTTTGGTTTCTTCCATTATCCTAGTTAATTATTCCCAGAATTTTTTCTCTTTCCTATCATCTTCGTTTGGTTCATACACAACTACCTACTATTGTTTTATTTTTCTATTTGTCTTTTATATATCGCAACTTTGAAAAAACAATTGCAAAAATGTTCAAAAATGAGTTGATGATATCAAATTATTCCTAAAACTCAACTCTATCCGGTACAACAAAGACAATTGTAACTCGTCCGTGCAGTTCCCCTTCTTGGTTATTCCGATAAAATGTTTCACCCTTTATCATAAGTTTCCTAAAGCCTATTTTCACAGATTTTCCCTCTTCTTCTTTAGTTTGTATTATTATTTTGTGTTGTATCTCTCTTTGTTCTTTCTACAAATCATGTTATTTGCTTTCAATTTCAACTAGATAAAATCTATTTTCTGGGCTCTTTTTATCCATTTCGATGTCTAGTTTTTCTTTAATGAAATTTGAATCTCATTTTCAGTGTTTCCTTTTCCTCAGTGTTTATTTCCAATTCCTGTAATAATATATTCTTCTTTTTGCTTTCTTTTCTAATATCGAGTTTTTCATTTGTAATATTCCTATTGAGTTTTTCATTTGTACTACATATTTCTTTCTTAATTTCTCTGTTTTCGTCTCTGGCCTCTTTCATTTCTTCTCTGTATGCTTGTTGTTCAATTCTAATTTCTTTTAGCTCTTGAGTTATGTCGGTTTTAAGCTCCATTATTGCATTAAAAAGTAATTCGAGCTTATCCTCATTACTGTTCTTTTTTGTGGTCGTGATTTATGTGTTTTTGAAGTTGTTTCAACAAATTCTTCTAGTGTTTCGGTTTTTTTCTTCTGCTTTCTATCATCGGTAGTGTATTCGTTCTTCACTTTCCATATTTCTAAGCTGCGCCTATGTGATGTTTTCTGGTCGTTTCTTTTATAGGTATCATTTTAATTCAATGACTTTGTCTAATAAACACTTATCAATTCTTGTTTTTATGGAATTTGTGACTTTCAGTTTTATATACTGAATTTCTTTATATTACTAATATTAATCTAGTCTTACTTGTGATACGGCTAATTTTCTTTACACATTTACTATGCACATTACTCAATTTGTTTCACTACTTTTCGCAAATTGATTATTATAAGTGTAATTCCCATAAAAATGGGTTTAATCATAATCACCGAGATATTTTCAATAAACTCTTTCTAGTTGACGTCCAGTGACGTAGGTACTTTCTGTTCTAATAGATAATTATTAGAATAAATTTGTTTAATGTCGCATGCGGTACTAACAATATTTTACACTAAATTTTTTCAAATAAATTACTTTATCAACCACTGGTATATTTGTTTTGCCTCCTCCTAGTTGACACAATGCTAAAAATATACAATGCTTCCCTAGCGATTTAAAAAGATTAAAACTACAAATCGTGTCGGTGATAATTATTTTATCTACTGCTTAGCTATGATTCCGTTCTAATAAAAAAATTGTGGAATGTAATTTTTCAGTTTTCTTAAAATAAAGAAAAAAACTACAATCTGGCAACTCCGTTGTCATCTTAACGTTAACGTACACATTAAATACAATTTCACCAATCACGATCCTTTGCCTTAGTTCTTGCTACGCTACTGTTTTGATTGTGACTTTCTACTTAATATTTATGTTTTGATTTGATAATAGCATGATAAGATATATTTTAAGTGTTGCGCCGTATTAATAATTTGATACACAATCATTTTATACACCCAATAATACATACTTCAATTATTTCTAACATCCCTATTACTAAAAATAACTGTTATTGGTGACTTCATCAAAATGGCTTTACCTGAAACATTCGTGCCTGGTTTCCACGATGAACATGCAGTTAAAAAAATGAAATACACTAAACTCGGGAATACGAATATGCACGTTTCAAAACTATCTATTGGAACAGGAGGATTTTCGTATTTTTACGGGTAAGTAGGTATGCAAAGAATTTATTTTAGGAATAATTAAATATAGGCCCGGATCTAGTGAGAGTGATATTAAATAAATAGATTAGATAATATACAGGGTGTGGCACGAAAAGTTTTGATTAAAAGTAATGGCGGATACTGCAGTTATGTTAAAAATCTGAAACTACGAAGCTGTAGGTTTTGGGTGTCGCTGAGTTCAAATATAATGTTGTTCTGATTGTGGCACTTCCGGATGTACCAGAAGTAGACGTCAATTTTGTTTCTTTAAATAGAACCTAATAATTTTTATTTTACTTTCGAACTTTACATGAAATTTTAGATGAAATTTGTGCACAATGTCCTATACCAAAAATGAAGTATTTTAGAGATATTTCTATTTAATTCAAAATCCTAGTCCGCCTTGAATAACGATATCTCCATTGATAACGAATCTAGTGACGTGAAATTGTAACCAACAAACAGCAAGCGCTTGCCTGCTAAATCCAACCACTTTTGAGATATTTCATTATATTAGTTAAAACATAAAAAAACACAATAATAATTATTTCAACATTAGTTAATAGTCGAGGCAATGAAGCATTATGATAGGAAATCTTTTAGGATAGGACGTATCGGAATACGGTTTTTTGCATTCGCTTGCAAAAATTATTTATATCATTTGTACCTATTACAAACCGGAAGTTGCATTGATTCAGCAAAAAATGCATCTTTTGAGAGGCCTTTAATAACTTCGTAAATAAGAGTCAGAATTTGCTCAAGTCGGGTACCCGGGGGTTTTCGAGGTCGCTGATCACGATTACGATGTTCAAATTGACCCCCCGAACACCTGGAAATCAGGAACGCCGACGAACGTCATCTCCGGGGACTATCCCGAACTTTATGCGAGAGTGGTGAGAAACTGGGCACCCTGGGGTTTTTTGGGTCGCTGAGTTCGAATATACCATCGGCGAATACCCCACGGACACCTGGTAGGGTTAAATATCGACAATAACGAACCGAAAATCGTTATGGGTGCTTTTTGTGTGCGCTGAATCCGAATTTTATGTTGAAAACAAACACCTAATGCGCCCTAACCTGGTCCTGAACGTCATCCCCGACGGTTTTTCAGACATAATTAAAAAAAACCACCCGAAAATCGTTACGGGGTTTTTTTGGCTCCGCTGAAATCGAATATGGCACCGGCCAACACCCCACGGACACCTGGTGCACCCTAACCTGGCTCTGAACGTCATCCCCGAGGGTTTTCCAGGCACAATTGAAAAAGACCAACCAAAAATCATTAAAGGGGGTTTTTCAGGTTACTGAATTCAAATATGGCACCGACGAACACCCCACAGACAGTCTTTTTCAATTGTATCTGGAAACCCCTCGGGGATGACGTTCAGAGCCAGGTTAGGGTGCACCAGGTGTCCGTGGGGTGTTGGCCGGTGCCGTATTTGATTTCAGCGAGCCAAAAACCTCCGTAACGATTATCGGGTAGTTTTTTTAAATTATGTCTGGAAAACCCTCGGGGAGGACGTTCAGGGCCAGGTTAGGGCGCACCAGGTGTTCGGGTGGTCGTTTTCAACATAAAATTCGGATTCAGCGTACACAAAAAGCACCCATAACGATTTTCGGTTCGTTATTGTCGATATTTCCAGAAAAATCCTCGAAGATGACGTCCGCGTCCATGTTGGGGCCCACCAGGTGTCCGTGGGGTGTTCGCCGATGGTATATTCGAATTCAGCAACCCAAAAAACCCCCGGGTGCCCAGTTTCTAACATCTCTCGCATAAAGTTCGGGATAGTCCCCGGACTGCAAATATTATTCAGCGATATTTATTTATTTATTTATAACCAAACAAGCCTAAAGGCCTAATTACATGGTCAATAATTTTTCAATTAATACATTTACAAATTAATAATGGCAATAACATATCCCAAGTATGAATTAGATAAATGAATTGTATGAATTGCAGAGGTTAAACAGCTTTGCAACAATCTGTAAAAAATGTATATAGAGATACTAGCAGACCCGACAGACGATGTCCTGTCGTCTTATCATATTATACAAATTTTGACTATTTTTATTTTGAATGAAAAATAGCACATTGTTACTTATTTTGGGTGGCAAAATAAGATAGTATTCTTAATTTTTTGATAGAAGGAATATATTTTTGTTTTTGGAAAATTCGACTTTCCGGAATTTTCTTACAATTTTTTGGACAAACCAATTTTTTAAAATGACCGTATAAAAAAACTCTTATACTAAATGCCATCAAAATCGGCCGATCCGTTTGGGAGTTGTTCAGTATAAATCCAATTGCAGCGCCACCTACCGGGACTAATGGTTAATATAAACCATCCAGTTACTTACCCAAATACACACATAAAATTTTATCAAAATCCGTCCATCCGTTTAGGAGTTGTTGAGTATCAATCCGACTGCAGTGCCACCTACCGGGACTAATTGTTAATAGAAACCATCCAGTTACTTAATTAAACACACACATAAAATTTCATCAAAATCGGTCCATCCGTTTGGGAGTTGGAATCCACCTACCGGGACTACCCAGATAGCACAAGGGCATCTATAAGACATCTTTAAGATATCTTTCTTAGACGTTGACTACGTCTTAAAGACTTCCATGTACGCCTTAAATACGTCTAAAAGACGTCACTTAGAGGCCGTATGTTAAAAATCACGACGTCTTTGAGACATCTTCATAAGATCCTTTTTTGGTCTCATACAGACCTATAAAAGGCATGAAAAAGACGTCATGTGTATAGTCGACGTAAACGGTATAGTGCCTTCTTAAAGTTGCCGACTTTTTGTTTGATCCTAAGACTAAGAGAATACCGTCATAGCCCAGTTAATATTATAATTATTTAAAATGCTTACTTAGTTGACGATAAATTGATTTAATGTTATAATTTCAAGTAATAATCGTTAATAGATATTTAATAATCTAGTTTGTTAATGAAGACGATTAATAAACGGAACTGGTTAAAGCACGAACGAGCGATAGCAAGTGAGTGCCTTTAATAGTTGAGTTTATTAATCGCCCATTAACAAATGACCTGATTACAATATTTTTTTGTTGACCGTAAACTCTTTGTTTGTGACAAAAATAACTTTTCCACAAAGACTATTAGGAGACAATAATGTCAACTCCATACCAATGATTTAGAATGTCGTTGACATACATTTTCAATTTCACGTGAAAATCACGTTTGCTATTACTATTTATATTTAAAAACATCTTAAGCACAATACCAGACAATTAACAATCAACACTACCTTATATCACATTTTATTAAAAAGTAAATTTCAAAAAAGTTCATTATTTTTTACATCTTTGACTGAACTATAACTATTTTTCAGAGAGGGTTTATTTATTTGCGAGGGAAAACTCACACTTGTTTGCAGGTGTTCAGGTCAGTTGGTGATAGTCGGTGGTGTGACATCAAGAAAGTGTAGTGTGTTTTGTGAAGAACTTGTAAGTAAGTATTAATATTTATTAGAAATTACATTTTTAGTTAAACATTATATATTTACCATGTGGCGTCCTTGGGAAATAACGAGTTCGGTCCAAAATATTGTGTGAAACAACGAAAATTTAAATAATAGTGATGAAAGTGATGATTTTAGTGATATTGGAAGTAATGAAAACAGGTTTCGACGACATTTAAATTTGGAAGCACAGAAAATATGTTTCAATGTGTATAAGAATCTACGGGAAAAGTTTGGTTTCCATGAAAAAACAGAATTAATGCAAGAAGTATCTGATTTAACAGAACTATACGTAAAATAGCCAAGAATGGGCCTTATGAACGCAAGAAGCGATGTGATAAGGGATCGGTCAAACTTTTAGATGCGGCTTTGATAAAATTATTAAAAACCACTATTTATGACTGTTACAAAAGAAATGAGTTACCTACAATTGAAATAATAAGAAATAAATTAACAAATGCCGGCCGTAATGTAAATGGCTGTCAGAAAACCATTGAAAACTGGATTAAAAAATTGGGATCATAAGAACATGGAAGCTAGTATTTTTGAAGAATGGTTTGAATTCACATTGATCCCAAACTTGGAGCCAAATAGTGTTGTAGTTCTTGACAACGCTTCTTATCATTCACGACAGCTCAAGAAAATACCAAATAAAAGCTCCAAGAAGACCGAACTGCAAAATTTTTTAATGGATAATAATTTGTACTTTGAAGATTCTTATACAAAACAACAACTGATAGAAGTTTTACAGACAAAGGAATTTAAGAAATTATACGCCCTAGAGAATATTGCTGAAAAACATGGACACTCTATATTGAGACTACCTCCTTATTTTTGTATTTTTAATCCCATCGAGTTAATTTGGGGACAATTAAAACAGAGTATTCGGCGTAACAATACATTTCCTAAATTTTATACGAAAGTCGTCGACCTGATTAAAAGAGAAGTAGCTAATATTACCAAAGAAGACTGGCAGAAAATGATTAAAAAAGTAATCAAAATTGAAGATGAGTATAAGAACATTGGGCAAGTCCATATTAATGGGGGAAATAAGTTTTTTTATTGATTTACAAGACGATAGTGATAGTGATAGTGAAGCAGATGGCATGGAAGAAGGATTAAGAGGATTTTTGGAAGAAGAAAGTTAATTAAGTTTAATATATTTTTTATGTTACTTATGTAGTAGTGACAAATTGGAGTTAGAAATTATATTTATTTTTAAAGAATTGTTTTATTCATTGTTATAAAATTTCTTTTTTTGTTATTTTTTTATAGAATTTAGTTTTGTTTATGGTTGTTGCTTTGAAATTTCGTTTTCCATAAAAAAATCGAATGGGATACAAAAACGGCTCAGTTTACTTCTGGTATCCCGTTTAAACCGAACGCCCTTTCAACAATTACGTAACGTCAAATACAATATAGAATTATGTTTGGTAATAGAAAATAATAATAATACCTTTCAGAGTCTAGCTCCGCAACATAAGTTAAAGGGGATATACGATTAGATAGCTGGCACTATATGTTTTGCGTCGACTAGGTTTGGGGATACCTATTTATGGAAGGTGGTCCAAGTGATGTATTTAAATGAAAAGTATTTACTCTTAATTCTCATTTATATATTGGACATTATTTATTATTAATAACTATTCTTCCTGTCAGTTGCTCGTTTGAGCCACGTTTGTATAGCTTCTCCCGTTTCTGGTATATTTTTGGATATTTCAGGTTTTCTGCAGCATCTAGAAAATATATAACCACATAATCTTATTTTCATTGATGCATTTTCAAAATTATAATTGAAAAATATGCTTCAGAAGATTTATTACATAGAATACTATACTATTATTTTTAATCTTATTTATATACACACTTACGATGTCTTTAAGACGTATTTAGGATGTAAGAATCAGATATATTTAAAACGTCTTAAGAAAAACATCTTTAAGACGTCTTATTCAGGGACTAAGACGTTCAGACTAAGATGGGGTATAAAACGAACGTCTTGAAGATGTCTTGTGCTATCTGGGTAATTGTTAATATAAACCATCCAGTTACTTTCTCAAATACACACATATAATTTCATCAAAATCGGTCCATCCGTTTAGGAGTTGTTCAGTATGAGCCCGATTGCAGCGCCACCTACCAGGACTAATTCTGAATCTAGACTGGAGATTAAAATAAAAATGTATTAAATTCGATTGCCTATTGCTCATGTGTGGATGAAAAGAAAAATATTAAAATCGCAATTTAAAAATAGGGGTTGATGGTAGAAGAGTGTGCGGTAGTGCGGTAAAATAAAATTAATTGGAATGAACGTGTCAAAGTTGACAGTTTGCAGTTTTTCGTATCTATTGCGGGATTTAGCGGGTACTAGAGTTTGTATTGCGTTATTTGCAGCAAGTTCTATATCAGAATCCACACTTTCATACCGGAACTCATGTCGATACAATTATACTAAGCTGAAGTGAACGCGTCAAAATTGACAGTTCGCAAAATAAATCAACAATGAGCGCAACGCTTGCTTGTTACATGATTTTAATATCATTAATTTCAGGAATATTGACTAATTTTGAGTAAATACTTGAACATTATTGGTAGTAGGTAAAATAATGTACTATATTCGTATCGTAAATTCATATTACGATATTCAATGGATTATCAAACTCGGCCTCACGGCCAAACTTCCCATCTCATTTCGTAATATGACTCATATCGTAAATATCTATTACAAACGGAGTCAAATCTTTTAACACATTACGGTATTGTTGGTTATTTTCTGAACTAATTACTAAATCTAGTGTTTTGTCTTTGAAATTTTTAGCATCGTTATAGAGGGTAAAAGAATTAAAATTTAAAAATTTATATAATATATATACTCAATTTATTATTTAAGACTTCGTTAAAACTAAAGTTAAAAATAACGTCATAATAATAATAGTTATTGTGAATGGCCAGGCACGGCTAACTAGATGGAACTGTTAGCAGTCAAATGACTCGAAAACCTCTGGTCCAAATAAAAACATATATTTTTGCAAATTGGAATTTAAGATTATGAAAATCTCAAAAAAGTAACGTTTTTTGCTCGGAGAGATCGAGAGAGACGAGAATTTCTCGACGAAAACGAGGGTACTTCTATCGTCTCGTATCGTAGCGTATCTATGATCGTAGCTTTATTCGAGATAAAATATCTCCCTCATCCCGTCGAGAGAGGGCAAGATGAGACGAGAGATAAGAATCAATCGTCTCGTCGGCATCACTAAAAATTAATAACGTTGACTAGGTATAGTTTGGCAAGTTTATCTGAAGCTACGGGGTATCGGTAAAGGGCGAGGAAACATGGCGGATATCTGTCATAAACGTACCAATGGCGTACGGTACCTATTTTTATAAAAGTATTAAAAATAATAATTATTATTATATAGAAACTGATTTTTGCTTTGCTTAGAAGGTAAGGTATTTTTCAAAACACGGTATTTGTTAAAAACAAATAATGTTAAGAATCGTACTTGAATTCAATATGGATACGAAATAGTTCAAAATCTGACACTGACAATACCAACGCCACTAAAATAACAAAGTTCACATTCAGATAAACATTATATTTGAACTCAGCGTCATCCAAAATCTTCTGCTGCGTAATTTCAGATTTTTAACGTAACTGTCAAATTACTTTATATCATAACTTTTTGCGCCACACACTGTATAAAAGTTGTTTGTACGAGTAC
This sequence comes from Lochmaea capreae, assembly GCA_949126875.1. Classification (NCBI taxonomy): domain Eukaryota; kingdom Metazoa; phylum Arthropoda; class Insecta; order Coleoptera; family Chrysomelidae; genus Lochmaea; species Lochmaea capreae. Next base: position 10,681,415 of record OX421404.1, on the reverse strand, counting down.
CCTTCATTTGCGGCATATGTTCGTACCACAAACTTTTTGCGAACGTGGGAAAATTAACTTTGTACACATTTTACGCACGATACAATATCTCAGCAATACGTATATTTTCTGAAAATGATTGTCATGTTTTTTATACTATTGAAATATTTTGACAATTATTTATGTAATCATTTATGAAATGCGGAGTTTTCTGTAACAGGTGGGATTTCCCACAAGCTACACAAAATTCCATTCCATAACGTATAACAAGTTCTGAAAACAATTATTAAAACATTTAAATTATGATTTTTTTATACAGCGTGGCTAGAGTTGCGCCAACGGAATTACGAATTTAAAATTAGAATTCCGCCTTGCGGCGGAAGTTTATATAACATATCTAGAAATCCACCGAAAATGTCTTAATTTACGCAAGCGCGGCGGAGTAACTAATAATATAATATGCTTCCGCCGCCCAACGTTGGACAACTCATGTTTCATGATTAAACTCCGTTCAACGGAGGATTATAGTTTATTTTTGTAAGAATTCCATCCGCAATTTGGTTAAGTATTATTTTATTTTAAGGGGCAGGTTGAATGTAATGATTATATTTCGTCCCCCTTCTTCAAGTACACAATTTAAGGATATCATCATAATATAAATGTGTTTATAATTCCATTTATTTTCTTGGGTTTGTAAGTCTGACAGCAAATTTAACTCGGTACTCTAACGGAATTCTTGAAAAAATAAACTGTAGTCCGACGTTAGACGGAAATTAGGTATCAAATGTCAGCCGTCCGCCGCTGGGGCCGTCAGGATGGCGGCAAAGTCGGTATGTAATGTAATGTTCCGCCTCGCTTGCGCAAGCTTTAGCGTTTTTGGCGGATTTCTGTATATTGGGTATAAACTTCCGCCAGAAGGCGGATTTCGAATTTTAAATTCATAGTTCCACCAGCGCACCTCTAGTCACACTGTTTTTTATCATTTAAAACATAAATCTATAGGGTCTTTGCTGCTGTCACTTCATGTTAGTTAAACATTTTGTTAATAAGCCTGAACGCATGGTTTATGTTTTACTTTTACAAAATGAGTAGTTCAAATTCTGATGAGCTACTTATTATCAGTAATTCCCAAAAACTAAGTCAGTTCGTAATATGGCTCACGAAAACTTTATGTGGTATAATGAAAAAAAGTCTTACTTGCATATTTTGAGGGTAAGAAAGGTCAAAGGGTTTCCACTTTATGAACACTTTACAAGTTAAGAACCGAACTAAACTGAATCTAAAAAAATATTCATATTAAAAAATATAGAAATTTGATAACATAATAGTATCTATATTAAAAGGTATATGTTAAAAATTGAAAAAATTTTCGAAGATAGGTATATTGCAAAAAAAAATATTTCCATATTGACTTATTTTCCGAGTTTCTAGTGATTATGACGTAGAGGAATGCAAGAAAACTATTTACGAAGTGATTAAAAGTGGTATTAATTACATTGATACTGGTCCTTGGTATGGTCATGGCACGGCAGAAGAAATTTTAGGAAAGGTTAGTTAAATTTTAATCAATATCTATTTGGATTTCACGCGTTTACAATGTGCGTAATATTTGTGTACGATCTGTTATTTATGAAAGTAGTATAATAGCATTGTCTAAAAAGTTTGGACAATGATAATAGCATTGTCTAAAAAATCTTTTTAGACAATCATAATAGTATATTAAATTACTCGGAGTAGAAAGCGCTTATTACATTGTCACGGGATTTTGCTCCTTTGGTATGTCACTTGGGCGCCAGATTTTTAGCGTGGTTAACTTCACCGACCCTTGACCTCAACCGTCAAGAATTCCAGTTAGCCTCAGATGGAGGTACGGTACGTTCCAGGGGTCTAGTTGTATCCCATACGGTCGGGTTATGTCTTGAAAACGCTCTTACTGGTCCTGAAATAAAAGTTATTTTCCTAGACCACACTACGGGGAAGCTAAATTCATGCAGCAACACCACTACTCTACCATAGGGTTCTTCTAGTCTATAGTAGGTCAGTAAAACACAAAGGTTCGGTTTGGTTATTATAATGGCGTGGGAGGCATGAATTTTAGTCGCAGCACGACGGCGAACTTTTGACATTTTAAGTTTAAAACCGGAATGAATATTTTATATAATTAAAATAATTTCTACACAGTAGTCAGAAGTTATAACGGGCTATAAGCAAGATTAAATAATAGTTATTTATGATACAAGTGCGTGAAGTTATTTCACGCACAAGTGTCATACAAAACTTTATCTACGACCACATGAAGAAAAAATAAAAAAAATGTGCTTAAGGGGTTAAAAAACATAAAATAGTTATTTGTATGCTTAGGCCGCGAAATAACTTTTTAACGTACCGAAAGAACAGTTATCGCCGAGGCCGTTTGCGTCCGAGGCAAGATAATCTTGAGGTCGTTAAAAAGTTTCGCGGCCATGGCATACACACTATTTTTCGTGCAATCGTTAAAATTATGAAACTAGATAATTGTAAATAAATATATCATTGCATTAAAATCAACAGCAGTTTAATTTATTTAACAATGTGTGCTATGGAAATGATGTTTCAATATATACAAAATATTTTGACAGTTCTTGCTTCAACTTCTGGAGTAAATATAAGTAATAATACAAACTGTACAATTAATGTTAATATTCATCCTAAATAATATAAGTAGTTATATGTATTTGTTGGTATTCAATAAAAAATAATCCTTGTCTTTGTAGTATTTTAGAAATGTCAAATTTGGAAGTGACGTTTGGTTTCGAGGCCGTTGCTATGGGTAACGGCCGCGAAATTGAATTTCGCGGACTATGTTGAGAACGCGAAATACTGACTTTGCGTCCGATTGCACGAAAATAATTTTTTTATAAACAAATATATACACAACGAATTCTAATTATTTAAATTAATATTTACAGTAAAATGAGGACAATTATTTCAATTACTGATTATAACATTGGGCAATTTGTCTTTTTTTAAAGTAACTTGGTTACAAGACAATAATTGGGATGTTAAATTTGAAGTTGAAGGAGTATCAATATCGATGAAATCGTTCGATTTGGGCTTAGCGATTGAAGAATTTTCTATTAGAACAGTTTCGATGTATATCTTGACTTTTTTAAGGTTACACCAATCTAAAAATCAGCATAAGATTTCGTGTAAATTTTTTGAGATTTCTCTGGAACCGGATTATTAATTGCATTTCCGGAAATTCCGGCATTTCCGGCAATTTCAGGTGGTGTGCAATCCGAAGAAATGCATTCTTCTCGAAGTTCTTCCATTTAAAATAAGTGTAATTAAAATTTTAAATATAACAGAAAATATTTTTCACTATGTCTGACTCTTCTGTCAAATTTACTGACAGCACAAAAGTTTATACAACAAACGACTAAATTCAAGGAAACTAGATAATTACGTAGTTAAAAAAGAGTATCAAAATGAAAACCCCATTTAAAAAGCATTGGTCATTTACGCACGCTTTTGGGTGTTATAATGAAAGTCCCATATAAAAAGCGTTGTTCATTTACGCACGCAATTTAACGTAGGTATGTATAATGTATGATTTCACACATTTTTCTTGGTTCGTGAATGCCTAATTTTAAAGGTGGTCGTAGATAAAAATATATTCAGAAACTTGAAATAATTATTAAAAATAAAATCTCACAACATGCTTAACTCGAGAGTATTTACAGCCCCGGCTGTGTAATCTGCATGAGCGCAACATGAATAATGATTCCATCTTACTCGAGTAATATAATATACTAGGTATTTTTTTTTCAAGCGTATAAACGTAATTCAAATTATATTGTATTTCTTGAGACAGTTTTGCAATGCAATTTTCAAATTATATTATATTATTAAACGATCAATTTATGATAGCCATTATTCACGCAGGTTGGCGTTTGCGTCCCGAGCCGTAGGCGAGGGGCGCAATTCACCCGAGTGAATAATGGCCATAAATTGCGAGTAGAATACTATACTTTGTCCACGACCCTTGATTTCTTTATTAAATAAGGCGAATGTAGAACGGAAACTAATAATTTATCTAACGTCAAAATTAATAAATTTCAGGAGTACATCAAATGTGACATATAGAGATGGGCGATACTGTGTAAAGTATAGAATATAGATACACCGTACCGTTATAAATATATTGTTTTAAAAATATCCATATTAAAAAATACCGTTATGAAAAGTATCAATACTAAAAATTTCGATATTTTATCGATACGATATATTTCAGAAACAAATTTCCTAAACCTACTCACACGATTTCTATAAAAATTGGCATAGATGAAGAACAATTTCTGGTGAAATTATGGAAAATATTTTCATATAGGTACATGTACCGAAAGTGAACGACAACTTTGTTGATGTAAACGTAACACCCTGTATATTATTAGCTTTTGGGATTCTACATTAAATTTTAATGTCACTTTCGTGTAGAACAATTTCATACTTATCGAGATATTAATTTTTTTAATAAAAAATGGAGATGGGCAGAACTTCATATTGAAAATTCTGTGTGAACATCTCAATACCAAATAAAAAACATCTTGACGAGTTGATCAAGGTCAAATGTCAAAAACTTTTTTTGTATATAGGGCTGTTAACAAAATTTCGAAGTTAAAAAATGTTAAATATCTCAATTTTTTTAGATGAAGCATCCATATTTTTATTCTTTTACATATTTGTAAGTACGAAAATAATGTTAGTTTACTAAGAACGGCCGTCGTCCATACCTCAGGAATGGATTATAGCACAGATTCGGCAAAAAAAATTTTATGACAAAAGTAACCTCGACAAGCGCCTGAAAATTATTTTCAGAATTGTAGGTCCACCGCTAGAGGGCGTATTTGACAGTGGAAATTTTAAAATTCAAAATTGACACCATTAAGGGGTATGTTGAAATTTCATCTCAACCCGCCGCTTCTGCATAAAAATGTATTTATTATAACAAGAAATACATATTGTATACCTAGTCCAATCATGCGCAATAAATCAACCACTCTATTTTGTGCCATAATTAAAATGCGTTTCTAAGATCAATAAAAAATATCATCGTGTCATTCATTGTCAAATAAAATATTGAAGTGCAAAAAAATGATTATTATTTCGTATTAATTAACAACACGTCCCAGTCGTTCTTGATTAACTACACAGTAGCAGCATTAATTTCTCAACCTCATAAGACAATCTTAAATGTTGAAAATCCCAACAGGGTATATTAAATATTCTAATCAAAGTCCTCGATAAATTCTGCACATTTTTTATATGGCAAGTTTTAGTCTATCTCTTCAAATATGGGGCGGGGGATGGTGGAAACCTTGTCACGAAAAAACGCCTTTAATTCCGGTTCTGCTTGCCCGATTTAAATAAACTTGTTATTTGAAAATGCTTTTGTTGAACAATCGAAAATTTGTAAATTGGAATCAATTTGATTAATAACATAAATGCTAGAGGGCGCTGTTTATTTTTTTTAAATTGTGTTTTCTCGTTACAATTTTAAAAGGAAGCATAAAAATTTAAAAGGTCTTTAAAAAGTAGACTAAATTAGTAATAAAACAATTAAAACCGCAAGTCGATATCTTTTTCCTATCCTGAGATATCGTAAGAAACAGGTAAATGACGAGAATAGGGTATTTGACAGTGGTGAAAAATAAATTTACATTTATTTTTATTGATCGCTAAAACTCGCAAGAATACATAAAACAAACATTTTTTTCTCATTATTTGGTAAAAACATAATAATTTTAATAAAAGAAATCAATCAAATTTAAACATTTAGTCACGTGATCAGAAACAGACGGTGCACCGATCAGATGCGAGTGACGTCACTGAATAGTAAACGTCCGACTACCGCCATTTAATTTACATTGTTGTAGCTTGCAGTACACCAATATTTTTATTTTCTTGTTTTTTACAGACATTTTATGAAGTGCTGGATACCACAAAAACAAAAAAACACTAAATAATCCCGTTAACTGTTTACAAGTTTACTATGGACTGACGTCAGTGCAGCGCCATATTGGTAATGAGCGTTTTAGCGGAGTTTACATTATTGTCTCCTAATAGTCTTTGTGGAAAAGTGATTTTTGTCACAAAAAAAGAGTTTACGGTCAACGAAAAAATATTGTAATCAGCTCATTTGTTGATGGGCGATTAATAAACTCAACTATCGATCGTTCGTGCTTTAACCAGTTTCATTTATTAATCACCTTCATTAACAAACTAGTTTATTAAATAACTATTAACGATTATTAGTTGAAATTATAACATTAAATGAATTTATCGTCAACTAAGTAAGCATTTTAAATAATTATAAAATTGACTGCGTAATGGGATTACAACTCGCGTAAAGTACTATACTTTTTCTACGCCCATCTATTTTATTCTATGAAATAAAGGAAATCGCAATTGTTTAAACTTTATTATAATAGCTGTTAATAACAATTGACGAACTATCGTAAGTCATTGGTGCCTTATTACTTAACGGTCATGAAAGGTTATCTATAATTGTATTGTACGGTACATCAGAAGATGAAGAATGATAATTGGTAATCGCTTCCGATATTCGTAGAGCGTTGTCATTTATATTTTTATGAGAGTGATTTACATAGTCTTCCGCCACTGTAGAAGATTGCCAGCCACATAGTCGCTTTAATGATACCATATCACCTCGTGTATTAACTAATATAGTGGCTGACGAACTCCTAAAACAATGGCCAGTATATTGCTTTGGTTCCGGCAGCTGAAGATATTCATCAATTTTACGTGGTGTACTACCGATTGTGTTTATCCTCAGTAGATAGTGCTAGACAGATTCTGGACCACTACTTCAAAAATCTCCGCTTGGTGGCGCTGGGCGGCGCGCGCGTAGGCCGCCATTTTTAATTTTAAATTATTAAATTATTAAATTAAAAAAACTCGAGTGTGGATCGAACCCAGGTCCTTCGCATTCATAGCTATACGCCTAACCCACTCAGCCATGGAGCTCTCCGAATATTAGATTCGAAAAAAGGTAGTGTTGCTGCGCGCGCGTTGAATCGAGCCGGCAGCGATCTCACTTGTGTATAGGATGCGAAGAGGTGTATTATATGCTGTAATAAGTGCGACAAAGAAGGTAGGAGTTGGACAGAGAAAGTATTCGCATCGAAAGATCCCGCGCGCACCGTCTTGCTGTAAAATGTGACGTAGTCGAGAAAGATACGTTAGGATGATAAGGCAGCGCACTGGAATATACCGGGGGGCTTAAAAGTAACTTATGTTGAAATAAGAATTTCTATACCGGGTGGCTTAAAAGTAACATATGCGTGACACGTCGCGTGCTACGTCAAACGCAACGTGTCACGTGTAACGGTGAACGTTACGTACTACGCCAAACGTCACGTGTCACGTCAAACGTCACGTGTAACGGCTAACCGTACTACACCAAACGTCACGTGCTACGTCACATCAAACAGCTCATTTGTAATATGGCTTCGGAAGAGTACAGTCATCGAATTGAAGAGTTTATTAGGAAAATTGGTAAATTAAATGAAGAAATTGCTTTTTATGAGGATAAAAGTGAGGTTATGAGGCAAATAGAGAATCTCAGTTTATCTGGTGGGGAAGAAGAAGAAGTACGACAGACGTGGTGCAGTCTTAGTATAAACTGGTTACCTAAAGAGTTAGCATACAGACAATTACCGCAAATTACTTATCCGTTAAGACGTATTCAACCATGTTCAACAGAACAGAAAAGGATATGAAAAATGAAATTAATAATGTTTTTGTCATGTCGTGTGTAATATTAGTATTTGTCTTTGTTTTAATTTTAAAAATTATTTTAAAAATTGTAAAACGAAAATTTGAATCTTCATGCAATATAAAAGTTGATGAATATACAGAGTGTTTCAATAAAACCCATGTTTTTTTAAAAAACTTTATTTATAATGGTAATACAGTATTTGAAAACCAGTAGCGGAGGCGTTGTACATTTCTTTCGGTACACGAATATACTCCAGTGGCGTGGCAGGGGTTTGGATCGTGGTCAAAGTTTCCTGTTGCACACGGCGTACCATCAAATTTGCAAACGTCAATAATATGTGGAAAAATACCGAAAATGTGACATTTCTTTTGCAGAAACTCGGCTTTTTGTTGTCCTCGAACGTAAATGTAGTCTGCGGCATACAATAACTTGCTTTCTAATATTTCGTTTACTTTGGAATATTCTACATCTCCCGAAGAGTATCGAATGCCATGTACCTTCCTTTCCAAGTATGATGTGGTCTTTTTGTCCTCGTTACTTAATGTGGAAAACGGTTGCGGTGGTAAAAATATGTAATGTGAACTTTTGAAGCCAATTTCTATGGTGAGCTCTTTGGCAACGAAAATCCCATCTACGACAAAGCCTTGAATGTCTACGAATGCTACTCTCATGTTGACGTCTGCTCGAACACTAACTCCGATCAGCAACTAGTTCAAGCTTTTAACAATTTCGGTGAGGGGGAAGTATTCCATCACGCAATCGTGAATTATGATGCAATAGACTTTGGTATTTTCGGGGAAGCCTATGTTTGCTTCAATGTCGAGTTTCACATCGACTGTGGATGCCTTCATGCTTTCCTCCTGCTTTGAACAATCGATAACAAACAATGCTCGTTTCTTGAAAGAAGAATAATCCAGCAGGGGGCGCTTCTGTGTGGAGTTTGCGTAGTTGGGATAGAATTCAGTATAGTTAAAATAGGCTTCATTGTAGTCAGTTTTAGCGAAATCCAATTGCATTCTTTCATTAGGCCAATATTCACCGTTAAGTGACAGTCTTATACTTTGCACGTCGGCATTGTCAAATAAAGTAGGATCGGCTGTAGTCACGTTACGTTTGTCGGTTTGGAAGAAGACAATAACAAAACGGGGTCTTTCAACTGAAGTGGATGTCTTAACAGCCCAAACTTCACGTCTTGCACCTTTAGTAATTGAGGGTAATTCGTGTAACTCCCACTTCCTAAATGGAATAACTATAGGTTGATCTTTTTGAATGGATTTCATGAGATTTATCTTTATATCATCATTGGGAAAGATATGTTTAACTTTTAGTTCAACACTTGTAATATTAATTTTAGCTGTTGTAGTGGAGAGCGTTCCAGAGACATTCTTTTCCGTAATATATATGCAATCATTATCGTTTCGTGCTCGAACTAATCGTATTGTTTGACGTCCACATGTAATCATGGGATAATCGTTGAAAATGTTAAAAATATGTTTGAGAGGTATTTGAAGGTTGAAGGACTTGTCGCTGACATTGAGAATGGGATCTTTCGGGTAATTCCAGCCGGCTATAGCCATATGATTGGAATCTTCTTGGTTATAACATGTCATAGCACGTACGGCACTTATTATTCCAGGATCCCGAACTGTTTCCATTTCCCTGGCACTTTCACTGTACGTACATGAATCGAATAGGAAGGCACCAACATTATTTGCTAATTTTACGTCACCAGCTCCATGTGTTTCAAGCAACCCTTTAATGCACAACAAAGTATCGCTCATTGCAAAAAACGAATCAACTTGATTAATGCTAAACTCCACAATGTCACTGCAATTGAATGATTTTATAAATGGAGCATAGGTTCTATATTCAGCCTTTCTAATTGAATCGTCAAACATTGGCTTACGATAGATATCAAACATCGAAGGCATGTTGTCGTTTTGACGAAGCCGTTTTCCATACGTGGTTGTCATTTTTCAATTTAAACCCCAGCGATTGCAGAACCAATTTGTTTGCGAACGTGAGCTGTTTTAGCTTTGGCGACTGCTTAGCTAATGAAGTTGAAAGCTCTGCAGACTGTCTTTTATGATTGATTATTAGTCCCATCTGCCTCGCACTCTAAGCTCCAACACCAAAGTACTAAGTTCTCCACGGAAGTTTACAGGCTGACCGTCCTGGTCTAAGGCTATGACGGTGATATTGGTTATTTCACGTTGTGGTATAACGGGTAAGTAGAGCAAATTATGAGGAATTTCGTCAATGGAATATCCTGGATCTACTTGTACGACGAATTCGTAAATGGTATGAGCAGGTCTGTTTGCATCGAATGCTCCAGTGGTAATGTTACAATCGAAGCGGATACTGGATACTTTAATGATCTTGACGGGGAGATCTGAAGAGTGCGTTTTGTTAGCGTCGAGTATTTTCGGTGAAAATCCTAATATTCTCCCAAGACTATCAGTTTGCATAAAGGAAATTTTGTATTTACTTGAAATTTCACATTTCAACGTATTGTGATTGGGTTTTAGTGAAAATACCGGTCTAGTTGAATTGCTCGCACCCAACTTATCACAGATAAACTCTTCAAGGTCAGCAATTTCATAACATCCTGTGGGAAAATTGAAACTTTGAAGCTTGTCTTTGGTATCGTAGTAGTAAAACGTACAATTTTCAATGTTTGGTATACTGTGATATGAATGAAAAGATCGTAGAGCTATTTCGTAATCATTCTTTGGATCGAGGACAATAGGGGTAGGAGGCTGAAAGGTGAACACGTGATTGGTGCTGTTAACTCTCAGCAACTGCGACATGATGACTAATGAAATACGAGGCATGTTTGAATTTAAATATCATTTTTTATTTTTTTAATGTTTGTTTACAAAGGAAACAAGTAGCTTGCGAACTCGGTGGACCGTCACAATGCGTCGTCCAATCAGGTCGGTTGTAATGGATGAAACAAGGCAGTCGTATTTGTAGTTCAAAATTTGCTCGATATTCATTGGGAAGTTTATGCCACATATCAAGCAATTCCGAAGACCTTACACACTCTATTAGATGCTCAAGGGGAAAGTGCTTTAGTTCTTCGGCAGTGAAACTACTCAATGTTTTTCCATGGTAGATATGTTGTAGTAATAGTTCCGTCATTGTTGTAGAAATTTCAAACACAAATGACCGCAATTGATTTGATCGTAGTTTTGATATTGGGTATTGTTGTAGAAAATTCTCGCACTCTTTCCCAGATATTTAACAACTTCTTTCGGCGGCTTCAAGTTACCAAATGAATCGAAATACTCTACATTGTTGTTTATCTTTCTGTAAGCTACCCAATGACTTCCGCTATTCTTAGAGGTATCCAAATTAACCACTGCGCATTCTTGTCTTCGAGGACCGTCTTTGGGCAGAGTGTCTCGCATGAACACTCCTCGAAAATGTGGTATTTTAAGCGATTTTGCGTAATGTGTTATGTCAAAGTCGGATAGTGCGTGATTGGGTAGCTTTATAAGTTTTTTTTCAAATACAATCCAAACCCGCCTTTTGGATACTTTTTCAGATACAGGCCAGATCCTACACGTTCCATAGCCTTATTATGACGTACATCTTCTTCCAATTTCTTTTGCGCATGCTTTGCGTCAATAACAGTTTTAGCAATCCCAGCAGCACCACCTGACAAAGCTCCGAGTGCCGAAAGGCCAGCAAACAAAGGGATAAGTGGTAGGAAACCTCCGGATTTCGCTACAGGTATTACTCGAGGAACCTCGACTTCTTTTCTCCCACCAAATTCTTTAATAAGTGCTTTGGCTGCTCGTAAGGCAAACGTTGCAGTGTCTTTCAAAGATGTCCCTTTTTTCATGGACTTTCCCACTTTTAGAATGACATCTCGATGCAAGGAACGGCGTTTGCGGCGGCGACATCCCATCCCCAGCTTTCTTTTCGCCTTCATTCCGCCTGTCACAAGTAATGCAGCAGTTTTCTCTGCCAAAGAAGCGTCTTTTGATTTGACGCGAGCCCAAGCTTTATCTTCAAGTATCCGATCGGCTTTGTGTCGTTCGTCGAGAGACTTATTCTTCCAGTAAGAAATATCGTGTTGTTTACAAGCAGCGTCCAAGGGGTTAATGCCTGGATCTCCACGATCAAGACGTTTTTCCAATTTTGTACCGGCTAACAGAAAAACAATTAATTTTTTTCGCAAAAAGGGTGGGGTGGTTTACTTACGTCCACAGTACTGATAGCTAGGTAAGTGAAGTTCAATAGGTAGTTTATTGATGAGAGAATTTAAGAGACCTTCTCCTTCAAACACCAACATTAAGACTGATACGCGTAAGTGGTGACACCTATATTTAAAGAGTAGTACTACGAAAAACGACACACACAATGAAAATAATTCAACAAGAGCAGACGATACCCATTGAAAATCTAGATTTCACCTCAACGCCATCGATCGGCAAACATGGTAAATTGTTACCAAATTCTTTCCGTGCCATTATATGCGGTCCCAGCGGGTGTGGAAAGACGAACGTCGTGCTGGCGCTCCTATTTAATCCGAATGGCGCGAAATTCAAAAACGTTTATGTTTATTCAAAATCGTTATTCCAACCAAAGTACCAATTGCTGCAAGAAGTTATAGCACAAGTCAAGGGCGTTGGCTATTTTCCATTTAAAGACAACGAGGAAATAATAAGTCCAGATAAAGCTCGTCCTAATTCTGTCTTTTTATTCGATGACGTTGCATGTGATGGTCAACAGAAAATTCGTGAATACTACTCCATGTGCAGACATAAAGATATCGATGCTGCTTATCTTTGTCAAACATACTCAAAAATACCGAAACAGCTTATACGCGATAATTGTAATGTTATTGTGTTATTCAAGCAGGATGAGGTGAACTTGAAGCATATATTCGACGAACACGTATCTCCAGACATGACATTCGACACATTTAAAAATGTGTGTTCAACGTGCTGGTGTGACCGTTATGGCACTTTGGTAATTGCGAAGGATTTCCCCTTCAATGATGGTAGGTATCGCAAAGGATTCGATAAATATATAAAATTGTAAGATGCGCCTTTAGTCTGCACCAATATGTCTGATGATAAGGTTGCTACTGCATTGCGCAAGAAAAAAGTGTCTGAACTTGCAAGATCGATTCGCAAAAAATACTTGGCGTTGAAATTGGGTAAATCAGAGCAAGATGAGTCTATCAATAAACTATTCAAGCCAATATCCAAACCACTTGAAGAAATTGTGCAATCCTCAAAGACATTACAAAAAACGATTACAAATTTAAATCCAAAAGAGGAAATAAAGAAGGAAGAAGAAGAACCTGATGATGTGTTTACACCTTTTCTCGAAACGGAACCGGTGGCCGAAACCGATGAATCCGGCAATATTACACGTTCTCCAGAACAGATGCGTCCCGAAATTTCTCAGGAAGCTTTCGCAGACTATTTGGATCAATATCCTGCCATCAGTCATCAGTTCATTGAAGATTACTTCCAAAAAGATGATAAAATTGATAAAAATTATGGTCCGATATACAATGATGAAATCGGTTGGTCATTAGGCAAACGTCGAATTGCGTTCGATGGAAAAACCGGTAATATAAACATACTACCTGAGAAAAACAAAGGAGGAAGATATGTAATTGGAACACCAGGCTTGTATGAGCTTCTATTTTACCGAGACCCCAGTTACAATGATCAAGATTTACAGAACTATAAAAATCTTTTGACAACAACTGAAGTTCATTTAGACACGTTAGATCGTCTTAAGGGCTCAAGTACTGAAAAATATCACTACATCATAAAACCTTTATTCAAAACAAAATCTCTAACGACGAATAGATCGTCTCAGGTATTGACTCGTCTAAAATCGATTCCTTTAGCAAAAGGAAAAGGTATCGATCGTTTAACATATAATGATAAACCTATGGAGTATATTTATTGGGACGATGCCAATGAATTAGTGGATCGTTTGAAGTTGTTGATTGCTTCGAAAGAGGCAGGTAATACGTCACACGGCAACGAAATAGTAGCAATTATCAATGAGCTCAAGGAGGCTGATATAATAGAATAATACAAGTTGAAACTTGTTCATTTCAATTATGCCAGTCGATAAATTCGGACATAGACATCAAACGCCCTATGCGCGTTTACCGGCGAAAATTACGTTTCCTCATACACCGGACGGTGATATCGATATTGAAAATGTGAAAATTTGTAATGTTAAGGAACCGACAACAAATAGTGATGCTGCAACAAAAAAATATGTTGATGTGCAATTGAATGACCTACGTACTATCAACTCGCCATTAATTCAAACGCATGGTGTGGTGCTGCAGCAACAAGACCGTGATATAAAGGATTTAGCAGTAGGATTGAACGATATAAGAAATGAGCTTCATAAGACGAAAATCCCCATATTACAGGCGCATATTGCCAACTTACAAAATAAAACTAACGTCATTGATGCATTCATTTCGCGAAATCCCCCTGTAGCAGGTAGGGATATGGCTACGAAGAAATACGTCGACGAATCAATTGTCACAGCGAAAGCCTTTATTCGAAAAGAATTCACTGTTTCTATTAACATGTGTGTTGAAAGCATACGTGAGTTACAAAAAGAAATTACAGAAAATATCAGATCCGTCTCTGATATGAAAACTAACGTTTCAGGCATTGTAGACAATATTAAGGTTATGAATACGAATGCCGTTAACCGCATTAACAGTCTGGAGCTGAAGCTAGCTGGTACATAATATGTATTCTAAAGAAAAAATTCAGCTTGTAAACGAGCTCCACAAACCGATACGGAAAAAATTCCCTCGGAGACGCACTATCATTAAGGGCCTTGACGATCTTTGGCAAATGGATCTTGCGGAGATGAGGAATTTTGCTCCACAAAATAGGAATCATAAAATGATACTAGTCGTTATTGATTGTTTTTCAAAGTTTGTGTGGACACGCCCACTAAAGACGAAGACCGGAGAGGAGATTACTCGGGCATTCTCGGACATTCTCGCTCACACTAGACGAATACCAAAAAATCTGCAATCTGATCAGGGAAAGGAATTTTACAACAGCAAATTCCAAAATTTAATGAAAAAACATGATATAAATCATTATAGCGTATTTAGCACAATGAAAGCTTCTATGGCAGAGCGTGTTATAAGAACGCTGAAATCGAAACTCTACAAGTATTTCAGTTTAAATGGCACCTACAAATGGATCGATATTCTCCCGAAAATTACTCAAGACTACAACAATACAAAACATTCCACAACAAAATATAAACCTTCTCAAGTCAATAAATCCAATGAAAAATCCATTTTGAATAACACCTATAGCCATTTGAAAATAGCAGGCCCGCGAAAATTTAAAGTTGGCGACATTGTGCGCATATCCAAGGCAAAACATGTCTTTGAAAAAGGATATACACCCAATTGGACTACAGAACTATTCAAAATCACCAAAGTGAAAATAACCAATCCCGCTACGTATTTACTCGAAGACATGCAAGGTACACCAATCAGCGGCTGCTTCTACGATGAAGAACTACAGAAAACATCGAATTCAGACATTTACTTGGTGGAAAAAGTTCTCAGAAGAAAGGGCAACAAAATGTATGTGAAATGGCTCGGACTAGACAAAAAACACAACAGTTGGATTGAAAACAAGGCCGTTTTGTAGCACTACTTTTCGCTTCGCTGCGTATGAATACCGAAGAAGATGGCTGACCGCAAAGAACGAAAACTATAAATTGAAGAGCGCTTCAGTACTTGAGCTTAGTTAGCAACATGACTTTTCAAGATAGTGGTTATTCTTCTTCTTCCAGTTACTTCGAATCCAGTTTATCTGACTGTAGTACAGAGTTGGATATAATTTTGGAAAATTATGAAACTGCTGCAAAGTCCGAAAATGTATACCTACTTTCAACACAATATACAATTTCTGGTTATGAGATGAAATGTGGAATAAGTCCTGCAAGATCATTTACGCCTGCTGTTATTCTATCCCAACAGCTAAAGTGCAGCAAAATATCTTTCAGCACTTACGAATGGTATACCTTTATTTCAATTATGACGCAACAGATGAATGCTTTCTTTCATGCCACAGACGACGCCGACAAGTTCCAACCTGATTCGTTTCCATGTGGAGAGTACTGCACCATTACTCCATTAAATTATGACGGGTCTAAGTTGATGTTCGTCAAGAAATATGGAGTTGAATATTATATGGATGAAGAAGAAGTGTCCCAAATTTTAAAACTAAATAATTTGATTTTACAACGTATAGCTATGTTAGAAAATTTAAATTTTTGTCAATATTATTATAATGTTTTGGATTTCTGTAAAACTATCACCTCTGAAAGTCCTTTACAAATTTTATATGCATTTTGTTCCATAACCCCAAACGATATGTTAAACAACGCTCTCAGAGAATATGTATACTTTTATAAACTTAAAGTTATCAATGACTTAAATAAATAGTTGTGTATTATTGGTGTTTTCTTGAACTGGTTGTGTGTGTGTGAATAAGTTTTGAGTTCAAATCAATTTTCCATTAGAAAGACCAATATGAAGTTCCATTTGACGTGACAACGTGACATTTGACGCGAGAATGTGACATTTAACGTGACAACGCGACATTTGACGTGCCAACGTGATATTTAACGTGAGAATGGACATTTGACGTGACAACGTGACATTTGACGTGAGAATGTGACATTTGACGTAACAACGTAACATTTGACGTGACAACATGTCATTTGACGTGAGAATGTGACATTTGACGTGGCAAGTGTTTCGTACAGGATTAACATTTGGTCCTTTTGACAGCGTGATAATTTTGTTATACTCAGTATATAATAAAATTCTCAAATAGCACTTTGAGTCTTCACATGAATGTAGGAAAAAGAAATAAAAAATGAATTTTATAATATATATATATATATTTATGATAAACAATAACTATAAAACTTACACATCTTAAAATTCTAAATCACAAAAATTTGATTGAACCGGCAAAAGATCAATATATTTATGATAAGCAATAACTATAAAACTTACACATCTTAAAAGTATAAATCACAAAATTTGATTGAACTGACAAAAGATTGAATTATAAAAATGAAAGAAAAACAAAATAATGAATTGATAATACTAGAATCCGTCAAAATGATCAATATCGCTATCACTATCATATGTTCCCCTAAATCTGAGAGTTCTAGGAGAATTATGAAGTTTCGCAATACAAGAATCTTTATCATTTGTTTCGAAAAGTACTGTTCTATAGCAACTTTGACACCACCAATCTTTATTGTGATACAAGTCACGAATTATATCTTCTGACTCGCAAACATCATGGTGATGATCATTGATTACAATCAAATGTTTCCTCAATCTTTTATGGCATCCTTTAATGCTATCAAAACATTCTTTACAAACATATATGTTATATCTATCAATCCTATAATAGTTAACCCATATGCAATATTCAGACTCGTCTTCAAATATGTAGTCCCAGTCAGATCTAGCAAGTACAGCATTTCGGTCTTTGTACAGAATGTCTCGTGAACAATGAACAAAATCGAGATTTCTACAAAACCGTGACTGATCATTTTGAGCGGTCTTATTTAAAAATCTCCATTTGTATTCTGCAAATTTTTTTGCGATTTGTTTGGTAAGAGTCCATGGTAATTTTGACGATTCGAAAAAATCTGCTAGACATTCTATATTTTCGCAAATTATTTTTATGCAGTTTTCGCTTAATGTATTCATATCTAAAACAATGAGAGTACATTTTTATATACATATACTCAACGAAAAATTAAAATATTACTCAGTGTTACTTAGTTTGTAATGACCCCAGGGAAGCGTATCAAACGACTCTGGAATTAGTGACCGCTTATCATCTTCAGGAGAAAGACCCACTTTCTTTTGTTCAATACTGAAAACGTTATGTGCATAGGACTGAATTGTGTTTTGGAAAATGTACTTTGACTTCCAGTTTTTTAAACAGTTCAAGTAATCTTCGAAAGTAATTTTATTTTTTACAACATTTTTCTTTACCCCCTTAGATTTTTTCACTATTTTCCCACCCTTAACTTTAAAAGCATACATTTTTGAACGTAGCCCTATGAAATGCGTCATAATAGAACCATTACATTCATCTTTCATCAAACCTAACACCTTTTTGTTTGCTAACGGAATGTTAAAGTGATTACCCTCTGCATAATCACTGGTATCAAACATGTGAATATCATCCTTTATCACTTCTTCGTATACGTCATTACAATGAAGTTCATACGTGAAACTATCTGTATCTGTATACATTAATTTGCAATTTTTTTTTCCCAATTTAGGGATGATGTATGAATAATGGAAGTCATACATACAAGTTTTTGAAAAGTCTAAAATGGCCATCCCAATGTACAGGGGCTTATTGAAAACAAGATTACTCTTTTTTAATTCTATTGCAACTAAATTTTCTTCAAAAATTGTTCTAGAATGAAACCAAGGACTAGCAATCAAGTTTTTAGCTCCATAACGTCCCAAATATGATCTTGATAATTTCACTATCCTATGATTTCGTATATTTTCCATGGTTTTACCAAACACCGCGTTATTCATCAATTTATACAAATTTTTGGCAAAAGCTGTAGTAGCTTCCGTTCTTAGTTTAGTATTTAAAGCGATGTAGGGTTTTAGCCATGCAGCTTGCTTAAATTTTAAAATTCTATGTATTTTTGTTAGAATTAAACCATTTGCTAAAGCTTGTTTTAAATTTCGATAGTGTAAGATATAATTATGTTTATTGTGTAGGGTAGCCATGAGTTTTTTTAATTTGGAATTGGGAGGCGTTTTGTGTTCAGGACAAAAAGGAAAATCTTGGTGTAGATCGTGTAGCTCCTTAGGGTACTCCAGGTCTACCTCAAGAATATACCCCTCTGGAGAGTCGTCTGCAATTTGATTGATATCAATGTTCGAGTTATCTTCCCATTTGAAGTCTGCATAAGGCAGGAATTCTGACATTGCCCACCCATAAAGGTTGTTCACATCTAGGTACAAAAGGTACTTAGAGGGTTTTTGAGGGTCATACTCCTCCTCCATGTATTTATTGTTGGCTTCGGAATATCGATTTGAGCAAACAGATATACCCCCCCGAATACCTCTCTCAATAAACATAATCATATCAATATCTTTAAGTAATTCTAATTTAATTTGGGTATACTTTAACATTGCATCCCACGTATACCCAGGAAGAGTATAGTACCACGCAGGATCTAGCTGATACGTTTGCAAACAATTACTTCGTAACTGCTCAAAAACGTCTGCTAATAACAGTATGTCTGTTTTCATATATAGCTGACTATACTCTCCCAGGTTAGCAGTATCAAAATACTCCCAAACATTTTTTGCATGGTTATATTGTTCCATGGAAATATTCGAATCATAAAGTTTATTGTAAAAACTTTCAATGGGCGGTAATTCTACGTCGTTGAGCTTTTCTATACAATCTATGTAATCGTATGGAAAAACCCCTTTTTTCATCAAAAGTTTCAGTTTTTGGTTATTTAAATCATGAAACTCGTGTTTTAAATTTTTAAAATCATCCTCCTTCAGTGTAGATACCAGTTCGTCTAGACTTGCTCCCATAAATCTAAAGGAGTCTATGAACCTAAACTTGATGCTAGTTTCAGAGTCATGTAGAGTAAAACTTATATATTTTTCCTTATTTATTGGTAGTATGGAAACCTTTCCACGTTTTGCAATTTCCTTAATAACAAAATGCGAGTCATATCCGCTTAAGTTATGAAAAATCACGGGAACAACAAAAACTTTTTTAAAATTCAAATTGCATGCTTGATGAGCGTATCCACGAAATTTTCCAGTGAAATGATCATGATCTCTAACGACTATATCTTTATCAGTAAATTTATGTCCACAAATATGACAATTTAGTGCATTTACCAAGTTAGGTGTAACACCAAGGGGTATTATATCTAAAATTTTGGACTCTACAAATTTTGCTACATCAGTTAACTGATTGGTAAACCAATCTATGCAGTCTTCACCCTGATGGTATTTATAATATGAAAGCTGATCATCGTAAGCGCATTTTAAATAATATCCTGCAGAAAAAGCTACGTGTTGTTGATATTTTTTAGTTTTATCTGTTTTTTGTTGATCTGTATAAGCCTTTAGTATGGATTCTAAATCACTATAAATAACAAAGGGACATTTCTGCTTATAAATAAAATTTTTAAATTCAATGTGAGTATGATTGGGAAAAGAAATTTTTGACTCATTCATATTTTTACAAACACTTTCATGCTTATCCAAAATTTGTTTACTTTGTGAATAGTTCAAACACCTATCGCAAATGAATTTTTTAAACCTAGATCTATTAAGTTGAGATGAAATTAATCTAGATAAATCTTTTATCCAACAATAGTGGTACTTAATGTTTTCATTCGTATCGTCTACAGGAGGTGCATCATAATCATTTAACTTGGGATAATACTTGGATTGGACCAGCAATAGATTAACATGTCTTTCAAGTTTATTTTTAGTTAATCTTGTAGGAACTACTGTATAAAATGTAGATTTATTCGATTGATTTAGTTCTAAAGAGTATACGTTTACTGATATATTATTTAATTTTTCAAATTTTTTAATTTGGGACAGTGGCATTTCAGTATCTAAACCCTTTGTATTTAGAACTTCAGAGTAATGTGGATACGATGAAGTACGATTACTATGTTTAGTAGCAGGATTTAAAAAACTGTTTACTGCCCAGTAAAAACAAGCTTGGTCCATATTACAAACGTTTACAATTGCCTTCTTTCGAGAAATTGGTTCTGGTAGTGGAACGAAAGACGAGCCAACCCCCATTTCATATTTGTTTATTGCAACTTCCAAAAAAATTATTCGAGATAATGCCCACCCGCTTTCTTTTTCAGCAAATTCTGATAAACTGTTCAAAATAGGATCAATAATATTTATACTAAACCAATCACATAAATCATCTCCAATGTCCAATACAACATTGGGAGTACTAAAATATTTGCGGTCTACTAACTCCACGTCTTTTGATTGTTTAATGAAATCCCCACAAAAGGTGGTGTTCACTTTTGAAACTTGTGTTTTCTTGAGAACAGATAAAATCTTGTTTTTAAAAATTTTGAAAGCATCTGTAAAGAATGCATTAATATCTTTATGTGACAAGTTTATAATAACTCCTGTTTTTAATCTACTTTTAAATGCAGCATTACTGTTTTCCCACTAGACCCTTTTACTAGATTTCTCAAGTCCTTCACCCACATGATCTCCTTTTATTAAACATCGCATGCGCTTCAAATGTGCTATTTTTGTATGAATTTTATGTTTTACTCCAATCGAAAACTTGAAAGATTTTAAAGCAAGATTACATTTTCTGAGGTGTTTATTAATCAGTAGAATCCATTTATTTCTATTTGAAAAGGTTTGAATTTTGTTTAGAGAATTTAAAATTTCATCAATTTGCTGTAGAGTAACACTGAAGTTCGACATTCTTGAGTATATGAATAAAAATGTACTCACCAGCTTTCTAAAGTCGTACGGATGCGAATTTCCTCAATTTTTAAGTTGTCCTCAGCAGGTCGCTTCCAAATTTTGTGCAATGGGTTATATTGTGACTGCGGATGTGTAGTTGACCTCAGCCGGTTGCTTTTAAATTTTGTGATGTGTTGCTGAAACAAAAAATAATTTTTAAAATGTTTGTAAAACAGAATCACACATGCTAGGTTAGGTTGAATGTGAGTGGACCTCAGGCCCTCGCTAAATAATTAACAAGATTTTAAAAATAAAAAATCTTACCGTTTAATTGTTTTCTTCTATTTTAAATAGTGTCCTGGGGCGGTATCCACTAGAAATATTCTGTAGCCCCAAAAACACCAAACTATAGCTCCCCTTGTTTATATCTGCGATATATTTCTTGTATTTTTCCACTACCCTTTGGGGGAGAAAAGTTACATTATCTTCTAATTCGACTAATATAGCTTCTCCAAATTTTGATTGAACTACTTTAACTTTTACAATTTTCTGGGGGACGTTTTCCGGAATTTCTTTCAGCTTCCTAATGGGTTTGTTCTCTACCCCTGTGGAAGTAGAGAAGGTGTTTAGTTCATCGATAAAACTCATCTGAAATAAACAGGATAATTGTTGTACCAGTCTGCAAAGAGTTTCCCCCCAATAAATTTATAGCAAATAAAACTTTTTCAAAATACGAAGAACAAATAAAAAATATAAAGATAAAACTTACTTTGTTTTTTAAAAACTCGAACTCGAACTAGACTCGTTGATTGTCAATATGGAACTGTCGTTGCCGTAATACCAAAAAATGTATTTATACCTTTTTTCATATCACTTTCGTGAAATTGTGATAAACTATTATTTTTGTAGATAATATAATTTCTATGACGTTAGTGTTTTTGTTCTAGAACATTCGCTGTAAATTCCGGTTTTATTTTTGCGCCAATCTTACGATAAGGTGACTTCCCGTATTTTGCTAACATAGTTTTATAATTGCGATTGTGGACAACCTCACGATATGACGACTTCCTGTATTTTGGTATTGTGGTGCTACAAACTTGTTATCAGTTTTTGCGACTTCCTGGAATTATTATCTTATCAAACCGAGGCTTCATCCGGTTCTACTATTCGACACATTTTAATGCAACGTTCGTAGGAATTTCAGAAAAACAATTTAATTATTTGCAAAGTTTATTTAAAAAAAAATATTATTGATAAAAAGAAATTATTTTTGTTAATAAAGTCTTGAGATGATTTAAAAGGTCTCCATTAGGACATGGGATATCAAATAGGTTCCAATTAAAGGGTCCGGCTGCAACAAGTTTTTTGGTAAACTCATTATATTTGTAGTATGTGGTGTTTTTGAAAAAGTACATGTGTCCGTCAATGTACTGGAATGCTCCTGTAACATCTGTGGGTAGTCCAGGGAAAATATCTTTAATTTGTCCTCTATTTAAGGCATTTTTTAAGTTCTTATCATATTCAATATAATTACTGTTATTATAAAATACATAAATTTTTCCGTGGTTGCTTTGAAACATTGTGTTTATTTGAGAATTTTTCGGTATAAGTAAATTACCTTGCTCAAGTATTCGCAAACCTGGGAAATCTGCAATATAGTATTTACGAACATCTTTATTGACTGCTATTAAATTACCGGAAGAACTTTGAAAAATCTGAATTATGGAGCCCACTTCTTCGGGTAGATAATCATCGAGCATTTCTGGTTCT
This sequence comes from Lochmaea capreae, assembly GCA_949126875.1. Classification (NCBI taxonomy): domain Eukaryota; kingdom Metazoa; phylum Arthropoda; class Insecta; order Coleoptera; family Chrysomelidae; genus Lochmaea; species Lochmaea capreae. Next base: position 10,658,355 of record OX421404.1, on the reverse strand, counting down.
GAGGGAATAAGTTTCGAGTTCAAATCAATTTTCCATAGAAAATCTTTATAAATAATATATAAGTGATAATTTTCAAATGCACCAGCCATCGCAGTAAACATATACTCCGGCGTTATGTCACATACATTTTTATTTGGTGGATGGGGCCTATGATGACCTGTAGTCGGTGGCGTAAGTTTGAAAGGATTATTTGCATATTTATTGATTGGTCCATAAAGAGCTTCAAGGGCCATTTTATCATCTTCACCCAATTTTGGGGTCGCGTTTCGTTGATACCATGGATACATTATTGCTTTTTCATTATCACTATGGGATATACCTAGGATATGTCCAATTTCATGAATTAATACCATGAGTAGACTAGTCCTATCATCTGAACTTGATCCATCCAAACTTAAATCCCACTTTTCATCGGCATCAATATGAAGTTCTATACAGCTGTTGCCATTTGGGAAATAAGCATGTGCCAACGCCTTTCCAGGGCCATCAAATGCACTGGGACATTCATCTCTACCTTGGCAATCTGCACGAAAATAGTGTTTTCCATGTGAAACAGTGATAGTTATATCGGGAGCATAAGGTTTTGTTTTGTGTATTAATTCAAATTTGAACTTTGAACTGTTACTCCACACTTCAAAAGCCTTTTCGATTACATCAAGATATGCTTGATTTGCCTGAGGGAAGAACCATTTCAAATCAAATTTGGTCCATTTTGATCTAACTCTAAAAGAATGATCATCGTCGGAAGCTGCTTCACTTACAGAACATCTTGGCCTATCCAGAAGTTGTATTGTATCTTCATCTAATTCTCCCGTTGCAGGAATATTATATTTTTCTTGAAAACTCAACAAATAATCCTCAAGTTTAGTCAAATTATTTTCATTTGCGTATCCGAAGCGTTGTAAATACTCCATAGCATACTGCTGGTCGACAACACAAAGTGCTGGACATAGCGCTGCAGCTAATATAATTATTAACATGATCTTCACCCTTCTGTTATCCTCAAGAAACTAATACCCAAACACATTATTAACAACATATATATTTTTTAAAAAAACCTCCCAAAGATTCAACGTTCACCGTTACACATTGCGTTTGACGTGTCACGCATATGTTACTTTTAAGCCACCCGGTATAGAAATTCTTATTTCAACATAAGTTACTTTTAAGCCCCCCGGTATATTCCAGCGCGCTGCCTTATCATCCTAACGTATCTTTCTCGACTACGTCACATTTTACAGCAAGACGGTGCGCGCGGGATCTTTCGATGCGAATACTTTCTCTGTCCAACTCCTACCTTCTTTGTCGCACTTATTACAGCATATAATACACCTCTTCGCATCCTATACACAAGTGCTGCCGGCTCGATTCAACGCGCGCGCAGCAACACTACCTTTTTTCGAATCTAATATTCGGAGAGCTCCATGGCTGAGTGGGTTAGGCGTATAGCTATGAATGCGAAGGACCTGGGTTCGATCCACACTCGAGTTTTTTTAATTTAATAATTTAATAATTTAAAATTAAAAATGGCGGCCTACGCGCGCGCCGCCCAGCGCCACCAAGCGGAGATTTTTGAAGTAGTGGTCCAGAATCTGTCTAGCACTATCTACTATCCTCATAACCTGTTTTATACATTTTCCATTTATGTAATTAAGAAATAAAGGAAGTTCCATTTCAGGAGGACGCAAATTCATGTACTTTTGACATAATATATAGGATAAAACGTATCTGGTGCTACAAATGAACGTGTCGTTTTAGTTTTAGAATCTGGAATATCAATTAACGTGCCCTGAATGTGTTCCATTTTTATATTTCTAAGTTCTTGTTTACGGCAAGCCCTGCTTAATGCAATTCTAAGACTTTTTACTTAAGCATATCAATCTAACCAGATATTTGAATGTTCTTTGTAAAGACGAACCTACTTCTTTTACAAAAATTACAAAACTTACAAGGGCAGCAGGATTGGCAACTCTATTATCATATACCCGTTTACTGCCATCTGAATTTGAATTCCACTAAAATATTGTTTGATTAGTATCTTCTTCCTCCATAAGTAATATAAGGGACTGAAATAGGAGTGTGCGGACAGGAACCAAACACTCTGAATGTTTAGGAAAAACCCCAAACTCATTTCAAAAGGAAATTTAGTGCTTAGGAAAGTATGCTCAGATCAATACTGATATAGTATATTTCATTACCAGTACAGAAATGAGGATTTTTCCGTGCGCGCGTGACAAAGTCATGCAAGAACGGAAAATCTTTCTTTGTATGGACTCTTCTATATATCCTTCTGCTACATTGGAAGAAAGCCATCCTCCGTGTCTTTTCAAAGTGAGCAAATCACCGCCGCTTTCCACCAACATGGTTGCCGAAGAGCGCCTTAGCCCATGTCCGGTATATTCTTCGGGATTTTTTAGTTTTAGGTATTTTGCAACAAGTTTTGGAATACCACTGATAGTATGGCACCCAACATGTTGAGCGTAACATCTTTGGTTTCGGTATGCAACAAATAATCTTCTACTCTCCATATGTTTAGGGCGGAGATCTGCGTATTTACGGTAAATTGTACAGGGATCGAATTTGCAATTTTCATTGGTAATGGTAAAACTTCTTGACCTGTGAGTTTTTCCATCTCGTAAGAACACGACAAGGATACGCCCATTATCTTCCACATCATCTAAACTCAAACGTATTAAATCATCTCTGCGGCATGCACCGAAGATGCCAAACACTAAAATTACTTTTGCTAGTAGATATTCTCCATCTGAAGCTTCACATACAAATTTGGTTACTTGTTCTGCTGTAAGAATCTTGGATTTCTTTGGTATACAGGGTGTCCCAGAATTTTTTAGACAGGCTATAACTCTAAAACGGCTGAAGATAACTTCATAAAATTTGGTATGCAGCAATTGGACGGATTTTAAAATTTTGCGAATCCCTCATGACGTCAGCGAAATCATCAGCGTGGCTATGACGCCATGTCATTATAAAATATCAAATGCAAATGTGGTCGTGTGACTGCTCATATTAAAGGTCTTTTTATTCTGAATTCAACCATGTAATAAACTTAGTATGTTAAAAATTTATTAGTTGTGTATTTTTGATCAAAAGGAGTTTAACAAAATAAATAAAAAAGTTTAATGAACAAATTTAATCACATGAAAATCAATAATACCATTATTCTACAATCTCGATTTCACACAAGGTGGGGAATAAATGTTTGGTGTGGGGTATTTAATGGAAGGTTGACAGGGCCTTACTTTTATGATGGAACATTAACTGGTGAACGTTACTTGATGTTTCTGCAAAATGACTTACCAGATTTATTGGAGGATATTCCATTAAATGAAAGAATAGAAATGATGTGGCAACAAGATGGTGCTGCTCCACATAATTATGGTAGGGTAACGCAGTTTTTAAATAATAGATTTCCTTCTTTCTGGATCGGTAATGCAGGACCATGTCTATGGCCAGCGCGATCACCAGACCTATCACCCCTCGATTTTTTTATTTGGGGTATTTGAAAGATATTGTATACTCAAATTCACCACGAGATGTTGATGATTTAAAAAATAAAATAAAAGAAGCATGTGGAGCTGTTACTCCGGAAATGATAAGAGCGGCATGTACGCGTGAACTATTGAGAAGGTTTGAGGCTTGTGTTGAAGCGGAAGGGGGCATTTTAAGCACATTATCGAAAATTAATTGTAGAATGATGGTATCATTGCCTTGATTTTCATGTGAATAAATTTGTTTATTAAACTTTTTTATTTATTTTGTTAAACTCCTTTTCATCGAAAATACACAACTAATAAATTTTAACATACTAAGTGTATTACATGGTTGAATTCAGAATAAAAAGACCTTTAATATGAGCAGTCACACGACAACCTTTGCATTTGATATTTTATAATGACATGACGTCATAGCTACGCTGATGATTTCGCTGACGTCATGAGGGATTCGCAATATTGTAAAATCTGTCCAATTGCTGCATACCAAATTTTATAAAGTTATCTTCAGCCGTTTTAGAGTTATGGCCTGTCTAAAAAATTCTGGGACACCCTGTATATCCTACAGCTTGTCGTTTCAAAAAAGCAATCGTTTTTGGATATTGATGGTGAGTATTTTCTTTTATTGCCGAACAACTCTTTAACATAGAGAATCGACTCCATAAAGTGGAGGATTTCATAGTGTTGGCTTTTTCAGAAAAATATACTAAAAGAATATCGTCACTCACAATTTTGATTCGTTTCTGAGTCCGCCATTCGGTAAAACTGTTATATTCTTGTTCATATCTCAACCTGGATTTCACTGGTAATAAATCTGCACTCACTTCTGCCGTTCGTTGTAAGATATTTTCGGGAATATCCCGATTTTCTTCACAATCTGAATTCATTTTTGCAAAATGTAATAAATACATAAATACTTAATTTTCACTGACAGAAAATAAAATTTGTCATTAATAAATAAATCGTTGCTATAGACACATTACTCGTTTCTTTTTTTTCTTCGGGTTGCCATAGGATATCTAGTATTATGGATATCTATGTTTATTATTAAGCGCACGGAAATAGGGATTGGGAAAAAATTTCCGTGCGGTGTTCCGAAAATGTCATATTTACTGTATTTTATAAACAGTTGAAAATGTAGTATTTTCTGTTAAGTATAATAAAAAAATAATTATTATCATGTCGTATAGTCAAGCTGTCATTAAAGCACTAGGTGCTTGTATAATCAGTTCTAAAAAGGTATGGGAATGTCTAGAAAAACTCAATTGATTATTAGACAAGAGCAACCCCTTTGCGTAATAGCACTAATATAATATTGGCAAAAATAGTTGAATCCGAAAAAAGGAGGTGCCTAGAAGGGGCAGAATGTAGACTCTGTGAAATGGATCGAGAAACCTCCATTCACATACTGGAGAAATGCATGTCACTACAGAATCCTAGGGCACAGCACTTGGAAGACTACTGGATAGAAAAAGAAAACTAACTTGCCCAACCTAAAGACTATGGGTACCCTAAAACTTCTCTACGGAATGGGATTGAAGGAACCACTAACTAGTCTCTGGGTCCTTCCCCAGGAACTGGAAATGGATCATTCAGTCTCTGTGATTGTTCATTCCAAAAACACTACTAAAATTAATAATCGTGAACGACGAAATGTTGATTTGTTGCTAGAATTCCAGTTTAAACAAACATTATTTACTCTTTGCAGTGCTTAGAAGGTATTCCTAGAAAAGCTTACTATATAGCAACCAAAATTGGACGATACGAGCAAGATCCCAATCTAATGTTCAATTTTTCCTCACAAAAAACCAAGGAAAGCATTGATGTCACCTTAAAAAGACTGAAATTGGATTACGTCGACGTTCTACAGGTAACGTGATTTTCTCATTTTTATCCCTATAGATTAAATTACAAACTGACCAAAAGGATCTAAGAAGATAGGTAGGTACAGTTGTATTGAAAAAAAGATACAAGTATTAGAAAAAGACAATAACGTCATCCTATAGACCATTCCAGAACACCTTATTTTGACAAGTCGGCCATATTGGGCTAGGTTCCCCGAACAGCTGGAGTTGAAGTTTGTGTGTTTTGACATGTGGTGTAAGTCAGCTGATTGTCAGACAGACGTTGTAGAACAATGTCAATGTAATGGCGAATTCGATTGGGGAGCACGATCCGAGTGCACGGCCTGCCTCGATTCAATTCGCATTTTCTCAGTGCCATGTAAAAGTTGCTCCAGCTCGGATCCGGTGGAGTTACCAAGCGGCACTTATAAACCGACGTTTATTCGACTGGGATTGCTCCTCTAGAACTGTACTAGCAGCACAGTTTTAAAATTTTGCTAAAAAACCGCACAGAGTGCAATCCAGCGGAATTCTCACCAGGACCGCACTAAATTGGTGCATGTCCGAGACGAACATAAATATTTTCAAAACCAGTCTAACAACCAGCACCAATAGAGATTGCTTTCAGTGCCGCCAGTCGAATTCGCCATAATATATTCATTTACTGGAGAAAAAAAAAACTTTACAAAAGCTGAGTACGATAATTCACACCGGTTAAAGTGCAAATAGTTCAGTTTTTTTTATCACGTGGTATCAGTTTACAAAGTTTGACATAATAATTATGAGACACTTCAGTACAAATTATTTTAAACCTAGTATAAGACCTAACCCAACCTTCCATCTAATTTTAATTTAAAAAATGAGGTTATATACATTATTGATTATATAATACATTATTGATTATATACATATCAAATGTCACTTATGACAGGATAACTGGGTTAACTCGAATTTAATCGAGTGTAACAAGTTCAAAACTATTTTGACTTCAACCGAATTACGTACAGATATCAGTTCAAAAAAGTGTAAAAAGTTCTGAATTAAAAGACGCTTCGGGTTGAAAAGTTAGAAAAGTGCTTAATTATCGTACTCAACTAAATTACACATGGCGCAGTCAGTAAACTGTCACTAAATGGACTGCCTAAGTCTGACGTCATAAGGGGCGTGGTCATACAAACTTTTCCAAGCAAACCGAAAGCTCGTGTAAATTATCAAGAAATTTTTAACCTTACCTTGCAGATTTTCGTCAAAAAAAGTCTCCAACTGATCTCTTTTCACTTATTTCTAACAACGATCACTCTTATTTAAAACTAAATCAACAGCGAACGGCAAATTAAAAATCTCTTATGACGTTTTACACGCGTTATCAATTTGTTTGGAAAAGTTGTGATGTCAGAACTTAGGCAGTCCATTGAATTAAAATGTTAGACAACAAAAAAACCAATCTACAGAGGAGTTACTTGATTCAAGAGCAACAGATTGAGGTGAACATAAAGATCAATTAAATAGTCACCTAGCTTGGTTATAACAGCCGGAAATCAAAAACAAGATATAGTTATCTCTTGCTCTCCGCATTCCACACTCAGCAACACTACAAAACGATCCGACCTGTCGGTGACGTCATTCTGGAATGGTCTATTTGGGTGAAACTGGAAGTATATAGTTTGAGGTTATCAAATATCATGGGATGTCAAATTACTGCTATACCCTTTTTTTGAAACCAAATGTATCGGGTGTCTGATTAAGAGAGGTAACCCGCTGTATCTTAGAAACTATTTAACGTATGGTATAGAGAAAAAAATTGTATTATAAACTCTCATACGAGAAGCTCTCGGAAATTATTTTCAAGTTTTCTACTCCACCGCTAGAGGACGTAGTTCACAATAATAGCACGAAAACATCATTTTTCTATAATAAACGTACATATGTGGTAGAGACATAAATGACAAAATTTATATCGATAGAACTTTTAGACATTTTAAAGGTATAATTTTAGAACAAAAACAACAAAAAATCTTATTCTAACTATTAAAATCATTTATTAGCAAACAGGGTGGCCCTAAATTCGTCCGCGAACAGGTAGCAACCGATAATCCTAATTAATTCTAAGTAACGTTAGAACATTATTATTTATGGGCTTATGGGCTTATTCTGTACAAAAATGTTAGCGGTAACAGCGCTGTAAATTTTCAAAGTCGAGAGATGTTACGAGAAAGCTATTCTGTACGCTTTTGATGTAACTTACATCGATGCATAATAACATTTTCGCTGTTAAAATAACGCCGACCAAAACATTCGACGTTAGGAGTGTTTTGACACTGTTTGTTTGAAAGTTTCATTGTAAATTTTCAAGAAATAAATCAAAATGAACAATATCATCCCATTTTTGGCATACGGTTTACATGAGGCAGATTACTGACGTGTGTATTATCAATATTGAAACAAAAAAATAGTCCAAATTTTAGGTTATAATTTGAAATATTTTTTTAGGAATTATGTATAGAAAGAAAAATATTACGCGATTCACAAAATCCGTTTGATATACCGGAAGACCTTTTCATTGCCTATTACTGGCTAAATAAAGAAATATGTGTTAGCAAATTCACCCATTTTTTAAATAAAAATGATAAATATATTGTATCTGGCCTGTTGATGTAACTTACATCGATGTATAATAACATTTTCGCTGTTAAAATAACGCCGACCAAAACATTCGACGTTAGGAGTGTTTTGACACTGTTTGTTTGAAAGTTTCATTGTAAATTTTCAAGAAATAAATCAAAATGAACAATATCATCCCATTTTTGGCATACGGTTTACATGAGGCAGATTACCGACGTGTGTATTAGCAATATTGAAACAAAAAAATAGGCAAAATTTTAGGTTATAATTTGAAATATTTTCTTAGGAATTATGTATAGAAAGAAAAATATTACGGGATTCAAAAATGATAAATATATAAACCCACTAATAAAGTATCTGCATATAATATAACGATAACCTAAAAACTCTTCTTCTGGTTCCTTGACTTGACCTCTTGCTTTACAGCATCTGGCCAATAACTTCAAAATTAGACAAATTCTACTACATAACATAATATAAGTTAAGTTAGCTGCGATGTAATATTGCGCTGTCAATAATTTTTTTACATCGGGTTGTTCAGAATACGATTTTTAACCGCGCTGTTGAATTTGATTTAACATTGCGATTTTAACTACATCGATGTTAAATTTACAGCTGTTACGGATAATTGTACAGAATAAGCCCATAACTTGTTGGATGTAGAATTATTCTACCATTACAATATTATTTCACTTTCCCCAAGTATTTATATTGATTTGTTAACGTGTAATGTTCCTTGACCTCACAATAATTAATTATTGACTTGTTGAATGCGGAAATGAAGAAACTGAAAAAATATGTTCTAAACGTTACTTAGAATGGGATGAAGGATTATCGGATGCACCTTCTCGGGGACGAGTTTAGGAACGTCCAGCAAACCAACACACTATCGATTAAAATTTTGAAATTTTAGATAATGTAGAACCTAAATCATTTAAATTAAATCTTTCAAAAGCCATTGAGATAAATAAAAACAAATATTTAGGTAATCTTCTTATGTCCGATTGCACCGTTGAGAATTTAAGCACACCCTTCGTAAGTTCACATTTGTATCGTAAGGAGTAAATTTTCATAATTGTTGTTCAAATTCCACAGCCATTTGAACAGAAAAAGTAAAATATTACTATTTACTTCGTCGCAACTTATCCCTTATTTACGCCAACCCAACTATTAAATTTTATCACAAGAATTTTCTCCAAGGTTTAACTATTTCCTTTTAACATTTTATCATCACAGGAAATTCCTTAACTACTTGATATTATATTGTATGTTTATGTAAAATATATTAGTGGCAGTGACAGTAGAACAAATTTAATTTAGGTACGCATTGTCAAGAAAAAAAAACTTTTTAATTTTTTCGATCTATCAATTCAAGAGAGAAGAAACACTCACTATTTTCAATGTACCGAGATTTTGTGGTGTTTATAGAATACAGAATGTTGAGTTGTCCATAATCGCTTCGTTTAAAAAGACCTCCTAATTTTTAATCAATTAAACAAACCAGCACCTTAAGCAGTTACACTTTGTATCAAACTATTTTACAACGAATATGCTAAAATTGTTCAACTGTTATTAATGAACAAGAAACTATAGGATACTCCAATTTTATATAGACATGGACTGAGCTTTCAGTATGGAGCGCCTCAACCGATTTACATTATTTTCAGATCCTTTCTTTTTCCGGAATAAATATGAACTTTGCTATTTCAAATGGATTACCCTATATATTATTTGCCTTTCGGAATCCTTAAAAGATACCTACTAAATATTTTTTCTGTAATGTTTTATATACCTCCATCACGTGACTGTTACGTCAGCAACAATATTCATAAGAATCAAATCAAAACTTCTGTCAACTCTATAGAAATAATCGTTATGACTAATATTCCAAAGGTTGGCCTTTTACGAATTGGTAATTAAGCAAGAAATTTAACTTACTTAATTGTATTTAGGTATTTTATTTATATGGTTAACATATTTATTAAAACTATCGATATACTGGGTATCAAAATCGTCTTCCATGAACTCCTGAGTTGGCATCATTTTATAGGGATGTATTTTACTTTCCTTTAATATTCGAAAAATTGATGTGTGGCTAACGTTGAATAGTGGGGCTGCTTTTCGACCAGAATTGTGATTGTTTTCTTGAAACTCAAGCATGATATCCAAATTCCTTAACATCACTTACTGCATTATCAGCTACTTTTTTTATTTGGCTCACATGACCAAGCTCGCGAAACTGCTTTTATATTTTACTAATTGTTCATTGGGATACAGGCGGCAAATTTGGAAATTTTTCGTGAAATAAGCGAGAAACTTCCATTTGTGTTCCTGTATTATCTCCATAAACTCTCTCTCTCCATTTGTAGAATGGTATTTTGTGCATTTCTTGTAAATGAACCATTTTTCTGACATTATTACGTACAGTCAACGAAACTCGAACGACAATAGCACTGACACTGGATCACTACTGTCATGCAGGTATACAAGTTGCTTAGGCTATGAGTTTTATACGAAAATAAACAAAACAGTTTTTGTATTTTTTTAATTTCATATAAGTTAAAAGGAACGCAGGAATACATTCTCAATATCAAGAGCTAAATGGGAAATAAGAATTGAGTGTAATGTAGCGAATTTGTGAAATAAAATAGTTTTCTTTTTTTAATGTTAATTTTTGTAATAAATCTGAAAACAATTAATATTCCTGAAACAGTTGAAAACAAATAATATACCTACAGGGAATTGTATTTAAAATGAGAAAGTTGGTATTGGCCACTGTCATATGACACACCCTATATAATTGTTTTTTGAAAAAACTGCGCATTTAAAAAAACAAATCGATGTGTCCAAGCGTTTTTCCCAACACGTCCTCATTTATTCGATATCGAATTTATTCCATTTGGCTGTTCCACACTGTATAATAAAATTTACAAACAAAATTGTACAAAACAATGGGTTCGTTATGTACTATCGTGCGAAAATAGGCGTGAAGTTTGCAGTTGTTCATAATCTCAAAAGTACCAGATCATCATCGTAAGCTATAGATTTACGAATTTGTAGAAATTTTACGACTGAACCTAGAATTGTCACATAAGTCGAACTTAAGTTGCCCTAATAAGAAATTTCACATTAAGTCCTTCCCAACTAGCTTAATGAGTACTTAGTAAACGATGCAAACGGGCATAGGTACATTTAATATAAAGGTGCTGAATTGAAAGATTTGACAGAAGATGAATAATAACTACGATAACTAAAAACATTATTCAGAAATTGATAAATTAATCGCTCTCAAAAAATATAGAATACGGTTTTTTTTAAAAAAAAGGTTTTTTTCATCAAATACTATTATTATTCGAAAATTTTAATATTGTTGTGTTTCCTATAACTCCACCAAGAATACGTGAAATAACTTATCGAGAATGCCGAAGCCGTTTTTACAAAGATTTATTTTCACAAATTATTAAATTTTAGAAATGCTTTCAATAAATTATAATTTTAACTATATGAGATACAAAAAGAATCTAATCATAGACAAATTAACCTCTATGAATCTAACGATATTGTTAACCACTGAAACAAGTGTTCATAGATAAGAGCCATTTTTCTTTGAACTTGACCACACAAACCGGGTTAACTATAAGTTAACCAGTCAATATTCCTTGACTTGTATAACCACACAAACCAGCTCACTGAGTTAGTTTGACAGAGTAGTCATCTTATTGGAGGTTGGGTGTTTGTTTATTTCAGAGTTTCCACAAAACCGTTACGTCACAAAAGTTTACCACGTCATGGTATTATGAACCCGTTTTGCTTGGTTAAGTTCAAAGAAAAATGGCTAAGGAAATATAATATACCTGGGACTCCTCACTCTTGTATACTGTCGACAAGTTTTCTTTTATTCCAATTATATTGACGTTTTTATGAAGAAATCACCGACGAATAGAGTCGATAGAAGAATTCTATAGTGTGCAGACTCCCAGTACTGTATCGTATTTCACTCGATGCATCTCTTTTCCCATTAATGATGTCCCAGTAATGATGTTGTTGCAATCAGCACTTTTCTTAGAATACACCAGTGAAGGCGTCAGGTAATTCGTGTTTGCTGCTTGGTGTTTTTAGTTTCGTGAATTATTGTCAATGAATTACTATATTGATATCTGGATATACTGGTCTGAGCATTGGAGAAATCATTAAAAATTAACATTGATACCCGATTTCACCAACCAACCAAAGTTAGGTGGAATCGGGCATGAGTTTCTGAAGATATTTTGTGTTTTAGGTTCATGATATCGAATTTTCTCCGAACATGGACGTTATATTAAATGAAACACTACCTACGTTGGAAGAGATAAAAAAAGCTGGTAAAACTAAATACATCGGAATCACCGGTTATCCAGTATCTACTTTGGTTGAGTGTATTGAAAAAAGCAAGATTGAAATTGACATGATCTTGAGTTACACACGACTAACGATGATTGATAATACTCTGAAATCATTCATTCCAATCTTAAAGGTATAGTTTTAATATTAGTAGCCATGAACATACATAATACATATAATTCACAAGATATTTCGTATAACGCACACAATATATAGATATAGGTTGGTAGAAAATTTCGAGCTATTGAAAAAAAAACAAATTTTTATAATTTTAGAAATACCTTTATTCTTCAGTATAATGTCCTAAAATCGTAATACATTCAGTCCTACGCACTCCACGAAAAAATGGTTTTGTTCTTCAGCGAATATATTAGTCGCTGGGTGCCAAATCTGGTGAATGAGAAAGATACTGGAGCAATTCGTACTTTAGATGAAGTTAACCATTGTCAAAACACTTTTGTAAGCAGATGCATTGTCTTGATGAAATACTAAAGTATTCTCATAAACCGCGGTAAAAGATACACACTTGGTTAAATAAGACAAAAGTTACGCAATTCAATGAATAATACAATAATGTTAAGAAGTCTGAAATATTCCGAATGGTTAAGGACATATCAGAGAAAACCGAAATTTCCCCTAATGATTTTTCTTTAATAGATATCTTATTTTAAGAGATTTTCAGAAAATCATTAAAATAATTTTTTATATATAAAATTTTCTACAACATCCTCACAAATTTTCAGGTTTATAAATAAGTAAAATATAAAAGGGCGCCAAACGCTTGACTCGCCCGGGGCGCATAGATGTTTAAGGACAGCCTGCCTACTGATACAAACTTTATTGACTTAAAATGTGAATAATGGTTTATGTATGGTGAAAAGATTCTTGCAGTGAAAATCAAAATCCGAGCCACCAAACGGTTGCCATTGTTTCACTACCTGCCCCGTAACCTATACAGGTACAACCCAAGTTTATAGATTTTTACGTGAAATAAAATACCGGAACCTCGGTGAACCTATTCCTCACCCGGGGAAGAAACCATTAGAAATTGACGACGATGTTAAAAATAGTGTTCGTAGAATAGTGCATGGTATGTATTTCGCAAAAGAAATACCAACATTGGACAAGATTGTGCAAGCCGCCCAGAATGACGAAAACCTACCACAACTATAAATAACTAGAGTATGCAGAATTCTTCATGGAATGAACTTTCGGTGGGAAAAATATTGTCTGCTAGAGACGAGAATACTTAAGGCCAATCCGAAAATATCGCAACGAATGTAAGAATATTTTCTACTTGGTTGAAACCTGGCTAAATTAAGTCTGGCAAGATAAAAATATACTGAATTCCCGACAAGCTGTCATGGAGGGTTGATTAACAGGGTTAAGACTTCCCTCTGACTAGTTGTACAATAGTAGTTTGTATAACTAGTGTGCAATGCCTTACGACTCGTGCCACAAACTTCTGCGCTCGTGGGAAAACTGATTTGCGTACAAGTTGTACACAATATTTTTTATACAACCACATTTATTAATGAAAGAAATACAGTAATTTATATAGTTATTTTATTTAAACTTAGAAACAAAAAGAACTGCTTTTGTCGTTTTGTTTTTTTAAACAAGCTCTTAGTTTTGTATACTTTGAAATGTCTATGTTATTTTTAATACTTATGAGGCTCCTTATCATTGAATAATAGACCACAGCGTAGACGGTTTAAAGTTTTGGGAAATTTCTTGGAAATAAGCCGACAACACATTTTCAGAAAATGATTTAATATTTTTTATTTCTCTCCAGTTCATAAATTTGCTATATTGTTTTTGATATTTCTCTTTCGAAACCCCAGGTAACAAATTTTCGGTTGGAGTTCGAGCCTTTTCGATAATATCTGGAGAAGTATTTTCAATGTCAGAATTGGACAACTCAAAAGATAAATTATTTTTATCTTAATTGGTTCATAATTTCTAAAATAATGCTTAATAGGTTAATGTTTTTATAATTAATAAATTAAAATAAATAATAAAATAAATAGTTTACTTACTTTTGGTTTAAATTTAAAAATTGTACACCAATAAGAAATTCTCTATTAGGTTGAATTGTCAAAAAAAGTTGACAGGACATAGGTAGCTTTGTTTGACATTTCGGTGTGGAAAAGTGCTATAGCGTGTACTTTTCGCATTACTTTTCTAACGGTTATCAAAAGAATTAAGAAAAGACTGCGTATAAAAATTTTTGTAGAAAAGCGTGTTTTGCATAGTGATTGTAGGAAAACTACTATTTCCGGCTAGAAGCATGCGTCACTTTTCTGAAGTATGGCAATATTGTGTTAAGCTGGTTTTAAAAAAAGTTAATACCTTTCTTTGCTTTTCTTCGGAATTATTCCCTCAACCGCAACTTCTTGGACTTCCGGAGGAGTAGATACAGGTTAATTCAAATAAGACAGTATGTACTTGTTTGAGCTAAAAAATTAAAATTTCGTGACAGAAAGAATATATTATGACATAATTGTCAAAACCAATAAATTAGTAATATTGCCTAGCAACAGATTCATGAAGTTCTTTGTCGAAAAAAATAAATTTTCTTAAAATTAATGTTTTTAGAATCTGTAACTAAGCGATTGTGAATAAAATAGTATACATACCACGCGGGAAGGACCATTCCAGCCTCGGGTCTCTAACAAAGCATGGGCTGTAATGATCTACTTTCCCGTTAGGTACGTAATATAGAATACTATTCTATTATCCTATCAAGTGAAAGTAACTGGCATCGACATACAGTTTGAAAAATACAGGAGTGAATGTCGAGAAACGTACAAGAGGCACGAAGTTAAAATGAGAAAGTATTCGGATGACAAAGAGGGTAATATGCGCTTGGTGAATTAGTACGGAAATAAGTCAAAGTATTTTACATAAGTAACATTCTTTAATTATTGAGGAGACGTAAATGAAGATATTAATAGTATTTATTACTGTTTAATAATATCTGTTAGAACAATACAAGTCTATATAGCTAGCCAATAACTGATTGCAAATATGATTATGTCGAGAATTACCTCATCGACAAGATGCCTGTGGAGTAGGCCTACTGGGGATACCACGTAAAAAAACTCGCCTACAGACTCTACCTCCTAGGTAGCGAGGAAAAGAGTTAGCAATGAATAAGTAAAGTTGTAGGTGGGGATTTAACAAAAAATTTTTAAGAATGTATTTACAATAAAAAAAAGATCATAGAACTAAGTTGAACATTTCGTTTTGACCGGATTCTCATGAGCATTGACGAACCCGGTCAACTTTGGAGCGCTGTAACAGCGTTTTAAATGAATGAAATTAGAAAAAATTAAAAAGAAAAATTTTCATCAAAAGACCATCTTCAAAATCGGTATGAGGTAATTTGTTTGTAAAATGTATTAAAAAAAAGTAATAGTGTAAAAAAGACATTTTTTTTAGTAGGTAATGTTCTCACTTTTTTGTTTATAACTTCTTTAATTTAGGGCAAAAAATTAAATGAACATATTTGTAGGCAAAGCGATTTTCTACAAATTATGTTATTACGAATTTTTTGTAGGACGCCTAGTTTCCGAGATATCGCGAAAAAGGTGTTTGCACCCCTTTTTCCAAGATGGCGGCAACCCCACAAACTTCTATTCTTCTATCAACGCCCCACACATGTCCCAAAAATAAAATTTCGTCCTCTAAAAAATGCAATATTAGTTCCTTAAATTGTAACATTTCAATGGACTATAAAATTTTTTCATACTTTATTGCATGGTTACACCGTGACTTCCATTCATTTTCATCGAACGTATTAAAAAATTCGGTACAATGGTTTTTTACCTCTGTCAAATTAAAATTGACGTTTCTGTCTACTTCATATTTTTTCAATGAAGCCCAAACTAGCTCGATGGGATTCAGGTCAGGGTGGTAAGGCGGAAGTCTTCTTCCATGCTGCTTAAATTAATGTTATCTTCAGATTTATTTTTACTTGCTGATTTCTTCAACTCGTTAATAATCTCTTCATTATTAATACAAAATTCACTTGCAGGCCATTCTTCAGATTTATATAGCCAATCTGGTCCCTCCCACCATATTGATTCAATCAAATGATTTGTTATACAACGTCTAGAAGGAAGATCAGCTGAATTTAAAATTTTTGGTACATATCTCCAACATTCAACATTTGTTATTTTACTAATTTCTTGAACACGATATCATAAAAATGTTGACCTTGACTCCTTTGCTAAATTCATGTTAATACTGTACAGTTTTAATAAATACTGCATCATTTGTTGCAGCAAGAAGACCTAGTCGAGGAATAGTCATCTTTACTAAGAGATACCCTTGACTTAGCACCAATTAATTGTATTTTTGTATCCATTAAGGTCTCATATTAATCACTGCAGCATATTATGCTACTTGACTAGCATCAACGAATACATGAAAATAAATTATGTTTCCTGCTTCGCTATTACTCGAAATCCAACGTGGAATACTCACTTCTTTCAATAATTTTAACTGACGATACCATTCCTTGAAATTTTCTTCAATTTCTTGGGGAACTTCAACATCCCACTTTAAATAATTAATTGTCTGTAATGAAAAAGGCGGATTTAGCGGATGCATAAGCATAATTTTTTGTGTTAGCATAACTTTAATGCATAACTCATAAAAGTTGAACACTATAGTTGCAAATGAGACGGTTTCTTCAACTCGTAACTTTTATGGATAATGATCTGTCGAAATAGAAAGTGCGTCTGCGTGGATTTCAATGCGCCGTATTTTTATTCCCAAATGTCACTGTCATACTTGTTAACCTCAAAAGTTTGTCCAGAATCAAGATATAAATAAAAATATAAATAAGTAATAAGTACACTATCATCATTTTTGTTAAAATTAACATGTCAGTATGAGTTTGAAAGAGGAAATTGAAAAATGTATATGGCATCTCAAAAATAAGGAGCACAAAAACAAAGTGGTACTGGAGAATGCCTGGGAGACATTGTCTAGCTGCGTTCGTTATTTGCGTCCGATCAATCTTTTTAGTCTGAATCGTTCCTTTATTACATCTAGAGGTAGGGGAGGTAAATCCGAGCTGTTCGGTAATTCCACTCAGATCGGTCCGATGTAAATCTGTTTGCTCGGAATATTTTGACCGACGAGAAAGATTGATCTGTTTATCTGTCATGTTGTGAGGTTATGTTGTAGTCATTAGATAAATCAAGTACTGTTTTTCTTGATTACCTCTTGTGCTTTTGTACAAACAGTTAATTTTTATTTATCCATTCTACATGTCTTTTGCAAAAACGACCAATATTGACTTGGAAGTTAGTTTATATCTATGGTTGGTCGTCGGACCGTTCGGTAATAACAGTTTGCTCAGATTAATCTGTGCCCACGTGACCAAAAATCCGTCGCCTCTGCGATGGAAATACCGAACGTAGCTTCTGTTTTGGCAGAGTGTACAGGTAGGGCAATATTATTCATTTTCATGCATATAGATCTTCAGTGTCCCTGTTGCGGTTGATAGGCCTCACACCCCAACGTCTTTCTTTTCTCATATTTGATGCAATAGCTGCGACACTTGTTAATAATGTGTAATAGTATGAGAATAACGATACAAGGAGCTTTTTGGTCTTCATGATGAATATTTTATGATTTTGATGAAATTTAAATACCACAGAAATATGAATAAATGAGGTTATAACTTTGTTATTGTTGTTGAATGATGACGAAGGTTACATAACACACTAATTGTATATGTTCCGTGATAGATAGGAGTGTCACTTGTCACTAACACTTATGATTATGCTTATGAATTGAGGAATGGATAAATGACCCTTCTGTTAAACACTATGTGTTAGAGAAGTTGTGATAGTTATTATTATGATTTAATGAAAATAAGATATAATGGTACTGGACAAGCAAAAGCAATTGGTTCAAAATATTTTATGACTTATTAATAAAATAACTCTCTTAGTTATTTTTTCTAGGACTGTTTCAGATAGATTTTAATATTTTAGCATTAATACATCTTCTCTTTTGTCCCATGTAAGACCAATAATTGATGTCATTTGATTAGACTCTTCACAATGAGTAAATTAAAACCACCTTCTGTCATTAAAACCCGTTGATTCTTCTTTGAATTGGTGTAAAACCTCAACAGAATCTATACTGGTTACAGAATTATCAACATAAAAAGATGAAATAAATCCATTTATGGATACCAACATGACTTTAAATGTATCTTCTTGGGCTAATCGCTCTAAATGTAGTTTGATTGTAGCAGCTAATATAAATGGACTACTAGTTACTCCAAATACTGATCTTGAATGTCGTAAAACTTCAATAACATCATCCTTTCACCACAAAAAACGTAAGACATTCCGATCTTTTGGAGTAGCACTGATCTGTAAGAATGCCTTTTCAATATCAGAAATGACTCCTATTTCTTTCTCCCTGATACGTAAAAGCATTGAAGGAATTAATTGTATTAAATTAGGACCAGTTTCTAAACATTGATTTGAAGATACTCCATCTTTAGATTTTGCTGACGCATCAAATATTGGTCTCAATCTAGTCGTACTATTTTCTTTTAATACGTGACGATGAGGATGTGTTTTTTGTTCAGCTGTAACTTTTTCAATTATACCTTCTCCGAGCCATTTCATTAAAACTTGATCATATTCTTCATAAAGTCCTTTTTTTTCAATTTTTCCGTCGTGATTTGTAATCTTTTTTGAGCGATTTCTTTGATTGATTGAAGATCAGAATGATTTTTTTTCCATGGAAGACATATATTTCATATCTTTTATCTTTATTGATGATTACTGTTTCAATAAATATTTCACACTCCATAAATTTGAAGTATCACCTTCTTGAATAAACATTGATGTTACAATATTCTGTAGTTGGTTTCTTGCCCATCAGTATCCAACCTAACCTTGTGTCACTGACTGCCATTCCAAACTCTAAATGGTGTAAATTTCCAGTCGCTAATTTTCCGAGTAGTACGTTCGTAGAAATCAATATTCCAGTAGGATCAGAACTTTGACTCACATCAATTAATACGATATTTTTGTTTGATTATTTTTTTCACTTGTCAAAATCTGACATTTTGGTGGTTTCAACCAATAGCAATACATTATTCTAGCCAATCATTCGGTATTATACTGACTATTTCACTAGAAAAAATTGATAACTGACAAAATTTGAAGGTTTTGAACTGGCAATTTTGTAAGGTAAAATTTTCACTCTCGTGGTATTATATATGACAATTTAATTCATGTATAAAAAATCGCATATGCCACAGTGCAATTGTCACTTTGACAGCGGCAAAAGTTAGCTTTAGCTTTTACAGCGATAAATAAACTCCAATGTTAAAATGTCATATACCTGGAAATGTTATTGTCACTTTGACATCGATAAAAAAGGTGCATCCTTTTTTATCGGATAAAAACTTCTCTTCCTCAATATCTAGTAAGCGGACGTCACTTTTACACAATGACAATGAGTCGCAAATTTGGTTACTTATAGTTTCACAGCAATTAAGTGTTGGCAAAACTGCAAAAACTGTCAATTAGTCTGTCAGATTTTTGAATTTTAAACATATAGTGCTTTTATTTTAAATCGGTGTGGTAATTATTTAACTTTGTTGTATTAATAAAGATAATTATTGTTGTTGTTCATCCATATATTCTGTCGTTAATTTATCTTGCCAAAAAACACTCGAGCTTTTCTTTTATCAGATAAATTTCTCTTTAACTCAAAGTTTTGCCAATCACTAAATTTGCTCGAAAAACTGACATTAGATAAAATCGCTTCACCTTCGGTGTCGCGATTTTATCATGTTAGTTTTTCTCGTAAAATTAGTGATTGGCAAAACTGTTTTGTTGCAAAGAGAAATTTATCCGATAAAAAAAAAGCTCTTGTGTTTTTACTGTTGACAAATACACTAGTGGTTTTTTCACTTATTCATTTGTTCAATAATTATTGCGGTGTTGGTTACAAGGTTGGTACAAGAATTTGCCGATTGGAATTAATGAAATTTCCAAATGGACTAAACGCTCAGCACAACGCATTGGTTTAGATGTCAAACGTGTCATAATTACAAATCACTCAAATCGAGCGGCAGCAGTTTGTTATGACTAACATTTTCTTCAATAAATTGTGGACTGTATGATATAATTTTTATTATAACAATAAAATAGTTAAACAAACTTAAATCGTGATTGAACATAAAAAACAAAACTAAAAGTTAATAGCAGTCACTGCACATGTTGTCAGGGGAAGGATCTCGCTTGATCTCGTTGGTTCGTCCCCCTTAGGGGTAGTATGTAGTGGTTCGGTCTTCTAACGGCGAGGCGACGTTGTCACGTTTTAAAATATTTCTGATGGATCAGACAGCAGTTAGCGAATTAAGGAAAAGCAGAATTGAAGAACAAGCTCTAATAAAAATAACAGGACACAGCAATTCATCATCAATAAAACCATACTTACAAGTTGACAAAGAGTACCTATCATTCAAGCATTATTCAATCAATTCGTTTGGAAAATGAAAAAACTTCAACATCTACTACAGAAACGATTAGCTGTGGCACCCGATAGCGATATCACTGTTCCTAGTATGAATTTCAATAACTGCGTTTTTAATAATTGTACATTAAAATAAAAATGTGTTTATTTTTAATGTTTCATAAATGAAGTTTGCATTGATGTTTCCAAATTTCTCATTCATTAAATTGTCCTGCCGAATTACACTCGAGGTTTGTATTGATGTTGGGTAAATTTGTGTTGTTCAAATTCTAAACTGTTTCCTTTAGCAATTTGACTCGAATAACTGTCAACCTAAAAACACTCCACCTTCGGTGTCGTGTTTTTAATAGTTGACAGTTGTATGTATGTATGTATGTAATTTGGGGTAACATTCACTGAGACCTAAAAGATCTATTGTGCCCCCTTACTTCTACTTAGTTTCTGAGGAGAGTCTCAGATACTAGTAGCTCCTTTAGTCCTATTTCCCGGAGGAATTTTAGGATATCTGCAGGCCTCAACTTAGGTAACTGTCCCTCTTCTATCCAGTAGTCTCCCAGGTACTGTGCCCTAGGATTCTGAAATACTGTGCAGTTCGCAAGTATGTGGATGGAGGTTTCTTCTTCCATTCCACAAAATCTACAATCTTCTTCCTCCACTATTTTGAGCTTTTTAAGGTGTCCATTTAGGCGACAATGTCCCGTTAGGATTCCTGTTAAAACTCTTAGTGCAGTTTTGCTTTGACTTATGCATTCATTTGATCTCAACAGGTTGTAGTCACCCAGAAGAATCTTTGATTGCCTAAGCCCTACTAGATCTTTCCAATTGTCAGATCTTCTCTTTTCTTCGGCTTTACCTATTTCTTCCAATATTATATTGGAGCTGATTCCGCAAAAGGGTTCCGGCCCCCAAAAGGGTATTTCAGTCCCCCTCTTCGCTAGTTCATCTGCTATTTCGTTTCCTTCTATTCCAGTGTGTCCTGGAATCCACAGTAAGGTGACTATATTGTTCTCGCCTAGTTCATTAAGTTTGCCTAGGCATTCCCACACCATTTTGGAACTGATTACACAAGAACTCAGCGCTTTAATGGCTGCTTGACTATCAGACATTATGATAATCCTTTGCCTTCTATATCCTTTGTCAATATTGAACTGGGCACACTTTCTTATTGCGTGAATTTCCGCTTGAAAGATACTTGGGGTTTTTCCCAAGCTTTCAGAGTGTTTGGTTCCTGGCCCGTACACTCCTATCCCAGTTCCTTCTATTGCTTTTGAGCCGTCTGTGTACCATTGAATGGCATTCTTTCCAAGTCTGGTAATGGTATTTGGATCCCATTCCTTCTTGTTGCTTAATTCCGTAACGAATTTCTTTGAAAAATTATACTTTTTCATCATACCATCTTGTGGCATGTCACAGGCTGTCCGATTTCTAAGAAGTGAAGAGGTGGTTTTTTTTTAATGATTCCCTCTCTACTTAGTCTGTATCTTGTTCTTTCTGCAACACTCTCCACCACCATATGTAATGGTGTGAGGTTGAGAATCACTTCCATTGCTGCCGTTGGGCATGTACTCATTGCTCCTGTTATGCATATACAGGCTAGTCTTTGAATTTTGGAGAGGTTTTCTCTCGTCGTCAAGAGGCTAGTTCTACTACTCCACGCAATGGCTCCATAAGTGATGATTGGTCTCACTATGGCAGTGTACATCCAGCTCAGGATTTTTGGGTTACAACCCCAGTTTCTCCCTGCCAGATTCCTGCACACCATTAGAGCCATTTTTGCTTTGTATGTAATCTCCTTCTCGTGTTTGTTCCACAGGAGTTTGCTGTCTAGAGTCAAACCTAGATACTTGACTTCTTGTCTCCATTCAACGTCGTTCCCATCAAGTTTAATGGTTTTGAGGTTGAGTTTTCTTTTCTTAGTGAAGGCTATCAAGATGGTTTTGGTGGGGTTGATGCTGAGTCCCACTTGCCTACACCAGCTATTTGTATAGCTCAGACCCTTTTGTACGATGTCACAAAGGGTGTTTTCAAATTTTCCCCTGGCTGTTATTACAATATCATCGGCATATCCTTGGCAGGATATTCCGAGGTCTGTCAAACCACACAGGAGTTCGTCAACCGTCAGACTCCACATTAATGGGGATGCTACTCCTCCCTGTGGGCATCCTCTGGTTGTGCAGATGGAGACAATGTCTTTGCTCGTTCTCGTCTCTGCTACTCTAGTGGTGAGCAGTTCCGACATCCATTTGGATGTCGTGCTGTCTACACCTCTTCTATTTAATGCTCTCTTGACAGCTTCATGTGGAGTGTTGTCAAAAGCTCCTTCTATGTCCAAAAATGCACATACTACAGTTTCTTGGTTGTCTAAGGCACCTCGGATATCCTCCGTCAGTTGTACCAGTGCAGTCTCCGTAGATCTGCCTGCCCGGTAAGCGTGTTGATACGGGTGGAGAGGTAGTCTCTCTAGGATTTCCGTTCTAATATAGTTATCAATAGCTTTTTCCATCGTTTTAAGCACAAACGATGTTAGGCTAATTGGTCTGAAGGATTTGGGGTTTGTTGTGTCCCTTTTTCCAGCTTTTGGAATGAAGGTTACTATTGCCCTTCTCCATGCTTCTGGTATATAACCCAGTTCCAAGCTACTTCGACTAATTCTAACCAAGTGTGGTAGAATTTCGTCTTGTCCTTGCTGGAGCAATGCTGGGAAAATCCCATCTACTCCAGGTGTTTTGAAAGGTGAAAAGGTGTTCATAGCCCATTTCAACCTATCGTTACTACAAATGTGCTTGGCCATTGTAGTACTTTCTCTCGAAGGTCTGTTATGACCTTCGAGAGGATTATCTCCTCTGTTTGGGGTACTTCCAGGAAAATGAGTTTCTAGTAATAGTCGCACTCTTTCCTCCTCATTTTAGGTATATTTACCGTCTGGCATCCTCAAAGCCATATCTGTGTTGACCCTACTTTTCGCCATGACTTTGTAAAGTCTTGCCGCAGCAGGTGTTGTGTTTATATCTTCACAGAATTTCCTGAAGCTATTTCTTTTAGCTTTTCTTATTTCCTTGTAGTAGGTGTTTCTCACCTCGGTGTAACTCTGCCAGTCTCCGGTGAAATTTGCTCTATTAAAAAGGTCCCGGGTTTGAGATCTTAGTTCTGACAGATGTTTGTTCCACCAGGGTGCATCTTTGCTGCTTCGTTGTTCTTGAAGAGGGCAGCTCGATTCAAATGCATCGATTATTGCCCTGTTCAGATCCTCAAGCTCATTTTCCAGGTCGAGATGGTGCTTAGCCTTTCCTTTCCTCTGGATATGTGCTAGATTTCCTTTCAGACAGGTGTTATAGTTGTCCCAATCTGTTTTTCTTGGTTTTCTCCTGAGGCTTACCTCAGGTATGCCTAGCTCTAACTTGAATGTTATGATACTATGATCGGAGAGAGATGGTTCACCCGATACTCTCCAATCTTTTACTATATGTTTTAGATCACGAGTTGCCAGTGTGACATCTAAAACTTCTTGCCTTACCCTTGTTACAAATGTGGGGGTATTCCCTATATTGTGAATATCAAGGTTTTTATTAAGGATATATTCTAAAAGTTGCTCACCTCTCTGGTTGGTGTTGCTGCTGCCCCAAACGGTGTTGTGTGCATTGGCATCACATGCTAGAAGTAGAGGTAGTCTCTTCTCTTCACAGTACTCCACCAGCCTTTGTACCTCTGGGGGTGGTGCTAGCCCATCTCCCTCAAAGTAGCATTATGCTATTACTATCTCCTTGCCCTCCTTCTTGTGTTCGAGGTGTGCTCGAACTGGAACGAGGTCCCGAGTCATGTATTCTGAAAGACAAAAATAGTTAATATTGTTCCTTATCATAATACATGTTCTTGGTATATCACTACCAGTGTGATATACTATTTTAGCATCTTTACATGCTAATCCTCTTACCTGGTTATTATTGACCCAAGGTTCTTGGATCAAACACATCCCCCATTGGTCCTTGGTGAACAATCTTGTGATCACCGCCGAAGCTCCTTTGGCATGGTGAGCATTAACTTCAGCTAAGTTAATTCCCGCCATCCTGTTGATTATCTTCTTGGGTGTTTCCCTCTTTCGTCAGTGTGATGTCCCCTTCAGTAAGAGTACTGTCCCCTTCCTCCGACACAATCTCCATTCCCTCCTCGGACAGCGGCGACTCCTCCCCAAGGAGTTTGGTAATGTGTAGGCTTTCTACACTACCTGAGTCGCCACTGGCCTTGGAGGAAATGGATGCCTTCTCCAGGTCTCCTTCCCCTTCCTTTCTGAGGCCATGTACGGGGATTTTCCCAAACCGGTAATGAATGGTGAACCCGTTGTTCTTGATTTTTTGGCAGGATAGATTGTCTATTCCTGCCCTCAAGACTAGGCCTTTGCCCTCTTCTTTAAGATTGAGGACCTTCCACTGGTCTGTTTCCAAACCATCATTCTGCGCTTTGATCAAGCGAAGCAGCTTTCCTTCCTTTACGCCTTTGCTTCTTGGGAGGAAGATCGTGGCGGTATGCATTTTTGGGATGTCGTCTCCCTGGCACACCGTCAGTTCTACTCCCTTCCAGCTTTCCAGCTGTGGTACTATCAGCCGGAGCCATTCTGCAGTCTGTGGTGTTTCACAGTCGGTTAGAACGACTCCTGGTCTGAAATGTATGCCACTAAACTGGAGCTTATGCTCCCATCCAGCATACATTTCTTCTATTATTGCGTTCTCCAGCAAGGTTTGATCGTCCGCACTGAGGGAAGTCTCAGGGTACGCCCTAGGGAGAACTGCCATCCTTATTATTTTTGCTGCAGCTGCATAGCTGCCAGCTGAAGAAGGGATGGCTATCCTGTCCTCCTTTTTCTTCTTCATCTGTACTTGCGGTGACTGGGCTGTCGCCACTTCCCGCTTACGTTTTCCTCCTTTAGGAGGGATGTTTTTCTCCTCTCCTTGTTTTTTCCGCTCTGTGGCTTTCTTTCTTGCTTCCTCCGGTGAAAGTCCCTGTTCAAGGAAGCGAAGATACCATCTTACCCCCGCTCCACTAAGTCCACGCCTTAGTGGATCGTCCCTTCCTCCGGGCTTACCCAGTGCTGGAAGGAGGGGGGTCTTCTTATTTTTTATCCAGGGTTTTTCCCGGAAACTTTCGCCAGTTGAGGAGGTTGAGGGTATAGGTGCCCCTGCCTTTCTCCTCTCCTGCTTTTCTCTGGCTTCCTCAACACGAGGTTTGCTCGCGTGTGAGGAAGCTGCTGTATTTTTGGGCACTTCGGATACACTGCTCCGACTTGTGCCCGATTGCGGTGCTTGCCCGCTTGGCTTCTTTTTCTTTTTTCTTTCCATGGTTGATCCCACGAGTAGCTAGGGAAGCATAAGGTCCACTCCTGCAGAGCCCCGCATGCAGGAGTAAGGGTATTTAAACTGGATGTCCCCAGGTATCCAGAGTCCGCATATTAGCGATCAAGCTTCCCCTTGACCACGCAGTCCTCGGCATATGCTGTTCCACCTTGACTTGGGGGGTTTTTATTGTGGTCTCCTTCCACTTGGCCAGCTGTTTAAGGCAAGCCCCCACATCTAGTGAATATACCTCATCAACCACCTTCCACTAGATACGGTTTATATCAGGCAGGTTTCCACAAGCAGTCTACTGCTCCGACGACCCCGCTGACTCCGACAACCGACCGGCTATCAACTAACTCGTCGGGACAGCAGTCCACTCTCCACGCTGAAGATCCTGATATCGGATTTCTGCATTCCACAGAGATCCGTTGAGCTGTCCTTGGTTTCACGTATTCCTCTTGAAGAGGAACAGCTACTCGGCTCCCCCACCAACGACCAGGTCTCACAGCTCCTTGGGGGAGTAGTTGACAGTTATTCTCGTCAAATTGCTAGGAAACAGTTTCTCATTAAACAACCCAAATTTACCCGATAAAATACAAACCACTTGTGCAATTATAGGTGATAAAACTGCTTCCTCATCGATAATACCTTGTTACCATTGAAACGTCAAAATTTTACTTCGAATTAGTCATTATTGACAACTAAAAGTGCTTCGAAGTTTATTGAAAAATTAACACAAACCGATTGTTGAAAAAAATAATCTTCCCAAATACAACTCGTTCTTTAAATTTTATCACATAATTTTTTATTTTCATCACTCAAACAAACGAATTTAGATAAAATCACTCGTCCTATCAATCGGTTTGTTTTCATATTTTTGCCAAATAAACAAGTTTTCGTGGAAAAGAGAAAATTATCAGTAGTAATATCACTAGAGAGTGAGAATAAATTGAAAATAGTTCGACAGATTTTAGAAAACTTGTTGCCAGGCAATAGACACGAGAGCCGGAAGGGCTCGAGTGGCTATTGCCAAATGGCAACAAGGTTGAGAAAATGCCTGGAGAATTATTATCTAATATATCGAACTCTTGTACGTGGTATTCGATAGATTATTTTTTGACGTTACAAATTTAATTTTAAGCATACTCATTGTTTAAACCTTTTAGGTGGATTAAATAACCTTTTTCTACAAACGTCAAAAATTTACAAGATTTGCGCATTGACAACAATATGCGAAGTGACACTGCGAAGTATTTCGCACACTGCATGTAAACTAATAAGACTTTTGTATTTCAATCTTTGAAAAAATGAAGCAAAACTCCAAATTATTATTTATTTTTAAATGAATAACAATTAAATACTTTTAAAATAATGATAGAATTTTACAATAACTTTAGTTATTATTTACAATACTAACATTGATCGTACAACCAGTACACGAACCAATATTTATTCCTAAACCAGATAATTCAGGTTCATCTCGGGATTTTGGGGGTTGAAACACTACTAATTTTTGAGGTAGAGGTGATACCATGTGATCCTGAAATTTTACAATCTAAAATTTCATTTGATATTTGAATCTTATTCTTAATAGAATCTTCCACGTATCCTTCGGCCACGGTGGAAGATTTCCATCCCCTGTGTCTCTTCAAACTACATATATCACCCCCAGAATTAACAAGAAGTGTGTCTGAGATTCTTCGAAAACAGTGACCTGTGTGAGCATAAGAATTTAGTAATTTTAAGTATTTTGCTATTAAGCTGGGCATCCCTCCAATAGAATTTATTCCAACAACTTGGTTAATACATCTCTAGTTTTGATAAAAACAATCGGCGACTGCTAGCATAACTTAGACGAAGAGACATGTATTTTCGGTAAATATCGATATAGAAATGTGAACGTCACGAGAAGAAGATGCTACATCGACACTATTTTTTATATAAATTCAAATGAAACATGTTTCTCTTGTTCTTTTTACTTGTATGATTACGTTTACAACATTTTATAAAATAAACAATATAACATTTTTATCATTTTATTACAATTAGTTATTTTTGTTCAAATTAAAGCTATTTTAAAAGTAACATTTTCGTGTGTGTAACATTTCTGGCGCTGCGAACAGGATTTTCGTACAGAAACCCCTACGTTTCCTGGTCAACTTCAGTTGTTTAACGAAGATTCATCGAACTCAGAGAAAAGTGGCATGCAGAGGGCCACATTTGTGTTCATCCTATTGTAAGTACTTGTCCTATTTCTCCTTTTATTCATGAGTATTTTTAACGACATTACTGACGAAACTTTACATTTATTTATCAATGTTTAAAAATACTCATTATTTTTATTTCACAATACCCCCGACCGGTACCGATGTTTATACATCATTTTCAAGGGGTGGAATGAAAACATTGTTTATTATGTAACTAAGAAAATGGAAGGAATACTTTTAGGGTAGGATAGTAATAGGTATCATATAGATAGTGAAATTAAATAAAGTAAACAGGTGTATTATTAGCCAAGTTAAAAGGTGTAGGTATATATGTACACATTTTCGCGATGAGCAGAATTTAGAAAAGATAGGTGGAAACACATTAAAATATATCGGTCAAACAGTCTAACAAAGGAGATTGTAAAGTATCTATTTGCTCATTTACAAGAGTATACTGAGGATCATTGGAGTACCTTCTTATTTCTAAAGACTCTAAAAAGTTAAGTTTACTATAATTCTGACAGTCATGTTGTAACTGTATTTGATTGTTCAAATTTGGTTTGTGGTTTTGTTCTAACAAATGTTTTGCGTAATTTGATCTGTCAGGGTGCTTGTTTCTCACTATACCTTATATTAAGATTTCTTCTTGTTTGACCAATATATACTGTATCACATTCACAGCAGTTGATTTTATAGACACCAGATTTCTCTTTAACATTACTTAAAATTGAACCAACGTTCTTATATGTTTTAAACGCTGCATTAGATGTTGGAATAGCATTTGAAATAATTTCTGAAATTTTATTTGAAATTTCTCCTAAATAAGTTAATCAGAAATATTGCCATTTTGTAACGTTTTCTTTTTATTATTGAATCTATCATTTGGTATGTATATCCATTAGTTATTGCTATTTGTGTAATAATATTTATTTCTTGTATGAAGTCTGCTTGATGCATTGGAACCGAAAGAGCTTTGTGTACCATAGAGTTATAAGCTGAAATTTTATGTGAAAAAGGGTGATGGGAGCTTGATGGTATAGTCATATCAGTATGTGTTGGTTTTCTGTATATGTTATAATACTGATATGACTATACCATCAAGCTCCCATCACCCTTTTTCACATAAAATTTCAGCTTATAACTCTATGGTACACAGAGCTTTTTCGGTTCCAATGCATCAAGCAGACTTCATACAAGAAATAAATATTATTAAACAAATAGCAATATCTAATGGATATACATACCAAATGATAGATTCGATAATAAAAAGAAAACGTTACAAAATGGCAATAGATTTGATCTATCCAAAACAACTCGCAGACAATTCAAATTATTTCTTTTTAACTTATTTAGGAGAAATTTCAAATAAAATTTCAGAAATTATTTCAAATGCTATTCCAACATCTAATGCAGCGTTTTAAACATATAAGAACGTTGGTTCAATTTTAAGTAATGTTAAAGAGAAGACGCCCTCAGTTGAGAAATCTGGTGTCTATAAAATCAACTGCTCTGAATGTGATGCAGTATATATTGGTCAAACAAGAAGAAATCTTAATATAATGTATAGTGAGCATCTTGGAGCCTACAGAAACAAGCACCCTGACAGATCAAATTATGCAAAACATTTGTTAGAACAAAACCACAAACCAAATTTGAACAATCAAATACAGTTACTACATGACTGTCGGAATTATACTAAACTAAACTTTTTAGAGTCTTTAGAAATAAGAAGGTACTCCAATGATCCTCAGTATACTCTTGTAAATGAGCAAATAGATACTTTACAATCTCCTTTGTTAGACTGTTTGACCGATATATTTTAATGTGTTTCCACCTATCTTTTCTAAATTCTGCTCATCGCGAAAATATGTACATATATACACCTTTTAACTTAAGCTAATTGAAGAAATTTGCTGATTTCTTTGTTACGGTGGACTGGTAGCTGGGGAAGAAAAACTCTTGGAGGTGGGATTTCATTCTTTAATGGTGTTCAGAAAAAGGGTACAAAACAGAATGTTATCCTCATGACAACGTGGCATTAATAAACCTTTGCGTTCATACGCAATTATCACTTATAACTAACACTTATAACCAACTCATGCCCAATTAATATTGGTACGTTTTGTGATCGAGAAACTTATCATAATGTTTCGCCGGTTTTGGCGCTTAAACTTTTCTAGAATCTTCGTTGCACGTAGCACAAATAAACTTACTTTTATATTTAACTTTCACTTATAAAACTACATGATATACAATTTACAATATTATTTTTGTGGATTAGGAACTTGAGAGCATTAGTGATGCCGGTTTGTTGGCGGTTAAAACAAAGTTTTTTGTAGCAGCGTGATACAGTTCAGTGTTGCCCTTTCTATGGCTAATCTCGTTCTGCCTAACCGAAAACGTGGCACTCGAAAAAGTGACCGTTGTACACGTGGCTGGCGAGAAAGGGGGTGGCGCGTATGAAGAGTTGCATAGTTCCTGTTTAAATTATATTGAAATTTAAACATTTTGGGGGGGGGGGAGCGCGGAGGGCTTGGACTATGTGTTTAGTTGTCGCATTTTGGGATGGGAGCAAGTTTTGTTATAGGTCGAGTGTAGATTCCGTCTCGGGTTTTTACACTTACCGAACGAATGCGACCGTCCTTACCTGGAAAAATTTCCAAGACTCTGGCTAGAGGCCAGTTTAAGGGAGGCGTGTCCTTTTGTGTTACCAATACCAAGTCGTTCACTTGCATATTGTGGGTTTCAGTCCGCCATTTGGGCCTTTGTTGAAGGCGGTTAAGGTAGTCAACTGTCCATATCTTCCAAAACAGCTGTCGCAGTCGAGAGCACTGTTGCCAGAAGGACAACCTATTTACGGTAGTGGTGGAGACATCCTTTTCTGGAAATGATGTGAGTGGGACACCTATAAGAAAATGACCCGGTGTGAGGGGGTTTAGATCAGCAGGGTCGTTAGATAGCGGATACAAGGGTCGCGAGTTGAGAATTGCTTCGATTTGTGTAAGTACTGTATAGAGCTGCTCGTAAGTCAAGGTTGAGTTTCCAACTATTCGAATTAAGTGGTACTTCGCGCTCTTTATGGCTGCTTCCCAAATGCCGCCCCAGTGAGGGGACCGTGGGGGGATGAATTTCCAGGTGATTTCTAATGATGCTAAATAATCTTTTATGCAAGTCATGTTAGAATTTTTTGTCAAAAACAAATGCAAATCCTTAAGGTGATTTGTTGCTCCTTGAAAATTAGTAGCGTTATCGCTATGGATAACCGAAGGACATCCACGTCGAGCAATAAATCTTTTTAGTGAGCTCAGAAATGCTTCGGTGGTGAGGTCGGTCACGAGTTCCAAATGGACCGCTTTTGTGGCCATGCACACGAATAGTGAGAGGTAACATTTTAGCAAAGGTGCCTTTCGTAAGGTGGAAGCTTTAATGTGGAACGGTCCACCGAAATCGATTCCGACGGACTGAAATGGTCTGCAGGCTGATATCCTGTCTTGGGGTAACGCGGACATGATTTGTGTCGCTTGTTGAGTATTGAACCTGTGACAGGTCCTGCACCTTGCTATAATGCGTTTGATTTCTCTTAGTCCATCTAGCGGCCAGTATCGTAGGCGGGTATTGGACAAGACATTCTGAGGACCACTATGTCCCAACCTGATGTGCTCTCTGGTCAATAGTAGCGAGGTAACCTTGCCTTTCTTTGGCAAAAGAATGGGATGTTTGTGCGAGTAGGAAAGGTGTGATTGAGATAAACGTCCTCCAACACGGATAACGCCTGTGGGGTCCATAAAGGGGTGAAGAGATAATATTTGCTTATTAGTTATGGGTGATTGTGTAGTCAGTGCCTGTATCTCCTTTTGGAAATACAGTTGCTGTGTGTTGCGAAGGATTATATGTAGTGCCTGGTTCAGTTCTGTGGTTGTCAGTGGTCCAGAGGTTTTTTCCTCTGACGAGCGACTATTGTGAATGAATCGGAGCAGATAGGAGAGTGACCTGACTAGTTTCGTCAGTGAGTTAAATCGGTCAAACAGAGTCGACCAAAAATCAGGAATCGAGACAACCGTGGCTAAAGTTATTCTCTTGGCTTCGGGAGGTACTAGAACAACTGAGAAGGTGTCGAGTGAGTCAAAACTTGTGTCATAATCGTGAAGGAATCTTGGTCCATGAAACCAATAATCGTATTTATCTGGGTGCAGAATACCTCGGGACAACAAATCTGCAGGGTTAGAAGCGGATCGAATGTGACGCCAATTGAATGTTTTTGTCATCTCTTGAATTTGTGAAACCCGGTTGCTAACATAGACTGACCACCTTGACGGGTGTCCCTTAACCCACGACAAGGCTATCTGAGAGTCGGACCATAGATTGACTGATTTGAAAGAAAATTGATTGTTTAAAATGAGTAAGATTCGTTTGACGAGTATGGCTAATACAACCATGGCGTTCAACTCTAGTTTGGGTATCGTTAGGATGGAGCTGATGGGAGCGACCCTAGATTTTGATGATAACAGGCTACAATGTACTGATTTGTCGGTGTATACTGAGCGAAGATAGACGTTTCCACCAAAAGCAATAGCGCTTGCATCACTAAAACCATGCAGTTCTAAATAAAGGATTTTCTTGTGAAGTAGCAGACAACGAGGGATTTCGAGCGATTTCAGTTCAATGAGTGTATGACAGAAATCTGCCCATCCATTGAGCAAAGTTTGATCGGTAATAGGTTCGTCCCAGTCTAATTTTTGGATCCAAGTTTGTTGCATGATTAATTTGCCGCGGACTAGCAAAGGGTTAACCAACCCTAGAGGATCATAGCAGCTGGAAATGGTTGATAAGATGATTCTTTTTGTGATATTGCAAGCAGGAACACTAGAAGGGACAGCAATCCGAAATTGGTCAGTTAAAGGACTCCACTCCAGCCCCAGTATCTTACATGGGTTGTTTTCGAGGTTCATATCCTTGACCGTCGGCCTAGACTTGACATATTTTAAATTAACGTTTGAGTGAAATTTGTGAAGCATGAAACCATAAGGGTTGAGACATTCATTTAGCTCTGTGTGTAGCAGTTGCAGGTCTTCCATAGTGTTCGCTCCTGCTAGAATGTCATCGACGTAAGTTTGGTTGAGAAGAGCGTTTGATGCTAGAGACAGTTGGGGATTCAAGTAAGCGATTTCATTTAGTGTTCTACATGCTACGAAAGGAGCGCTTTTTTGGCCGAAACTAACGGAGGTCAACTCAATGCATTGCAATGGTTCGGATGGAGAGTTTCTCCATAATATGTTTTGGAGGAAGTTGTGTTCTGGATTCATAACCAATTGCCGGTACATTTTCTGTATGTCGGCCGTAAGGACGAATTGAAAACATCGAAAGCGACAAAGAATGTCGAACAATTCTGGTTGAACCCGGGGTCCGGTCAAAAGAATATCATTTAGAGAAATCCTAGAGGTGGTGGGACATGAAAAATCGAAAACCACTCTGAGTTTGGTCGATTGGCTGTGATCTCGTATAACGCATAAATGGGGCACAAAATACTTGTGTTCCAAACGTTCCGTGGCGAGGGTTAAGGGAATTACCCGTGCATGTCCCAACTGAAGGTACTCGTCTATGAAGTTTTTGTATTCGTGAAAAAGATTGGGGTCCTTGGATAACTTTTTCTCAATGGAGTAAAACCTGTTTTTAGCTATTTGGAAAGAATCTCCTAATGTCCGGTGAGCGGTGTTGGATCGTAATGGGAGATTCACCTGAAATTTGCCACAAGGGAGTCTAATCGTGGTGTTTTTGAAAATGTCTTCGGCTAATACGTCGTCGTCTGACACTAAAGGGCGAGTTTCAACTTCCTCCTGAATCCAGAACTTTTCAATCAGATCTTCGACAGAGCGTTCTCGAATCCAGGTAGTTGATGGTAAGATGTTATCTTTGTTAGGCGATTTATTGCAAATATTTAAATGACAAGTGGGAAAAGACTTGTTGCTGCTCCTATGAGCGCAAGGTAGATGTTGGACGTTTAGTTCAAACGGAGTAACTTCAACCGAAGAGCGAGATACTGAAGCTGGAGTAGCGTCAATCAAAAGGTGAGATACTGGAGCTGGAGTAGCTTCCACCAAAGAGCGAGATACTGAAGCTGGAGTAGCTTCAATCAAAGAGTGAGATTCTGAAGCTGGAGTAGCTTCAATCCACGAGTGAGATACTGAAGCTGGAGTAGCTTCAATCAAAGAGTGAGATACAGAAGATGGAATAGCTTCCACCAAGGAGCTAGATACTGAAACTGGAGTAGCTTCAATCCACGAGTGAGATTCTGAAGCTGGAATAGCTTCCACCAAAGAGCTAGATACTGAAGCTGGAGAAGCTTCAATCAAAGAGTGAGATACTGAAGCTGGAGTAGCTTCAATCCACGAGTGAGATACTGACGCTGGAGTAGCTTCAATTAAAGAGTGAGATACTGAAGATGGAATAGCTTCCACCAAAGAGCTAGATACTGAAGCTGGAGTAGCTTCAATCCACGAGTGAGATACTTCTCGTTTGTGAGGGATGCAATCCGCTTCCTTGTCAAAATTCCGTAAGCACATGTGTGAGGTGGTGTGGTAGCTTTTGGGTTGTGACATTCTGTTTGGCGGAACGTTCCCAGATATGACCCATCCTAGGTGCGTGTTAACTAATGCGGGCTTTCCTGATCCAAGTTTGTGTAGACCGGGTTGGATTAATTCATAATACATGTCGGCTCCAATAAGAATGTCTATATTGGAAGGAGTATCAAACGAAATGTCTGCTAGCTGTTTGTTGAACCGCGGAGGGATTTGTAGATGCTCTTTACACAGAGGAATCTGTGGAAGCATCAATGTGACGTTGTCAACCACAGCGCATTTCATTACGAAGTTGGGTGAAGGAGACTGCAAAGAGGTGAATTTGATGTCCACCATTCGTGTAATTGGGGTAGTATTTTTGCATATACCATATACTTGTAAACTGCACCGGTAAGGGGTTAGACCTGCTCGGTGTATGAACTCCCTGGTGACAAAGGAGGTTTGGCTGCCACTATCTAGAAGCACCCTAGCAAAAACTGGACCATTGGTCGTAGTGATAACCGATATCTGGGCAGTTGCTAGGAGAACGTACTTTTGGGAGGTGGATGTAGCAGACAACGCCACATTGGGTAGTCAGCTGTCGTAGTCTCCTGGAGATGAGACATGCACTTGGGAGTTATTGGGCAGATAATGCGGGGGAGGAATATGTACGTCCGGAAGGGAGTTTGATGTGGCAGACGGTTGGTCAGTGGGAGGTTGACCCAATGATCTTGGTTGACCTTGCTCATGGATCAAAGAGTGATGCCGTCTGTTACATAAGGAGCAATTAGCTTTTGACAAGCAAACACTGACCGTGTGTTTGGTTCCTAGGCAATTTAGGCAAAGTCTGTTCGCTTGGACGAATGATTTCCTGTCTTTTACTGACATTGAAGAAAATGATGGGCAATAATAAATTCGATGAGAAGAATCTCGACAGTAAGAGCAACCTGCAGTGTTTGGTGTCGGTTTACGACCTACATTGTTTTGTTGATGAGTGGGATCATTTTGAGCAGAGTGAAGAGATATTTTGTGCGACTTAAAATGGCTAGAAGGAGCGTTTGTAGGCTTATGAGATTCAGCTTTTGGTTGGGCTGTGTTGATGGTTTCAATAACAGCACAGCGTTGGTGCAAAAAATTAAAAAGTTCGTTAGGGGTACTTAACGTATTTTGCGTTGCTTGCTCCTCGAACGCTTTCTTTGATTGGTAGTCCAGTTTTTGTGACATTATTTGGGTTAAAAGTGCATCTAACAATTGTTGTGGCGTTTGTTTTAGTGTTTGCAGAGATTCATATGTTGACTGTGTTGATGCTATAAAGGCTCTCAAATTCCCGACCGTACATTTTGCTATATCTAGGGTAGAAAGTAATTGCTGAAAGTGATTTGCTACGATTTGTCTCGTATTGTTATATCTCTTTTCCAAGAGATCTAGTGATACTTGCAAATTGCTTTCGGTGATTGGTAATGACTCGATTAGTTTCAAAGCATCCCCTGATAAATGCGACCTTAAGTAAAACAATTTTTCGGATTCTGAGCTCATACTAGAGTTTTCTATAATTAATGCTCTAAACAGATTTATAAAGGTTGTGTATTCCAGAGAGTTGCCAGAGAACACTGGTATTTTTATTTCTGGTAATTTTAATCGTGAGATGGGTTTAGGCGCCCATATTTGAGACGAAGGCATTTGTTGAGCATTGTATTGATTAGAAGGGTTAAATTCTAGAGCATCCAGAAGGGATTGCAATTTTGCATAAGTGTCAAAATACGATGTCTCTGTCAGCTCTCTGTCTGTGGTGTCATCGTCAACCTCCTCAACTCTATCTTGTGCTACGCAGTAATTGTCAAAATACTTTTTGCATTGCTCTAAGCGGATTATTATTTGATTTTTGTCAGTGCAATTTGAATTGGCCTCTGCCCAATTTTTTATTCTAGTAATTTGAGCCTTACATGATGTGCGGTTCCTTTTTATATCGTCCATATTTACTGTTTGTTTCGACCTTTTCTTTGTCATGAAGCTGAGTTTATATAAGTGGTATTTTTGCAGCTGCAAGTGTCTTGAGGAGATAACGAATCGCCACGTGGGGTGAGCTTTGATTAATGAATCATTTGTTGCAACAGTGTTCTAGTAGGGCCAATCATGGAGCACTTTGTGAATGCTGTTATAGCCTTCTTGTTATGTGTTGAGAACTAACAAAATTCCGCGTTGAGAATTTTTTTTTTTTTTTTTCAAAGTCTAAAAAAAAAATTGGACAGCGGTTCCCCTAGGACAACTGCCAATTGCAGTTCTGAAAAGCAAAATTGATTTTTTTTTATCAAAAAACAATTTTCAAAGTGTTTAAAGTCTAGGAAAAATTGGACAGCGGTTCCCCTAGGACAACTGCCAATTTTAGTTCTGAAAAGCAAAATTGATTTTTTATCAAAAAATTTTTCGAAGTGTTTAAAGTCTAGAAAAAATTGGACAGCGGTTCCCCTAGGACAACTGCCAATTTCAGTTCTGAAAAGCAAAATTGATTTTTTATCAAAAAAAAAATTTCAAAGTGTTTAAAGTCTAGAAAAAATTGGACAGCGGTTCCCCTAGGACAACTGCCAATTTCAGTTCTGAAAAGCAAAATTGATTTTTTATCAAAAAAAAATTTCAAAGTGTTTAAAGTCTAGAAAAAATTGGACAGCGGTTCCCCTAGGACAACTGCCAATTTCAGTTCTGAAAAGCAAAATTGATTTTTTATCAAAAAAATTTTCGAAGTGTTTAAAGTCTAGAAAAATTGGACAGCGGTTCCCCTAGGACAACTGCCAATTTCAGTTCTGAAAAGCAAGATTAATTTTTCATCGATAAAACCTGTGTGAGAGAATGTGAGATATTTCTGATGCAACAAACTGTTCATCTGTTTTGTTGGTCTTTTGCTTAATTATACATAGGTACTTTTGAATTTTTACATGTTAACTCAATGAATATCAACTAGCATTTTACAAATTATTTTTTTTTTTTTACACAACTTATCTTAAATTATATTTACTTCCAAGTGTCAATTACTATTAATGAGTGTTTTAACAACGAAAACCGATTTGGTTTTCTATTTGTTTTTTTTTTTTTACTTAGCGAAATGTATCACTTTTGAAAAACCTCTGTAGGTACTTGAAATTCTTATATATGAAAAACTCACCGACTTTTTGCATTCACTGATTCACTTTGTTGAATCCGGCTCGAAGGACCATGAAGAAATTTGCTGATTTCTTTGTTACGGTGGACTGGTAGCTGGGGAAGAAAAACTCTTGGAGGTGGGATTTCATTCTTTAATGGTGTTCAGAAAAAGGGTACAAAACAGAATGTTATCCTCATGACAACGTGGCATTAATAAACCTTTGCGTTCATACGCAATTATCACTTATAACTAACACTTATAACCAACTCATGCCCAATTAATATTGGTACGTTTTGTGATCGAGAAACTTATCATAATGTTTCGCCGGTTTTGGCGCTTAAACTTTTCTAGAATCTTCGTTGCACGTAGCACAAATAAACTTACTTTTATATTTAACTTTCACTTATAAAACTACATGATATACAATTTACAATATTATTTTTGTGGATTAGGAACTTGAGAGCATTAGTGATGCCGGTTTGTTGGCGGTTAAAACAAAGTTTTTTGTAGCAGCGTGATACAGTTCAGTGTTGCCCTTTCTATGGCTAATCTCGTTCTGCCTAACCGAAAACGTGGCACTCGAAAAAGTGACCGTTGTACACGTGGCTGGCGAGAAAGGGGGTGGCGCGTATGAAGAGTTGCATAGTTCCTGTTTAAATTATATTGAAATTTAAACACTAATAATACACTTGTTTACTTTATTTAATTTCACTGTCTATATGATACCTATTACTATCCTACCCTAAAAGTATTCCTTCCATTTTCTTAGTTACATAATAAACAATGTTTTCATTCCACCCCTTGAAAATGATGTATAAACATCGAAACCGGTCGGGTCTAAGTTTTTTCTAAAACTTATAAAAAAATATTGTGAAATAAAAATAATGAGTATTTTTAAACATTGATATGTATGAATTTCACAGTGTAAGGGTTGAAACTATCAATTTATTTACATTTATTATTAGCTGATATTAGTTTAAACAGTATTGACAATTCTGAAAATACAAATAGTTCTCGATTTTGTCAAAAATTAACCGAAGAATCATTTTCTGAAGAATCTCGAAACATTAATTGTAAATAAATGCCTGTAACTAATAGTGATATTGCTAGCTTTTGCGCTACTCTTCCAGAATTTTCCAAAGAAGACGATAAAATTTCCACATTTCTTAAATCTGTTAATAATTTAATCGCATTTTTTATTGATCAAAATTTAACTGCACCACAAGAATTCATTTTAAATGCAAACATTGTTTC
Organism: Lochmaea capreae; assembly: GCA_949126875.1. Classification (NCBI taxonomy): domain Eukaryota; kingdom Metazoa; phylum Arthropoda; class Insecta; order Coleoptera; family Chrysomelidae; genus Lochmaea; species Lochmaea capreae. The sequence continues at coordinate 10,618,993 of OX421404.1, read as the reverse complement.
TCGTATCAAAGGCGAACCCAGAAATTATTCGAATAAAACTATTTGGGCTGACATAAGACCCGCTTTACTTTCTAAATACGGTGACAGGACGATCCGAAGAAATACTAGTTACACAACTATCTACGACTGTTCAAAAAACTAACGAAAACTATGACCAATACCACCAAAGAGTATCCAATAATTTGAATGATTTATTGCAACACATAACACTAAATGACAATGAACCAACTGTGGATGTCAAAACTCCTTATTTCAAAAATATTGCAATGAAAACCTTTTGTACAAGAATTAACGAACCGCATTGTGAATATTTATCGCACTTCCAAATAGCTTCCTTAGAAGAAGCCCTTCAAAAATGTATTGCTTATGATAACCACAAAAACCAACAGCAGTATATGAATTGTTTAAAAGGTCAACAAAACAAAAAACAATTGTCGTCAACAAACAAACCTAATAATTTAGTTTCACCACCAAATTTAAGACCTAACTTACTATTCACGTAATAATACTCAACGAAATTTCAACAGTCAGCCTCAACCGAATTTCAATTCATTCCGAAACGCTCCTTCAAATAATACAAATTTTTATAGAAATAATACAAACTTAACTGGATACAATACAAATGCTCCTAGAAATAATTTTCAACCCAACAATAATTCTCGAAATAATGATTTTCAATCTTTTAATCGCTCTCCACTTCATAGAAACTCTACGAATCCCCAAATTAATTCATACCATTCTCCGATAAGTAAAGTACAAACCATTGATTCTAGAAATGAACCCATGAGTACTTCTACCAGAAGGACTCACCATTTTAATGTTAATACTACCACAGAGGAACAACCAAAATTTTCTATAAATAAATCTGAAAATGAAGAATAGATTCTGGATTTGGATTTTCAGATAGGTCCAACCAACGATCCACCTCCTCTATAAGTTTGAACAATATTAAAAATTGCCCCCAATTACCCTATTTTATTATGCCAAAAACTGGTTTAAAGGTACTTATTGATTCAGGAGGATCAGATAGTATTATTTCACCAAAAGCTTCTACTTATTTCAACCCATTACATAAATATGAAAAACCATTTTTATTGACTGCTATGAAATTAACTCATAAATATTTTTTTAATATCAAAACATCATTGTTCGAAGAATTCGGCATTAACGAACCAATAGATGCTCGAATAGCCGACTGGAGTAAAGATTTTGATATTTTACTCGGAAATTTTGACTTAGAACGTTTAAATGCTTTAATCGACTATGAAAATAAAACGCTGACATTAAGAAAATTGAATATTCTTTTTTCTACTTTATACAATAAAATCCCAGTAGATATTTCACACGGTGACATAATATTACCGGAAATGAAAATAAATAACATAAAAATTCCTGAATCTATTCACACAGTCACTGATGGCTATGTAGACAAAATCATATTACCAAGTCCATTACAACTTGATACTGTACATGTTTAAAATCTTAATAATTATGAAATTTCCAACGGTCCCACGAACTTTAACTCGACATTAATAAGAACTCAGCATTTAAATTCTGAAGAACAAAAATTTTTAAATCTTTGCAAAAAATTTCACATTTTTTATGATAAAAAATCGGACTTGAGTTTTACTTCTGCCATCAAGCCCGAAATTAGAACTCGAGACGAGCATCCAATATTCGTTAGAGGTTTTAGACATCCCAAAACGATGCATGAAATCATTTTCGTGTGTATAACATTTCTATATAATCTAGATTCGAAACCGTAAAAATTCGTTGTATGTTCGTTTTTGTATACGGTACTTTCACAATCAAGATGGAACCTTTATCTTCTATGTCATCGACACTCATTTTAGTTAGTTCTTCACTGCGTTTGTCTTGATGTATTTCTTCATTATAACGATAACGCTCTTGTAAATGCAGCTGGTGCAACTTTTCTGCTCCTTCTTAATTTGTCTAATATTGCGTTCTACATTTTATACAACTTAAATTATGAAAGGCCGTAAGGTACTTTTTAAAAAACTTTTATTAAAAAATTACAATATGTCAAAAGACGTTCGATTGGTAAAAGAATTAATTCCAGACTAAAAGTAAAAATACATAAGTAGAATGAAGCGAATAAAATGCTTAGTAAACAGTCTTAAGTACAATTACACTATCCGGTTCAAAGTTCTATGGTGACACGTTATAATCTAGCAAGCTAAGGGATATTGACACTATAACACCTCCCCCCTTAGAAAGAAGCCTCCTGGGGAAGATTAATTCTCTCTTCTTTGGAGATGTCTTCTGTTTCTTGCCTAGAAGATTTATTCTTTTTGGGTTGAAGTCTTCTGATGATAAAATAGCCAGTTATAAAGATAGCTAAGACGTATAAAACAATGGTCCAGAAGCTTGGATTAAATAATTTAATATTTTCATGAATTATAGGTGTAACTTGATTTTGAGGAATTTCTTTTAAGTTGAGATTTCTTAATCTAATCGTCATTCTTGGAATGTTGGTTTTTTCTAAAACTAAGTGCGGCTTATTGATAACGAGAGGTTTCCCAAATGTTTTTTCTTGAAGTTCTAATTCTTGCTGATGAAATTTTATTTTACAGTTGCCTGTTTCTATTAAAAAGATTCCGTTGATTGTCTTTGTCTCGACTTGATCTGGGCAGTGAATGCTTAGTACTTCTTCCTTTGGAAAAACTGTTAAAAATTGATTTATTTCTGGAACCACTTGTATGTGACTTTCTAAAATTTCTAGTTTTAAATAGTTACAGTTGTCTGAATTTTCTTTGATTATGATTTGCTTTTCACAATCAATTGGAGTATTGGAAGGCAAATCGTTTGCACACTGGAAGATTTTGCCTGGTATACACATATCATTCAGAGGCTGTACAGTATTTTCTTCAGACTTCAAAATATACTTTGAATTCGGAATTATTGTTACAAACCCTGACTCATATTTTGTAGGTATGGGTATTAGCTTATAAAGTTCAAACTGTATTTCATAATTAATGGGAATTGACAAAAAATATTTGATGGCATTTTTATCTATCTTACAATTTACTTTAATAACTGATTCAAATTTTAAAATGTTTTCGTATTTTAATTCAAAAGGTAATTGCTCTTTATAGTGACTTGAAATTTTCTCAAGTTCTTTAAGTAATTCTTGCGATTGTATAATGCTTGGATGCAACGTCTTCAATTTACAGAAGGTCAGTGAATTTTCGATTTCTTGTATAACATCTAATATTGACTTATAAATCAATAACAATTGATTAAGTAAATCTTTAAAGTGAATAACTTTTTCAAAATTTGATTGAAAATCAACAATATTTTTTAAGTAAAGTATTTTGTCTTTTAAGGTTAATTCGTTAGCCTTTATATCTTGTATTGTTTTATTAAAACTACTAATTATACTATGACTTACGGAATATTCCATGCTAAGCTGATTCTGTAATTGATTTTGGTTTGTTTGTAAATGTTCTAAAATTTTATTTATTCTAATTCCATCTTCGGCATCTAAGTTTCCGGTTATTGTTTTGAAAATACTGCCGAGGCCATTTATAAGTCCTCTTTTATTTCTGTCGATTTCAGTGTGAATATTGAAATTTTCAAATTTTTCTTTAATTAAAATTCTAGTATAATTAATCATACTTTTATAGTTATCTGTTTCTGATTTGAGAAATAATGAATCGTTAGCATAAAACGACTGTAAATGATCATATTGCAATTCTAAATTACTAAATTCTTCGATTAAAGAAGTTATGTCATAAAAGTGAATAAAGGTGTGTTGACTTTTTTGTAAATTTGCCGGTCCTAATAGTATCGGCAAAATCCCTAGATTATGTGTAATTTCTTTTATTATTATTCCTTGTCCGACTGCGAGGAATCTGAAATGAAAACATAAGGTTTTTTTCGAGGTCGTTTAATGTTAGATAAATGTACATCATCTGCGGTGTTTCCGTGTCTAGGATTAATTTTTGCTGTTTTCTTATTTTTATTTATAGACTTATTAGTTTCTACTTGATACTTTGGTTTTGTTTTGCTTTGTTTTTGTTTGTTACGCATGAATACTCTAGTTGGTATTTCTTTGGGTAATTCTTCCCGATTTTGATTTCATTTTTCAATAACTTTTTCTTTATATTTCTGAATATTTTTATTTATTTCTGAATAAACTAGTTTAATTTTTTCTTTATGTTTCGAAACATAATCGTTTACTAATTGTTGTTCTATATTTATATCAAAAGCGGAATTATTGCAAATGTTACCTGTTATTATTTCAAATGGTTTTAATTTTGTGACAGAATGAATAGTATTATTGTATGCTAGAAGAGCATAGTTAACCTTTTGTTCTATAGGATCTTCCTTGTATTCGTTTTGGAGATTTAATAGTCTAATGTGTTCGATTATCGTTGAATGGAATCTTTCGGCTATACCATTAGATTCGGGGTGTTGGGAACTAATAAAATGAATTTTTATTTTATGTAATTGCAATAACTCTTTTACTAGTGAGTTTTTTAATTATGTACCATTATCTGAGATTATCTCCGTTGGAATGCAATGATGAGTAAAATATTTTATCAAATTGTTAACAGTTTCTATACCTTCTGCAGATTTCATCTTATACATTTGACCGTACTTGGAGAAGGAATCTACTAAGGTTAAAAATTTTGTACCTTCTAAGGTTATAGAGTCCATATGTACAATTTGAAATGGGTGGGTTGCTGTGGGAGTTAGATTTAAGGTAGTTTTAATGGGGGTTCTGTCATACTTTGTTAGTAAACAGATCTCGCACTCATTTATGTACGTTTGTATTGATTTTCGTTGATTCGGCCAATAGTATATGTTTTTTATCCGAGATTCTGTCTCGTCTAAACCTCTGTGATTGGTTTTGCTCTCATGATAATTTTTTATGATTTCCTTAATATCGTTAGGATCAGCATCTATTAATTTTTTTTTACATTTATTCATATTAATCATTGAGTTTTTGAAATGTGTCTGAATAACCACGCTTAATTTTTCATATACGGGGTCTTCGAAATAAACGTAATATTTTACCTTTGGAACAATATATTCTTTAAGAAATTTAATAACGTCATTTTCGAAGTTGTTTTTGGAAAGTTGAATAAGCAATCTTTGTTTTGATTCAAATAGTTTAATTATTGTTGGCGGTGCCGGTTCGTAATTAACTTCTGAGATAATTACTTGATTTTTACCAAAATTTACAGGACAATCAACGATTGGAATACCTATAACTGGATTTTCTAAATTAGTATGTACAGTTTCATTTTCATCTAATTCATTTTCTGAATCTTTATCATCTTCAGCTTCGACTATTAAAGATTCTGATTTTTGGGGATCAAGGCTTTTATTAAAATCCTCTATATAATCAAATATTACTGCTGATGATGTTCCTGCTTCATTTAAATTTAATTGAATTCTAGATAAAGCATCACAGTTTTTATTTTGGGTTCCCTTCTTATAAATTATTTCATACTCGTATTCAGCGAGTTTAAGGCGCCATCTAACTAATTTAGAATTTGGTTCCTTAAGGGAGAATAGCCACTGGAGTGGTCTATGATCACTGTATATCTTAAACTTTCTACCAAAAAGGTATGGACGAAAATATTTTACTGCCCATACAATGGCTAACATTTCTTTCTCTATAGTTGAATAGGAACATTCGGATTTATTTAGGGTACGACTAGCGTAAGCAACGGGCAAATCCGAACCAATTTTTCCTTGGCTCAATACGGCCCCTATAGCAAAATTACTGGCATCCGTAGTAAGGATAAACGGTTGCGAGAAATCAGGGTACTGTAATATTGGCTCATTTATTAATAATGTTTTACAATATTCGAAACATTCCGAATAGTCAGAATCTTTATAATTTAAAACGACACCCTTTTTCAGGCGTTTAGTTAATGGTAATATAATTTTTGAAAGATCTTTTATAAATTTCCTATAATAACCCAAAAGGCCAAGAAATCCTTTAAGCTGAGTAGTATTTTTAGGAATTGGGTATTGTTTAATGGCTCTTATTTTGTCGGGGTTAGGCTTAACACCGTCAGGAGTGATAACATGGCCAAGATATGTTACTTCCTTTCTTAAAAATTCACATTTGTCTAGTTGCTTTAAGATTTGCGTCCCTTAATCTGTTGAAAACTTCCCTAAGACGAGTAATATGTTCTTGTAAACTTGTGCTAAATATTATGATATCATCTTAATATACTAAGCATGTTTCATTTTGGATGCCCCGTAAAATACTATCCATTATTCTTTGGAATGTCGCGGGTGCTCCTTTTAACCCGAAACCCATGCGTAAAAATTCATAGTGCCCATTTTCGGTATTGAATGCTGTTTTTGGTATATCTTTTTCTGCTATTTGAATTTGGTGGAATCCCGACGCTAAATCTAAAGTGGAAAAATATTGGCTACGGCCTAATTTATCAAGAAGTGCATCTATTAAGGGCAAGGGATAAGAGTTACCTATGGTTTTTTCATTAAGTTTCCTATAGTCAACCACTATACGCCATTTTTGTTGGCCAGAAGCATCGGGTTTTTTACTTACTACCCAAATGCTAGAGCACCAAGGAGAAGTCGACGGTCTTATTATATTTTGTTCCAACATACTCTGAATTTGTTTTTGTACCTCTTTGCGATGTACTTCTGGATACCTATAGGACCTTGTGTACACCGGTAATTCGTCCGTAGTATTTATTTCATGCTTAATCATATGAGTAAATGTTAATTTATTTCCTTCTACATGGAATATATCTGAGTACTCGTTGATAAGTTTTAAAACAGTTTGTCTTTCTTCTGAGTTCATATGCTCAGTACGAATTTTATTAATATCAAATTTAATATTTTCTACGTTAAAGTTATTGAGATTTGGACACACACTTTGTTCGTATTCATCGAACAATTCTGCTTCCACGGAATTTGACAAGTCCCAAGGACACTCAATTTCACTTTTATTCAAAATAGTGCAAATAGCCATATGGTTTTGCACATTTGTTATACATTGTGGAATTTCTAATTCCGAAATTTTCGTGTATGGCACCAATATTTGGCCATTTTTTACATTTTTAATATTTATTTTGACAACTTGTTCAGTCCTCGGAGGCACTACTATGCAATTCGTGGTCTGAGGGACCTTATAGTAATCAATTTTTATTTTTGTGTTAGGGGTAATAAGTAAATTTTGATTTAAATCTATAGTTATGTTGAGTTTTTTCAAATTATCTACACCTAACAAACACTCGAATTTATCATGGAACTTGAATATACTTGATGCACTAATTTCTGCGCTAAAATTTTCTTGTGAGCTACCATGTGCAGTTGAAATTTTAAAAGGGTCAAATCGAATTGATTTTTTGAAATGTTTATTAGCTACTTCAGGTAATATAAAAGATTTCGTACTGCCGGTATCAATAAGAACTTTTAAATTATTTTCAGGAAATATTATATAAGGCAGTTCGCTCTCTTCATTAGTTAAATTTAACAATTCAATAGTGTGTCTTTGTTGTCTTCCGAGGCTTTTTTCTCTAAAAAAGTGCGCTCGTCTAGATCATCCGGATGTTCCACTAATGGTTGTTCCCCTAAATTGTGCAATTCTTCAGCGATATAATTTCTGTTACTTTTATTAGAATTTTGCCTAAAGTAATTGGAATTATTACTTTGATTAGAAAAATTTTGGTTTCCCCTGAATGTATTTCGAGTTGAAATACTCATAGGAGTGGGGTTAGGAAAACTCCGATTTGGATTTGGTTTGAATACATTTGTAGTTTTTTCAAAATTTTGATTATTATTTATTTGACTTGTACTTGGTCTATGTTCATTATAAGAAGAATTAAATTTTGGTCGTGCATTGTGTTCATAGTTAGTAAGTTGCAAGGGTTTGTTATGTACATTATTATTTTCAAAAAAATTATTCCTAGACCCAAATCTACCTTTAGACGTGTTTAGAAGTTCAATATTTGTTTGAAAATCATTTGTTAACATATTTAAAGCTGAATTTAAATCTGGCGGGTTTTTCGTTCGCATAAGTGAACCCAGAGGCTCTCTTAGGCCACGTAAAAATACCCTTAGTGCAAAATTGCGAAAATATACAGTTAAATACAATATTTCCGTTTCACTAGCATGTGCTTTCAATTGTGAAATTTGAAGATTTAATAAATGCTGAATTTTATTATAATAATTAAATGGTGAGTCGTTTCCTTGTCTCAAATTAACTATTTCTATGTTTAAGGTGTAAATGTCTCTCTTATCAGAATATGTGTTGAGTAAAGCATTTTTTAAATCTATCCACTTGGTTATTATACAAGACGAAATATTCACTGCTGCATTACCTTTAATTTTTGACAATATACTTGACATCAGATATTCGTTCTGAAAATCATGTATATCTGTCGTATTATAAAATTTATTAACAAGTTTTTCGCAAATTTCGATAAATCTTGGTAATAATTGGGTATCACCGTGAAATTCGGGTACCATATCTAGGAATTCTTTCTTTAATACTGGAGTTGCCATTTTTACTTAGTTTTTCTAAGAATTCTTAAAATTGAAATCAGTTGAAAAAAGAAAAAAAAATCTGATAAATGTGAGTCGGAATTAGATTAATTTTCCAGAATTTTCAGAATAATCTGAAGAAAAATTTCTGTACGAACCTATGTATGACATGAAATGTACTTACAGCAAAATCAATTTTCCTTCCATGTGCCGGCTGCTTCAAACTCGTCTCCAATGTCCTTTGAAGATATTGATGCACGAAAGTCCTCAATACACTTGAATACTTGTTGAGATACTAAATTCACCCAACGCGTCTTCTCGTTAGGTTACTCAATTCGCCTAACTTTCGCGACACACGGTATAAAGTTCAAATAGCCAATAAATCGTTGAAACGAACCGATATTATATCCGTTAATACCGTTTGACTATCCTACTGACTGCGCCACTTAAATTATGAAAGGCCGTAAGGTACTTTTTAAAAAAACTTTTATTAAAAAATTACAATATGTCAAAAGACGTTCGATTGGTAAAAGAATTAATTCCAGACTAAAAGTAAAAATACATAAGTAGAATGAAGCGAATAAAATGCTTAGTAAACAGTCTTAAGTACAATTACACTATCCGGTTCAAAGTTCTATGGTGACACGTTATAATCTAGCAAGCTAAGGGATATTGACACTATAACATACATATATACCAAATTATTAATTTTCAATCGTAATCACAAAAAATAATGTCTTGTCACGGTCGCCACAAATGTGATGTTAAGAATGAAAATATTATTTAAATAATTATGGTCACTCACTTTTAATATCAACGCATATATTAGAAAAGAAAAACTATAAACTTGATTGAAATATTTTTCAATTACATCAATCTGACAATATCATATCAATGTAACAACATTAAAATAGTAAACAAACTGAAACTAGTCATCAAAAACAAAACCAACTTCAACCTAAAGATAATTAATCTAGATTCCTTACATCTATGTCGTTTAGAAAATTTGTCAACGCTTTTTATAGTTAAAAAATATGATTAATAATTAAAATGTAATTAATAAAACTTTATTTCACTATATAACTCAGTAAGTTTAAACAAAAAAGATGTGCTATTTCAAAAAAATTAGGACCAGGCTGGATTTTTACGTACAGCTTCATTTTGACGTTATATATTACCTACGTGTGAAAAGTCTCCATCGATATCTTGACCGCTAACCGAAATAAGTGTTTCGCTTATATTTCACTTACTATAAATTGTAGAAAAATATTTTATCGATAAAATTCTGTATAAAAATGGCAACCTACACTTTTCACATAGTACCTTCCGTTTTCAAGTTAGAGAGCTTTGAGAAATAACGCATGGAGCCATTTTCTTAACATGATTTTTTCCGTAGGCTTAATCCATGTCTCATGGCTCAATATAAAAAAAATCAAACTTCTTATTCCTTATCGTCTTCTAGAGAAAGTATTGACACATTATTAAATTCATCATCAGCGATTAATGAGTCCGATTGTAATACTTCTCTGGACTAGTGATCGAGGTCTATGTTTGTATATTGAAGTTACATTCACCGAAATCTACGGACTCAGCGTTGGATGATCTGAATAGGCTTATTTCAAAGTCAATGGAAGACAAAGAAATAGCAATGGCCGCGTTTCTAGACATCGAGGGAGCATTCAATAATGTTACTACCAACTCACTGATAAACGCAATGAGTAGACGAGGCACACCTGCTGTGATATGCAGATGGATAAAGGCCGCCCTGGAAAACAGGATAGTAATATCCACTCTGGGTCAAGCTACCATCAAAGCAAGAGCAGGTGGAGGATGCCCACAGGGAGGAGTTCTCTCACCACTACTTTGGGCAACCTTAGTAGACGATCTCCTCAATGATTTGTCCAAGGAAGATTTTTATTGCCTAGGATACGCCGATGACATAGTAATTGTGGTAAAAGGTAAGTTTGCTGGAGTTATATCTGAAAGAATGCAGATAGCTCTAAATATGGTAGACAACTGGTGTAAACAAGAGAGACTGACGGTCAACGCTCAGAAAACACAAATTGTCAACTTTACAAAAAGAACAGCACTGCAAGGCCTAAAACCACCAGTGCTAGGAGAAACAGAGATTCCATTTGCCAAAGAAACAAAATACCTAGGGATATTTTTTGATCATAGGCTCACTTGGAATACTCACATAGTGAAAACCACACAGAAAGCTATCATGTCTTTAGGCAGATGTAGAAGACTGTGCGGTAAGAACTGGGGACTCAACCCAAAAATGACCCTGTGGTTATACACAAAGGTTGTCCGACCAATGATAACTTATGGGTCCGTGGGGTGGTGGACAAAGACGCAGCAAGTAGGAGCAATAAGGCTGTTGAATAACACACAAAGGCTGGCCTGCCTGTGTGTTACAGGGGCCATAATTACTACTCCTACAGCTGCAATGGAAGTCTTAATGAATCTGCCACCTCTACACATATTCATACAAGGTGAAGCGAGATCTGTAATGCACAGATTAATACATAGCCAGCAACATATAAGCCAAACGCATGGTGCTGACAACTGGAAGCTAATCAAGGAGCTAAAGGCGGACGGCGTTATGGGACAGCCCATCGATGCAATAGCTACGAGATATAGCTTCGAAAATAAGTTCAGAGTAACTATACCAAACAGGGAAGACTGGAAAAAAGGTGTACCCATACATGCAGATGTTTTTTGGTATACAGACGGGTCAAAGACGTTAGACGGCGTAGGAGCCGGTATAGTAGGGCTAAAGCAAGGGATAGCCTTCCCAGTAAGCCTATCAAGGAACGTCACAATTTTCCAGGCGGAAATTACGGCGATTCACCACTGTGTGGAAGAAATTAAAAGGCAGAAGAGAACATATCGTTCAATTGCCATCTTCACAGACAGCCAAGCAGCGCTAAAGGCACTCAACTCCGTAGAGGTCAATTCTAAGCTAGTATGGGATTGTGTGCGGGCCCTAAACACACTGGGTGAGCGTAGCAATGTTACGGTAGCCTGGGTACCGGGGCACGAGGGGCATAAGGGCAACGAAAAAGCAGATGAAATGGCCAAGCAAGGCTCATCAATGCCGTTCGTTGGTCCGGAACCCTTCTGCGGCGTTGCAAAAGCCATAACAAGGAAACAAACAAAGAAGTGGGTCTCCCACAAATCTCTGAAATGGTGGAGGAACTCACCAGGACAGAGGCAAGCGAAACAGTTCATATTAGAACACTCGTCAAAATTTACAGCAGATCTGATGGCCAAAGACAGGAAAACTGTTAAAGCTGTAGTGGGTCTGTTAACGGGGCACTGTAAGCTCAATAGGCATTTAAAGCTGATGGGATTGACAAACGAAGATACGTGCAGGTTTTGTCACCTAGAAGAAGAAACGGCGGAACACATTCTATGTCAGTGCGATAGCCTGGCAAATGTGCGGTTTTTTGCATTAGGCGAAGAAAAGCCAGTGGCAGAGAGCTATATGGAAGGTTCAGTCTCCACGCTAATAGACTTTTTAAAAAGAGTCAGGCTGGAGAATGTAATCTAGAGTTTGAGAGGACCACAATAGATCTGAAAAGGTCGCAGTGGATTAGGCCGAAAGCCACCTCATAAAATCTAATCTAATCTACATTCACCGATACCTAATAGACCTATTATGCCCTCTTTCTAGTACTCAGTTTCTGAGGAAAGCCTCAGAGACTAGTGGCTGCTTTAGTCAGATTTCCTGGAGGATGCATTCTGCTAGTATGTGAACGGAGGTTCATTTTTCCATTCTGCAGAATCTACATTCTTCTTGCTCCACTAGTTTAAGATAGGTACTTGGGGCGCTCATTCAGGTAGCAGTGTCCCATTAGGAGATCTTTCCAGTGGTCAAATCTTCTCTTTTCTTCGTATCTGCCCATTTATTTCAATAAAGAATATTACATTAATACTGATACCGCAAAAGGGTTCCAGTCACCAAAAGGGCAGTTCAGCCACTTATTTTGATCTAAATTTTTCCACCGGAGAACAGTAACGATTTCGGTTACTTGTTCATAAATTTTAATCTGAATCTGTGTTGCCTCAAAAAAATGAATTAAGAAATATGTCCCTAAACCAACTTTATTAAAGTATAACAAAGGTTTGGATAAGTATGTTTATTTTAGACAAAAAATATTGGAATAGTGAACGCTGCAGTAAATGGAATGGGTTTATTAACAAATGTAGGACCGCAAGACTGGCATCCAGCATGCAAAGAAATTAAAGATATTGCTGCTCAAGCTCAAAAAATATGCAAGGTAGTATTTCAATCCTCTTCTTTTTTTCATATAGGTATACCCGTTGAGAATAAATGGAAACATTCCTAGAGTACCTATCTATAAATACAATTTACATAGATACATTTTTTTTCTGATAAAACAATTTGTACATATAACATTTGGAGGTTGGGATGATACCAACCCACAGCTTGTAGCATCCATTGTGCTTCTGTTACGGTTAAGTCAAAGCTTTTTGCAATAAAAAGGTGGCATAAACATTCAAATAAATGCATTCCTAATTCATTAAATAGTCTTATAAATCGGAATCCAGAAATGTAATTGCATTTTTATAAGAATGAAAGATTATTTGAAGGTGATTATAATTATCTTCTACTTTATTTAAAAGCTGTAGATGCCTGCTATACGCATTCTTATATCAGCGGATGCGCATTTGTCAATTAACCAGTGGAAAATAACAAAGAGATCCTTCTAAAACTGTCAACTCTGCTTAAAGATTTGCTGATGGTTGTCCACATAAAAAGAACCACCTAATTTCAGTATAACTTTAGTTTTAAATAAAAACTATTGTCATATTTTCTTGTACTGATTTCATTCTATTTTTCAGGAAAACGATGTGGAATTAGGTAAACTAGCTGTACATTATGGCCTTCAAGAGGAGGATACTGAAACGGTTATGGTAGGAATGAATACAAGAAAACTAGTGGATATAAATTTGGATGTTTTGTACAATGGATTAACCGAAAAAGAACATGAAGTTTACAAACAAGTTATGAGGTATATCTAGGATTGATTGAAAAAATAACAAAAAGTGGAATAATGTTCCAAACTTTAAAGGTAGCATGTTTAACTATCCGGTGTTGCAGCGTGGCAGCGAAGTTCGGTACTGCGGTGTGACAGATATCGTAAGCCGCATGCATGTTTTTTCACTGTCAGACAAGGATTCACGATCAAAGTGAAAACAAATACATTTCATACTATTATTGCTACAATAATGACAAAAAAGAACAGCTAGTTGTAGTTCTTGGTCATGAGACCAAGAATTATCTTCAGTGATCTTATCTTTATTAGATGTTCTTCTTATGTCTCAAAGAACTGGAAAAGTACGAACCCAATCTATCAGCTGCTCATGAAACTGAGAATCCGTAATTTGTGACATTTAGTGACTTGGCGCAAAGGCGACATGCGACGTCGCAGTGCCGTTTCGTTAAAGAACAGCTCCATTATTTAATGTGGTACACAAGGTTCTCCGGCAAGTCATACTGCCGCGCACCTGATAGTCAATAATCCTTCCTAAAAAGTACAAACTAGATAAATTCACGCCGTAGGTTTAGTCAGTCAATTATGGTTCTTAATAGTGACGAGCAAAATTGGTCTTGATCTTGCAGTCAAACCAAGACCATACTTAGACTAGCAAGACCAACACCAAGACTAAATGAACAAGAACAAGACTAAAACTACTAATACTGAATGTGCAAGGCCAAGGCCAAATACGCAACACTGAACGTACAAGAAAATAATTATACGCTGATGTACTTTTAATATTATTTAAATTGTAATAAAATGAAGAACTTTGCTAGTGGATAATAGATTGTAAGTTAATAATTTATTACCATGATCTTTAAAAGTAAAAAAAAGTAATAGGTAAAATTAACAAGACCAAGACTTTGTACGCGAGACCAATACAAAATAAACAAGACCAAGACCGGACGATTTGAGCAAGACCCGACCAATACCGAATAAGCAAGGCCAAGACTATCCAAGTATTGGTCTTGGCATTGTGCTTGCTTTGCTGATCACTAGTTCTTAAGTAAACTGTGCATTAAATAGTTGAACCTGGTTTTCAAATATAGTATATTATTCAACAAGTATATATAATGATGGCTATCATTCACGATGCTGCGTTTATGTAGCGAGCCGCAGGAGAATAACATAAACACCTGAGTGAACAATAGCCATTATATGCGAGTAGAATACTATATTTTGTCCACGACTATAAATTACCTGTTAGGTATACATTTTTTAAAGAGCTTCTGTATATGTATCTGTATCTGTAGAGTAGGGAGGGTGAGTGTAGGCTCACAGCACTTAGGCCACATGTGACCCATTGTACATCCTCCCGAGGAGTTGTCCTCCTAGGTCATCGTCCATCCTGTCCTTCCCAGGAAGGTGGACAGGTCACTAGGAGACATCTCCTTTATATCGGCAGGTGTAGGCCAAGACTCACCGAACACACACTATCTTATTGACGATAACTCCGGACACTCGCATAGGACATGCCTGACAGTTTCATCTTCCTGTTCACACATCCTGCATAGAGGTGTGTCCACTAGCTTCATATTATGGAGGTGTTTTCTTAGTTGATAGTGGCCAGTCAAGAATCCTACTGTTAAACGTAGTTTTTTCCTGGTCATCGCCAAAGATTTCTTCGGCGCCAGCTTCCCAGGGTCGCCCAGGGTGATTCTGGCAAAACTGCATCCTTTGATTCCATCCCATATCTTATGGGATTGAGCATGGGTGTAACGTTTGGCTAGTTCCGCAATTGTCGAAGTCGTTAGGCCGTAGGTGTCACTGGGTCCTAAAATTTTTAGTCCAGCCACTTCCCTGGCTAAAGAATCGGCAATGCGATTTCCTTTACTCCTGTCGTGCCCTTTAACCCACCTCAGGATAATATTGTTATCTACCTAGGCGTTAGCTAAATCTATCTATTTAAGATAGTTAAATCTTTCTTAATTATATATTCATAAAGAGACTTACCTTGGGCGTTGATATCCGTGCCACAGCACAAGTGGTGAGAGTTTGAGTCGCAACCCAATATCAGTTCCACTCTCTGGTTGAGGCAGTGATCCACTAGTACCTCCATCTCTTCAGTCGGAGGTAGGGTGGCTGCATCTGAAGGGAAGTACACCGATGCGAGTACCAACGCCGTATATTTGCCTTTCCCATCTGGACATTCCGCTTTAACCGCAGTAAGGCCTGAGGTGCAGAATTGCGCAATCGGAAAGGCTCTGTATTTCCTTGGGACGTAAACAGCTGTCCTAGGTTGCTGATTGCTTGGTAAGCCAAAAATTTGACCCGTTAGACTACTGAAGCCTGTAATTTTGGTCTTTATCCAGGGCTCCTGGATAAAAGCTATTGCATCCTCCAATACATCAAGATGGCGGCATTGTGTTCCCGTTGCCGCCTTTTTGTGTTGGAGGTTGCATTGTATAATATTTACCATTTTATCCATGTCCTTGCCCATAAGTAGGCTAAATGGAGTTGGATTTCCTTTTTAGAGGTCCATCCGCTCCTCCGCTAAGGGAGAGACGACCTCGCTGTGTTCGGGTGCCTCCTCCGTCAGGTCATCGACTACTTCGACGTCCTTTTCGGGACCCATGGTGGCCTCGGGTCGATATCCACTTTAAGTGGCTCGACTTCCAAGGACCTCGGGTCTACAGAGGTACCCCCTGCTTCCTTTCTCGTTACCCTGATGGTCAATGAGGTGAACGCATAGCTCAACCTCATCGACTTCTTCTTGAGGACAGCCATATCCTCGTCTCCGATCCCGAAGACGAAGAGGTGTCCTTGTGGGTTCACCTTTACCTCATGGTGGAAAGTGCACCATCTTGTCACCGTCAGATCCGGGTTCTGCGCCCTGAGCGGACCAATCACCCTCTCCTTTTCACCGGATGTCGTCTTGTGGACGTCTTCCGGGATCCAGAGCGAGGCCTTGGTAAGCCTAGAGAGCCTATCCACACTAACGACCGCTAGTGATGCCTCCTCCCACGGCTTAAGGTTTTTTGTTGCTTCTTTCAACACCTCTAGCGTCCCGTCGTCATCGCAGACCACTCTGATGATTACACCAGAGTATGTCCACGACTTAAACGTGGGCGCTTTGCTGTTGCTGCAGGAGGCGGAGAAGATGATCTTGTCCAGCTCCTCTAGCAGTTGGTTTTTGATGGTTCTCTCCCGTTCTGCGGTAACCTTACCGTACGGGCTAGTCTCATCTATAATAGCAACCTTGAGGTGTCTCAAGGCGGCATCCGCAAAGGTTTTGGAAGGTGCGGCGACATTTCTGTCACTGCGCGGCTTCTTCAGCCTTCTAGGAGTCCCATCAGTGGAGGTGATCAAAGTGAGGGCGCTTTGCTGCAGGGGCAGGCAGTTCCTTGCCTGCTCTTGGTGCCCGCCGCAGGAAGTGCCTTTGCTGTCGGAGGTGGAGTGGGGGAGGAGGGGGGTGAACTTGTAGTTGCTGCCACCCCTGATTCCTTAGCTCTCTTCCTCCTTTTGGCTATGGCGCCGCAAATGCGCTTTCGCCTTGGCCTATGTGTTACTTCACGAGGTGATCTTCCATGTCCATCCTCATTCTGAGCAGTATTTTGGGGTGGACATTTCTGTTCATCCCCAGCCACTGCCACTGCCCAGCCAAGGGAGTTGTTTTTGTTTTTTTTGTAGTTGTATGCATGTGTGTTCCCACGAGTAGCAAGGGAAGGGTTGGTCACCTCTGGCAGAGCCCCGCATTACCAGAGGAAGGCTAATTACAATGGGGTTCCGCCCGGTTCCCCAAGGGGAACGTTCGTGACCGCATATCACCCTGCGGCCATTCAGCTGTCGGCACGATTCCTTACACCTTACCTTGGGTAGGCTGGTAGACGGTGGCATGCCCGCGGTGGCAGGCTTCGCTAAGGATTTTGGGGAGGTTTAGCTCCCCTCACCCTACTACTTCCGCCACTGACCAAGGGATCCAGCGACCCCGTCCGTAAGGCCACATTGGCTTCCCGGATTGGGTCCCCAATCCCTTGGCAGTTCCCCTATCCACCACCTGGGGATGCGCCCGAAAATAAAAGAAACTTACCAACCTCATATAGGAAATTTAGGGTTATGGAAAGGAGTCGCCTTTATTCTCCAGATTCATCCGATGCTTTATTCGAATGATAAAAAGCATGTTTCAGCTTAGGTTACTGTAAATTTAACAAATACGTATTTGTTATTTAACATTAGATAATAATAGATAAAGATACGCCTATATGACAATTGTTGAATGTGTTAGTTGTTACATTTCAGGTTAGCCTTAGGCTCAAAATTAAATATGTGGCCTTGAAAAGCAAAAAATCTATTATTGAAAAAATAGTTAACAATTTTCTTATTCGAACCCATTGAAAATGTTTTGCCATGCACCAAGAATATCCAATAAAAAGTCTTCACTTTACGCCTTTCACTTTCACTTTCACATCAATTATTTTTGAAATGTGTAATTTTCTGTTTTAGCTTGTTTGATAAACTGACTGTAAGGCATTGGGAAAACGTGGAATTAGAAAACTACTGGAAAATAATTAAAGGCGAAGATTCTTCAGGATTCTTTACAACCAAATGAAAATCAACAGCTAATAGTTTTAACATTGAGCGTTTACAAAGCTTAATGACCAGATAATTGTAATAATCATCTTATGTTTTAATAAATTCAAATCATAAACTTAAATAATTGTTTAAGTAAGATTAAGGAGTATCATAAACAGTAATATTTACCGTTTTTGAATATTTTTTTACGATATACGTAATAAAAAACATGACAACTTTTTTCAAGAAGGCTTTAGATACCTATTCAAAAAATGCTGAATCAGAAAAATCAACAAATACTTAAGTATAATGACTATTTTTACCCGAGCCAAGACTTCCTACTTTTTCCGATCTTCAAACAACTCCCATACGCTCTGTGTACCAAACCCATTCCATCTACTCCCAATGATCATTCCTAAATTCACCAAAATATACGAACGAATAATGTTCCCAAAACCTTTGGAAATTGCGTAGAAGACTCGACCTTCAAGAAGGGGGCATCATCAGAGACTCGAGATATTCGAGAAGCTTTGGAGCGGAACAAACCCACAGATCTGGACATTTATTACCAGCCTTATAGCGGTATACTCACTTCTACATTTTCGTGGCGAAATAAGTAGATTCATTGATAATGTACTTACTACTTGGTAGATTCACGCAAAGCAGTTTGCTTAGAAATACTGCGCCAGATTCAGACTGGTAGAATGGATGGATTTTATATTGGGCGAAAGAGAAGCGCCATGGTTTACGCAATTATCTGTACTGACAAAACGACCATAGAATATCGAAAACTCTTGAAATCCTTCCAAATTTGGGATGAAAGTTAATTTTTATCGTGTGAAAAGGTTTATATGACATTTGATATGGCATTTTTGTGTTTTGACGCCAGTCATGTTAATTTAACATCATATTGTGATAATGTTCTTCCCTTTTTTCCTCTTGTTTTCATCATATGCACATCTTTACAACCGCTTATACCCAGTTTAGGGCTGTTAACTTTTGTGATGTTACAACTCAACTTCTCAGCGATGTTAAAGCGCTGACTTTTCACGTTAATGTGAGGTTACTAGAACTTCCTCAAAAGGAAGTCTGTATAATGAACTAACAGCAACATTTCTGTTACATTCAGAAATACATTTTAACATCTAGTACATGTTGATACAATGTCTATAAAATTACATCTTACCAATGAACTAAATGCAACATCGATACAGTATATTCTCTTAGATGTTGCATGGACATTACTTGAACCTCTGAATAATATACCTCAAACCTTCTAGATGACAACCTATAGATGTTTCTGTGCCTAATCAGCAAATACACGGTGAACAGCTTAGAACGCTGGCTGTCGGCCATATCTCAAAAAATAAATATTTTCCAGCGATTTTTCTTTCCTAAAGTTTTTTTTTAATTTGTACCACGATTCTTTTCTGAGATATGGCCTACAGCTGTTCTTAGTTGTTCACCCTGTACATTTGAAATAAAAAAAAGCAATAAAAGATGTGAATAGTTTATTAATAAATAGAACAGTGAATTAAAAAAAAAACAGGTACAAAATATCTTGTCCAGGAATCAAACCTAAAAAAAATACCTTGTCCAGGAAACCAACCTAAAAAAGTATAATAGGGTGAGCATATTACTTAACTAGCGTGGAAAGTGATATTTGACAAATCTTAACAAAAACTGAATTTGTGTGCAGCTGTTGTACGGAATTTTGAGTAATGTTCGGATGTCTTTTGGTAGAAATAACCTCTTCACATCTGTTTTTTAAATTTGTTATAAAGAATGGGGCCATTTTCGATAATTTTTTTATTTTAGTTTTAAAAAGTTCTCTACTCAAAAAGACAATTAGCAAAAAATCACAATTTTATCCAACCGATTTCACCCTCAAATTCAGTGTTAAAATATGGCCAGCTTTGAAACGGGGCGTGCCCAAGCTGTGACATCGAATCAGCCTACTGAAGACGAGCCCGGCGGCGGTGGCTTGCGGCTTCATATAGCCGAGTACACTTAACGTGAACGTTGGGTTTAATTCGGTATTTTCTGCGAATTTTGCATGTTAGTTGACGTTTATGTTTGTTTTTAGTCAATAATAATTATAAAATAAGTGACAAAATGACAAATACAAGTATTGCATAGTACCAGATTGTCAAAGTACAACCGTAAAAACTCCTGAAAAACTTTTTACTTCGTTACCTAACGATTTGAAGGTTAGAAAACTTTGGCAGAAAGCTATGCGACGTACTACATTTGTTTCTAATAAGGCATCAAAGTATTGTGAAGAATTTTCTCGTTGTTGATGCTGCAGCCCTGCAGCCAAGTTAGACTTTTTCCAGTAGCAAGCTTTTTCCGTAGGAGAAGGATCCTCTGTTCTTCGGTGTAGCCACATTAAGAATGCCACAGCGTGCTTGCAGCCCCCCTCAGACGCAGGACAATCGTGGCATAAAACTTCTACCACACAATTTTTAATCGTATGAATTTTACACGAAACAATTTTTAGATTTTATTTTATATTCTGGAGTGAGTTTTGCTTTAACAAAACAATAAGATTGGTCTTGTTTTACTTGAACATAACCAATGGCGTTATCACCATAAGTCGTTCTTGCAGATTTGAAATGAAATTGAGCCTAAAAACAGCTATATCCAAGTACATCGCATAACATGAATTGGTAAGACTGATTTTTGAGTTTACGCCAAAAAAGCAGTGATATGGACAACCAAATGATAACTCCAACTAATTTGTATGTTAGAGTGTGTTCTAAGATTAGATTAAAATATCAGAAATAAATATGTAAATTGAAGCGCGCGAGAGCTATTTAGGTTATTCCACCTCCAGAGATATTCTTTATATTCCAATTTTATCACCACCCTACCCTGTATACGACCTCACGCATTTATTTTTTAAATTTTATTCGCCTGCTAATAAATTGTACCCATTTACGTTTACGATAACGAATACAATTGCGAACACTTAGGTACTTTTCCATTTTCACACCTCTTAATTATTCTGCACTGATAGGTATAGTCCGTTAAAATACTGCTTAACCATTATTACATCCATCATCGGCAAATTGCCAGAATCGCCTTTTAAAAAACCGTCTTCTAACGAGACCATCTCGGATGATTAGATTTGCGTACAAAGCCGTTGGTTCTACAAATTAATTATTACACTAGTCTATGCCTGGAACCTCGATACTGCCGAGCTCCCCGGCTGATGTGACGTCACGTTGGCGCCTTTCGTTCAAAGGGCGGACCTAACTTCACATTCTAATTTCTCCGATAGTTTTGATTCAATCGATTTAATTTTTTCAGGGTAACTATAAATGGAGAGGATTTATTGGAATTTTAACCAAAAATGTAAAAATTTAATTGACCTAAATGGCCGCATTGTTAATCAATCAATATTCTAAATATCTTCTATAAGTTCCTTGTAGCATTACTTATTCTTTTTTCTTATTTTTTTGGGAATCAAACCACAATAATGTTTTCTTATTTTTTATTTCGACGTTTCGGTAGCGTTGCAGCTACCGTTGTCAAGATTAACTATTTATAGTATACAAATAATTTTTTGGTCCCTATCTGACACAACGAAAAAATTTAGACAACTAGACAATCAATAATATTTTGAAGTTTAAGACTACAAAACTTTGTTGTCAAATTTTATTAAGGTCCATTCATAGTAGATCACACCTCTGGTAAAATGTGAAATTTAAATATTTTATTTCATGACATTCTAACGATATGTAGTCCACTAGAAATGGAATCCAGTGAAGTGCACGTTCCAGGAACGGTTTTTATTGGGATAGCGCTTTTTTTTTCGCTTATTTTGGAAATTTTGTTAATAAAAACGCGTTTGTTGTTACTTTTTTGTGTATGATTATTTTTGTTTTCAAAATATGTATAACTATATGTATAAACCTGGATAAAAACTTATGATGCTATCCTGATAATGCAGGTAATTGATTATTGGAAATTTCTCTTTCTAACATTGGTAACCAAATTTGACTACATTCGGCTGAAATACTAGCTACACATTTATCTGAATTTAGTTGTATTAAAGCACTTTCTTTGATTTTTCGTCTTTGATTATTGGGCTCTTTCAATATTATTTTTGTCGAATCCCATTGAATTTTATGCCCCTCTTCCCAAGCATGTTTGCAAATACCTGACTTAAAGAACTCCCTATCTTTGATATACTTTTTATGTTCATTTATTCGGACTTTCAATGGTCTAGATGTTTCACCTAAATAGAATTGGTCGCATTAACAAGATATCTGATATATGCAGTTTTTTGAAGATTGTTCTTCATTTTTTGGCTTCGTTTTTGTTAGTACAGATCTCAACGTATTGCTAGATTTGAAGCTAGTTCGAATATTGAATTGATTACCAATTTTCTTAATTCTTTCTGATAAACCCTTAACATACGGTATTGTCAAGTTTTTAAAAATTATGTTAGCTGAATTATTAATATTATTGTTATTGTTATGGGGTATTAACAATGAGCCCTTCTCTATATTCTTAATTTCTTTATTTACAAATTCTGCCGGGTAATTATTGGCATTTAAAACAAACATTTTTCAGCAAAGTTTTCTCCTTTGTGAATTGATTATCATTAGAACAAATGATTCTGGCCCTATCGTATAAAGATTTTACTGTTCCTTTTTTAACGCTTATAGAATGATTTGATTCAAAATTTAAATACCTATTAGCGTGTGTTGGCTTACGGAAAACACTTGTTTCATACCCTGTAGGTGTTTTATTGACAATAACATCTAAAAATGGCAAAAAATTGTTATTTTCAATTTCAAATTTTATAGATTTTTCTCCTTCATTTATATTAATTTGTTAAAAAATCATTCATAGATACTAAGTCATAAGGCCATATTGCAAAAATGTCGTCTACATATCTCCACCAGACGGTTGGTTTTAATTTTTGATTATTTACTATTTTGGCTTCAAAATGTTCCATGTAAATATTCGATAGAATTGGTCAGAGGCCCATGGCAAGACCAAAATTCTGTTCATAAAAATCATTATTGAATTGAAAATATGTTTTTGTTATACATAATTTTAATAATTCTATTATTGCTGTTACGCTCAATTTGGTCCTTTCAAGGTATGGGCCATCTGTTCTGTTTTAGAAAATTAGATAGTTTATACAAGAAGCTGGCACACTCTGAGTGTTCGGTTAATTTTCTTCGCCGATGCAGGAATAATGGAGTCATACCAAGAGGACTAAGGTTACATCCTGCCTACGGAGGAAGAAAAATAACCAGAATATTGGAAAAGGCAAGTTTTGCTATGGTTCGAGCTGCCTTCAGCACCATAGATATAAAGTATTCAATATCGTAGGTATTGAGGATTTTCTTTTGATACGGTAACTAAAATTGACTTCGATAAAATAATATCAAATATAAATATAATATATACTACAACGTATGAAAAACAAAAACAGATTCAAATCCGAAAGTTTGAAATATTATTTGAACAAAAAATTCAAAAAGAACTGGATAATTATCAACAAAACAATGTACCAAACACAATCATTAATTTATCAAACAAAACTTTAAATTCTTCAGACGTATTAGTTCTTTCAAAAGGATTAAATTTTGCATTGACCCCAAAATCAACACCAAAATTAGACATAATAAGTTCAATAGAACAAGTAAGTAGTGAATTACCTGAACACGAAAAAGAAGAATATAGAGTACGTTGTAAAGTCATATTAGAAAAACCTATTCATTTAAAAAACAATACTACAGAAGCAGAGCAAAAATCAATTAAAAATCTCAAAGATGATTCTATTATTATTTTACCGGCTGATAAGAGCAATTCTACTGTCATTTTAAACAAAGTTGATTATGATTCAAAAGTAATGGATTTATTAATAAATGGCCCTTATACTAAGATACCAAATGATCCTACCAAATCAATTGAAAACAAAATTTATAAGACACTTTTCAAATTCAAGAACGAACTTGCTAACCGTGAAAGAACAATGTTAACACCTAAATACAGTAAACCAACACATTTTTATGGTCTACCAAAAATTCATAAACAAAACATACCATTACGACCAATTTGTAGCACTATTAATTCCCCATGCAGCAAACTATCAAATCATATATTAAAAATCATTGAACCCCTCGCAGGACAGACAGATTCATACATCAAAAATAGTAATCATTTTTTAGAAAAACTATCAGATTTAAAATTCAACAAAATCCATTATTTGGTTAGTTTTGATGTAGTTAGTCTCTTCACAAATGTACCGGTACAGAAAACAATAGAACTTGTCAAATCAAAATTAGAAATTGATCATACCCTTACAGAAAAGACCAAATTGAGCGTAACAGCAATAATAGAATTATTAAAATTATGTATAACAAAAACATATTTTCAATTCAATAATGATTTTTATGAACAGAATTTTGGTCTTGCCATGGGCTCATGCCTCTGACCAATTCTATCGAATATTTATATGGAACATTTTGAAGCCAAAATAGTAAATAATCAAAAATTAAAACCAATCGTCTGGTGGAGATATGTAGACGACATTTTTGCAATATGGCCTTATGACTTAGTATCTCTGAATGATTTTTTAACAAATATAAATGAAGGAGAAAAATCTATAAAATTTGAAATTGAAAATAACAATTTTTTGCCATTTTTAGATGTTCTTATCAATAAAACACCTACAGGGTATGAAACAAGTGTTTACCGTAAGCCAACACACACTAATAGGTATTTTTTTATTTTGGATCAAATCATTCTATAAGCGTTAAAAAAGGAATAGTAAAATCTTTATACGATAGGGCCAGAATCATGTGTTCTAATGTTAATCAATTCACAAAGGAGAAAACTTTGCTGAAAAATGTTTTAAATGCCAATAATTACCCGGCAGAATTTTTAAATGAAGAAATTAAGAATATAGAGAAGGGCTCATTGTTAATACCCCATAACAATAACAATAATATTAATAATTCAGCTAGGTAACATAATTTTTAAAAACTTGACAATACCGTATGTTAAGGGTTTATCAGAAAGAATTAAGAAAATTGGTAATCAATTCAATATTCGAACTAGCTTCAAATCTAGCAATACGTTGAGATCTGTACTAACAAAAACGAAGCCAAAAAATGAAGAACAATCTTCAAAAAACTGCATATATCAGATATCTTGTTAATGCGACCAATTTTATTTAGGTGAAACATCTAGACCATTGAAAGTCCGAATAAATGAACATAAAAAGTATATCAAAGATAGGGAGTTCTTTAAGTCAGGTATTTGCAAACGTGCTTGGGAAGAGGGGCATAAAATTCAATGGGATTCGACAAAAATAATATTGAAAGAGCCCAATAATAAAAGACGAAAAATCAAAGAAAGTGCTTTAATACAACTAAATTCAGATAAATGTGTAGCTAGTATTTCAGCCGAATGTAGTCAAATTTGGTTACCAATGTTAGAAAGAGAAATTTCCAATAATCAATTACCTGCGTTATCAGGATAGCATCATAAGTTTTTATCCAGGTATTCTTATGATTTATCTTTGGAATGGTTGTTAATCGATACACACTTCAAAACACAAAATCACCAAACTGAGTTATACATATTTTGAAAACAAAAATAATCATACACAAAAAAGTAACAATAAACGCGTTTTTATTAACAAAATTTCCAAAATAATAAGCGAAAAAAAGCGCTATCCCAATAAAAACCGTTCCTGGAACGTGCACTTCACTGGATTCCATTTCTAGTGGACTACATATCGTTAGAATGTCATAAAATAATAGTATATTTCATTACCAGTACAGAAATGAGGATTTTTCCGTGCGCGCGTGACAAATTCTCGTGTGAGGCGCAGCCGAACACGGGAAGTCGTGCAAGACTTCTGGACGAGTAATGAACGATATTTTTTATTATACTTAGGTACCTGAAATCAACATAAACAAAAAATATCGCAAAAAATTATTAAGAAAATCGGGAATATTTATTTTTATTTTTAAAACAGTAAAACATACAACTCAAATTAACAAAAAAAATACAAGTAGGTAATTCTAAGAAAATTAATTTTGGACAGAACCGTTATTATTAATAGTAATATTTATTGTACAATTCGTATTATTGTTGAAGCTCAATCCCTTTTGCATTTATTTTTGTTGAACTAAAGACTCTGCTAAAGATGTTGAAGCGGAGTGTTCGTGTGTGCTTTGGTTCTCTTGATTGACTGTTACAGATGTTGTAGTTTCCAAGTTACAAGAGCTAAACAACTTCCGTGATACTTCAATTTTTCTTTGTATGGACTCTTCTATATATCCTTCTGCTACATTGGAAGAAAGCCATCCTCCGTGTCTTTTCAAAGTGAGCAAATCACCGCCGCTTTCCACCAACATGGTTTCCGAAGAGCGCCTTAGCCCATGTCCGGTATATTCTTCGGGATTTTTTAGTTTTAGGTATTTTGCAACAAGTTTTGGAATACCACTGATAGTATGGCACCCAACATGTTGAGCGTAACATCTTTGATTTCGGTATGCAACAAATAATCTTCTACTCTCCATATGTTTAGGGCGGAGATCTGCGTATTTACGGTAAATTGTACAGGGATCGAATTTGCAATTTTCATTGGTAATGGTGAAACTTCTTGACCTGTGAGTTTTTTCATCTCGTAAGAACACGACAAGGAAACGCCCATTATCTTCCACATCATCTAAACTCAAACGTATTAAATCATCTCTGCGGCATGCACCGAAGATGCCAAACACTAAAATTACTTTTGCTAGTAGATATTCTCCATCTGAAGCTTCACATAAAAATTTGGTTACTTGTTCTGCTGTAAGAATCTTGGATTTCTTTGGTATATATCCTACAGCTTGTCGTTTCAAAAAAGCAATCGTTTTTGGATATTGATGGTGAGTATTTTCTTTTATTGCCAAACAACTCTTTAACATAGAGAATCGACTCCATAAAGTGGAGGATTTCATAGTGTTGGCTTTTTCAGAAAAATATACTAAAAGAATATCGTCACTCACAATTTTGATTCGTTTCTGAGTCCGCCATTCGGTAAAACTGTTATATTATTGTTCATATCTCAACCTGGATTTCACTGGTAATAAATCTGCAATCACTTCTGCCGCTCGTTGTAAGATATTTTCGGGAATATCCCGATTTTCTTCACAATCTGAATTCATTTTTGCAAAATGTAATAAATACATAAATACTTAATTTTCACTGACAGAAAATAAAATTTGTCATTAATAAATAAATCGTTGCTATAGACACATTACTCGTTTCTTTTTTTTCTTCGGGTTGCCATAGGATATCTAGTATTATGGATATCTATGTTTATTATTAAGCACACGGAAATAGGGATCGGGAAAAAATTTCCGTGCGCTGTTCCGAAAATGTCATATTTACTGTATTTTATAAACAGTTGAAAATGTAGTATTTTCTGTTAAGTATAATAAAAAATATTTTATTTCACATTTTACCAGAGGTGTGATCTACTATGAATGGACCTTAATAAAATTTGACAACAAAGTTTTGTAGTCTTAAACTTCAAAATATTATTGATTGTCTAGTTTTCTAAATTTTTTCGTTGTGTCAGATAGGGACCAAAAAATTATTTCTATACTATATATAGTTAATCTTGACAACGGTAGCTGGAACGCTACCGAAACGTCGAAATAAAAAATAAGAAAACATTATTGTGGTTTGATTCCCAAAAAAATAAGAAAAAAGAATAAGTAATGCTACAAGGAACTTATAGAAGATATTTAGAATATTGATTGATTAACAATGCGGCCATTTAGGTCAATAAAATTTGACAACAAAGTTTTGTAGTCTTAAACTTCAAAATATTATTGATTGTCTAGTTGTCAAATTTTTTCGTTGTGTCATAGGGACCAAAAAATTATTTTTATACTATAAATATAGTTAATCTTGACAACGGTAGCTGGAACGCTACCGAAACGTCGAAATCAAAAAACATTATTGTGGTTTGATTCCCAAAGAAAATAAGAAAAAATAATAAGTAATGCCACAAGGAACTTATAGAAGATATGTGAAAAGGATGTTATAGAAATATCTATAGAGGTTTCCACTTCCAGCTAGAGAAAAGGCGACACACTACCTGACGTGTCTGTAACGCATTTCATGAATCCCCAACGTCTACAACACGGCAGATTCTGTTTGAAGGTTCGGTATACCACGGTATACAACATGCCCGGCCTTTCATGAAATGTCGCGGCCAATAGTGAATTGGTGCAGTTTTACACGATATGCCGACGGTTCATGTGCTGCTTCGATTTTCACGAAACTATGGATTTCGCTATGCGACCGCGACATATACACCAGAGCCATCTCCCAAATAGTCCCTTTTCCTGATAAGTGACTGCTATTCAACATAGGCTTGTAAGTTATATAAACTGCCTTGTTGTTTACATTTTCTTAGTAGTTTCCATTGGTAATAACTAGAATGTAGTTTCCAATCGGAACTGCTAATTTTTCGAAAAGTTATAAAATTCCCTTTCTCGCGTTCTAATTTTTACCGTGCGACCTTGACACGCTTACAAACATTTCCTGAAATTATTTCAGTTTCATTTATCGAGCATTTTGAAACTTTCAAGTTTCAAGAGGCCCAATATGTTCGAGAACTATATTCTCAAACCAGTGGAAGATCATTATTCTATTCTTAGAATCGATGTTCTTTCAGAATTAATTAGTAAACCTACAACTGCCTACCTGACCTTTCAAGAAATGTCAGGGGGTTGTCAGAGTGCATTTTTCAAAACAAAAGTCAATTAATTTCTTTTAGCGGAAGTAAATTTCCATAAAAAACAGTGCTATATAAGTACATAAGTTACGATAATCATTGTATTTATATATTGATTAGTCAACAAATTCTGTTAGTGAGTATTTCTTTTGTTAAATCTATACGTTTTAAGTAACATTTACTGTGTTTGGGCGCAGGACAAGTTTTGAGACTAACATTTTGTAGTCTAGTGTTCTCCATATTTTATTATAACTATTTAATCTGAAAGTGCCTTAATTTCAAGCGACAGAAGGCAATAAGGCATCAATGACTGTAGGTTTACGACCTATAGTAGTTGCTAAATAAAAGATTTTTCATAGTGGCGAATGTCTTTTAGCCTTATACTCCAATACCCTTTTGAACTACCAAACATCAGCAACTGCTACAGTCTAAGTGCTGTAAAGGCAACAACTTCGTACAGCGCTCTTCACGCTTAGACATAAAAAGGCGTGTGGGTATAAAATGGTTGAAGAACACGGTCATTTTCCAACCACCCCGGTTTTCAAGAGTTGGGTCCCAGGAATGGTCGATATTATAAAGGTTCGGCAAATATTTATGTTCCGTATCTAGAATCTCATATAGGAGCAGCAGTGAGCTCTTAATACATAAAATTCTATATGTCCAAGAGAGAATAAAATACTTTTTCTCCTTGAAACACCTACCACTCTAGATTCGATTGGTATCGATACATACTGCGGAGAGGGAAATGTGGCATTGTCTCTCTGTTGCTCTATAGCTTTCTCTATTTTACTCACACAATGGCAATAAGGAACATAAATATTTGCCGAATCTGTATGTATTTCTCTATGACCTAACCAATTAATTATTATTTGAATTAGGGCGGGTATTATAAACATTTCTTTAAGTTATCTTTGGATTTAACAGTCAAGTTAACTTTAGGTTTTAAAACGGCGGTTTTATAAAAGTTTAATTTTTAAAATAAAAAGGAGAAACTTGTCTGTGAGTTTGGTGTATTCGTTCCCGGTGTCGAATTTTTATTTTCTTTTTTCCTAAACTTAACAGTCTGAAAATGGATAGACGAGCTATAAACTTTTGTAATGAGGAAAAAACAGGTTTTCCACAAAAAGTTAACTTTAAATCGATATCCCCTGACGTCATTTTACAAGTTAACTTTTAGTTATATGTCAAAATAGTTTTATAATACCCCCCTTAGGGCTGCTTTTATAGGTTACTGTTAAATCTTCGAGTTAAATCTTCGAGTTAAATCACATTGGTTACCTAACCATACAGTTAACTCTACCTGCAAAAACTGTTGATTTTATAAGTCCATATCAACTTGATGTAAGCTGTCAATTGATGAGGATAGTCACATTGAAGTTTATTAGCCTTGAGTTATCAAAAATTGTCGAATCTGCTGCAGACCCAGGCCATCTACAGACAATGTCTCTTATTTTCATCTTTCCATCAGAAATTGTTTGTACATTTAATGAGAAGTAACCTTTTCTATTCCTGAATAGCTTAGCATTTTCTCTCCCTAACATACAAAATAAGTTGGACAATCGCAATCAGATGGAAACAATCCATTTATTATTTTTGCAATGTATTGCACTGAACAACTAGTTTGACATACCAGGTGATTGAATTTGGACATGTGTACAGTTAATTGTACCAATACAATTGGGACTTGGTAATGTATTAGAATTAGAACAAATTAAGCTAATGTTTAAAATATTAAATAAAACACAAAGATCAAATACAAGTATTATAATGTCCAGCAATGTACATATAGTCATGATACTAGATCGCAAAATAATATTTATCAATTGTATACCAGAACTAATATAGGATTAAATAACCCATTTGTACTGTCTACTAAAGCATTTAATAAGGTACCTGAAAACCTAAGAAGTATTAAAAATTATAGACTATTTGTTAAACATATTAAAATATATTTAGGTATTAAGTAAATCTCCTTATTGTATTCAACACGTCTACTTTTTGTATGTATTCTCGAGGCCAGAGCTATCAAGCACTGATTAGAGAATTGTAAAATCTTGTAATGTAAACAAATCAAGTATAATTAATAAAGAAATGTTTTCAAAAAAAAATCGCGCGAACTGATACATCATCATCATCTGACCATAAGTGTATATGTTGAGGCCTTTCTCTGAATATCCCGTCTATTTCGATGGGGTGCCTCAACCATTTCAATAATATCATCCTCGTCATTTGTAATCATCTCCTGAAATATATCTTTAATATCCTTTTACATTTTATTAAAATCGTAGACAGAAACGAAAGGATCAACAATTATAAACCCACAATAATAATATAGGTATAATGCTTTCAAATGTCAAATCTTCAAGTTATCTGGCACCTCATCCACCTAGTAAGTTAACGTAGGGGAATTGCAGGCAAGATGGCATACTATCTTTTGAAAAATTCTCATTATTTATCTGATATGTATTGAGAGACGATTATGTGTTGGATGGTTGGTCAGTTATGTTTACTATAGGTGTTAAGGAACAAATAGTTAAAACTAAAATAAAAACACTGAGAAATTAAAAGTTTACAAAAGTCCATCTTGCCCGCCTATGTCGGGCAAAATGGCATACTGCAAAGTTATGATAAAATCCGATGAATAGCCCTACATACTAATAAAACCCTGATCAAAAAAGAAGACGTTCAATAGACATATAACCAAACTTATTTGTCTGTACATAACTCGCAAACAAAGCGCTTTGCCCTTCTTGGTAACCCTGCACTAACAGTCAAAACATCTTGGTATTTGGTACTTTTACGACTCGCGGCTGCTTTTCTTACATTTCCTTGGGGCCTTGGTGAGAACTTATCTACTATCAACTTTGCTTCCTTGTCTGTCAAACTTGTCCCGATTTTCGAAGGTAATCTTTGCAAACAACTGATGTCTGGGACTTGGCTTCTGTGATCTACGTTGTCCGCCGACTCTAAATGCAGGTTCATCAGGATCAGGCACGTCATGTGCCTGATCGCCGTGGTCTCCAACAACTGAGGGAATTTCCGTTGTGGTACTAGGCATAAACAAATGGTCTGGAAATATGTTCCGGTTAAAAGGTGATATCCCTGTTGCACGGAATCCACTCACGGCAATTGCGGTAGTCGCTGCTTTTTCATATGCCTTGTTGAAAAGACCCGAAATTTGGTGAATTGTTACTGGTCGTCCAGGATTAGCCCTCATCCATTCTGTAACCTCCTGGCTATAGTATGTCTGCAGGGGTCCAAAGAATGCCACATCAAGTGGCTGAAGCCGGTGTGTACATGTACAATGTGCAGGTAGACAAAATATAATAACATTGTTCTCTTTGGCCAACTGTAGGGCTTCCAAATATTTGTGGCTTAGGTGGCCATCTAAAATTAAAAGGGCCTTTTTGGTTTCTGTTGGCCTCACACAATCTACAAAATGGCTAATCCATTTTAAAAATAATTCTCCAGTCATATAGCCTGACTCGTTGTATAGTGCAAGGGTGCCAACAGGTGCCGCATCATAGAGCAGATCATTTTTCTTCTTGCGTGAAAAATTATAGCGGGAGGTACACATTCCTCCAGAACTCATACATACGACTACAGTGGTGTGAACACCCCGTTCAGGGCTTGTGATGGCTCCGACTTGCTTCTTCCCCCTTTTGGCGAATACTTTGGATGGTGATTGGACAGTAGTTAACGCGGATTCGACCATGTTAAAAATCATAGCTTGTCTATCTGATTATCCTCCAAAACCTTTTCCAATTTGCGAAAATAATTCTCAACTTGAGGTTTATTAAAGGGTTGGGTCCGTGCCAAAGACGTTGCTTCAGGAAGTCTGAGCGAAATTTGGGAGTTGCGATTTCGAAATCCTCTAAGCCATTATATCCCGGCTTGCTTTTTCTGCTTATTGAAAGGGTGCCTAACCATGTTCAGCTACTCGATAAGGTAGACGACAGACATCTTTGGACGTTAAACCGAAAAACTGGGACTATAGTTCGATGATATTTTCCACTATGGCTTTTTCTACATGATCAGGTACTGCATTTTCGTAACGTCCTAAATGTTTTTTGGCACTTGTTGCAATTTTATTTTTATTTGCAGCTCGACGTCGAAGAGTGGTAGCAGGGACATTAAAAGTTTTGCTTGCGAGTGCCCATCCCATGGTTTTATTTTTCACTGCCTCCAAAGCTCTTAACATATTTTCCTTATCCCAGTTTGCGCGTTCTTTCTTTTGTAGGAGTACACCATCTGATACAAAAATACCATATTTGCAACAATGTTATCACTATCGGGCAAGACGGCATACCGTTCCATTTTAGCGAATCAGTACATATGCCAACTTGCACGATGCACATGGTTGACACAAACATTAAAGAAAACAGCCCTAAAAGTAACTTCTTGGAAAAATCATCACATGAACACAAAGGCTACATTCAGCCGATTATTGCAAAACATATATTTTGTTATGGAAGCTCTTTTTGTTTATAGAAAATCACGTGTAAACCAAGAACTTACCTTGAATATCAACACGCTCCAAGTACTTATTCAAAAATAACTAGTTGGTCGTTAATCTAATCGGCGCGACATAAAGTGCGCACAGCGTTGCCACCTAATACATCAATTTCAAGTAGACTGGAAATCTATACGCGGTTATAGTTCCTTAATACATGTGGTATGCCATTTAGCCCTGCTATGCCATCTTGCCTGCAATTCCCCTACCTATGCATTTTCGGGTTAACCTCCACCCATACAACGGTACAACGCATCCGTAGGTCAAAGTAGAATTTATGCAAGGTCACAGATAACTGCAACCTATAAAAGCGGCCCTTAACAGATTAACCAAACTAGACCAACATGGTGAATTCTTGTGTGCATTATTTTTTATTGATTTATTTATTTACGGGCAAGAACCCATTAACATACACTATAATATAATAAAATAGGATTAATTGATACACAGAAAAATAGAATAATAAAAACAAGAAAAAATATATAGGTATATAAATATAAAAGACCATAAACTCATACATTAAATAACACATAATATAAAGCACGTCTCACTTGCAATAACAACTAAAAATAATCTTAAAAGTTACAAATTTCGAGTTGTCGGCGAAACTCAGAAGAAGATGTAAATCAAGATTCAATCGATTGGCCAATCTTGTGGACCTGGGGATGAACGAATTATTGCGATAATTAGTATATTAGTGTGGATTGTGAAAAATTAACACTACCTATTTCTAGTAGATCTATACCTTGTTTTTAAACTAGGAGGAGCATTTTAGGAAACCACAACCACACCACTAAAAGTTACTAGATTGGGAGTGTGTTCCGAAAGGGTCGTGTTCAGACTTTTTGAACTAAATGAAAATTACGTGAAATATGTATTGTACTGCTCGCTGTTGTCGTGGCCAATGATGGATCAAGGCATGTCTAAATATCGAATGATGATTGGCGACAGGTCATTGCGAAAGTAGTAACCAAATGTCACATTACTGTGAAAAGATGTAAGGTTATAATAAGTAGTTTATGTAAAATGTTTTAAGAATTTGAGGATTAATGAGAATGTAGAAATGCAATTATATGATTAAATTTTTTTTAACATTTGAGGCTTTGGTGTAGCAAAACTGAAAGTGAACAGAAGTTTTGTTATCGAAAAATACCATAATATAGTACTGCAATGTATGTAAAACTTGATGTGAAACTTATATTATTAACAAGAAAAAAGAAGCATGGATTTTTTTCATGAAAGGAAATAAATAATAAAAATAGTAAATACCTTGGGTAAAATATAATATTTTGTTAAAAATAAAAAATAAACAACAAACGTGGTAGTAATGATTGAACTAATGACTATTTTCACATAAATAAACACAAAACTGACAAATGTCAGTGTCATTGGTATCAAAAGAGCTGTGTGAAACTGGTGGCAATCTGACCAATCACTAGGCAGCAGAAATGCCAACTTAAATTCAAATCGCTCCTCTTAGTTTAAAAACAAGGTATAGTTGGTGCGGAAAAACCAATATTGAACAAAAGAGTAGGACAATCGAGAGTAGAATTGACTATGTTGAATAGATTGAAAAGATCTTTGCAATTCCTTCTGTAACGAAGAGGCTCAAACAGAAACTGGGAATGCAATTCATGGTAATTTAAGTGGTACCTAGGTGTTAACAGGATGAATTCCAGATTTATAAGCAATGAGTCTTAGAAATTTTCTTTGTATTTATTCAATGTTGTAAATATGGTTGGTATAGGAGGGATTCCAAACAAGGTGCATATTCAATAAGAGGTCTAACAAGATTTTTGAAATTTATTTACCAATTACCTCCCGTGAGCACGCTACTGGCAGCTCGATCATTTGTAAGTTGTATTCTTCTTTTTTATGTCAAACAGTCTTACCCTATCGCGGCCCTATCCACTATAAAGCTGCTCCAGAGCCTCCAGCTATAAATACATTTAACTTTGCGTAAACTGTGGAAAGAAATAAAAATTTTGGAATGCAAAATGTAGCTCAACAAAGTAATGAAATGTTTTTGTAACAAGGAATATTTTACTCACAAAAATAATATATTCTACAAAATAGCTATATTAGCTATCATTGCAAGCAGTGAATTTCGAAAAATTTTAACATCCGTAAATTCAACTGAGCATCAACAGAATCGAGAGTTTGTGAAACAGTAAGGAAGAAATAGACACGAGGTTATCTATGACTCTACCTGCAGCTGCAGAACGTCAAAGTCAAAAACATTTCAATCTTCTAATTCGCAGCTTCTAAATTGTCAAAATACCAATAGTGCAAGTGGAAATGATATCGTTTGTAATGATTAATTAAATTGAAAATAAATTATTTCTTAATGGATTTTTTACATAAAAGTATGCAAATGAATTCGATTCAATGGCTATTTTTGAGCGACAAACCACCAATAAAGTGTTATTAGATGATACCGAACAATTAAGATGTACTATTGAAAATTGGAAAAACGTCAATGGTCATACTGTAATATAATAATGAAGAATTTTCCGAATTTAATAATGAATAGCTATTTATTTTCAGGAATTTATTATAAAAGTCTATAGAGGGCCCTTTTCTGATCAAACGTGGAAAATTAGTAAAAGATATAATGATTTTTGTAAGTTGCACAATGTATTGCAGTCTTCTGGGATATCCCTGGACTTACCTCCAAAAAAACTTATTGGAAACATGGACCCACATTTTCTTGGAGAAAGGCAACAAGGTTTACAGGTAGGTACATACTTGATATAAATATGTAATTTTATAACATTCTTTTAATTGCATAGTTATTCTAACCAAAAGAGGATGTAAATAAGCATTTTGAAATAATATACATTTTATCAACTAACTGAACAGTTGTATCTGTAATTAATTCACTTATCTTGCTTTACATCAGTTTGCATATTACAGTCCTAAACACCTTATATATTATGATTTATACTAGACTCTTGGCAATCCCAGATTTATGATTAAAGAAGAGGCCATTTGTTATATTATTACATTACTCTACTTGCACCATATTTAGTGCCATCACTATTGGTTTTAGTAAATGATAGAGTTAGTTACAAATAATGTAGATCTGTTTAGGTACATTTATTATCTGCAAAATGTTTGATTTTTACTTATGTCATATAACAATAATCATTTTCCTACCAATGCTGAGGTTTCCTTGTATTGTTTTATTATTTTTTTTGTCAAAACTTTACCTTCAACCTCCACAGTTCATGAGAAATTGTTAGAAGACATATTATATAAGACCATCATATTAGGTATTACATTCTTTTCAACAATTTTGTTTCTACTAGTATTCACCAGATGAAATAAGTAGATTTTTTTGTTAACCAATTACAAATACTTGCTGTACCCATACTCCAACATGATTGATTTAAGACAAAAACCCACAGCAGGAATCATTAATCCAATAACAATAGAACAGTATCATACTCATTTATTGAAATAGTGAAAGATAATGCCTAATAGTATGATAGTATGATTTTACAACTGAAATGTTTGGCTGGTAAAATAATATTTGAGACTAATTTTTTAATGTATTCAATTACCTATTCTATTATTTAGGTATTTGTGCTTCAGAAGAAATATTTCCAAATTATGATTTTTCAAGTTAACAGTATTTTTTATGATAAATAGCTGACCACCTTATCCATCAATATTTTAATCTGCATGTTTTCCTTTGTCTAACCTGTATTGCATCTACTTACTTTATTTGCAATGCCTTTTTTCTTTTGCATAAAACTAAGTAAGTGGTGTCCTAATGCAAAAAAGTGTATTTATCGCCGAGTGCGAAGCGAATTGTGAAATATGTGTTATTGAAACATCAAGGTTATAGCATAACCAATGCAGCAAAACAAACATGAACATTGACCAAAACCCCAATATCCACAGTAAAAGACATTATCAATAAGCCAACACACAAACGCAGTGATGCTAATAAAACCAAATGTGTTGACTAAATCCAAAGGGATATCATCTGAAGAACTATATATGTTTGTGGGTTTGCTGGATCAGGATATTTGTTTATCAAATGTGCACGACATTATTTTGGAGCAGTTTTAAATATTTATATCCATTCAAGTTGCAATCAATGAAAAAGGGATACGATATGATTTGCTGCCCAAACAATAATTCTTCAGGATATTGCGTATGTTTTTCTCTCATCCAGTGATGATATAGTTTTTGGAGAGCTATTTCTCAAATGGAATTTAAATGTTGTACCATCAATAGGAGGCAAGCGATAATGGACTCATATCTCTTACGAATGTGGCGTTAAGATTACTTACAAGATATACAAAACTATAGATGTGAAAATCGTTCAATTAACTATTTTGACAAGACATGGTATGACATTCATGATACTTCAATGAAGGGTTTTGTGGATTCATTGGGAAAATGCAAAATCAAGGGTCTGTCAAATAAAGTACAAATAATAACAATGACACATACTAGATCAGAAGCAGGTTTGGTTCCAAACCCTTTATTGTTGTGAGGATAGAATATTAGAAGTTAGATTATCACCAAGATACAACAGCAGATTGGTTTGAAAATTATTGCCGAATATATCGGAAAAAAGTATAATTGTGGTGGACAATGCAACTTATCATAGCCGTCAATTGATAAAGTACCAAATAACAACAGCAGTAAACGGGAAATTCAAGAGTATTTGTTGAAAAATTACCTGTTTTTTGAAGAATCAAAAAACCCTCGAAAAAACCTGATCTCTTACAAGTTTTAGCAGCATTCAATATCGAAAAAAATATGTTCGTGATACTATAGCTGAAAATATTGGCCACACAGTATTGTGGCTTTACCCATATTATCACATATTTAACCCTATGTAACACATGTGGCATCAGCTAAAATCCAGAGGTAGATCTGAAAATGCTTCACCCACATTGAACTCAAGTGTTATACAGTTAACTAGAAATGTGACAAGCATTGATTTCAATTTCGTATCAGTTATTATTTAAAAAATGTAACTTTGATACCTTCCACTGTTTTTCAGATACTTTTGATTTGAAATATTTTTTGATAACATCTGCCAATTAGATGTAATAAATCCAAGCATATATGGTGGGCCACCCTATATGTTTCAACAGTTTTTCAACAAATTTAATTTATGTTTTAGTATCTAAATTTTACCAAATATGGATCAGTTACTTACTGTTTACTGTACAATGAAGGGTTTATAAACTTTTAGTACTAAATCCTTAAGGCCAGATGCCAAGTCAACGAAATATTTGGAAACATTCTTTAACAAAAACTATATACCATTTTTTGTTTCAGAAATATTTAGACAGCATCCTAATGAATCCAATACTAGTTTCATCGCTTCCTGCTAGATCATTTGTTGATCCTGCAAATTATTGCCAACCTTTTCGAGGTAAGCCTGAAAATTAGTGTTTAAACTTAAAACCAGACTTGAAAACACAAGTAAAATCTTCTGGAAAACTTACCACATATACCACTTATAGAAATAAATGTAGTAATTTTTGTTTTTGTTTCTTAGTAAAAATATTAACTATAAAAAATATAACAACCTCTATTAACTAGGTAACTCATAATTTTTTGCTGAGAAAATTGTTGTACCTAATATATATAAATCATTTGTAATATTCTGTACTTGATTTTGTAATTCTGTAGTAAAAATATTGGTCTTGAAAAAAATGAGAGACACAATTCACATAAAAATGGTTGCAGTCTGAGCTGTCTAAAACTGAAGCCAGACTTGATAATACAATTTAAAATCAACTACAGTAGGTATACTACAAATAATTTAAAATGTATTACAATTCTCTTACCAAACAAATAAGTATTGAAAGGCATTTTTACATTTTTTATAGTAAATATTTCGAACAAAAATAAAACAAATATTGCTACTCTTATTTCTACGGATTGAGTTTTAAGTATGGAACGCCTCAATTATCTCGGAAACCTAACCATTTTTATAAATTTTGTGTGCAAGGATCTTGTGATATGGCCGATATTATGGTGTTATTTACATTGTTGTCAGATCTTTCCTTTTTCTGGAATAATAATCAACTTTGATATTTCAAATCGATCACCCTGTATATTTTTTGCCGTTTGGAATCCTTAGGAAATACTGAATATTTTTCACGTTTCCTAAATGCAATGATTTTGGAGTTGTAGCTACATTTACATTATCTTTCCTTAAAATACATTTAGATGGATATGATGAAATTAACTCATTTAATTAGCCTTTTTCCTGGGAAAATTTAAAAAAGATCCGCTATGGGCAGCACCAGTTGTAGGCTACATAGGTATGTTATGATTTCTTTATTGACAACAACGTCGAACGTACTGAATTAAAATGGAGCAAAATTAAAACTAGCAAAAATACAAGATCATCTTGTCTGGGACTTAAAACGATGGCTTGCATGTTGTGGTTTACACGTGACAGGTAATCAAAATGTCCTAGTTGAAAGGTTAGTTGATTCATAAAGCACCTGGTATATGATTGTGCTTTAAATTTTGTTTTATTTCATATACATTGTTTTAATTGAGGAAAAATTTGAATTTTTGATCGACTATCATTAAAAAAAATACCGAGTTCAAATATAACCTTATTAATTATACAATTATTAACCTTTGATACTGTTGCTGATAATGGTTGGACCATTGGAATTAATTAAATGTTTTGTATGAACATGCGTATGCTTTTTTTATTTTTTCAACAGTTAAATCGGCTCTGAGCGATAAATGAATCCACTCCAACCACTTTTTTCTGTCAACTTGTCACAATGTTTTTAGGCATAATAATTTTTTCCATTTTCTCATGAACAATATTTATTTATTTTCATAAATAATAGGACGTACGTTTGACGTTGTTGTCAATACGGAATTCAAAACATATGTACCCCCACTGGTGCTATCCTTAGCGGATCTTTTTTAAATCTTCCCAGAAAAAAGAGTAAAATAATGTGCATAAAATGCTTGAAGCCTCTAACTTATTTATAGTAAAAGTCACGAATCTTTCTCGTTACGTCAAAACTCATAAGCATCCGAATCAAATCAATAAGACAGTTTTCACCAGCAGTGCATCATTGTTAGAGAGTTTGGTATGTATTTCAGGTGATCTAATTATGAGAGGAATTAGTAAAAATCCAAATTTAACATATCATAGTTAGACAACAATTTGAAATTATGTAAATAAATTGTTGCAAAACTTACCTCAGAAGTGGTCCGTCATTAGCCAACTCCTTTTGGAAATATTCATGTAATTTTCTAATACGTTTACTTTAGTCCAAACGTTTACCAGACACTTTGTCGAAAAATATGAGAATAAATGTAAATTAATTTCACCTGTTTAAATTAATGACAATGATGACGAACTTCAATGGTGACAGAATGATTTCCGCATAAAGTAACGTTTCCCCTTTTAAGTACAATCGTTGTCACAGCACAAGACGGAGTGACAAACCGATAAAGACGTAGAGGCGTACCTTACTTTAGGCACAAAAGACTTATGTAGACCATTTGTATTAATTGGACATACGCAGTCAGTGATATCCACATAAAATTAGAGTGTCTTTGAAATATTCAAGGAAGTATGACGTAACGGGAAAGATTCGTGATTTTTACTGTGA
Source organism: Lochmaea capreae (assembly GCA_949126875.1). Taxonomy (NCBI): domain Eukaryota; kingdom Metazoa; phylum Arthropoda; class Insecta; order Coleoptera; family Chrysomelidae; genus Lochmaea; species Lochmaea capreae. The sequence continues at coordinate 10,578,001 of OX421404.1, read as the reverse complement.
AATGATAAGTGATTAATACCGTTTTTACTTTTCCATAATTTGCTTTGAACAGTTGGCAACAAAAGTATCAAACAGGAATTTTTCGCATTCGCACTAATTGCAGCAGTTCCTTCGATCGTGCTTTTGCGAAAAATTCTACTTCCCAAACACGTTAGGCAAATAATTATTACATTACCGCATTATATGAAATATCATGAGAAGTTCTAGAGTCAGTAAATTAGTAAAAAGTTTAACAAAGCTGCATTTGTTATGCGGGGATATCAGTTAGACTTGCGTCGAAAATAAAGTGGAGGGGATGGGGAAACATTTGATTTGTTTGGGTTTTAAACAACAATCTAATTTTCTTTATTTTCTTTGGTTTCGAGCGTATGTTATCTATGGAAATAACTTTATTAGATGCTGATACGAAACGGTCTTAAATTTTATATCTTTTTTTTTAATTGAAATTTAATGCTAGACCAAATATTTCATTTTTCGCCAATAATTGTCTCAAACCTTCAGACATGCCTGTAAAAGTTTTCCTTTTTGTGAATTACATCGTATTTCTGTTTTTTTTGCAGAGTTGGCTTTACAACATGTATCTTTAGCATTACGAGGTGAAGTTGGCTGGGAAGTTGTAGGTCCAATAAATGACATTGGCTGGAGATTACGGAAACATTATTATGAATTGAAATGTAAATCTTTACCAAAAGAAGAATTATTTGGGGGATGGACTGATTACGGTCCAGATAAATATTTAGACGATCGAGAGATGCATTCTGTATTTAAAAGCATCAGTCAGCTACAGGTTAGTGAAGTCCTTGTAATTTGATAGTGTTTACAGAGTTGCATACTGGGTGGCTGAGGAACTGTACCGGGTGGCTAACTAAGAACGGCCGTTGGCCATATCTCAGGAATGTATTATAGCACAGGTTCGGGAAAAAAAATTTTATGACAAAAGTGGCCTCGACAGAATTGTAGATCCACCGCTAGAGGGCGTATTTGACAGTTAAAATTTACTCAAAAGGGGCATATTAAATATTATAAACAGATTCCTCGACAAATTCTGCATATTTTTTATATGACATGTTTTAGTCTATCTCTTCAAATAAGGAGTGGGGGAGAATGGGAACTTTGTTACGAAGAAACGCCTTTAATTCCGGTTCTGCTTGACCGATTTTAATAAACTTGATGTTGTTTGAAAAAGCTTTCGTTAAACAATCCAAAATTTGTAAATTTGAAGCAATCTGATTAATACAACATAAATGCTAGACGGGGCTGTTTAATTTTTTTTTAATATTGTGTTGTCTCGTTACAATTTCAATTGAAAGCATAAAAATTTAAGTAGGTCTTTAAAAAGTAGACTGAATTAGTAATTAAACAATGAAAACCGCAAGTCGATATCTTTTTCCTATCCTGAGATATCGTAAGAAACAGGTAAATGCCGGGAATTGTTCTTCCAACGTCTAGAAGGCTGATGAAGTAACTTTTACTACATTTTTTTAATTAGATAAGAATGTTATTATTTGTATTCAAGTGATGGCCTTACTCTACTTTTTAAAGACCTATCTAAATTTTTATGACTCCATTTAAAATTGTCACGAGAAAACAACGCCCTTTAGCATTTATGTTATTAATCAGATTGCTTCGAATTTACAAATTTTCGATTGTTTAACAAAAGCTCTTTCAAACAACATCAAGTTTATTGAAATTGGTCAGGCAGAACCGGAATTAAAGGCGTTTTTTTCGTAACAAGGTTCCCACTCTCCACCACCACTTATTTGAAGAGAAATACTAAAACTTGTAATATAAAAAATATGCAGTATTTGTCGAGGAATCTGTTTATAATATTTAACATGCCCCTTAATTGAGTAAATTTTAACTGTCAAATACGCGCTCTAGCGATGGACCTACAATTCTGAAAATAATTGCCATGCGTTTTTCGAGGACACTTTTGTCATAAATTTTTTTTTTCCGAACCTGTGCTATAATCCATTCCTAAGATATGGCCGACGGCCGTTCTTAGTTGGCCACCCGGTACATACTGCTATCTTGTATTGAGGCTACTATGAAGAATATATCAAATTTAAAGTGTCTGCTCCCATTGTTTAAGTGCTAATATTTGGAACGAAATTCCTTTTGGTCATAACTTTTGAACGATATGTACGATTTATTTCATATTTTAATAAAATGTTACACTACTACCACCACCTTATGAACTGATTCATTGATACTAGAAAAAAAATCAAGACAGGTCCTCCATAAACTTCATGTGGAATACAAATTATTTAATATTTTTTCAAGGGGAATATATTCACATTTTTCCATCCCCTTTTCAAAAAAATATCAAATAATTTGTATTTCACATGAAGTTTATAACCCTACCAACTATACGGTGCAAGCTTGCAGCCAAATCATTCCTCTCCCGAGACTTATGTCGTTCGGTAGAAGTCGGGATCGAAGCTCCCAGTAACGTCTAGACGCTAGTGATTAAATCCTTGGATCATACTCTGGCTGTACTCAATTATGGTGAGCATGTGGTCCTTTAGAGTGGTGACCAGAAACAGATCAAAGGAAAGCCGATGCAGAGTGTCTAACGGTCCTTGAAAACCTTGAAATCCTGGAAAGGTCCTTGATTTTCAATCTTAACCTTGAAAACCTGGAAATGTCCTTGATTTTTTAGGAGCATCCTTGAAAAGGTCTACTTTTATGCTTTATTTATTATTTATTTAATACGTCATTTAAAAAGTTCATGTCAATTTATTTCAAAAAAGACGGTTACAGAGAAATTGAAGTTGTTCGATGTTAGTAAAGAAAGAGTTGATAGATTTTTATTTGAAGTGTTCTCTACTGAAAAAGTGTCAGAAAGCTTACTGAAATTCTCAAAAACTATTTTGATTATCTTTCACGGAAACGCTGATGTTGAAAGAAGTTTTTCGTATAATAAAGAATTTCTAGTTGAAAATCAACAAGAAGAGAGTCCTATAGCGCTGAGGAGCGTTCACGATGCAATTCGTGCTGCGGATGGCGTTAATGAAATTCATATTACTAGCTATATGATTAAGGCTTTTACAAAGGCTCCCGCACACCGGAAAAAAGTACTAGAGGAAAAACAATCTGACATTGGAAAAGAAAAAGCGGTAAAAAATGAGCAGCCGAACAATTAGCCGACATAGAGTTGAAAAAAAAGAGATTAAAAGAAGAACATCAACAAGAATTGAACTTATTAAACAAAGAAGCAGACAGATTTAAAAAAATATCAAAATAATTATTACATATTATATTGATAATAATTATTCCATAATAAATTAACTTAAATTGCTTTTTTTATGACTAAAATTTTTCCTTGAAAAATGATTTTTTTAGACCTTGAAATGTCCTTAAATTCTAGTTTCCAAATCCGTTAGACACCCTGCGATGTCAACGAGTAGTATTTATTGATATTTTTATATTGACATGACAACACTACAATTATTCCAACATGGCTGGTGTAGACAAATGTCAAGTGAATTTAACCTGATGGTAATCAAAAATAAAGTTATTTACTGTCCACTTTAAAGTTTTTATTAATGAAAATAAAACACCTGAATTGGACTTAATAGACTTACCTGTCTGTGCATAACAGGTACGATGAGTAACAGCAACTCTTAATCTTCCGCCTCTTGCTCTGCATATTAAGGCAGAACCGATAATGCCTCCATAAAAGCTAGAATGCAATAATAACTGGCATAAAGGAATGTTGCTATCTTTTAAATAAATAAATAATTAGTGACAACCAACCATACAATATCCACTAAACAGGAATGGGTTAGAAACATTCATTAAGAATGGAATTTTGGTGTTGTGCACTGTCGGATCTAAAACACCCGCATCTTTGAGGAAGTTTTTATCCGTAATTCTGACGGAAATCTTCGCTATCGACACGTGTTTGTCAAATACATCAAAAGAGGGTATAAATGCCGAAAGATCGTTATACTCTCTGATAGTCAGGTAGCACTGAAATCTTTAGCATGCCTTGGCTGGTCTGGGACTGCCTTCCCATATTCTTAACCCTGTCAAAAAAAGTAACACTTGAGTGGGTCTCAGGCACTCAAAACGGCAGATACCCTAGCAAAGAAAGGGACTCAAAACGACATTCACTGGTCCTGGACCAGTATTTCGTGTATAAAAAATTGCAGCTTGAGGGTGTAACCAATCTGTCAGTTGTGCATGGAAAAGGAGGAAATAGTCTCACACATTATCTTGGAAAGAGAAGCACCGATGCCCATGGGAGGAAAAAAGTGAATAGTGAATATTTTGTATGTAAGCCACCTGATGTTCAAAAAGCTGCCAGTGAAGTTATGTTACATTTGTTGCCGCAAAAATCTAAGAAAATATATGAAGGAGTTTATACAAAATTTAAAATAAACAGCTAATAGCATCCAAAAAATATTTTTGGCATAGGACAAAAAGTGTTGCCTATGTAACAATGAATTAGTTAATACCTTACTGAAAAGGTTATCTTTCCGTCCAAATATCTAAACCATAAAACGTCATTTTTTGACACAATTGCATAAAAACATATTTTGATTAGTCAAACTATAGCAGTAGCTAGTTTCTGTCTAGAAGACTGCCTGTGGTGAATGCAATATCCTCATAAGTTGAAAAAGGATGCACTAGAATATTCATAGCCATTTGAAAAATTTACCGTGACTGACCATTACCAACCTAAAAAGTTGAAATAAACATTTATGCAAATGCCACTGGTATCAAAACCTTGAGTGAAATATAGCTATCATTTACAAGATCTTGAAATAAGCTGTAAAGTAACACCACTAATACCGCTGTGCTCATAAAATATGAAGTTATTAATATCTAATTGATGAAAAACTTGAAAATTGTCAAATACATTTTGATCTTACTCTCTAATAGCCTCAAAAAAATTATTGAAAATGCATTTTTTTAAATTTTGGAACCTAATGCAAAAAATAATTTAAATATCGTTTCCCATACTAATTGATTAGTATATGAAAGTAATTTATATCAAAGAAAACACCGTTGAGGTCGAAACATCAAGTGTCAAAGTTGAGATAAATTACACAAAATTTATTTTATGAATGTTGTCCAATAAATAAAATATTTAAATGTATATTTGAAGATATGTTGATAAAGGTTCATTCAATTGGAACATTGCGAAATTGCTTGTAATTACCAATAAAAAAATAAAAATGGATATTCATGTTTATGAATAGGTATATTTACATATTTTTACAAATAAATTTAAATATATCTATTTGATTATTTTATCTATTAGTCAGGCGCGTATCTACATATTTAAATAAACATATCTGAGTTAATTGTATCACAAATTAGACAGAGTAACATACCAAAAAGATTAATATAAATGTAAGATTCGTTCCAGCAGCATGTTTTTAAACAGTGCTATTCAAAAGTCCGCTCCTCTTATCTTTGGATCGATTAAGTATACATAAACTAGTGAAATTTGGAAACTGAATATTTAACGTTGTAAAGTTCCCTACTAGTGATGATAGATGACGTATTCGTCAAAGATGACGTCACAAGGTCATTGTGACCAATAAAATAAAATGGAACCCTATAGCAAGCGACACCTCTTTTCAAATGTATCAAAAAAATGTATTCAATTATTATAATCTTGTTTGTGTTTATGGCAGTTTTAATGGCTTATTAGTAAACATTAAAATTATAACTCCATTCAGCATGATATCAAACACAGATTGAAGAATATACTTTAATAATTGCTTGAATTGAGTTCCACTTACTTCCTGGCAGTAAAGTATCCTATTTTGAAACTCTCGTCAATATTGCCAGGTTCGGTGGCGTAAACCGTCAATTTAAGATACCCCATTGAAAGAAACCAAAGGTGTGAGGTCTGGTGATCGAGCTGGCCATTCCATTGAACCTCTTTCATCCAATCCATCTACCATGATATTCCTCATTCAAATACCGTCTTACTGTACCGTAATAGTGTGGAGGAGCACCATCGTGTTGGAATGTTATTTCCAAATTGCCAAATTCATTTAGATTATCTTCCAAAATTTCAAGGATTAACGGTTCTAATACATTTTGCAACATCTCCAGATAAACCTCACCAGTTAAATTGGTATTTAAAAAAACAGTTCTAACTATGTGGTTTTCCAGTATACCTGCCTAAACATCACCTTCTGAAGAAACTGAATATGTGTTTCACGAAACATGTGAGGATTTGCGTCACTCTAATATCTCACATTATGTGTATTTACATTTCCATTTAGTTATAAAGTACTTTCAAACAAATTGTTTTGACATAGTCTGGCTATTGGTTAATTTTAGTGTCCATATTTTCACAATATTCCAGTCCCTCATCAGAGATTTGTGGTTAAGCCAGATCGTTTTGCATCATTAATACTACCCGTTGTTTCGAACTTACCAAGAAGCTCTCTCAAATCAGTCCTCGAAACCTCTCATTAAAAAGGTGTTCTGTTGCATAAATAGTCTAGTATTATGATCGCTGTTACTTTATCACTTAAAGCTCGTACCATCTCGCTTCTTGAAGCACTTAAACGTTCGGTTCACAACAAATTATTAAATGAACAAAAATTTCAAAACTACCAAAGGCTACCAAAACAGTTGAACGTTCCATCAACAATTGGAGAGACTTACAAAAACGTTACATTTGATATGGAAAATAGTATCATACATCACATACACCAAACAAGGGTTATTTCTATATAAAGTTTTAAAAATTAAAACTATCTAAAAGGGAAATTTCTCTTATCAATAAACAAAAATAAATGAAACTAGAGAAGACAGTTTGAAATTTATAATGTAACTAATAAAAAAAAAAAAGATAAACTAAAATTTGAATTAAATTTGACAAAATAAAAATAAACAAATCACCTGAAATATATTTGAACTTTAATCCGAACTTAAAACAGAAATCTTGATAACTTCTTTCTAAATTATAAAAAATTCTTTTCATATGAATTTTTCAGAGTCTTCAATCTTCAAAAGCTTTATAAAAGGTTTCTTGGCTAATATTAATCTAAAAAGAAAGAACCTTAAAAATAAAAAATTTATTAGTTAGGTTATATGAAAAATCTGACATAAAAATATAAAGAGTATATCGATGAACATAGTTAACTAAGAGTGAACCATAGAGAAATATATTAATTTGTCTATGGAGTGAACTTGGATTTGTCAACTTGAACGAAAGAAAAGACCTTAGTAACAGAAATAAAAACAAATGTAAAATAATTTTTAAAATTTTGAAATTAAACGATAAAAACAACAATGAAGTATTTAAAGATATTAATAATAAACTTTCATATTAAAAAAGGAACATAAAATTAAACATTCAAGTCAAATAATAAAAATTAAAAATTATTAAATGAATTTGATTGGTCAGCTGAAATAAAATAAACTAAAAACATTTAGATAAGAGTATAAAAAAAAAATGTGTTGTCTCCATATTTACTTTTAAATCTGTATTAATACACAAAAAAATAAAATAATAAACTTACTAATATTTCACTAATCACAAAACTAAATTTCTTTCTTTCATAAGGTTGGCAAACTTAATACACTATTGAACAATTTCAAGGGCAAGGACACAGGACCGGCTTTAAAAGTTTTCGAATATAATTAAAGTTAAAGTTAAAAAAAAAATTAAAATAAGAATTAAAATAAAATAATTTAATGCATGAACCCACCCTGAGTATTGAAGAGTTTTGAAAACGGTAAGTGGTGTATGATACCATTAACATAAAATAGATTTCTAAAAATCATTGGCGCCCAACAAACAAACACATCAATACAATAAATAAAAAATTTAATAATAATAATAATAACACACAAAACACTAAATTCATATCACATTATTCCACAACTATCCAGAGGCGGAGCTTGAATGTTAGTATTTACTGATTTAATTAATTACAGTTCTGCTTTTTCTTAGAGTCAGAACTGCCATAAACACAAACAAGATTAGTATCATTGAATAGATTTTTTCGATACCTTCTTGTCGCTTGCGATTTGAAATTATTGGTTACAATAACCTTGTGATGCCAATTTTATAGTGTTTCAATATATTGTATAGTTTAGATATTAGGTGTAAACACAAGTTTTTGTTTCTAAACCTGAGAATCCTATGGCTCCTAAACGAAGGCTCGTATTATAAAAAATTATTTAAACTTCGAACTCCGAACGAACAAAAAAGTTTTAATCAATAAAACAATATCTCAATCACAGCAACATCTAAGATAAATAACAGAAATTAACTAAACCCACCCTGGGACGTTCACAGTCAATGTGGAACAACAATTCAAGTAAGTTTTGCAGAGGTCAATCGGAAGCTACATATTGCACCAATAAGAATCAATGGTTCGCTAGGACAAGACTCGAAATGATTTATGGCTTTTTTATCTTTTCGGCATTATAATCCTCAACCTAACCCAACCATCATACTGAAGTAAAATATTGAAAAATTATATTATTATTATTTTTAGCATCCCTATATCTACCCAATTGAGATGTGTCTATGTACTGAAACAGGGGCATTGGTAGCTCGATTAGCTCATAAAAATGGTACTTTGAGAGATCTCCTTTCTGGAGTTAAGCCTCGACAGTCGTTTTTAAAAAAATATGGAAATCCCAAAGGTCACAAAACCCTTGCAGCAGAACAAATATCTCTATATGGTCGACAAATATTAGAAGCATTGAAGTTTTTACATGATAAAGGACTTCCTTATGGTAAGTATTATAGAAACATTTCTTTAAATTTATATTTGAAGCAAAATTGAAAAATTAAAACAATAATAAAAACTGAAAACTGAGGCGAATAAGTATTTCATTAATAATTATAAGAATTATAAAATTGAGCCTTTATTGTTATTATAGAATTTTTATTATACAGGGTAATTGATTTGTGCGATAAAGTCGAATATCTTAAAAAACCTCGAAGATATTCAACAAGGGATCAGAACTTTTTACATACGCTGTATAACCTTCTACAACATTATACCAATGCAATAGGGAAGTCAAGCAGAATTCAAATTTGAAGTGAAATACACGGTGTCTCATTTAAAAAAAATGTAACTTTGACCTGACATGGCGTTCTGGAATACGCTATACAATTGCGACTAATTTTAAAATGTGGGCCTTAGGCTGGCTACAATCGGTCAAAATTTTATTCGAATTTCTTTGAGGCCTTACAAGATATTGGACTTTATTTCACTAATGAATCACCCTGTATTTTTTTGTTTTATAATTATAATAAGGTAATAAATTACATAGTTTTCATTTTAAACATACAATTTTATGGACCACGTGTACTAATGCGATGTATAGTACAGCATTATTCCAGTAGATAATTATTTGAAATTTTATTGATAATTTTTCACTTTGTACAACTTTGTTTCGAATATAAAAGTCACGGAGTATAATAAAAATATTGAATTTTTTATAGTAATTTGAACACTCATTTTACCTTGAAAAGGGTGACGTCACCTAGCCTGAAATTAGGTTGGCAGTATTTACTTTACGAATGTCCTTGTACTTGTGCTTTGTTTGAGAATATGGAGCCAGTATTGTCAAAAGTGACTCAAAAACCGATAATAATCCAAAAAACAGCAATAACTAAGAGAATTCCAATAATTGTCCAAATCGATTTCGAGGCTAGCTGTCAAAAACCCGAGAAGCAGCTTTGTAAAGGAAGGGTGCGTGAAGTTTAAACTGGTTCAACCTCATAGAATCGATGGTGCATACCAACTCAAAATTATAAACTAATTTTATGCTTAACAAGTTCGTGGACAAAGCGGCATAAACCGTCCTAATATAAAAACCGCTGCGCTGTTAATACTTGTTAATAATTCACACGTGTGCCCCCCAGAAAACTATCAGATAGTAAAATAAAGTTCCATCCTATGTGTAGTTCCATGTTTTCTTATGTTCTCTTTGCTCATAAATGTTATGACAATGTTTTAGGCACTTTTATCATGTAACGGCGTTTGCTGTCTTTGTACCAACCGAAAAAATGTCTTCTGATCTGAAACGGATTTGTAACTTTTTTTTTTTATCTACCAAAAATTCAACTCGAAAGTGTTAAAGGTTCACATGTATTTTTAGAATGTAACTTTTCTAGTTCCTTAGATATTGTCATGGGTTTTTGGCAGTTCTCATTTTTCGTTGGTATGCTGAACGTGTTTCCATTGCAAACGGTGTATGCGGTCATCAAGCAAGTTTAGTTGAACGAACGGGCTTAATACTATAAACATTCCATACGGCTTTAATAGATGTCGCTGTAACATGCATTTAAGTAGCCGCCTAATGTTGCCTGGGTATGCACAAAACAAAATTTAGTTAAACTTGAAAGAAGATTGACAACAATTTATGGATTTTTTGTGTGAAAAGCGGTTGTTGGTGTACAATGCTTCACGTTATTTTAATTTTGAGTTCTCACGTTTACAGAGACGGTTTTTATTTAAATTTCCAATTACATGTGGTTTCAATATAGGTATATAATTGATGAAATATACAACAATTTAAATAATTAGAATCAACAACTTTGACAATTTGCACTTCAAACGTTCAAACGCACAAAACTAACCTTTTATGAGGACCACAACATATCTGAAAAGGCCGCAGTGGAATAGGCCAATTAGCCACTTCATCAAATCTAATCAACCTTTTCCTAAGCATTTGCATAACAATTTGTATTTATTTACTTAACGGTTAAACCATTTTCAATCAAAATTTGATTCAAAATTAAAATTGTGTTGATATAAAATAGAATAATAAAAATACAATTACATTAGATATAAAAAAACAAATAACATACAATATAAAGACAAGATATTACACTTACCTATAATGAAAATTAATAATGTACCTAAAGTTTTTGTTTAATTAAAAAAAACCAGTAGTATTAACTGAATGTCTACTTCGAGTTTGCAATCAAAAGTGTTTTTTTAAATGTTTTTCATGTTCAAGTTTTTAGTGTTTCAACAAGGATAAATGTAAATGTTAACTGACGTGGAAAAATAGTATATTATACGCCAAGATGTTGAAGAATATTATTATTGACCGAGCACCAAAATTATTTTTCGAGTTTGCCCCTAGCGGAATAAGGTGCGAGGCTTATAAATGTCTTCACCACCGTGGTAAAAGTATAAAATGTCCTATGAACATTAAGTAGCACATGAATGTAAATTCGATTTTCCACTAATAAAACAGAAATCAAGTAGTCTGTTGCAGATTGACATTTCCACTAGTAAAACTTATTAACGTTTATAATTATTGGGTTTGCGTGATTTCGATTTTCCATCAGCAGATTTTCAAATTCAATGTCAAAATCAAATTTTGAGAGTGTCGATCTACAAATGGGTAGGGAGCGCCCTAACCCATAGATTATGAACGCACTCCTTATGTCACCAGTCATTTTTGACATTTTTATTCAAATAATTTTATCTTGTTAGGTAATTTCAAGCAGCAAATATGTTAAAGACAATCTCCTGGGTATACAAAATTATGTTGCACAAGTTTTTGAATTCTCAAAACATTTGAATTTGTCCATGATTGACCTTGTTTAACAATAGAAAACATTATTAACCACTAATAGAGAAATGAAATTCAACTTCTCAGTTGGCTAGAAGACGCAATAATTGTCAACTTCACAGCTAGAGTAGTAGAAAAACTTTATTATTATGTAACTTTAATATTTAAGGTCATCTACATACAGGAAATATAATAATTGAAAATGATCGCGTAAAACTCCTGGACATAGAAAATGGAATATTGGGTGTGCCTTCATTTTACCGACCATATTTTATGCAACATAAAAAAATAAATAATATGGAAGCCATAGATGTTTACTGTTTTGGACATGTGCTCTATGAGATGATGTTTGGAGCTCCGTTACATGAGAGCATTGCCGACAATATGCCAAATTATCCCGTAATTGAACTCAGTAAGTATTATTTGAATCCTTAAAGTCTTATTATAAACAGTTCTTTCTCTTAAATATCATTTAGATTTAAATTCCTTCAATGCCGAATTGTTGGAAAATACGAACGTATGTGTATTTTTGGTATTTTAAACCAGGCCCAGGGTTTCGCAAAGTGGTTGATATCGACTCCTTGGGGTCGAAATCGGGTCCCTGTGGTCAACATAAACGAAAACTGATTTTGGGGGTCGACGTCAACGATAACTTATTTTGGGGATCTAAAAATCGACCCCTAGAAACTAAAACAAATTATTTTTTGAAACTTTCAAGATACTGTGTTATGTGTACTAACTAGTTAAGAATGACTAATATATTAATAAGAAGTATCATTATTGTACTTTTGAAAAACTCAACAAGTCTATAAACATGCACCAGTTCAACTGGGCAAGTCAATAAGTGTGAACAAAGTCGTGCAAGATAATGAGTTCTAAGGTACATGTCTTTTAGACACGTTTTGACTTGCTACTTAGCAAATAATCTAGATTGCTCCAGAGAGAGTCCTAGATTGCTCCAGACTTTACAATATGTTACAAAAGCTGTCAACAAGATTCGAAGCAATTCTTTGAACTATCGGTTATTTGCTCAGCTATGTGAGAAAAACAATGATGTCTTTGTATGGCAGATCTCCGATTTGACCGGAAATTGTATAAATACTAAAACCGATAATGGAATAATCGGCATAATTTTACATATTTGGATTCTCCTGTTTTAACTACATACAATTCAACCATCAAATCTAGACTAGATATAAGGAGCACAAACTTGAACAGGAAAAATGTCCATCGGTAAGCAGCAAATAGTAGATGGCGCGAGAGTAGTTAGCGATTAAAATGACAGAGTGAAATACGCCGAACTAATTAACCTAACAAAATCTCCGTCACTTTAGTAGTGTTTGTTTCTATGAAAATTAAAAATAATTTAACAATAATCGTAAAAACGTGTGTTGTGAAAAGTTGTCCAGACGTAAAATGATGAAAAATATACACCTCTGTCTGTATTTTTTTGGCCACCAGAACGGAAATAATAATTATAAAATATTTAAGTAACTATTTCTTAATAAATCAACACATTAATTTTAACATTGAAAGCAAATGATAATATTTGTCACACTCAATAATATATGAACAGTTTCACATTAAAGGAGAGCTCAAGATATTTCCTACAGGAAGAAAAATACTAATAAAGGAAGCTTCGCCAACAATCGACCATCAATCTATATCTATACCAGCAAGTATCCCTTTAAAAACGAACAGCAGTATAATATCAAGTAGGTACAACAGATCTACATCTAGCAACAGAATTATTAGAAGATGAGGAAGTGTCTAATCATTTAATTGATCAAAATTATCAGAAAAACAAAGCAACTACGCAATCCCTAGAGAGTTTTAGAGATGATTTTTTTTTAAATTCTCACTGATTCCGCCGGCTATATGTAAAAAAACTAAATGGGCTGGAATTTACTTTATAAAGGTATATATTAAAGAGAATTTAGCGATTATTACTGTACAAGTAAATATATCTAGTTGTATTTTTTTTGTTACATTAAGAGATTTTTTACAGTAGTAGTTTAAACAAAAACAATAAATAATGTGATATCACTGGATTACAAATCTTCAGCCAAGTAGTCTATTAATGTAAGGGAAACATGTTTTTTAAAAGGGATATCACATACATATTTGTAATACAAGAATTCTATATACTTTGTATTTTGTCAAGAAAAAATCATATTTAGCATACATCAATAATCGATGTGAGAACTTGAAAGTTCTAATTCAAAATAAGCGATATATAGATTTCAACTATAAGTAAAGATCTGTGTTGGAGTAACTGACTCAATTTGTACAAATCAAATAATTTATAAGAGATTACACACATCAATAAAATATAGAGTTCATACAATAGCCTTTTTGGTGTGCGTCATCGATTGTTAATGTCCTTCTAACACATTACGGTGAAAGAAATGGAAAAAAGGCAGGTCTGTGATTAATCCTAATCAAAATATCACAATAATGAACTGTTTAAACGTATTACAAACGTTAACCCTAATCTTTGACAGAAAAATTTGATTGGTTGATGTTTAGTTTACGTGCAAGCGCGACCTATCAATCGGGCGAATTTATATCGTTCAAAATTCTATGTAGACGTCCCCTTCGTAGGTTACGTCTTTTTCTAATGTCCCACTGACAGTTCTCGTCAGGTCTGTACTTTGTTGTTCATGATTATTTATGGAAAGTGAATATTAATATTATTGTTAGCATTTTATTTCTTAAATAATACAAAAATATGCCTAGATACACGGAAAAAGAGTAGCATCTTATTTTGAAAGGTATCAAATATTTTCAATTAGAAAAAGAAGCTGGTAAACCATTGATACCTTTAACTTCAGTGCACCAAGTAAGTATTTTTTATATAACAATAAGTGAAATTAATATAAATCAAGTTAATCCTATTTCATTAGGATTGTTTAAATATTTTATTTTTATCTATTGTGTTTCAGCGCGTTTCAGATGCATTGGGAATATCCTTGCCAACTGTAGCAAATTTGGCAAAAAATGGCATTCACAGTGATTCAGATTATACCACTAAAATGAGTAAGTCTGTCAAAATGTCGAAGGGTCCCACAATCCGAGAGAAACACGAGCATGCCATTAGGACGCGTATATACAGAATGTTTAGTGAAGGTATGTAGAAAAATGTTTCCTATGCCATTTTTACACACTTTTATTTAACTTCACTTCTCTGTTTGTCTACATCAAATCTTACAATCCACTTTTTGAGTGAGTATGAGTGGTATGTAAGTAAAATATTCGAGAGCTCATATTAAATGTTTGTTTAAAACTAGTAGTCACATTTTATAGATTGCGCCACCTACTTTAATCATAGTGAGAAAGAGTGAATGAGAAATTAAAAAAAATTATTATTCACTTTTTAGTGCATTTTCTAATAAAAGTGTGTAATTAAAAAAGTGTTTTTGTATTTTTTATTCATTAATATTGTTTGTTTACTTATTTATTTTAGGTGAACATGTAACTCTACATTCACTGAATAAAAAACTCATTGATCTGGATGGAATCGACATGTCTGTTAGTTCAATGGCTAATGTTTTAAGGGAACTAAAATTCAGATGGCTAAATTGCAGTATTTCCTATAGAAACTATCTTATGGAACAACCACAAGTAGCTCAAAAAAGATTACATTTTCTGAGAGAATTCAAGAACAATGAGAGTTCTCCTTACCCTCTACAGCCTGTTTTTTTTTGGAAGAGACCTGGATTTTTAGTAAAGGTAGTTTTCGCAAGAGTTGGCAAGATGGTAGCACTAAGACGAGTGGTGAAGGTGTGCGGTACATTATTTTACATGCAGGTTCTGAGAATGGTTTTGTCGAAAATTGTAGTTTGATTTTCAAAAGTGGGAGTAAATCTGGAGACTATCATGATTCAATGAATTCGAATAACTTAGAAAAATGGTTTGAACAACAGCTCCTGCCGAATTTAAAAGAACCTTCTTTAATAATAATGGTCAATGCATCTTACCATTCAAGTTTAGTTGAGAAAATCCCTAATTCATCTTGGACTAAGCAATCTTTAATTAGTTGGTTACAAGAAAGGTGTATACCTTTTCCAGCATCTAGCATGAAAGATGAAATTATGAAAATTGTGAAGAAACATATACCGGATAAAGAATACAAGTATGTAATTTATTGTAGGAGGTAAGGCTCAACAGTGTTAATGTAAGCGTGCTGTTTTATAGATTAGATAGACTGGCTCTTCAGCACGGTCATCGTATTTTAAGACTACCTCCATACCATTGCCAGTTCAATCCAATAGAAATGGTTTGGTCCGAGCTCAAACGGTATTACGATGCTAAGATAACCTCTGTTGACCGTGTAACTGCAGCAACAATAATAAATGTTTGGCAAGAGGCAATTGAGCAGGTATGAACAAATAAGTTTACGTTTCTGCCGTACTGCCAGTATTTTGATTTTTTTTTTGGGAGTCCTGAAGACTGTATTTTAATTATATTTATATTATTGTAGGTTACACCAGAAAAATGGAAAAAATATGTTAGGCATACCCAAAACATTATAGAGGAATATTGGGAAATAGCAAAAATTATTGACGCTAGTGATACTTTGCCAGTAATTGTTGACTTGAATGAGTCGGAATGTGAATCAGATTGGGACTTATGGGAAGATGACTGCGAAAATTGAACTTTCATAATCCTCTTCTTTTCAATTTTTTATTAGTTGGTTGGTTTCTTGACTATTTACTATGTTTATGTTTGTTTTCTACTGAACGTGTAACTGAAGATAGAATACTCTAGTTTTTGGAAAGAAGCTATTCAATGGCAGAGCAAATGGTCGTAGCTTCAAAAAGCTATAGAATAATATCTATTTTGTTAAATTTTAAATATATCTGAGGTGCTTTAGGAGTTTTTGACAACACTCCTGAGACTCTCCTCAGAAACTATGTAGAAGTAAGGGGGCCCAATAGATCTTTTAGGTCTCAGTGAATGTCAAAATACATATATACATAAATTTTCAATACACCACCTGTACATATTTTAATGAAGATCAAGTACATGAGGTCAGTAAAGACATCAATAAGACAGTGGCCACATTTAAACAAATAAAACAATGAAATTCACTAACAATAAGAATTATAAGTGAAGAATACCTTTTTCCATAAAACTTTAGAATAAAATAGGGTTCCATATGGTGCAGACTTAATTGAACAGGCTGTATAATTCTTTTGCAGGACTATATTTACTAATGAAAAGTTATTTTAATATGTAAATTGAATATACAATTTGTTTTATTTTGCAGTGTTTTCATATCCCAAGTATTATTAATTTCATATCATTTTCGAATATGGCTGAATACGATCCTGATCATTTTATTTATCAAATTTAAGGTTAGCTAAATGTCAATATAGCAAATATAATAAACGACATACCGAAAACCCGGATATACGTCACAAACGATGACGCACACCAAAAAGGCTATTGTAAGAACTCTACTTACATAGGTACACTGAAATTAATCAACAATAATTATATCAAACGTGGGGTTGAAACTTTAAATTTTAAAATCTCTGACAACAAAAACATTAAAAAACTCTTTGCAGAATAAAAATACTTCTTAGGGCGCGTTGTATCGCACACCTAAACTCGGTTTAATTATAACTGATGTTTAGACTGTGACATATTGATTTATTTATTATCATTAATTACATCAGTCTAAACATCAGTTATAATTAAACCGAGTTTAGGTGTTCGATACAACGCGCCCTTAATCAAATACCTTTCCACCACAAGCTTAAACACGCTGGCCGCTAATTTATTTTATCTTATTAACTTACTAAAAAAAATGGACCCCATAAAACTTTGTGCCTATCTTGACATCTATAACTACTTTTACAATTATATTTAATTTAACAAGTTATCTTCTTAATAGGCATGATGACTGATTTTGAAAAACTGCTCCACGATGTTTTCACATATATACTTTATCTACAATAAATGTTATTTCTCTAAGAAAAGAAGTTTTTAAAGGAGAAATTTACCTTTTAAAAATGTATTTTAAATTCTACGCCAAAACGCTAGAATAGTAATGGCGTCTGTCTGTGACATCATCAATTCGTAAATACCATTTATAGGTGATATGTGTCATTCTTAGAACATAAAACAGACTGTTTTATGTCAAACTTCAAACACTTGACAGCTTGCAGGTTAGAAGTATATTTTGATACATAATTTGAAACATTTTGTGCGATTAATTATCATAGCAATGAATCCTAATGTGTATTGATGGTGTGCGGTTCCACAATGTAAGAATACATCAATAAAAACTCCGAAAAAGATATTTGTTAACGTTCCAATGAAAAAAATGATTAGAGATAGGTGGCTAAATCTTGCAAGAAGAGATCCAGCAACTGTATCTTCAAATTCGGTCATATATTTCTGCGAAGACCATTTTGACGTAAGTATTTACTTTAATAAGTATATAATAATTAAGTGGTTAATGAAATATCAAGATTAATCAATAACATTGTTTATCTCTTCTTAGAGGTCTTATTTCATTTATTTACTGTCTACATTAGTACCTACTTATCTAAAAACTTTATTCTGGTTTTAGTTACCAAATGATATGGAAAATTATATTCAGTATCATGTTATGGGTACAATTTCAAAAGTGAAAATGAAGTCAGGCTGTGTCCCCACAAGATTTGAATTGCAACCAGAAAAAATAATATGAACTCCTAATACTACAGAACAACCATGTGTTCCGAAAAAACAAAGGAAGATGCTGATTGAAGAAAGTAAAAAATATTTAGCAGAAAAAAGTACACCTACAAAACATATAGAACCTGTAGGATCTTCATCGGAAACTCCAGGTACCTACATATGAATTTATTTTTTTCACTACCTATATCAACAAATTAATTCCTTTTTTTTAGTTCAAGTAACATTTTTTTTTGTATTCCTCTCTTTCAATAATATTACACTGAGAACTAATTTTCCTTCTTCATAAAATTAAACTTTGTTATCATAGATCTATGTGTCATATAGTCATGCCAAAAATATTTACATTTAAAGTATAAGATATTTTTGTTAGGTATATATTTTGTATACTATCCAGCCAGTCTACAAGCTAACCATATAAACACTTTAACATATATATAATATATCTTTATTTCCATTTTGTAGTATTAGAAACAATAGAAGAACATTACGATGGATCTCCTACCTACCCAAAAACATGTGATAAATCAGTACAACTATATACCTACCCAAAAACATGTGACAAATCAGTACAAGTATATGATGATGGACCTACTACCTACCCAAAATCATGTGATAAATCAGTACAAGTATATATAACTTACAAATTTAGAAGTAAAGCTGTTCAGACAGAATTTAAATTAGTAAACCAGTCAACATCACCCATGAAACCTGATCACTGTTCAGTATCAACATCTCCTTTTAAAATAAAAAGTTGTGGTTCTACTAAACCAGCATATTTGAATTTTCAAAAATAATAATAGAACAATCTGACAGTGATACTACTTCATATTCTCCATCTATATCTCAACAAGAAACATCATCTTCAACAAAATCTTTTCAAATGAAATCCACTTCAGACTGCAGAGAATTAAGTGAAGAAACAAAAAAAGAAGAGGCATTTAATTAAAATCATGAAGAGCCCACGGTCTTATATAGGTCTTCCTAAATGCTGTACTTATTTATTAGACATAATTGAAGAACAGACAAGAATTCCTACCAATCATATACTGCTTTGTTTAAAAAAAATTAGATTAAATAGCACATTTAGAGAGCTTGCCGACGATTTTTCTATGAGTACAACATATGCAAGCAAAATATATATTTTTTAAAATATACCAGTATTAGCCAGCATTATGAAACCATTTCTTGTAACTCTGGATAAAGATTTAACAAAACGTACATTGCCAATGGCTTTCAGACATAAATTTCACGGCACAAGTTGTATAATAGACTGTCTAGAAATTGAGATGCAAAAGCCTTCTAGAAGTGTTAGTCAAGCAGTATCATGGTCGGAATACAAAAAATGTAACACCATAAAATTTCTAGTGTCTTGTACACCAAATGGTTTGGTAAATTATATTTCACCAGGCTATGGAGGTAGAATCACCGATACATGTTTAGTTGAATCATGTGACTTCATTAAGTGTTATGGTATGTGTGTGATGGCGGACAGAGGGTCCAAACATATACAACAATACTTATTTACTGCTGGTGTGCATCTTGTACGACCCCCAAGTGTTGTCACTGGAACCAAATTATCAAAACATGAAGTGAAGGAAACAAAGCAGATAGCTAGTTTAAGGATACATGTTGAGAGAGTGATTAGACGCTTAAGAGAATTTAATATGTTGAAGCCGCATGCATGTTTGAATACAAACTTTCTAAAAGTACTTGATGATATTGTAATCGCATGTGCTTTAGTAAATTTACAAGACTCTCTAATTAAATAAAACTACAAAATTACCATTTGTGCATTTTATTTACATAAAATTACATTATACTCCTATGCAACACTGGGTACACATTTTCCTTCCACAAGCCCACCACAAGTTTAAGAAAATCAGAAATGTATTTTTCATCAAATGATACACTGATGATTTTTATTTTTTTATTTGTAGTGTAATCACTATCAACCACACAAAAGTATCCCTTTTTAAAACCTGTTAAATACATTTGGATCTGCATCTGAGTATTAAACTTTGCAGTAGGTTTGCCATTATGTACATAAGTCTGATATGTCTTTGCACTTGTGGGGCATTTGATTTCTATGATGACATCGCCACAGATTCCATCTGGTGATCCAGCTATATTGGGTACTGTTTGGACAGCATGAGACCACATTTTTTAATTTTTTTTCCCAGTATGTTACTGACAGTTTTTCTCACTTCATCTTCTAAAACTCTACCACGTTTCATTGCTGATGTGTCTGGTATTCTCCCTCCCATTATTAATGCCATAAGAGTACCATCATTTGTTTTACACCTACTAAATTCGTAAGCTCGAGATGCTGTTATTCTGCCATAACGCAGTTCAAACCAAAGACTGTTTTGGTGCTGTTGTCTGGTCTCCTCCTCTACTTCAGCAATAACTTTGTTAGATAGCTTCACTTTTTCCAGAAATGTCTAGCAGGACTTCTTATATTTCAGCACAAGTTGATGCATAGATAAACTATGAGTACTATTAAGACTATACTCAGGTTGGTATTTTAATAACTCACAGTTATTTAGTTTTCGTTTCTTTCCCATCTCTAAAAACTTTTCGAGAACTGTAGAATTTGATGGCAAGCTAGGTTTACCTTTTGACAAGTCCTTCACTGTCATGCCCTTCAGGCTAGTTCCAACAAAGGACAGTTTTGATTTTTTCCAGTAGCATGCTACCGCTGTACAGGATGGCTCTTCACTTCTACCGTGGATCCATAAGAGAAATGCTATGGAGTGCTTGCAGCCCCCACTAGAAGCGACACAATCGTGACATTGATTCGATGTAACAATTTCTTCTTCCTCATCCACTATGATTGTAACAGCATACAATTTTGCATGTATTTTATGCTCTGGACAAATTTTTCCCTTCACTGTTCACATTTTTCCATCACGTTTGAGCTGTACGTAGCTCACAGCGTCATCACCATATGATGGTCGTGATGATCTGAAATAAGAAGAATTTATAGTAGTTTTGTGATATTTTCACATAATCTATAAGTACTAAATTTTGATATAGGTACAATATGTATATACTTAATTTCATGATTTGAGTTCTAGATTATGTCATAACTACTAATATAATATGCAGTACTTACATAGAAGTTTTAACATTTCGAAACTCAACTGAACAAAAGTCATTGTTAGACGAAAAAAAAGCTGCAACCATGACCAAATCGATTCTTGGCAAATTTGAACTGTTTGCCTTGATGAAACCTTGTTCCATAACTAACGTTTCCTTGACGTTTTCTTTGTAATAAAAAACACAGATACTTAATAGTTTATAACGATAAAATAGCACATTAACCAAGCAAAGCCAACAAACACAAACAAAGGAAATTCAAAACAGAACAGATGTCCGGACGAATGACAAAATATCAAGGTCAAATTTGCGAAAGTACGACGTCACTCTCTTCTGATTGGCGTTTGAGCTAAGATGGCGGATTGTTAAATTTTGTGCTTATATTTTTATTAAAATAAAGGTCACACATGTAAAAAAAAAATGGGTAATTTTTTTAGGATCTCTACATCATATATAATTATGTCACATCAATATTTTAGTGATTCTTAGTAACTGTCATCATGCCTATTGTACCACTTGTGTTTTTTTAAATGTGAAATTCCTTATAGCTGAGTACACATGTCTAGAGAGTCAAGAAAACATTGTATTCTGTGTAAAAATTTTAATTTTAAAAAATATTGCAAAGCGCTTTCGGCTGTTACGCCATCATCAGTGCGATACCTGCAAGTAAGTAATAATAGTTGTAATTTTATAAAATAGGAAATTATTAAAGAATTACTTACTCGTCAAGTATATATACAAGAAACCATAGTAAAAAATCGACAACACATTGACTGAACAATCATAAAAATTTTAGTACTACATTAAAATTTAAATCTTAAATATTCCCCTATTTGGGGTAAACTGTCGTTAAGTTTTAAACATTTTTAATTATATATTTCTAACAGCTATCGTGTTTGACAGTGAGTACATTAAGGTTGACAAACAACAAAACTAAATTGAATTATGACAAGTGACAGTCTAGGTGAACACAGAACTCAAGTTATCCAAAGTGAGCACAGAACTAACATTGTGACAATTAAGTAGGTATAGATGTAAATATTGAAACAAATAATTTCAATTTGTAAAAATTGTTAATTATGCAATTTGGTAATGTCCCAACACAAATATGTAAATTTCTTAAATAAAAATTGTAACAAATTTGAAATTAAGGTCTAATGAGAACCATTTTTCAAACACAATAGAATCAGAAAAAGATTAAGGGTCTAATGAGAACCCATTGCTAAACCTCAATCAAAAAGAAAATTTACACATGAGTACAAAGAAATTCCAAAAACAAATAAATTAAATTAAAGTTTAAATCTGTAAATTTCAAGGAGTGTAGAAATCGAAGAAATTTCGAATAATGAATCGTGTAATTTGGTAATTTATCAAAACAAACAACATATCATCTAAACTGAGAAAAAAGATTTGATTTAAAGTCTAATGAGAACCTATTACTCAAATCTCATTCAAAAAACCCCCGAAAAAGATTGTGGGCCTAATGAGAACCTGTTACCAAATCTAATTCAAAACAGATAAATAAATTGTTAGTAAAGAGAAACTCCAAAACCAATAACTATTCAAAGAATAAAGTCAGTAAAAACCAAAACTTAACACAAACAAACATTTTAACAATAAAAATCTAAGTAATCTAAAGAAAAACATTTCAAACAATAGTCAAACTATGTATTCCGGTAATATCCCAAAACCAATATGAAAGTCATTCTCATTGAGAAAGATCTGATTTAGAGTCTAATGAGAACCTATTACTCAAATCTCCTACAAACCAGAACCAGATTAAGGGTCTAATGAGAACCCGTTACCAAATCAAATTCAAACAAATAACTCAAACACTTTTTTTAAATGCTTCATGTTTTATTTGTTGAACATGTGATGAACAAACATTTTTCTCGTTCTATTTTGATGGACTTCAAGAAAAATACTTGTTTATTTAAATTATTTCTTATTTGTAATAAGTGGTACATACAATATAATGTACCTACTCATATGAAGTTTGATGTCCATCTTCAAAACAACATAATAAACAGCATTATGCTGATAAATGTAATAACAATTATAAATTATAATCTGGCATCACATAGACTGTTGGGTACAGTAAAAGGATTATGGTTGTATTAGACTTTTCAACAACTTACCAGTTAAGAATGTTTTAGATTTAGCCCTAAATTTAGAATTTTACACAGTTGAAGAATATATCTTCAGGTGGACCTGTAGGAAGGACAAGAAAATCTACTTTTGCTTTTTAATTTTTTATACAGGGTGGGGCAAACTTCTGACATAGGAGGATTACATCGTTGTGGTAAGAGATTTTTTGTGTGGTAATAAGTACAGTTACTGAGGGCAGAGAGAGAGAAATAAACTTTATTGATACTATTGCATCTAAAGGCCATCGACCGAAGTCTTTCAGACACTCAGTTACTGAGGGCACATTTTGAAAATACTTTCGATTCTACAGGGTGTTCCAAAACCACGTAGCAGCACAAACGTACTATATTTTGTTCAAGAATCGAAAAGATCTCACCAAGAGAGAGCGTTACAAAAATATAGCGTTCTAATATATTATAAGGGTGTTTTACAAAGGTATGGCCAATTATTAGCAAAAAAGACCTCCTCTTTAACATTCTGCAAAACAGTAAATCAAAATAAATAAACAGGTCTTCAAATGTTATTCACATATCATTGGCTGAGGCTTCTTTAATACAGGGTGAAACAGAACGCAAATCAAGCAATATCTCCAAAATTTTAAATGAATCACCGTATAAGTCTTTTTACAGTTTGTTAGTACAATTAATAATCTTTCAAACGATGTAGTACATTTAGGGTATAAGTTGATGGAAAATCGTAAATATTTTATGATAATGGTCAAAAACAAGTATTTTACGTACACAAATTAAATGGTATTAAATTTTTACATGCACCGTCTTGTAAATTTTAAAATCTCTAAGGCATACATTTTAATCGTAATTCTGGATGCATTTAAAATATCTTTTACTTTTACCATTAGAGGAAGGAAATACTTAATCGGAATTATGTTGGAAGCAATATTTTTGTTTACTGTAAGTTGGCTAATGTCATTATAGTACTAATAAATATAAAAGCAGTTTGCAGTCTTCACGAAATAATTAAATCATCACAAACAGTATATCTTAGTTATGTAAAATGCAAGCTTGTATTTTATTTTCCAATTTTTTCTATTTTTAAAAAACTAACAATTATGGAAACCAACATTATAAAAACATTACATAAATAAACATTGACATTTTATAAAAAGTATAGTTTATGGTAAGTGTTCAAAATGGCGACCATTTACTTCCATACACTTCTCAATTCTTTTCAAAAACGAGGATCTTACTCTTTCTAACATAGCTGGAGTTATTGTGAAAAATTCGTTACGAATCCTTTCTTTCATGTCTTCTCTGGTAGTAGGTTCTGTTTAATACACAAGTTGCTTGATGTATCCCCATAAAAAGAAATCCATCGGTGTGAGATCTGGAGCTAGAGGAGGCCACGAAATTGGTCCATCACGTCCTATCCACCTGCCGGTAAAATGTCTGTTTAACCACCGATGTACACAACGAACGTAATGTACAGATGCTCCATCTTGTTGGAACCACAAGTTAACTCTTGTGTTTAAATCAACTTCCTCCAATAATTCTCCCAAATGGTTTTTTAGAAATTTGTAATACCTTCTTCCAGTGAGGCTACCTTCAAAAAAGTATGGTCCTATAACTGTATCTCCTACGATTCCTTCCCTTACATTTACGTTTCGACAAATCCTCGTAGACCCTTCACAC
The DNA here is from genome assembly GCA_949126875.1 of Lochmaea capreae. NCBI lineage: Eukaryota > Metazoa > Arthropoda > Insecta > Coleoptera > Chrysomelidae > Lochmaea > Lochmaea capreae. The sequence continues at coordinate 10,552,883 of OX421404.1, read as the reverse complement.
AGACCACTACATAAAATACTTTGGAGCGAGACCCAAGACGTGCAAGAATTCGAACTAAACACCATTACTTACGGTATGGCATCGTCGCCTTGGCTAAGTGTAAGGTTAATTAGCTTCAGAAAATGTCGATGTATACCCCAAGGCGTCTGAAGTTATTGCAAGACGAGGAAAACCGTTTGAAATATTTTCCGACAATGGGACGACCTTTCTCGTAGCTAAATCTGAAATCAAGGAACTCGGTAAATTCATATACTTAAATCAAAATAAATTGCAAGAATCTCTCAACACTTTTGGGGTGAACTGGAAATTCATTCCTGCCTTCTGTCCTCATATGGGTGGGATTTGGGAAGCCGGTATTAAATCGACAAAATCTCATTTAAAAAAGGTTTTAGGTAATGCCAAATGTACTTTTGAAGAGTTATCCACAGTTTTGACGGAAATTGAGGGCATTCTAAATTCACGGCCTATTACCCCACTCTATCCCGACCCTGTTGATTTCCAAGCCCTTACTCCCTCTCACTTTCTCATTGGACGTGCACTTACTTCGCTGCCAGATCCAGACATGACGCAGTTACTTATGAATAGGTTATCTAGATTTCAATTCATTCAACGCCTACAGCAGTTATTTTGGGCTCGATGGTCCAAGGGATATATTTCGGAGATGCAGTCTCGCACCAAGTGGAAGTCCAACCAAGGCTCCTCAACAGTCGATTCACTGGTACTGTTAAAGGATGACCACACCCCACCATTAAGGTGGCCTTTGGGACGAGTTCACAAACTTTATTTCGGCCCCGATGGAGTCGCACGTGTAGCGGACGTTAAGACGGGCTCCAAAATAGTGCGACGTTCATTTGCAAGACTGTGTAAGCTTCCCGTGGAAGACGAACACTAGTGTAATTTCTTTGAAATGGTTTTATATTTCAGAACATTATTTATTTTATAAGGTTATTATTCGTTTGTTTTATGACTACATTGTATTAACGTTTTGATGTTATGTGATAACTACATTTATTTTATTGAAAGTCAATCCTTTCAAGGCCGGGGGTATGTTTCCGCAAATTTTGTCACTACGGTAACCCTGTATAACCGGCCGAACAGACTTTCTACGCCACTCTTTTTTGTCAACCGTTGAAAAAAAAAATGTAATGTCAATGTCAATAAATAAGTTTGTCTTACAAAATATCAATTTTAACCCGTGTGAAAAGTATTAATCTCAACAAGCACGTAAGAAGAATAGCAGGAAAAACAAAGTGGGACAAATGTAGAAATGAAGAGATGAGACAAATAACAAAACAAGGACCAATAATAAGGAAAATAAAGAGAAAACAATTAAATTAGTATGGACATATTTTCAGAATGTAAACTGACAGAATTACAAGATGATGGAAGCGGGAAGTACTATCCACAGAAGAAGGGGTAGACCGAGAAGAAAGTGGATAGACCAAATAAAGGATATAGGTGATAAGAAAGGAAAAACTGTAGATTAATTAAAAAGATTAGCAAGAGACAGGAAAGAGTGGAAGCATTGGGTACAAGAGGAACCGGAATCCTCGCTCGACACCTGAAAAGGTAGAAGGAGAAGAGAAGAGAAGAAGAAGGGTCCGATTATCTGGTTTGAAGAGATGAGGCACAGTGTACAGATATGTATGAACAACGCAAACCACAACACAAATAATTTGTTCTGAAATTTTCCTTCCCCAGTGGTAAAAAAATTTCAGGCAACTTGGACCGAAGTTCTCCATTAGATGGTGCTATCATAATTTTTTATTTATTTAACTATGAAAGTATGTCAGTTTATAACCCCATGATACCATTCTGTGTGCTGTGAAATAACTAATTAATTTCAAAAATTGCTGTTCCAGTCTCAACTACCCCATTGTTTCAAATGATTTGTATTGCTTTTCTTTTACAGAAGATCTCCTATCTCGAATACTTTCATCGGATGGATGCAAAAATGGTTTACCTACTATAAGCAATCTTTTGCTTGAACCATTTTTCTCCACGATTCATTTATCGTTTGTCCCCACTGATAAAGCCCATTTCAAACTTCCAACTTCGACAAAAGAGCAACTAAAGCATGCTGCTCATAAAATAGAAGAAAGGTTGAGGGACGATCAAAAAGTAGTTCGGAGCCAGAAGAAGTTAGTTAAAGTTCAAGAGATGATGAGTTGTGAAGAAGAGAAAAAGAAACAAGCTAGACATAAAATGGTAAGCCACTAAGAGAGACATTCAAACAAAATTTGAGATCATAATTTTCAATTTTCTAGAATTTTAACAATAATGTTGTTTTTAGGAAAGATTAGCTAAAGAACAGCATAAACACAACAGAAGACTTGAAAAAGCTAACAGTATTAATGGCGAAAGATGTGAAAGTGTAAATAGTAGTGGAGCCACTTCAATTGGAACGTCTACACCTCCTTCGATGACAGGTGAAACTATTTTCCTTTTATATATACTGCAGTAGAAACACTAAATCTTTACCGTCACCTGACTTAATCCTCGATATTATCAAACACATACTTTTTATGAACTATTCTCTGCTATTAATATTAAACACACAAAACCTCATGCAATAGCGATTGACTTTTGCACAGAACTACTGACCTATTTTCCGAAAAAAGTTTAGGCAAGTGTCCCTCTTCCATCCAGTAGTTTCCTAGGTGTTGTGACCTAGGATTCTGACAAACCGAAAGTATGTGGTGTTCCATTCCAAAGAATCTACATTCTACTTACTCCACTAGTTTGAGCTTCTCGAGTTGCCCATAGGACACTTGTCACAACTCTTAGTGCAGTCTTATTCTGGCTTCGGCATTCATTCGTTTTCATGTGGTTGTAGTTTCTCAGGATTGTCTTAGATGTTTTCAATGTTCATATTTTATCTTCGGTACTACCTATTTCTGATTGTTTCAAGCCTTCTCTTCGTAGTTCATCTTATTTTTTATTTCCTTCTATTTCAATGTGTCCTAGAACCACCAGTAGGGTCACGATGTTGCCCTCGTCTAGTTTATTGAGGTTTCCTAGTCAATCCCATACCGTTTTAGAACTGATTACGCAAGAACTAAGTGCTTTAATGGCTACTTGACTATATATATTTATACCCAAACCAGGCAGGATGGACTACACCTTACCAAAAGCATTCCGACCAATTAGTCTCACATCGTTCTTTTTGAAAACAATGGAGAGGTTATGCGAGCGGTATATAAGAGACGAAGTGCTAGTTCACAACCCACTTCATCCAAATCAGCATGCATATACTCCGGGAAGGTCCACCGATTCGGCCCTTCACCAAGTGGTTGGCAGAATCGAAAGATCATTGGACAACAAAGAATCCACCCTGGGTATATTCATAGACATCGAGGGAGCGTTTGATAAAACAACCTTTCCAACAATTACCCAGCAACTCAACTCCAGGAATGTACCTCTGGTAGTAGGAGAATGGATACTCAAGATGCTCTCTAGTAGAGCAATAAGTATTAATGTAGAGGACATCACAGTAAGAGGACTGGTCATGAGGGGATGTCCACAAGGAGGAGTCTTATCACCCCTTCTGTGGAACATGGTTCTAGACACCCTGATTAATCACCTCAACAACAATGGATTCTACACAATTGCTTACGCAGATGACATAGTTATCTTGCAGACCGGCAAATTTGTGAACACACTGTGCGATAGAGCGCAGGATGGGCTTAAATTAATTGAAAAATGGTGCAAGGAACACTCACTGTCGATCAATCCCAGAAAGACTGAGATGGTCCTTTTCACCAGGAAAAGAAGTTTATCGGGTTTGAAACCTCCTGAAATCTTCAAAAGCAAACTAAACTTTTCGGAAGAGGTGAAATACCTTGGTATTACCCTCGACAGGAAACTAACATGGAACTCTCATCTACACAACAGAGCAAAAAGAGCATATGTGGCTTATGAGCAGTGTCGGAGGACAGTGGGACGCACATGGGGTTTGTCACCCCGTGTGGTTACTTGGATCTACACTGCAATAATAAGACCCATGTTAACGTATGGAGCAATTGCATGGGGACCGAAGGTTCTACAAGCAACGGCCATCCAAAAATTATATCAAATACAGCGAATGGCTTGCTTAAACATCACAGGAGCCATGAGAACAACACCAACCGCATCAATGGAACTAATTACTGGTCTGACCCCTCTGGACCTGTACGTCAAGGAGGTTGCGTTAATGGCCATGGTACGATTGCGCACGGCTGGTGTAAACCCCGAAGTAGGAGTGGGCCAATTGAGGTTGAGCCTGTGGCAGGAAGCGCTCAATGCGCTACCTCTGCTGCAGGCAACCAATGATGCAATTGAACCCAGGTTTTTGTTTAACAAACCCTACAAAATTCAAATAAAACACAGAGCCAGGTGCTGCAAATGCAATACGCATATATACAGATGGTTCAAAAATGAAAGAAGGCTCAGGATGTGGAGTTTACTCAAGAGCACTAAGCCTAAAGATGAAGTGGGGAATGGGAAACAATACCAGCGTAGTTCAAACAGAACTGGCTGGTATCTCAATTGCCACAAAAGAACTAACCAGAAGAGGAATTTCTGGCAAAAACATAATAATCTGCACTGATAGTAGACAAGCCCTATTAGCCTTAAACAGACAACGTGTTATATCGAGGCTAGTACTAGAGTGCCACCAAGATTTAGCTGACGCCTCGGCAGATAACAATATTATCCTGAGGTGGGTTAAAGGGCACGACAGGAGTAAAGGAAATCGCATTGCTGATTCTTTAGCCAGTGAAGCCGCTGGACTAAAAATTCTAGGACCCAGTGACACCTACGGCCTAACGACTTCGACAATTGCGGAACTAGCCAAACGCTACACCCATACTCAATCCCTTAAGAGATGGGATGGAATCAAAGGATGCAGTCTTGCCAGGATCACCCTGGGCGACCCTGGGAAGCTGGAGCCGAAAAAATATTTGGCGATGACCAGGAGAAACCTACGTTTAACAGTAGGATTTCTGACTGGTCACTGTCAACTAGGGAAACACCTCCATTCTATGGGGCTAGTGGACACACCTCTATGCAGGATGTGTGAACAGGAAGATGAAACTGTCAGGCATGTCTTATGCGAGTGTCCGGAGTTATCGTCAATAAGAGAGTGTGTGTTCGGTGAGTCTTGGCCTACACCTGCCGATATAAAGGAGATGTCTCCTAGTGACCTGTCCACCTTCCTGAGAAGGACAGGATGGACAATGACCTAGGAAGACAACTCCTCGGGAGGATGTACAATGGGTCACATGTGGCCTAAGTGCTGTGAGCCTACACTCACCCTCCCTACTCTACAGATACAGAGATAGGCTACTTGACTATCCTATATTATGACTATCATTTGCCTTCTATAACCTTTATCAATATTGATAACTTGCAATGAAGTTGGTATGAGCTGGTATTTATTATCGAAATTTTAGGGGTTTTGTTATTGAAGCTATATTAAGATATCTATTGGCCTGTTTTTTTCAATTTTAGATTGATAAGTAGGTATTTCATATATTAAACTTCTAACCTTTTGATATTTCAAAACTTTTAATGAGGCATAAAGTGATGGAAGTTGGAAACATACAATACATATGATTCTACAACAAGGACTTATATGTTGAAATAATTAGATATTTCCTAAGCAAAAAATATTTTTTACAAAATCTGAAATACGTCGAATTTTAATTTTATTGTTCTACACATTACATCAAAATTTAATTATACAGGTTGATACATGTTAATGTGATGGCATCATCAATAATAACTACGACCCTAGTTTAATTGACAATATCATAACTACAAAGATGGAAAAACAAACTTTAGAAAAACAAGTATTTCTTTTCAAAACCAATAATAAACAGTTTAAATATTCAACATGTTTTGAAAAACCGGCTCTGAATCATATTTCGAAAACAGCATTCTAGAAATTCTCACTCACACTATCTCTTCTAATATCAAAAGTAAAAATGTAAATCTAATACAAAGTGATGAAATGAATGTGACTGTATTTTGATAGCAATTGATACTCACTTACTTTCAGGTAGTCAACGAAATAATTATTACACTTATTAAAATATTCCAATCAGTGTATGATCGAAGAAATAAGAAAAATTATATATACGGATACATGCAATGAGAAACGGATCATAGCTGTTTAATTTATTATACTCTAAATTCTAAATATTCCACCAACAGAACATTTTTATAAATTTACTTTAATACATATAAACTATTTAGCTGAACAACTGGATTTAGAAAGGACCGGCCACAGTTGAGACTATGGAGTGGTGGAAATTGTACGATATGTTGTCCAAATAAACGATTTTTAATTTGTTGAATCTTGATGTTGGTCGACTAGTTCAAAAGCAGTTCCGATACAATGCTTAAAACATCTATGATACATTTCAATGTGCATGTATTTGTATATCAAATCAGAATTAGATAAGCAAGAAAAGCTTATTTCAACTGTGGGTGGCCGGTTTTTTTCTTCTTTTTTTCATTATATTTTAAATAAATATTTAATTTTTATGTAGGATCGAATGTTCCATCGCCGCCTCCACCACCACCACCGCCCCCTGCACCACCGATTGGTGATGTACCGACTATACCGCCATTTATAAACGGATCCGCTGCTCCCGAAGCGACTAAAGACCGTTCGGAATTATTAGGAGCCATTTGCAATTTTAATAAATCTGCATTGCGTAAAACCAAAGTTTCTTGAATTTTTATTAATAAAAACGCAGAGCTGGTCGAGCAGCTTTTAAAGATCACGTAAGTATACTTTTTTTTTATTCCAAATATGGTCACAAATTTTTGATTTTTCAAGTTCACTCGCCATTGAACAATGTATATAGCGTATACCACATCTTATAAATCCAATCAAGTCCTTCACAGAGGCGTCTCAAACATCAAAATTTGGCACTTCTTTGAAAGGTTCAAACGATTTGAAAAATGTATATGCCCCTCTGCTTAATAGTTTTTGATCATTTTGAATATTATCCGTATTCCTTTTTAAAAATGTCAGGGATTGTACAATTTTTTTTTTAATTTTCAAAGACGACACTGGTAATTGACCCATTAGTCACAAATTGTGTATCTATATGGAGATCCGCGTTGATTATTTCCATTTGTTGGGGGCATTTTAATGAATTGTTTTTACAATAAGGCCATTGCCCTGGATGATCCATGCACAGATCTACCAGCAATTATGGAGTCCACGCAAAACTTTTTGTTAAATTTCTACTTGGATAGACTGTTACAATAGTCTTGCCTGGGAACACCAAATTCGATTAATTCCATTTCATGCAGGTCATCAAAAACGTTCTATCCATCCATTCCATCCAATATAAATTTCATTTTCTTAATTTAATAACCTAACCACTCAATATTTTGTTTTGGCTGCCGAGACATAACCTAACTTTCACAAAAGTACGACGCTCCACGCGTAAGTTGTCCTTAACGCAAGTGTAGGTTCTACTCGAATCCTGCTTATGCAGAAGTGCAGTTCGGCCTTACCATTCTTATATCTTAACAAGGAGTAAATGAATGAATGGAGTGGAATGTTATACCACTGCGTCCAATTTATGTGCAGTGTCCCCTTCAGTACTAATCACGATATTCATTCGACGCCTTTAGTTTCATATTGCCCAGATGCTCGTAAGGTTTACAATGCCTTGTGAGAAAACCACTTCGGATTCTTAGTTTGCTTTTGCTAAGGCTTAACATCATAGTCGGAGAGGACACCGATCTTTTGACCCTATTAACCACCAATGCACAAAACTCTTCAAACCTGGAAATGAGACCATGCTCTGTGGGTGTCATATAACATTTGCATTTTATCACCAAAGGAAGTTGAAATTTTAAAGCCCCGTTAAAATAACAGGGCTTTACAGGAGGCTGTCCACCATGCAGTTGCTGATACTAAATCCTTCATTCCAACGGATCAATTCTTCCTAGCAGCCCTCTATCCTCTAAAACCAATGAGACAAAATCATCCACGAAATATTTTCAAAATTTCTCATTAAACCAAGTTTGAATCTATCAATCCTTTTTTATCTACAGATAATCTAAAAGTTTTAAATAATTTTACCGACTTTTCAGATCTACCATTACCTATTTGTGACTGAAAGAAGCAGCGACTGAAACAAGAAGTAAACGCATATAAATATATAAAGGTAGCATTTAACTTTGTGCATGATAATCACAAGCTGTTAAAACACTATTTTAAATTGACTTATAAATAAATCGATACTTTTAACGGACAAGGAGGTAAATCTCGATATATTTCTATTTAATGTTATCACTAGCATATAGAAATAATATTTATATCTATCGATCGAACAGAAGGGAAATCTTCACAATAAAATGCTTGTTGTCATTTTATTCCTTTGATGTCTACATATTTATTAAAATTGTAAATAATATGTAATATATTTCTATGTATAAACTGTACCTTCTAAATAATCACCCGGTATGGAATGAACAAAGTACATGATACAACTCTTCCATCTTTCGAAGTAATTACAACTATAGCCTGATAGCTTTGTGTCCGTACACTTGCAAAAATACTAATCTCAATTCATCCAAACTTCCTAGATTACAGAAAAATGTAACACTATATCTGGCACTATTGAGTTCTATCGTGTTAACGCTATGTAGTAAGAGCGCTTAGGACCAAATTTTCTTAATATAGTATTAGTGCCAAATCGTATAAAATAGAGCGTAGCGTCAGTTATATTAAAAAGTATATTACGACCCAATGCCTTATATCGCATGCTATTTTTCTTGATCTTGCAACCCAAAGAACTATCATCGCTGCTGCCGATGCGAGACCGTAACTTTGTATCACGTACGCTAGGAAATTCAACTTTCTGTCTACTGTAATGCTTGTTGCTTCGCTAGCAAGCAGTAAAAGTTGCTGTTTCCGGAACAAAATGCATCTGCGACGTACGTTCTTTCGAGTCAGCGGATGCGAAAAAAATGTTTTTTTTTATAAGAAACTTTGTTCTTGAATGTGTTATGAAAATCTATCGTAGAAATCGTTCGTTAACTGGTTGACTTCATAAAATAAGTTGCTTCAAACAATTTACCCTTTCTCAATTCAAAAGAATTAAATTGAAGTTGAAAGACGTTTTAATTGGTTGGTATCTCTATCAACATTATTATGAGTAGTCTTATACTTTGTTACTGTTTTTCTGACAGGCCTACAACTAGTCTGTCCCAGTTCATTACAACCTTTTTTTACAATGAAAATCGCGAATGTTTGCTTATTTCTTCAATTTAATCAGCAAATTGTTTACGGTTTGACCATTTGTGGAATATTATTAAATTCGAAGGTCCCCTTCTGGATTATAGTTTTGTGGCAAGAAAAATACTGACAAATGTTTCCAATAAAATTTGAAGGGGGAATTTTTTTATCCCGTTTAAACTTGTTATAGATATCCACATCTTCATCACACAAGGGTCAATTCTATAAGAAGTGGTTAAAAATTAACCGCTCGCCGTTATATTTGTGTGGTGTCCAATTAAGAGTTTTCTGTTAACATTTTAATAGTATATTATTAAACGAGCAATTTATGATAGCCATTATTCACGCAGGGTGACGTTTGCGTCCCGAGCCTAGGCAAGGGGCGCAAGTCACCCGAGTGAATAATGGCCATAAATTGCGAGTAGAATACTATACTTTGTCCACGGCCCTTGATTTCTTTATTAAATAAGGCGAGTGTAGAACGGAAAGAAATCATTTGGTAGTATTGACAATTCTAACGTAAAAATTAATAAATTTCCTGAGTACGTCAAATGTGGCATATAGAGATGGGCGATACTGTGTAAAGTATCGATACACCGTACCGTTATAAATATATTGTTTTAAAAATATCAATATTAAAAAATACCGGTATGAAAAGTATCAATACTAAAAATTTCGATATTTTATTGATACGATATATTTCAGAAACAAATTTTCTAAACAAAATACGCAGATTTAATAGTTTGTTTCATATTGTACCCCCATCTCTAGTCACCTACGTGAGTGTTGAGTTGTCATGGCATGTTATTTAAATGCATAAGCGTGAATTATTAGTTCATAATTCACTAGAGTGAATTATGAACTCGTAATTCACTATAGTAGATATATGGGTACCATATACCTTTTGTTAGGAGGTAAAATATTGATTTATTATTAAGTGGTCGTGGACAAAGATTATTATGCATACAGAATAGTAAAGATTGTCTAATTTTTAACCATGCGTTAAAATTTAATATTTCCTTACAGAACTGCTCCTACATACAGTTAAATAATATGGATATTTCGACGTCCCTTGGTGCAGTATATATTCTACACTCGCCTTCAAGGTGTTTATTCACTAACTCGAGAGAGCTGCTCACATTTATGTGAGCTCTCTCTTGGGTTTAGTGAATACGGTATTTGCTATTTTGATAAAGAGCGCATGCGCACTTTATCAGAGTTTACTCTCTTAGGAGCTCTCACTTCTTAGTGAATAGACACCCAGGATAATCTCGCTTCTTCTTATACAGTTTCCAATGTTTGGGGTCATACTCTGAGAAAGCCTCTAGTGACATAAAAATTCCATTTTTTTTTTCATTGAATGTGTTGCACTTGCACCAACCATCAAGGTTGTCAAATAATGTCATAACCATGGCGTTTTCAGTAACAAGTTCAAAGACCACTCATAACAAACACCACGCTGTTTGCGTAAAACGATTTTGTTGCTGCATGCTTTTTTCTTTAATATTCAGCTACACTCTCAAAACTTTCTAATTTTTAATTTTTTTTCTCTCATGTTTTTCGTTTCTAGTGAATCTTCATATGTATAGATGATTTTAAAAAATGCGCGTAGGAAAGATATTACGCGTTAAATGTAAATAAACTGAAAAAATCCATGTACATACCTGATTTGTCCTAGTTCGTTAGAAATATCGTTAGAAACTTGAATATTATGTTATTTCTATTTGAGTGCTTTACATCGAAATCGTAGTAATTGAGAAAAATGTATTTCTTGAAATGTTTGTATATCAAAAAAACATATCAAAATACCTAAATACATGGAATATGATAATAAATGTAAAACATTATCCAAACAACAAAAAAACACTTGGTACACCGCCACAACTCTACACATCCGTAATATGTAAAAAACAAATTCAAAATTATGTAGAGTTAGACATGATTGGCAGACATCAAGTCACGTGCATTAACTTCAGCTTTGATTGGTGGAGCTGCGAATACCGAACAGCAAGGTATTAAATTTGGTCAATTGCAACGACGAACAACACGACAACAACGTTTTATAAACGCATGTAAGTGATACCGACCCATTTCAAGCAGTTCCAAGAACGATACTATAAATAGTTGCGCGAACGACACCAAGAATGGTTATATCGCCAGTTGGAACAATCCTATAATTATCCTCATTTTATTACCTTTAGACTCAACTCCAGATAAATTAAAAACTACTACAGATGTAAGGTACTCAGTTGTAATGTGATTACGAAGTGAGGATTATGTATGGAACGATATTTATCCAATTTGAATTTTGGCGATTTCTGTTACATGTATATAATAGATCTTTAAATGGCACTCACGCTGTTGTCAGACTTTACGTTTTTCCCAAAATGTACTTTGTTATTTCGAATACATATCTACGAAGCAATTCCAAAAAATTTCATCTGATTAATAGAGATTGAAAGGAAAATTTTTCATGAACTCGGTTTAAAACTCAGACATCTACCTAGAGAAGCCCATTCTACACATTTTTTAGCTGAAATAATTGGATGGTTCCGTATATTATTCTCACTCTTCATAGGGGATTCTTACTTAGTACTGGTATTACTCAGTTAATTTTAAACTATTTTTAATCAAAGGAAAGGCTTGGGACAACAAAAATAAATGCCCTTTATACCTGTTTTTGTGTATTGAAGTCAACGAACAGTTCCCAGTAATTATTATAATATTGTGTAAAAAGAGCCAAGATTGTCGTAACATTATAAGTATTAACACAGAGATGTCACAAAAATTAAATAATCCATATAATTTTTTTTACATAAAAGTATCTTTATTATCGCTTATTTTGACAATAATGGTCATTAATGATAAAATTGAGTTTCCATCAATTAGTTTCGTGGCAAATACTATGAAGTTTCTAACCAATTTTTACTACAGATATCTTCGAAATCAGACACGATAGAGTTCACTGAAAAATTTCTTTTTTTTTTTTCAAATATTTATTCAGTAAAGTTTTATTGGGTATTTAAACCTTTTCAAACGCAAACATCGTTGATTTTTTTTATTGTCACTATTTTTCAATCCTCTACATGAAAGGTGAACTTTTCTTATAGTTCAGGTTCGTATTGAAAATTAAAATAATTTCATTTTGTTACTCATGAATTTTTTTGAAGACGAATTTCATAAATGGTCGGCTATGATCAACTACATCGTTGTATTTCGCATTGGAAATGCTGCACAAAATTTATATAAAAAATAGTCTGTTTTTGAGAAAAAAGTTGATGATTTCCTTGAGGACACGAAAAGTTGTATAAAGAATTAAGCTACTTTCGCTAGCCAATGTCAAACCAAAAAAATTTTCCTTTACGTTTTTGTTAAATTTTCAATAATAAAGGTGCTACAGCCAATAATAAAAAATTACTTTTTTGTTTCCCTTGTACTGAAAATAACACATTTCAGACATTACATTGGTCCCCTAAAAAGGCAACTTTACTCCCATTTAACCTCTTGTAACTTTTACGGTTTCCAAAATTGCAATGTTGGTACCATTCAAAATGATCAGCCTGTATAAGACTAAAAATAAATTAGTGAAAATTTCCGAGATTATTCTACTAAAAATAGACAATTTTTGTGGTTTGTTGTCCCAAGCCTTTCACTCTAAACCTATTAATGTATTCCACTTTAATTTTTATATAAAGGAAGACCGGCTCTGTAATAACTAAAGTTCATGTATATATTAAATTTAAGGTCTATTTGTGATAAATAAATGTGAATCTTATTATTATTAATTGCTTTATATGAAACATCCAGTGTAACGTATACTTTTTAAAATTTACAGGCAGAACTTTTACCGAACGAGAATTTTTTCCGTTAGTTTATTCTCCAATATTAACGTAGTTGTCGCTGTTTGTCTTCATTGCCCTAGTTATTTATGTGTTGTCTTTAAATGTGTTAAAATTAATACTCTGGCTAGAAATTGAGAATCAATTGAAAATCAATTATCCAAAATTACAACTTTATCATTACTATATAGAGCGCTGTAGACATAGGTATTCTCGTCCGCCATTTTGGTTCCTTGTTGTACGTTGACGTTGTTGTGGTGGTCAAGTATTTGGCATGAGATTCGGTATTTCTACTCAGCATCCTTTCGTTGCACATTCTCAATTTTCTGGTGATAATATAGTCTGAAGGAAAGTTGGTAAAATAAAATGTTCTGTTCAATATCAAAAAATTTTCAACACAATATGTCAGCTCGTCACATGTCAAAACAATAAAATTCAGGAACCAAAATGGCGGATAAGAATACTCATCTCTTTAGTGCGTATCATTACTATACCTTGTTTTAAAACTAAGAGGATCGATTTGAATTTAGTGATTGGTCAGATTGCCACCTGTTTAACACAGTTTTTTTGATATAACTGACAACGACATTTGTCAGTTTTGTGTTTATTTATCTGAAAATATTCACTAAGTACTTCCATCTTTATTACCACCTTTTTAGCGTTTTTAACAAAGTATTTCAATCAAGTTAATTGCTATTTTTATGATTTATTCAGTTTATTAACAAAAATCCAGGCTTGTTTTTCTTGTTAATAATATAAGTTTCCAAGTAAATCTTATATTGGTTAATATTTTTACATTAAATTTACATACATTACAGAATATTATGGTATTTTTCGATATCAAAACTTTTGTTTACTTTTAGTTTGTGCTATACATATCCCTCAAATTTTATTGAAGATTAATTTGAACATACAATTTCATTTTTTGTACATACTTATCTATCCTCAAATTATTAACAAATTTAACATAAACTACTTATTATAACCATACATTTGTTCAAAAAGCCTAAACACGACTCACTCGGAAAACACCCCAAATCCAGTAACTTTCAGTGGTGTGACGGATGCTTCCTAAAATGGTCCTCCTAGTTTAAAAACAAAGTATGCAACAATTTACTCTAAAATGCAACTAAGTATAGTCCAGATACAAACAAAAAAAGGAGAAGGGTTCATTTTCGATTTCGAGAAGCGAGCTGCTGTAGGTTTTCTTAACCTCTGCACCAGTGCTGCATCTATTCTATACCATTCTATTACTATAGACCATTCCAGAATTAGGTCACTGACAGGTCGGACATATTGTGCTGGAGAGCACACAGTTAGACTTAATTTAACAATTAGTTCTTAAAGGTATCTAAAATGCCATCGTTTTGTGTGGAAACCAGGGAGAAGGATATAAGGTGATTATTTGATTGATCAACGCCGCGATGCTTGGATTAGTGCTTTAAAACGGGGGTCCTCAGTGAATCCCAACTTTAAACTTGGCGTGTGTGTTCTCGACATGTTGTCGATGGTTAGTTAGTGTACCTACAACAGTCAACTTTTGTTCATAAAACACAAACACGCAAGGATCAACTCCAACTAATCGATTCGGCACAATATTGTCGACCTGTCAATGACGTCATTCTAGAATGGTCTATAGGTTTGTCCCGACAACAATCAGAAACTATCAGAGAATAGTCGACCATTGCAATCAGTGGTAGGAATTACGCCAAAGTAAATGTGTCGTTTGCTATGACCAGTTATTTTCTGAGCGTTTTTAACAGTTTCTAATTGTCGTTGGATTAGATCTTATAATAATACTTTTATTAATCTCTTACGTACATTCTTGAAAGAATAATTATTCACCATTTCAAATAAAATGTCCTCAAATAGAGAATTCAATCATCTACGTCTGAAGTTTCTGAGGCAATAGATAGCCTAAGTCTGACGTCACAACTGTGGGCGGAGGCTATTACGGTTCCAAACAAACTCTTTCTATGTAAAAGTCCCATAAGCAATTTTTTATTTAGTGTTTTCAACGTTATAAAGGCAAAATAAGACATCTAGTTTCCATATTGTGTTAGAGGAACGTGCCGTTTAAGCGATTTTGTATAGGTTTTTGCCAAGGTGAGTTAATTCAATTACTAAATTAAGTTGAAAACTTTTTGCGGTTATGTTGGTTATGTTTTGGTGATAGGTTTTTGGATAATTTCTACTATGTATATTATTATTTAGTTTGTGACTTTAACTGAATATATTTTTAGGGCTTTTAAGACACTATAGTAATGTGCTTTGTGCTAACAAGATCATTAGTTCACTATATAATATTGAAAAGGGCAATGTCATACCTATAACGACATCGTACGATTTATTTTTCATGCTAGCTAGCACTTCTCCCCTTATGATCATCAAATCAGAATCAAATTCAATTTTCTTTACTTGATTGGATTCTAGAGTATTTTCACCCTTCTTTATAATCTTGTTATCGCCTAAGAAATCATTGATACTTGAAAGCTTTAAGACATGTTTTGAAGCCATCTGAAGATAATAGAATATAGAAATTAAGAATACAGTTTAGATGGTTTCAAATAAAATAAAATAGCCAACATAACCTCAAAAAGTTTTCAACTTAATTTAGTAATTAAATTAACTCACATTGGCAAAAACCTATACAAAAACACTTAAAAGGCAGTTCCTCTAACACAATATGGAAACTAGGTGTCTTATTTTGCCTTTATAACGTTGAAAACACTAAATAAAAAATTCCTTATGGAACTTTTACATTGAGAAAGAGTTTGTTTGGAACCAGTCCAGGCTCCGCCCACAGTTGTGACGTAAGCACTTAGGCTGTCTATTTAGTTATTTCAAAATGACGGAAATTTTATTTCAAACAAAGAATAAACATTTGGCATGGAACAACAACGGAAATCATGCAACCACAGAATTATACATTCTGTGCATGGTCTATAAATGTATATACAGAGGAGTTTGTTAGTAATTATTTGACATTACATGAGGCTTGGATCAAAAATAGGTTTTCCATAAATCATATACTTACAACGAAATCCATCAAATAAATGCTCTAGCGCCAAATGGTAAATTGTTCAGGAGGTGAAAAAAACCATTCAAATATAAATGGTTTGACTTTAAAAAACTGAAGAAAATTCTCCACTAGGTGATTTTTTTTGTATTTTCTTTGGTAAAAATGGTAAGCGGGTATTCATAGAAACAACACTGTAATTTAAAAAAAACCAGAATGTTGTCGCTTATGCCAAATCGTTTTATGTCGACGGTGTTTATGCCATTAAGGTATTGGCGTTTGTGTCAATCGGTTTGACGATTAAGTGCACCAAATGGCGTTTAAGTGGATTTTATGCCAAATCAAAATTAAAGCGTACTTTAATGATTTGTGGAGCTTGTGCCAATGGAGTGAAACACTTAAAAAATATTGCAAATACTTTTATTACGCAACTTTTTTGTCGAAAATGGTATAAAAAATTTACCAATATTGAGAAACTATTAAGAAATGAAAAAGATAAGCACATTATAAAAAAATATTGAAATTTTTATTGGAAAAATAAATGAACTAATAATATAATGATCTATAGATCTTCCTCATCTTCAATGTCGGTTTCCATAAGGACATCTCGAACAGAACCTAGGTGTTTAAGCGGTAAATATTCAATATGGTATTGAAGTTTTAATGTAAGTATTATTTTCGCATAAGGATTTCAAATTTTCGTATTTTAACAAAGAAATTGGTAACTCATTCTGGTATGCCTGTTTTGGGAACCAGGTTTTAATTTATAATTTATTTCGTCACTTTCTGCCGGATTGAGAAAACTGTACTGAATTTTAATATTATAGTCATTTTTGAAAAACTGGACTTTTCTTATTTGTACGATTTTTAGCCTAGTGGGCTTAACAGGATTTGAAGTTTTAAAATTTAAAAAGTCAGAGAGCTTTTGTTTCACATCAATATAGGGTTCTGGATGGATTCTAGCATTTCGCACTATTGTTGGCCATTCAGAAGGAGCTTCAACAATTCTGTGTTTGACAAATTTTTCAATTACAGCGTGAATTGACTCTACTGGCATGTAGGTATGTCTTCGTGTTCCAATTGGTAGGGTAACAAGATTTCATTATTGTTGGGGTTTACCGCAACAATTTGTGGAAGATTACACCGCTTGGATTCTTGTAAATTTTCGGGGTCGTGAGAAAATGTCATTACGTCATTTACAAAAATAGGTGCTGTTAACGGTTCTATATTTTCTATTATGACTTTACGACCTTCCTCAAAAGAATTCAAATATATCAGTCTTGTTATTATTATAAACTTTTTGTACATTTCTATCAGGGTTGTCTTGATGTCTTTGAAAAGTATCACAAAACGTTCCATTTTCATGTTTTGCTAGTTCAACTAGCTTGCGGGCTCTCGCGCTGCTCATCTGGAAAAAAGGCATAAGCGCCAATATAATAAAACTGCGTCTTATTCAGAATTTTAATAGTGTCTTACTTGTAGTTGTGTTGAAATCAATATTAATAATGCAGTTGTTCATGCGTGTTAAAGTAAGGTGCATATGAACAGTTTAATTACTGTCATTTTAATCAATTCATAGTTAGCTTCAACTACCATTGGAACATGGCGGTTGTGCCAAACACACTTTCAATATTCAAATTGGCACAAACGCCACTTAATTTAAATTGTAATAAGTTATTAGCTAATTGTTTGTTTACCTATAAGAATGTAAAATTTAGTACAAACAGCATAGTAGACTCAAATACAACATAATTTAACTTACCTTTGCAAATAGTAACACACACAAAACGTCCGTACCCTTACCGTGCCTAAGGCAATAAGCAGCTGGCGTTTGTGCCGTTCAGTACTGTTAGAAGTCGAACATTTGTCACTTGTGCGAAATTTAATTGGAAATTGCGCGGGAACGAATTTTTTGGTAGATATGCCATTAATACCGTTCGACGTAGAATTAAAAACTCTATAATCATTATCAAAAAAGTAGGTTGGTAAAAATTTGGCGCTTGTGCCGTTCTGCCTTGAACGCGTCGATATTGCCTTGGGAATCGAACTCACGACTGTCCAAGTGAAATCCCAATACGTCTTCACTTGCTTTATGGTTATGAGCTATTTCAAGGAAGTTTAGGTAATGCCTACAGATTTTTGGCAATAAAATTAATCATGAATTCAGTACATCTGTAGATTAAATTCTTCTGGTACAAAGAACCTTTGCTATCTACGATCAAGTTATGTTTTTCTAACATTCGTTTGTTGGTTTTGTCTATACGAGGCATATGTTTAGAACCGTGCACTACGACAATACCATCTTTTGTGCCTCAAGTTAGATTACCCCTTTAAGTTGAGTCTTCATTAGGAAGTTGGTAATATGTGAAGGAGTAAGTTTGTATACATCTTCAGGGCACACACGCATATGCTAGTGTCGGTAGTCTAGCTTGTTCAGCAGCCACACAGAATCACAGAAAGTGTTCCACAGATTCATCTTCAATGCAGAGACGACATTCTGTATTTTCAACCAGCCCTTATCTGCCCAGATGCTAGTTTAGTCTTCAGTGACCTTTGATGGAGGTTTTGGCTTGCCTTGTGCCTGGTATTTCATTCCAATAGGCGCTTACTTATCCGAGATAGTTCTCTTTGACAGATTTAAAGGGATTTCCAGTTCCCTGGAAAGTTCGTCCATTACCTACCCTGGATCCCGGTGTGACCCGGACCAGGACAACACTATTGAAAACAGCCAAGTGATTTATGAATTTTCAAGTTTTTCACACAAAATTTGAATTGCAACTGCTGCATTGTCACTGTGTACTGCATATATTAATTTCACCTTCAAACGATGCTTCTCCATTGCTGACGTATGCAACCTCGATATTGATATTCCTGGAATATACACGATTAAATCCTTACAATATTTCCTCCTTGATGAAACTACTAAAGTCGGTTCGCTCCCAAGAAAAACCGTACGTAAATAAAATCACGTGCATATTGAATGACCTTGGCGTGTTGATAAGGTTGAACAAGGGCGTATTGAGAACGATGTGATGTTCACGCAATAATTTAATAATCACAAATAAACAAATACTAGTAATTTTTATCAAAACAAAGAAATAACACAATTCTAACAACTCAAAACGCGTACAAATCATGTAAATTAATTCTCGTAAATAAGTACCATACACATTACACAATAATTATTTTTAAAACTAACAGACTTGTTTACATGCG
Organism: Lochmaea capreae; assembly: GCA_949126875.1. Lineage (NCBI taxonomy): Eukaryota > Metazoa > Arthropoda > Insecta > Coleoptera > Chrysomelidae > Lochmaea > Lochmaea capreae. Next base: position 10,533,562 of record OX421404.1, on the reverse strand, counting down.
ATTTTTCTTGGGACCGTACAGACTATAGTTCCTTGTTGTTGTAGGAAAAAACCTATTAGTGGCATCACTGGTGTCGTCCCCTAGATCTGCATGGCTTAATACACAAATTAGTTTTATAATTTTAAACTGTAATGTTATAACCAGCAAAAGTTATCAGAGTACCTAAATAGTATATTTTTCCGTTACAGTGGTAAGAATTCAACAAAAATTACTCACAAATTTAAATGAAGGACATATAGATTTATTTTTAGGGTAAAAAAAGTAGGTAGAGTTCATATAATAGCCTTCTTGGTGTGCGTTATCGTTTGTGACGTATATCCGGGTTTTGGGTATATCGATATTTTATTTCTTATTTTGCTAACGTTTAATTTGAGAAATAAAATCATCACGATCGTATTCAGCCAAATTCGAAAAGACTGAAATTAATAATACTAGATAATACTTGGGATATCTAAACACTGCAAAATAAAACAGATTGTATATTCAATTTACATATTAAAACAATTTTACATTAGTAAATATAGTCCTGCAAAAGATTTATACAGCGTGTTCAATTAAGTCTGCACCGTATAAGACCCTATTTTATTCTAAGTTTTATGGAAAAAGTTATTCTTCACTTATTTTATTGTTTTATTTGTTTAAATGAGGCCGGCGAGTTTCATCCCAAAAAGTAAAATTTTACCTGAACGAAAAAAAAGCAACCGTCGAATTGCATCCGTAATCCAAAAAGGTCTGTTAATTAACCTATCATGGTCAAAGGCTGGCCAAAATTTACAGCAATGTTGCCGATATATTATTTGAATCGTAAATATTTTTATAAAAATTGGAACATATATCTGTATTAGATTTGAAAATCGTCATCATACTTTCTTACGCTATATTTTAATAAAAAAAACATAAGATATTCTCTTAATTACCCTACCCTAACTCAACCGAAAAATGGAATTGTAAAAATTAAATTAATATATTATTCACTATATTGTTACAAAACTGTATTAGTCGCGGTTTCGGAAATAAAATTTAGTATCAATAATTACGATACCTATCAGAATAAACATGACAACAATGCCCGCTTTTATTTAATTATCTATCAGTTTTAGACACCATATTATAGTATATTATTAAACGAGCAATTTATGATAGCCATTATTCACGCAAGGTGACGTTTGCGTCCCGAGCCGTAGGCGAGGGTCGTAAGTCACCCGAGTGAATAATGGCCAAAAATTGCTGCGAGTAGAATACTATACTTTGTCAACGAGCCTTGATTCACTTATTAAATAAGGCGGAACGGAAAGTAACAATTTGGTATTATTGACAATTCTAACGTCAAGATTAATAAATTTTAGGTGTACATCAAATGTGACATATAGAGATGGGCAATACTGTGTAAAGTATCGATACACCGTACCGTTATAAATATAGTGTTTTAAAAATATCAATATTAGAAAATATCGTTATGAAAAGTATCAATACTAAAAATTTCGATATTTTATCGACACGATATATTTCAGAAACAAATTTCCTAAACGAAACACGCAGATTTAATAGTTTATTTCATATTGTACCCCCATCTCTAGTCACCTATGTACCGAAATTTTGTGAGTGTTGAGTTGTCATGGCATGTTATTTAAATGCAGAAGCGTGAACTATGAACTCATAATTCACTCTAGTAGATATATGGGTACCATATACCTTTTGTAAGGAGGTAAAATATTGACTTATTATTAAGTAGTCGTGGACAAAATTTGTTAATGGGATGCAACTCAGCGGCCAAAAGTTTGACCTGCTCAAAAGGGATGCAACTCATCGGTCCCGGTCTCATTGATGTTTATACGGACCCCATGTATTTGATGTTCATAACTTCAAACGTAATAGATAAAAATGAAATATTTAAACAATCCCAATGAAATACATAGGATTAACTTATTTTATATTAATTTCACTCATTGTTATATAAAAAATACTAACCTGGTGCACTGAAGTTTAAGGTATCAATGGTTTACAAGCTTCTTTTTCTAACTGAAAATACTCGAGAACTTTCGAAATAAGATGCTGTTTTTTTTTCGTATATCTAGGCATGTTTTTGTATTATCTAAATAAATAAAATGCTAACAATAAGATTAATATTCACTTTTTATAAATAACAATTGACCATAAACAACAAAATACAGACCTGACGAGAACTGTCAGTGGGACATTGCCGCTACGAAAGGTACGTCTGCATCGTAAATTGAACCATATATTTTTGACCGATTCATAGGTCGTGCTTGCGCGTAATCTAAACCTCAACCAATCAAATTTTTGTAAGTCAAATATTAGGGTTAACGTTTGTAATACGTTTAAACGGTTCACTATTGTGATATTTTGATTAGGATTAATCACAGACCTCCCTTTTTTTTCTATTTCTCCCAACGTAATGTGTTAGAAGGACATAAACAATCAATGACGCACACCAAAAACTATACCTACTTACGTTCTTTAATAACTGGTATGTCAACAACCACCTAAGAAAAATATTTTTTATTCAGGTGTATAATAACAACTATATTACTTTAGGCATCACAGACCGTGGAAATAACCTATTATTTTACCAGTACAATAATAATATGAAAACAATAACAACGCCTCCAATTAGCACGAGGTATAATGTAGATATGCTGTTTTTTGAATGAGACATAAAACCGAGCATAGAAACCGAGGTCCCCGACTCCACGAATGTTGGACTCGATAAAAATCTTTACCACTGGTTGGAACACTAGTGGGTTCGTCAAAATTTCCGGTTAGGGGTAGTGTGCTCCCGGAGGCGTATTGGCATTGTCTTCTATGGTACTACGCAACTGTGGAAGAATGTCTGCCGACAATATTACACCACGAGTTACGCAATAATACGCTCGACATTCTCTCCTGTTTTAGGACGCCACGCGCGTTAAATAGGAGGGGCAATATCTTCCGATTTTTGGCGCCATGTGTCGATGTTTTTTTGTTTTTGCGCGCAGTTTGCCATCACCTTTAAACTTTACTCCGCGTTGGTTAAAATTCCTTACGCCACGCAGTTTCGTAGAGGTTAATCCAAAATGGAGGAAAGTGTTGAAAGTATTTTAACGCAATTTCGCAATAGATTAATCAATTTATTTTACATTCAATACTGATTTTAATTATACTTGAAATTGTGAGATTAATGTTAATTATGAAGAGAAGAAGTTGTGAGACAACTTGATAAAAAAGTTCGGCGATTTAACTGCGACTAATCGGATATAGTTCGATATACTTATCCTAATGGTAAACGACTGAAATTCAGAAAATTGTTTGTTTGGCAACATAGCACGTTCGGTAAAATTAAAAATCGTAAGAGGTGACACAAGGATTCGTGACAAGAACAGTAATGCTAAAACTGATTTCAAAATAAATCTGAACATACTATTAGAAAAGATAGTTTGTTGAAAGAACTGGATACGGTTGTAATTGTAAGTATTTTTTTAACTTATAAGTAAAATTTCAAATAGAGCAATTTGTTTTAAAAATGCAAAAAATATATAAAATATTATTCCAAGTGACATATTTTTCATAAATTTTGAATTGTATATTTGCAGATTTCGTTTAAGCATAGCCTCAGGGATAATGTAGCAGAGGCATGCAGTTATCTCCGCCTCACAGATGATGTCCAAAAGAAATGTTTACAGGGTGAATCACGACCAACGGGATGGAGCTTTATAGCGAAACGGTAAAAATTTTAAAATGTTTGTCACTTTTGGGCTACATTTTAAAATTATTCTGAAGTATACAGGATGTTCCAATATAGTGTGGTGTATCAAAGTTATATTTTTTCTTATGGGACACCCTATATTTTATTGCATTTTCTAATTGCCCCTAAAAAATAAAATACTCCTTCATAATGGTTCCCAGAGGGTTGCGAGTTATGCTGACTTTTTTTAAAATGTGAACATTTCGAAAAAAATTTCATTGATATAACAAATTATAGAGAATTTTCTCTTACATCTAAATAGTTGGACATTCGTTGAATGTATTCCACGCTTGAGTACTAAACATCTCTTTTTATGGGTGTTCAGAATTTTCAGTTTCATTATTAGTTCATTCAATGTGTAATATCGAGCTTATTTTAAACGGAACACCCTGTATTTTAATAATTCACCATGTTCAAAAAGATGTCTGTTGTGTATTCGACGAGGAATTAATACACAATTATTTACTTATTAAACACAGTTTTAATTTAAGAATTTCAAATCAAAAGATGTGACATAACATGACATCAGTGACATAACATTAGATATCTTATTCTAAGGGTAGATTCAAAATACATAACATTTTCTTCCCCTTCTTAAAAAAAGAATGAAAATAATAAAAAAGCTACAAATCTAATTTACTAGGTATTTTGACAACACGACCTGATCTGGTAACATTTCTAAAAGTTGACGGAGTACCATGTTCTTCAAATATGTTTTTGTCTTTAAAACTTGTTGATTCAGGCGAACCTTGCGGTTCGATAACAGGACTTGGTACTTTTTCAACATAAGGACTCACGTTACTATTTAACACAGGCGTACTGGGTACCACATTATTTGTCACAGGAGTGTTATTGGACATAATATGATAATTTGACATATCAGGGTTATTCGACACAATTGGATTTTTATGAATATTAGTGTTATTAGAAATATCGCTCTCAATGAACATAGGATTTGATTTATTTTGTCTAATGTCATTAATGTGATATAACTTAATATTATGTTCACCACATTTCACTAAATAAGTGCTATAACTCATACACCTAACAACTTTACCTTTTTGCCAGAGATTTGTATATTTGTTCTTTACAAAAACTTCATCGTTTTCTGAGAGCAACTTGATTTTTTGTAAAATGTCAGGTTGAAGAGATTTTTGTTTCTTTGACCACGGTTTTAGCAAATCAAATCTAGTACGAGGACGAATTTTAAAAACTGTTTCTGCTGGTGAACATCCTGTGGAAGTATTTGGTGTATTTCTATATACAAACAAAAAGTTTTCTAATCTATTTAAGATAGTGACTTCACTTACATTCTCGACCTCTTTAAATAAAGCTTTTTTTAACCCCTTTTTTATTGTTTGGACTCCCCTTTCCGCTAAACCATTGCTTTCTGGGTGTTTTGGTGGAATTCGGATGAATTTTATCCCGTTTGCATGACAGAAAGAAGTAAATTCATAAGAATTACCAAATGGTGGACCATTATCAGATACTAGTTCTACTGGTAATCCAAATACTGAAAAAATTTGTTTCAACTTCAAAATTGTTTCTCTCACGTTTGTACCATCCTTCATAAGTTTAACTTCGCACCACCCAGACTTATTATCTACAAGAATTAAAAATGTGAAACTATCTTTTTTGAAAAAATCAACATTTACTCTGTAAAAATTATTGGGAGCAGTTGGCCAAGGAAGTAAAACTCCGCTGTTTGAAAAATTTTGAGTTTGTTGGCATACATCACAAGAATTGACATACTGCTCAACATCTTCATTAATACCAGGCCACCAACAATAAGATCTAATAAGCATTTTAGTTCTTACTATTCCTATATGTTGCTCATGAAACAAACTTAGAATATCCTTTTGCAATTGTTTTGGAATTACAACTTTATTACCAACTAAGACACAACCATTATCAACAGAAAATTCTAATTTTCTTTTAAAGTAAGGTTTCAAATTGTCATCTTTTATCGAATTTGGCCAACCAGTTAGAGTAAGATCAAGGACTTTGGACAAAATTATATCTTTTTTTGTTGCTACTGCTATATTTTCGTAAGTAATAGGTACTTCATAAGCTAGGCTAAATGAAAATATTGCGTCAGAGATTTCAGTTTGACTGTTCATTGGCAATCTGGAGAGCCCATCAGCATTCGAAATCTGGCTACCTTTCTTGTAAATAATATCATATTTATAAGCTGATAAGGTTATTGCCCAACGAGTGATTCTAGCTGCGGCAGTAACTGGAATGTTCCTATTTTTACCGAAAATGAACTGAAGAGGTTGGTGATCTGAGATCAAGGTGAAATTTCGTCCAAAAACGTATTTGTGGAATTTTTTCAAGGCAAATATTATTGCTAAGCTTTCACGTTCTAAATTTGAATATTTCTTTTCATTTTCGCTAAGAGTGGATGAAGCAAATAAAACTGGTTTTTCAACACCATTGATTTTATGACTAAGCACTGCTCCAACCCCGTATCCACTGGAATCGCACGTTATATATATAGGAAGTGTTGGATCATAATGTGTTAAGATATCATGAGAAATAAGCAACTTTTTGCTATCCTGAAAACATTTTTCACATTTGCTTGTCCATATAAACTCAGTATTACCTTTACATAAATCATACAATGGCCTAAGTTTGGTGGAGAGCATAGGTATAAACTTACCATAAAAATTAAGTAGACCTAAGTAACTTTTCAATTCTGTGATATTTTTTGGTGAAGGCGCTTTCTGAATGCATTCAATTTTTTCATCTGTAGGATGAATTCCTGATGCATCTACTCTATGACCTAGGAACATTACAGAACGATCAAAGAACTTGCATTTTTTCTCATTAATCTTAACATTATATTTCTGTAATCTTTCTAACACTTTTTTTACATTCTGATAGCATTCATCTACCGTACAACCATGCACCAAAATATCATCCAAATAGCATTTAGTCTTTGGTAATTCTGATAAAATAACCTCCATCACACATTGAAAAATTCCCGGAGCGCTACTAACGCCATAGGTTAATCTGTTGAATCTAAAAAGACCAATGTGGGTATTTATCGTGAATAGTTCTTTAGACGCATCACTTATCTGAAGTTGTTGATAAGCCCCCTTTAGATCTAAAACACAGTAATAATCGCTACCATGTAATGTGGCAAAGATATCAGAAGGCAATGGTAAAACGCAATGGTCACTATCAATTGCTAAATTCAACGTTTTTTTGAAATCTACACATATTCTTACATCACTAGAGTTTTTCTTGGGAACCACAACAATTGGACTTGCCCAGTTGCTGTGGGATAACTTGGTTAAAACACTAGACTTAACCATTTTTGAAAGTTCCTCCTCGACTTTTGGTTTTAATGCAAATGGCATTTCATATGCCCTATGAAAAATAGGTTTAAATCCTTCTCTTATCTTAATCTCAGCTTTAAAATCTTTTATTGAAGTGTGAGGCTCTTCTTCGAAAAGTGACTTATAATCTTGTTTCAAAGAAGCAATCAACTTCAACTTGACATCATCTGACTCAAAACTTGAAACCTGATTTGACTGAAAATTGACTTGACTACAAACTTTTAAATGTGAATTTTCTAAATTGACTAGATTACAACTTTTTATCTGAGATTTACCTAAACTGGACTTTTCTGTTATTACACTTCTATCTAGCAAAGAATTTCTCCAATCTTTATTTAAAATGTTTAGCCAATTCCTACCTAAGAGCGGTACAAACTTGATGTCTGATTTTAAGACAACCAAAGGTAAAAAATACAACTTACTCAAGTATCTTACATGCACATATACCTGACCTAAAATTTCTGCTTTTTCCCCTGTCAAAACTCTTAACTTAAAACTTACCGGTTCTAAGACTAAATTGTTAAATAAATATTTAAAGTCTTCCTCATGCATAACTGACCTTACTGCACCTGAATCTACTTCCATTTCAAGATTTTGTTCATCGATACACAATGTAACTTTCAAAGTGTCGACAAAACTTGTTTTAAGTGAATTCAAGGTACACTCCTCCGACAACAAACCTAACTCAAAATTTTCATCTGACTCTACTTCCGACTCCTGATTTTCATCTTGCTGCAACTCAAAAACTCTGTTCTTGCACATAGGAGATTTTGCAGTGTGCCCTGTCATATTACAGGCAAAGCACTTCCAATTTATTACTGGACATTTGTTGTTATCCAAATGTATACGACAACATCTTCTACACTTCTGCTTTCGACTATACGACTGACTTGGACTACCATTGGGATGACTATGACCACTGGACGACTTATTTGGATTGACTTGTCCTGGCTTGACTCGGTTTTGACTCGACTGTGACTTGTAATTCTGACTTGACTTATACTTGTGATATACGTTATGCAAATTATGGCCAGGCTCTGACACCATAGCTTTAGCTTGCCACTCAGCTAACTCCATACTAAGGGCTATTTTTAGAGCTGCTTCAAAGCTATGATCTTTTTCTAACAACTTTTGTTTAATATCATCAGACCTAATTCCAGATATCAACCTGTCTCTCAAAGCGTCGTTCAAAAAGTCACCATAGTTACAAGTTTTTGACAAACTTTTCAACCTTGCAACGAATGCTGTGATACTTTCTCCCGGTTCCTGGTAACTATTGTTCATCTTGAAGCGTTCTGCTACAACTAGCCTTTTAGGACTGTAGTGATCTTTTAATACTTTCACCAATTCAACATAAGACTTCGTATCAGGCAAAGCAGGTGACACAAGATCTTTCAACCTGCTATATCCCTCTCCCCCAATAAAAGTTAGTAGAAGGGGTACTTGTTTTGTGTCTGCAATATCATTCACTTTGAAAATTTGCTCTAAACGCTCTATCCATGATGAAATGTCCCCAAACTTTGGGTTGAAAGGCTCGATACTCCCAATTAAAGACATATTTGTTAGGTACTGACTTTACACAGACTTAGACTTGACTTTACTAAGACTGGATAGACTTCACTATTGATTGATGCTTGAAAAAATGGAACGCACTTACTTTACTGATTGCGGTATAACCATAAGCATCTTCGCGGATTCGTCTCGGTTCTCGTCGCCAAAAATGTTGTGTATTCGACGAGGAATTAATACACAATTATTTACTTATTAAACACAGTTTTAATTTAAGAATTTCAAATCAAAAGATGTGACATAACATGACATCAGTGACATAACATTAGATATCTTATTCTAAGGGTAGATTCAAAATACATAACAATGTCTTCTTTCGAATGGTATAAGGGTGTCCTATACCTAGGTATTTCACTTTTCGAGCAATTTACAATTTTCTTAAATTGTATGATAAATCGATTTTAAAACAAAAAATGCATATCTAATCTAGTACTTAATGTCATTTTATGACATTTCTCTGGTATAATACTCTGAACAATCTTGTATTAGTTTCGAATTTTATTGCTACTAAAAATGAAGCAGTACCCGTTAAACGAAAGAGTCGACATGATATTTTGCATTGGGGAATGTTTAGAAAATTGTCTCCTAGCATCTAGAGTTTATGCTCAAAAGTACCCTGATAGAATTCACCCAAAGAAGGAAGCTTTAGAAAGACTGCTCAATAGATTCCTAATACCAGTTCTAGAAAAATTTCAAGTAAATTAGGAATAAGTCAAATGAGCGTGAGTAGAATACTCAAGAAAAATCACTACCATTTGTATCATATTCAACTACAGCAGCAGTTGACACAACAGGATTATGATAAACGTTTAAATTTTTGTTTATGGACTTTTGATAAAGTTTGAGAAGATCTTGATTTATTTAATTATGTATTGTTTACTGACGAATCTACTTTCCACAATAATGGGTTAGTGAATAGACATAATTTTTATTATTACGATACAGCAAACAAACATTTATTCCGTACTGATGATCGCCAACACCGATGGAGTGTAAACGTTTGGGGAGGGATTGTGGGCGAGTATGTTATCGGCCCGTTTTTTTTTGACGGACACCTGGATGGTTGAAAATTTTTGAGTTTTTTGACAAAATACTTCTGGATCCTTCTCGAAAACCTACCACTTAGCATCCGAAAGAAAATGTGGCTACAATTGGACAGAGCTCCTGCTCACTTTTCACGTGCTGTTAGGAACTACCTCAATGGAAAATTTAGAAATAAATGGATAGCTAGAGGCGGTCCTTATAATTGGCCAGCTAGATCACCGGAATTGACCAAGATGGATTTCTTCAAATGGGGTTATATTAAAAATATTGTGTATGCTACACCCCCTACTTCTCCAGACGATATATAACACCCGAAATGTTAAATAATGTGAGTGAATCATTGGAAGCTAGAATCACGTATTGCATTGCACAAGATGGCAAGTATTTTGAGCATCTATTATAGTAATTTTTCATTTTTTGCTTTTAATAATTTATTGTTTGTTTTGTAGTATTTATGTAATTGCTTTATTAAAAATGTGTTTTTGTTTTATTATGTACTCAAATACTTATCTGTAAAAAAAGAGCTAGTGTACCTCAGTAACTACAAGTGTGCATATTTATTAGAAACTGCACTGTTTTTTTTTTACAACAACTATGCCAAGATTATCAGTTTAAAATTTAGAGAGAATTGCAGATGTTTTAAAATCGATTTACCATACAATTTAAGAAAATTGTAAATTGCACGAAAAGTATAATACCTAGGTATAGCACACCCTTATACAATTCGAAAGAGGACATTTTTTTGAACATGATGAATTATTAAAATACAGGGTGTTCCATTTAAGATAAGTCCGATATTACACATTGAATAATCTAATAATGTAACTGAAACTTCTGAACACCCTGTAAAGAGATGTTTAGTACTCAATCGTTGAATACATTTAACGAATGTCCAACTATTTGGATGTAAGAGAAAATTTGCTTGAATTTGTTATATCAATGAGTTAATAGGTGTGTTCTTTTTGACTGAGATCTCAGCTCACTTCAGTTAAAGTGATCTGAGATAAAGTGATGTGAGTATAAGCACCAAAAAGAACGAACTACTCAATTGAAATGCGCGATCTGCCGACGCTTGCGTGAATAAGAGACATAAAACATAAATATAAACCTATCTGGAATCTGGATATCTCCGATAATCACGTTTTATTTTGATTTTGGTATTAAATAGTTTCAAAGAAAATAGTTTTTTATTATGGCTAATAATCCATTATTAGAAAGAAAATTAGGTTATGTGTGTTTATATGTAAACAAAATCAAATAATTCTGAATAATTCTTCATCCCCTCCACTTTATTTCCGACTCAAGTCCAACTGATACCCTCTTACATCACATTCAGCATCGGTGAAGGGGGAGGAAAAATCTCAGCTCACTTCGAAGTGAGTAAATCAAAAAGAACACGCACATTACTGATATGAGCTGAGATGAACTGAGACCTCAGTCAAAAAGAACACACCTATTAATTTTTTTCGAAATGTTCACATTTTAAAAAAAGTCAGCATAACTCGGAACCCTTTGTATTAAGGTATAGGGAACCATTATGAAGGAGTATTTTATTTTTTAGTGGCAATCAGAAAATGCAATAAAATATAGGGTGTCCCATAAGAAAAAATATAACTTTGATACACTTTATTGGAATATCCTGTATATTTTAAAATGTAGCCTATATAAATATACAAACTACAAAAGTGACAAACATTTTAAAACTTTTACCCTTTCGCTATAAACCTCCATCCCGTTGGTCGTGATTCACCCTGTATAATTGTAATAATTAGGTAGGTCCTAGGTGTCAGTTCTCACACCATTCTTCTCGTGATTTTAGGACATCCTGAGTCAACATATAAATAGCGTTTATTATATGAGCGGTTGACTGTTGATAGAAATTTCGCTTGCCCCACAATTTCATTTTTAGTCTGATCAATGCCCTAAATTGATGAGGAGAATGATGTGATAACTGACACCTAGAACCTTCCAAATTATTTTTTAGTTTTTAGTCCATATCTTTCTTTTCATTAAAACCGTTTAACTTTATAAAAATTTTACCTAATGTATTTTTTCTGCAAGTGAAAATTAAAGCCTTATGTATTTTAGGACGGTTAATTTAGGAACAGGGAATTTAGATACTTAGTATCTTCAAAATAATTGAAAAAATAAACTTGTGTATGAAGCTAAAGGAACTGAAGGAATGAAGGAAGGAACTATTAAGAAAAATCTATTGATTATTGTAATTTTAATTCAAGCGGTTCGTGTGTTCAAATGAACGAATGAACTTCCAAAATTGGTGCCATTCTTCTGGCTTGTATACATGCGCAGACAGAGAGCAGCTTTCAGTATTTTGAATGAGTACTTAGGTACAAATAGTTTTGGAGGCATAGGATATCCTTTGTTGTTTATGACTGACGACAGTGCCAGTGACACCGTAATACATTAAGTTCCGTCTATCCATCTTCTCGTTTACTTCTGTGTTTATGCCATCTTGTGAAAGCTCTCTGGAGATGGCTTTAAACGAGGGTCGAAAATCAATGGGGCCATTTTCGATAATTTTTTTATCTTAGTTTCAAAAAGTTCTCTACTCGAAAAATCAATTGCCAAAAAATCACAATTTTATCCAACCGATTTCACCCTCAAATTCAGTGTTAAAATATGGCCACCTTTGAAGGGGCGTGTCCAAGCTGTGACGTCAAATCAGCCTACTGGCGACGAGCCCGGCAGCGGCGGCTTCATATAGCACATATTGTACACTTAACTTTACATTCTAATTTCTCGGATAGTTTTGATTCAATCGATTTAATTTTTTCAGGGTAACTATATATGCAGCGGATTTATTGGAATTTTAACCAATAATGTAAAAATTTAATTGACCTAAATGGCCCCATTATGAACATACTTCCTGCATTGAAGAAGCTGTATCACAATATGATATATTATTAAAGGAGAATCAACGCAAAAAAATATCCCCAGGTCTTGAGGCACCTTGCAACAATTTGGGGTTAAAGAACAGAATGGTGTTTGTGCCTCAGAAAAGACGTTTCTTACCAGAGGTAATCACACACATAATTATACCTCTATGAGGATTTTTAAAGACATAGTACTTTAACGTTGCAAGGCGTTTAAGGCATATGCTCTTGTGAACTTTATTTTAATGTATTTGAAACCTATCACTATTTATTAGAGTTTGATAATTCAAGGCGAAGCCAGCCAAAATTTTCATATTTGGCATTCTCTAAGAAGACAAAATCTCTCGATGTACATAAAATTGACTCAAACACTTACAGAATTTTTTCACTGTTTTTTTTACACCGCATATGTAGATATAGCATTATGCGATTGCGCGTTTAGAAAAGGTGGACGTTTTTGCAAACACCTATATGTGCAGTTCAAGAGCGTTTGCATTGGGGCAAAAAGCATCTGAAGATTTCTATATGGATGTACCAATAATTATACCTAACAGCACATGTGACAGCATCAGTGATAATTAGAGTCAAAATATCAATATCGACTCTATAAACATACCAATGAATAACGAAAAAAATAAATCAATCAAAACTCAAAAAGATTCAATTAAGGGCCGGCTGATCCCCTGCATATACGTGAAGCGACTATTTTAAAGTCCAATTTTGTTCAGGGTTAAGGCCGATTCATAAATTTGACGGTGAGTATTCCGTTTGTCGGTGGGCCTGGCGTTTGCCGACTGCCGGTCGTAGCCACAAAAATTCATATTCATAAACTGGCTGTTACTCGCCGTTGTCCGTCAAAAGCGTAAACAAGCAAAGACAATCTAACCTATAAATTTGAAAATTAGTGCAAATGCAAATGGCCGCTTCTTTTTGACTTTTGATGTCATACCTTAATATCACGTGAATGGTTAAACGCATTTTGATTGGCTCTTTAACTGTGCTACGACTGTTGCTACGACCGGCCGCCGTCAAAAGATAAAATTAGTTTATGTTGAACGGCACTACGGCAGACCCAACAGCGGCCGGTAGAGTCAACGGCAACTAAGAATGGTTTAACGCATTGCAATGTTTTTAATTTAGAACCATGGAGACTATATTAGAACGGTCACCGCAAACGGCACCGGCAACGTCAAGTTTAAAAATCGACCTTTACAACCGTTGTAACGAGTTATTTTTTTAGACACCGATTTGAAGTTACTAGATTTTTTTTGTGTAAAATTTTCCTAACCGTTTTCTTTGCTGAATTTAGATATTTTGTTTGGGATTGTTTCTTTTAGAAATAATAAAAGAGTTGTAATTGAAGTGTAAGTTGCTTCCGAATTTTTATTACAGCTTTCGAAATGTTAATTAACTGATATGAATTATTAGATTATTAGTCATTTTCTTTTAGTCTGTTCTTCCGCAGTTTTTATGTAGGTATAATTAAAACTCGTGTGGATTTGAATTTTACTCCGATTTTTTTTAATTCTTACTCTGTGTGTCATTAAGTGAAAACATTTGAAACATAAAATAATTTCTTTTATTATTGTTGAACTAGCATTTACATTTAAATCCAAAGGGATATTCGAACTTGGATGTGGCTTAGTTACGCCTGTTTGTTTACCCGGCAGATTTATAACTTTCTTTCCTAAACTCAGGAACCAAATATAATTTTTTTCTGCCGTTTTCCGTATTGTATTTAAATCCAAAGGGATACTCAAACTTGGATGTGGCTCAGTTACGCTTGTTCGATTTCCCGGCAGATTGAAACCGTGTATTTCTTACTCCGTTAATTAATATCTCTTTCAAATTTCGTAACAGACGTAAAATTCGGCCTCGATTGACACCTGGGGAGAAGAGGATTCAGTCAGGTAGACCCTCGAAAAACGAATCTAAGCAGGTTGTTAAAGCCCCACTGTTACGCCCATGACTGCTTCCAAGCGTTAACGGCCAACCGTCAGCAGTTGCGCATACTATCCGCCGTGTCAATGTGTCATCACTTCTCTACAATGCCTCGTATAGAGCGCACGCACTATTTTCCGTTTTTATATATATTTATTATGTAGAGTTATTGTACTAAGATTATTGTTTAATCCATTAAAAGTATTTTTGAATATTACTACAGTCCACAAGTTATTTTTCATCACAAAGTAGTGACCTAACCCAACATAAAATTTGGTCCTGTTCGAGCCCGATAAAGTTTTGGTTTTGTGAACCCGATAAAAACTGGCTGGCGAGTGGAACATTGCACGAGATATTATGCAAATTTAATAGTGATCAAGAGAAGACGACCATACCTGTAAGTCCTTTCCATTTTATTGACACCTTTTAAATATTTTACCACCTGTACTCGAATTTTGAATTTTCGTTTTCAAATTTTTATAAGAGTTTTTCTTTTCGTTTTTAATTTTTATTTTTTGGCCGATTCATTATATGCCAAATCAAGACCATACTATGGCCGATAATATTGCTACAAAAAAGCAACAACGAAGACTGTTGAAATCAAAATTAACGAGATTTTAAACGTTTTTAAATTCCATTGATATTTTAAATTTAACGGACTCACTAGTAAAAAATGTGGAGCTTAGATTAGAAAAATTAGATAGTCTACATGACGACTTTGATGAACTCCAAAATGAAATAGAATTGGCCACAGAAGTCGGAGAGCCCGAGGGAACCAACAGGTTAGATTTTGAGAATGCCTATTTTTCTATTGTCGCGGAAGCAAGAAAGTTGTGTGATAATTTTCATAAAGCAAGTATAGTCGTTGATAATAATGACAATGAGTCAGTCAAAAGTGGGTCTGTAGCTAGTTACAACCCTGTTAATCCCAACCCGTTTAATCATTTTAAAATACCGACAATAAATATTCCTATTTTTAACGGAGATTACAATAAATGGTTTGAGTTTAAAGAATTGTTTGTTGCTCTTATTGAGGAAAATCCAATTTTAACCCCCATTCAAAAATTTATTCATTTGAAAACCTCATTGGGCGAGGAACCCTTAAAAATTATAAAAAACCTGGATATTTTAGGAAGTAATTATACTTCAGCGTGGAAGCTTTTAACTGACAGATATGAAAACAAAGTTTTAATGATTCAAAACCATATTAAAGGTATTTTTGATGCATCCTCAATTAATAAAGAATCTTACACAGAATTACGCAATTTGTTTGATACTATAAACGATCATTTACGATCTTTAGAATCTCTTGGCGAGGAAGTTAATCACTGGGATCGGTTAATTATTTTTATTTTGACAAAAAAATTCGATAGTTATACTAGAAGAGGGTGGGAATCGTATCAATTTAAAGGAGTTTTGCCGACAATGGATGATATGCATGCATTTTTAAGTGAGAGGTGTAGTATGTTAGAAAAATTGGCGAACCATAAAACCGATAATACCGACAAACATCAAAATATTAAATTTGCTAATAATAAAGTACCCAGTAAAAAAGGTTTTATTTCAAACAGTTTAGTGTCTCATACTTCGGATTTAAAATGTTATTTTTGTGCAGGAAAGCACGCTATTTATAAATGTTCAGCATTTTTAAAACTATCTGTTAGTAAAAGAATTTCAGAATCTAAAACGCGAAATTTATGTTTAAATTGTTTGAATCCTAATCATTTTACTTCAGATTGCCGTTTTAGAAAATGTTTTAAGTGTAACAAATCTCACAATTCTTTACTACATATCGAATTTACAAACGCTAGGCCGACAAGTTCAGACGCAACAAACGTCGCCACCGTCGGCGGTAATACAATACAAACGATTGATTTAGAAGGGACCGACGAGGTCGGAAGAATTGTTTCTACCCACTCGAATTTTTAAAACATAAGACATGAAAATGAAACAAATAATATTGAATCGTCAACAATAATGAGTGCTCATATGCCATCAGAAACGGGAGGTCAAGTTTTATTGTCCACGGCAATTGTTAGCATAGAAATTAATCGGAAAATATTTAAGCGTGTGTGCTCTTGGACAGTGGCTCACAGAGTAATTTAATTACAGAAAAATTTTGTAAAGCAATTAATGCCCAAACATTTCGTATTAAACATACGATTAAAGGAATCGGTCCAAGGATACCGGATGAGCTGAACTTGGCAAATGTAAATTTTAATGTATCCAATGAAATCGACTTGTTATTAGGATCGGACGCTTTTTGGTCCATTATTATTGCCGGCCAACAAAGGCTAGGCGACCATTTACCGGTTTTACAAAACACCAAACTTGGATGGATTGTTGCCGGTAATGTCGGCCATCCATATAATAACCATTCTGTTAATTTTCACATTCAAAATGAGGATTCTGACAATAATTTAAACAATGAAATAAAAAAATTTTGGTCTTTAGAGGAGGTGAATACTCAACATTTTCTAACTAAAGAAGAAAAATACTGTGAGGATATTTTTAATAAAACTGTTGGTTTCGAAAATGGCAAATTTGTTGTAAAGATCCCTTTTAAACAGAATTTAAATGAATTAGGTAATTCCAGAGACATAGCAACTAAAAGATTTTATAGTCTCGAAAAAAGACTTTTAAATAATATTAATTTAAGAACCGATTATGTTAATTTTTAAGAAGAATACGCAGATTTAGGGCATATGATAAAAATTGACGAGACTTTAGAAAATAAAAACGAAGGTTATTATATACCTCACCACGCCGTAGTGAAAGATCAGAGCCTTACTACTCGGTGTAGGGTAGTTTTCAATGCAAGCTGTCCTACAGATTCTGGTCAATCATTAAATAATTTACAGTATCCCGGACCGGCTTTACAGAATGAGATATTTGATATTTTATTGAGATTTCGCAAACATAGATTTGTAATAGCTGGAGACATTTCAAAAATGTATCGGCAAATTTTGATCCATTCTAGCCAGCGAAAATATCAAAAGATATTTTGGAGGTCTGACCCCACCAAAAAATTAGAATGCTACGAGCTGCAAACTCTTACCAACGGAACCGCATCAGCGCCCTATTTAGCAGTTCGTTGCCTCATTTATTTATCAGAGAAGTATTTAGATACTTTCCCATTGGCTAGCAAAGTAATCGCTAGGGACTTTTATATTGATGATTTACTTACTGGTGCTGACAGTGAGTCAGAAATTTTAGATATTCAGAAAAATATGTCGTTAATTTTATCCAGTGCAGGCTTTGAATTACGCAAGTGGGTGTCGAATGATGCAAATATTTTAAAGAAATTCGTTATCCATGACCATTTGGAAGCTAGTATTTTACCAATTGGGGTTGATGTTAATAACAAAACCCTTGGCATTTATTGGAATGCTAATTCAGATGTTATTCAATATTCGGTCAATATCAAAAATATCGAGACTGATAAATTGTCTAAGCGTAATATTTTGTCCTCGATTTGTCAAATTTATGATCCTTTAGGATTAATTAATGCAGTTGTTATGAGCGCAAAATTAATCATTCAAAAATTATGGAAACTCAAAACTTCTTGGGATATGGAGGTTCCTTATGATATCGCTTCACAATGGATGCAATTTTACAATGATTTACAATTACTAAATAATTTAAAAATACCTAGATATTGTATCGCGTCAGATTACACATTTCTAGAACTACACGGATTTTGTGATGCTTCTGAAAAGGCATACGCAGCCGTATGCTATGTAAGAGGTTTTTCCCCTACTAAAGGCTATTTTTGTAATTTACTATGCACAAAATCCCGTGTAGCTCCCTTAAAACAAGTAACCCTTCCAAGACTTGAGCTTTGTGGTGCTGTCCTGTTAGCTAATTTAGCACGTCGCGTTTTAGCGGCCTCGGAAATGAAGTTTTCTTCTACATATTTTTGGACAGATTCCACAATCACTTTGGCATGGATAAATGCTGAGCCGAGTAAATGGAAAACCTTTGTTGCTAATCGGGTTAGCGAAATTCAAAGCTTGACCTGTCAAAACAATAATTGGTATCATGTTCGCTCAAATGCTAACCCTGCAGATATTCTGTCGCGCGGTAGTACTGCTGCCGAACTTAGTAAATCTAACCTTTATTGGCATGGACCAGATTTTCTTTTCACCGATAAATCAAAATGGTGCTTACAGAATGATTTAAATTTAACTGAGATACCAGAAGAAAAAGGTATCAGTAATATATGCGTTTTAATAAGTCAGTTTGATATAATACTAGAATTAGTTCAACGATTTTCTTCATTTTTAAAGTTATTGCGTGTTGTCGCTTACCTATTGAGGTTCGTAAATAACTGCCGTAATAAAACTAAGTTGATAGGAATACTTACACCACTAGAGTTAGATAGCGCCTTAATTTTAATAGTAAAATCAGTACAGATTAACTGTTTTCCAATTGAATATGATTGTTTATTAAAAACAAGAGATTTGCCCAAAAAGAGTAAATTAATACCCTTAAATCCATTTCTTAGTCAAGGTGTAATAAGGGTAGGAGGAAGGTTAGAAAATTCAAAACGTGATTTTGAGAAAAAACACCAAATTATTTTACCTAAAAATCATTTATTAACTGATATGATCTTACGATATGAACATAATCGATTATTTCATTGTGGCGTTCAAGCCTTATTATGCGCTGTCCGTGAACGTTTTTGGCCTTTGTCCTCTCGCAATTCCTGTAAAAAAATAATTAGGTTATGTAATAGATGCTTCAAAGTAAAACCTATAGAAAATAATTATTTAATGGGAGACTTACCTGCTTGTCGCGTCAATGAGTTTTTACCTTTTCTTAACGTTGGTGTAGACTATGGTGGTCCTTTCTCCATTAAAGATCGTAAATCCCGAGGGGCAAAAATCTCGAAGGCATATGTTTGTCTCTTTATTTGCATGAGTAGCAGGGCTGTCCACTTGGAATTAGTTACTTCCTTAACTTCAGAAGCCTTCATTAATGCTCTCAAACGTTTTATTTTGAGAAGAGGCAAACCGTGTAATATATATTCTGACAACGGCTCCAATTTTTTAGGCGCGAATAGGCAATTACAAGAGATGTATAACTTTCTTGCTTCTGAGAACGAAAATATTGGCAATTTTCTAGTAAATGAGCACATAAAATGGCATTTTATTCCGTCGCGCTCTCCCACGTTTGGTGGTATATGGGAAGCGGGCATTAAAAGTACGAAGTTTCATTTAAAACGCGTTATAGGGGAATCTGTTTTTACTTTCGAGGATTTTTATACAGTCTTGAGTCAGGTGGAAGGTATTCTCAATTCACGCCCTATTTGTCCTTTATCCTCTGATATAGAAGATTTAAATCCCCTCACTCCTGCTCATTTACTCCTTGGTCGACCATTGATCGCTCTACCTGAAGCAGATGTTACACTCATTCCTGAGAACCGGCTTAGCCAATACCAGAAACTCCAAGCCCTTAGCCAGAGGTTTTGGACTCGATGGAGTAAAGAATATGTGAACGAGCTCCAAACCAGAGTTAAGTGGAGACAGAATTCATCGCAGTTAATTGAAGTTGGCAAATTAGCACTTATTAAAAACGAAAACCTTCCTTCCATGAGATGGCAGTTGGGAAGAGTCACTCAATTGTATCCTGGAAAAGATGGAATCTGCAGAGTAGCAGACATCCGTACCAGCTCTGGAATTTTACGCAGAGCGTTAACGAAGCTGTGCGTCCTACCCATGCAGTGAAGCTTTCAATTACATTGAAAGTCGTCAAGACCTTTCAAGGTGGGCGGGATGTTAAAGCCCCACTGTTACGCCCATGACTGCTTCCAAGCGTTAACGGCCAACCGTCAGCAGTTGCGCATACTATCCGCCGTGTCATCACTTCTGTACAATGCCTCGTATAGAGCGCACGCACTATTTTCCGTTTTTATATATATTTATTATGTAGAGTTATTGTACTAAGATTATTGTTTAATCCATTAAAAGTATTTTTGAATATTACTACAGTCCACAAGTTATTTTTCATCACAAAGTAGTGACCTAACCCAACACAGGTCACAACTTGTATGTATTATTAAGAAATAATATTAAGGAAACAGAACACTTGAATATTTTGTATTGTAGATATTGGCTGTCATAGCGAAGAAATATTTCGTGACAAAATATACTGCATTTAGTTGCTGCAATATCAAGCGCGTGGCGTCCTAAATCATGAGAGAATGTTGAGCCTATTATTCGTAAATCGTGGTACATTGTTCTCCGCGATTCGGCTTACATTTTTTGGGTTCCGTAACCTGCAAAAAACGGAACCTATTACTAAGACTTCATATTCCGTCCATGTTATCTATGGTCAGTCCGTCTGTTACCAGACTTATGAACCGTTATAACGGAATTTAAATAAATATTTAAAAACGTGATTTTTTGCTGGTTTGTGTTCGATATTGATAACAGCCACAGGTACACTCTAACCGGTATCTCGCGAAATGAGGTGACGATGCGCCGTAACAAATTTAAGGGGCAAAGCCAATCGTGCGGTAGACGTTATGAAGTGGGCAGCTAGATATTGGCCAAATACGTTCTCTCTCTGCGTACTGGAAGCTACGTCTTGTCACGAGATACCAGTTTACCTGTAGCTGGCGCCGTAGCTTAGTTGGTTAAAGACCTGTTTAATAAACAGAAGATCGCGAGTTCGAATCTCGCTGCGGCCTCATGGTGTATTCTTTGGCTTTTATAGATAATGGTACGGAACCCTTCGTGCGCGAGTCCGACTCGCACTTGAACGGTTTTATTCCACAGTTGTGTCGTACCATAACATTGTTTGCCTTAAGGCGCGCATACACCATGAATTGACTGGAATATTTTCGATAGTCGAACAAAAATTTGCTTTTTATACAGGGTAGTTTATTAGTGTGATAAAGCTCAGTGTAGCTTATGCTGAAAGATAACAAAAAAAATTATATATAAAAATTGTAGGCCGCACACAGGTTCAAAATTTGTTACAGCCCACATAACAATAGGCATGATGACAGTCACTAAGAATCACTAAAATATTGATTTGATATAATTATATATGATGCAGAAATTCTAAAAAAATTACCTATTTTTATTTTACATGTGTGATGACCAATATTTTAGTAAAAATATAAGCACAAAATTTAAGAATCCGCCATCTTAGCTCAAACGCAAATCAGAAGAGAGTGACGTCGTACTTTCGCAAATTTGACCTTGATATTTTGTCTTTCGTCCGAACTATATATGGTCCGAACATCTGTTCTGTTTTGAATTTCCTTTGTTTGTGTTATTCAAGTAACGTATCAAAATAAACTTCTAACCTGCAAGCTGTCAAGTGTTTGAAGTTTGACGATTTTATCAATGACATAAAACAATCTGTTTTATGTTCTAAGAATGACACAGATCACCTATAACTGGTATTTACGAATTGATGATGTCACAGACAGACGCCATTACTATTCTTGCGTTTTCGCGCAGAATTTAAAATGCATTTTTAAAAGGTAAATTTCTCCTTTAAAACCTCTTTTCTCAGAGAAACAACATTTATTGTAGATAAAGTATATATGTGAAAACATCGTGGAGCAGTTTTTCAAAATCAGTCATCATGCCTATTTGACATCCTAAGCATATGCGTGGAATATTTTCAAAAGAACATGGATGTGCAAAGCGTGTTCTCAAATGATACCAAAACAAGTGCTATAAATAGATTGTGTTGCGCCCTGGTCACATGCTGGTCAGGTTATTAGAATTTAATCAAAGATGTCCTTATAAGATGCTGAGTATGTACCCAGCACTAAAAAACTCAAAGTGCCAACAAGCATGTGATAAAGATGTTATTACCCAGATAACATATGAAAATACAATGGATGTCCAATGGATATCCACATTGGACATAAGGGATATCCATAGGATATCCGTTCAAGTCCAGAAGGATAGCCTATGGACATCCATTGAATATCCATTTCGTACTAAAAATGGATATTCCTTGTAAAAATATGGACTATTTGATAATTATTCTAACATTTTACAAGTACTAGATACTTCACTTCCCATGTATTGCAGATATTTCATATTTTTACAAATGCCACAATTTATTATTTTAAAATTTTCACCGCGACGGGGATTCGATCCTATGTCTAAAATTCCTCACTTAACCGAGTCAGAGCCGTAAACCACCATGCTATGAAGATACATGTTATAGCTTATCAAGCTGTTGTATATATACGAGTAGATCGTTTTACATGCAGTTTTTTATCTAGTGTGTATGATGTATGTCAAAAGTAAAAGAGACGTTTTAAATAATGAAATACTTATTAAATATATAATCTGTTGAATAACATAAGAAGTAAATATTAGTAATTAGTAGTTTTTGGTAATAAAGTGTAGTGTTTTAGTTTGACAAAAAAATGTATACAAACAGGTAATTCACAGTCGTGGACAAAATATAGTGTTCTACTCGCATATAATGGCTATTATTCACTCGCACCATGGTGAATAATAGCCATCATTATAATTGAATCGTGAATAATATACTATAGGACATGAACTGGAGACATTTAGGACATGAGCTGCATACATTGAGGACATGAACTGGATATATTTTGTACCAGAGCTATCTACACAGTCTAACATCAAATTATCATTTATTTTTATGAAACCACAGATGTTCAGCCTTATTCACTCTTCCTCCTTCCAAATCAGATACAAATAGACATTTTATGTAATGCCACTTCCTTTAGCCGCACTGGTCTAAGCTTTTGCTACCTTCAATTAGTTTTTTTTTCATTACATGAAACTAAAAAAAATATAATAGGTACCCATTACGAGTGTAAAAAATTATTCGAGTAGCACATGGAAGGTATAAGTATAAAATATAGCGGACCTAGTACATTTTTAATGAGTGTATATCTCGATTCGACCGAAGGATGAACAATGGATGTCCAATGGACGACCATCATTCAAATAAATCTTCACGTCCAGTGATGAACGACAACTGAAGGTCCAGTGAATGTCCCTAAACGGATATCCATTGTACTAGTGGTAAATGGACATCCATTGGATGTCCTATCTGTCTCCATGTCCATATCGTGGATATATTATATGGATATCCATGGGATATCCTATGTTTAGTGGGTAGGTACAATCTATTCCCATCCTTAGCATGTGCACTAAAAGGAAACAAAATATTTTAGTTAAAAATGTATTGTCGCTAAATAGAGAATTAAATTCTCGTTCAAATAAGGTGTCACATTATACCGATTTCTATTGAAAAAAATTAACGATTACGTCACTACACCTACACCGGTGACGTCATCCCTACCCCATGTACGTTATAACATGGGTATTTTACAACAAAAATCGACCTGTTTCGGGTTTTCCCTTAAAACTCGACGGTTCTCGAAATAATGATAATATTCCATAATTTAGCAGTTCACTGTATAATAAACCATTGAGATTGCTCCAGTACTTTTTACGTTATAAGAAAAAAAAACTACGCTTAATATTTCGTTTTCAATGTTTATAACAAATTACTGAAAAACATACTATATCAAAATGATACTACGTAATGTCTATCACATGATGGCACAATTCGTTTTCTACTTTTCGTTAAAAATGTTTTCCTTTTTCTTTGCCTATTCGTATCATTTACGTTCTGCTGCTGTTTTAGGTCCTTGTGACATTTTGAATCTTCCGACATGTAAAGAATAATATGGACACAAGTTAAAAAAATTTCAGAAAGTCTAATAAATCAGAATTAACCGAAAATACAAAGAAACACGTGGAAGCACTCGAGTAAACAGAAAATTATACGGTCGTTAGTTGTCGAATAGACGCAAGCGCAGTACTGAAAATTTAGTCTTCGACGTCACAACCAATAGCAATGTGCTTACAAAAGCTTCATCAGTCGTTTTCATATCATATCAACATATTCTTATGATCTATATAATTTTTTTGCTAATTAAAACATATGTGAAGTTCCCTAGTGGATAGGAGTAAAATAATAGTAATCTGTTGTAGCCAAAGATGTTTAATGATTATAAAAATTTACAAACACGAATGATTTTTCAAATATTAAATCAAGTACATGGTGAGCCAAAACTTAAGTATATTACTTTCTCAGTAATTTTAAATAGTTCACCCTGCATAGTATATCATATAATTACCCTACTTCTATTTTTATCAAGCATTTTCTATTGTACCTACCTAAAGTTATTAGTTTTTGAGATATTTTTATTTTTCTATGCAAAGTATCAATTAGGGCGCGTTGCATCAAACACCTATAAATGACATCCGTTTTTTTTATTTCATTCTCAGTCGCATCAACCTCTAGGGTTATTAGCGACAATAGATATCATATTTATGTCTTTAAGATAAGCCATTAGAATTGGAACATTACAATTTACACCGAGTACATCTAATTTATTGCTAATATTATTTTTCATCCTTGGCATGCTTGAAATTTTGGCATTCTACTAGAATGTGTTTTATAGTTAATTGGCAATTATTCTTCTCACTGTGGAGGTTCAGTTTTTGTAATAATAAAACTATGAACAGGGCCGTGCGGTACTATGAAGCAGGGGGGCGACAGCATCAGGCGGCATTACAAATGGGCGGCATTATGGATAGCGAACTAAAATAGTAGTTTTCCTACAACCACTATGCAAAACACGCTTTTCTACACAAATTTCTATACGCAAAGCAGGCCTTTTCTTAATTCTTTTGATAACTGTTGGAAAAGTAATGCGAAAAGTACACGCTATGGCACTTTTCCGCACCGAAATGTCAAACAAAGCTACCTATAACCTGTCAACTTTTTTTGACAATTCAACATATTTATTATACTTAGTGAATTTCTGGGTGTAAAAATGTTAAATTTGAACCAAAAATAAGTAAACTATTTATTTGATTATTTATTTATTCATTATTCACTATTAAACATACACTCAACTGATTTTTCTATATTAAATTTTCATTTTGTATGTTCTTTATGTTCAAAGTTTTAATAAAATACATAAGTATATAAATTTCTGTTTTTATTTCATTAATAAATGTGGTTGTAGAAAAAATATTGTGTACAACTTGTACGCAAATCACTTTTCCCACTCGCTAGATTTGCGGCACTCGCCACAAACTTCTACGCTCGTGGGCCACATTTATTAATGAAATAAAAACAGCAATTTATATACTTAGGTATTTTATTAAAACTTTGAACAGAAAGAAAATACAAAATGAAAATTTAATATAGAAAAATCAGTTGAGTGTATTTTTAATAGTGAACAATGAATAATGAATAAATAAATAATCAAATAAATAGTTGACTTATTTTTGGTTTAAATTTAAAATTTTTACACCCAGAAATTCACTAAGTATAATAAATATGTTGAATTGTCAAAAAAAATTGACAGGTCATAGGTAGCTTTGTTTGACAATTCGGTGCGGAAAAGTGCCATAGCGTGTACTTTTCGCATTACTTTTCCAACAGTTATCAAAAGAATTAAGAAAAGGCCTGCTTTGCGTTTAAAAATTTGTGTAGAAAAGCGTGTTTTGCATTGTGGTTGTAGGAAAACATATTTATGCGTTAAAGCGGGATTTATAGTTTGACGGACTGTAAACGTAGACGCACTGTGAAAAGATCAACTATAGAATTTACGTACCTTGTTTATAAAGGAACGTAAGTGCATGACGTAACATAAGGGGAACGGACTGGAACGGAAGAGTTGGCCAACTTTTATCTTTTTACAGTGCGTTCTTACGTCCGGCCAATCAAAGGAAATAATTTTGTGTTATGTCAGCGTGGCTATCAGCTGTCATTTAATGTTGTGTTTTTGAATGTTGCATAGATTGGCATAGATATCCTTTGTTTACTGTTTAGTTTAGCGTCGTTTTTCGACTTTGTACTTGTCGACACTTTTCCAATGCTACTGCACACAATAATAGTCCCACGGCTCCAAGAAGCATGTCTTCATGTATTTCGTAATCCATTGTGATTCAAACTATATGAATATTTAGTTTATAATACAAAATTTAAAGCTCAAAACAACATAGAACACAGGCTGTTGATGATTTGAATAATTTCTAGGTTAATTTGAATGTCGCGAGTACGTTACCTCTGCCCATGCGCAAAATTTTCGTTCCGTTTATCTATAACTGCAACAATTTTTACATACCGTTTGTTACGTATCCAGTGCGTCTACGTGAGGTATACGTTTACAGTCCGTCAATCTATAAATCCAGCTTAACTTTTTCCGATATGTGTAAGCGCAAACAAAGTTATTATATCAGAAATGAGTTTATGTTATTATAATAGGAAACATAATTTTTAAAGAATAGCTATATGTTCTTGACATAACTAACGATTTGCTCTTTTGGGAACCCACAGCAACCATTTTCAATTTTTATATGACATTGCAGAATTAAAAAATATAGATGACGGAACTTTAAAAAATTATTGCACAAACCTCCAATCAGTACTGTTGGAATTGATTCAGATTTGAGAGCAGGTGATTTACAAGAAGAAATTAGTGATATATCTAGGATGATTCCTATATCTATGAACTCTATTGATGTTTTAAATTTTTTGTCCGAAAACAAATTAAATACTTTGTAGCCAAATACAATTTTATAGCTCTAAGGATTTTAATAACACTCCCTGTATCGGTAGCCAGTGGCGGAAGAAGCTACTCCAAGTTAAAATGAATAAAAAACTATTTATGGAGCTCATTAGGACAGACAAAACTAAAAAGTGTATCGTTAGTTTCCATTGAATTTACATTAGCTGCCAATTTAGATTAGGTATACATCATTAATCGACGATTTTGCCAAACTTAAAGTTAGAAGAGTAAAACTATAAAAACATTTATGCACCTATTGCTAATAATATCCTTTTTTTAATAGACTTAGAATTTAGACTATTACTTCAGAGATATGCGGATTTTTTTATGTTTTTTATTTCAATTTTAAAATAATCAATATAAGGGGCGGCAGTTGGGAGGCATGCATCACCCTGAAAAATATCACCGCACGACCCTGACTATGAATGATGTTGGTATGGCCCATTCGGAGTCTGGATGATATATACAGCGCTATTCAAAAGTCCCCTCCCCCCCCTCGTATCTTTTGAACGGCTACACTTACATTAATAAAATTTGGAGCGTGAAAATAAAGTGTTGTAAACTTCTCTACGAATGGTAACAGGTGACGTAATAGTAATAGATGACGTCACAGTGCCACTCTGGCCAATAATTTTAAATAGGACCTTATGGCAAGTGATATCTCGTTTGAAAGGCATTGACATTGGCTACATAGCCATATTAATTTTGTTTGGGTTTAAACTAATTTTGACGGATAAATTAAATAAATACCAAAATTATTAATTCACATTTAAATATTGAAGATTTTTCAGTCCGCCTCTGGTTAGTTGTCAAAAAAATTGACGTGTTTAATTTAATAGTATTTGTTGCTTTGCAAAGTTTTTCTAAATAGCTTAAATATTTAATTTTATTATTGTATAACGAGACGTTTAAGAGTTTACATCTAGGCAAAATGGTACGTACTAAAGCCGACAAAGTAGCAGCTATCTTAATAATTGGTGAATCTGGAAAGAATCTCCATGAAGCGGAACGTTTATTTAATGAGAGATACCCAGATCGCCCTATCTCGAGAAATTATTTGAGGGAACTTCTTCACAAGTTTGAAGCAACTGGTAGATGCCAAACGATCTGGTCGACCAACATTTAGTGATGATAAAAAAATTGATATAGTTGCTGAAATGGTAGTAAACCCTACCTCCTCTTCAACTAAAGTTGCGTCTATCTGTGAAGTAAGTAAAAGTACAGTACAGAGAGTGTTGGTTAAAAATAAATTTCATCCATACAAGTTAAAAATGGTGTACCACCGTTCGGATGACGACCCCGACAGAAGACTCGAATTCTGTGAATGTATGACAAATAAAATTAGTCAAAACCCACATTACACAAAAACAATTTGTTTTAGTGACGAAAGTACTTTTGGCCTCAATGGAAATGTAAATACACAAAATGTAAGGTATTGGAGTGACACAAATCCTCACACCTTTCGTGAACAACATACCCAATTTCCAGAAAAAGTCAATGTTTGGGCAGGTATTTTGGGAAACCACATAGTTGGCCCTGTTTTCCTAAATTCAAATTTAAGAGGTGAAGTGTATATGGAGATGTTACAAAATGCAATTGAGCCGTTATTTCTTGAAATTCTGGAAGATAATCCAGATGAATTCGGCCATCTGGAAATAACATTTCAACAAGATGGTGCTCCTGCACATTATTATGGTGCAGTAAGACGTTACCTGGATGAAGAATATCGAGGTAGATGGATCGGCCGGCGAGGTCCTATAGAATGGCCACCTCGGTCACCAGATCTGACACCATTATGCAATGCAATTTCAGCTGACACATTCGAACGAGTACGACAAGAGTTTACTAATAGGATGTATTACTGTCAGGAGGTAGACGGAGTACATTCCGAACACTTGCTATAAGAATCCATTGTTGATATTTGATTAATTAAATTTAAAAAACTAATTTCAATAATTTTGGTATTTATTTAATTTATCCGTCAAAATTAGTTTAAACCCAAACAAAATTAATATGGCTATGTAGCCAATGTCAATGCCTTTCAAACGAGATATCACTTGCCATAAGGTCCTATTTAAAATTATTGGCCAGAGTGGCACTGTGACGTCATTTATTACAATTACGTCACCTGTTACCATTCGTAGAGAAGTTTACAACACTTTATTTTCACGCTCCACCCTCCAAATTTTATTAATGTAAGTGTAGCCGTTCAAAAGATACGAGGGGGTGAGGGGACTTTTGAATAGCACTGAATGTACTTGTGATGTTCTATTAAAATTTGTGGAAGGCCAAGATTTTACTGTTGTTTTATCATCGCGTAATTTTGATTGTGAAACATGCCACCGATTTTGCCACATTTGTTGCACTTTTAACTTCACGTACAATTTTGTCTCTAGTAGTACTGAATTTTGTACTTCACTCGCGGTTTTACTGGTAGTGGCTTTATTTCCTTTGATGCCAGTATGGGAAGGAATCCATAAAAGTGTCACTTTGATGTTAGATTGCTGGAGATAGGACATAGTATGTTTTATTTGTAGGGCTAATGGATAGGTGGTGTAAAGTTGATTAATTGACTGGATGGAACTGAGAGAGTCTGTTATTATTAGAGCTTTTGCGATATTTTTAGATTTGACATAATTCAGTGCTTGGAGAATGGCATAGAATTCACCTTTGAAGGCACTGCTAATATTGGGTAATCTGAATTGCTAGATTTATTTTTTTGTGAAGAATGCTGCACCTACATTATCGGAGATCTTTGAAGCATCTGTATAAATGTGAATGTTTTCGAAATAAGTGTTGAGTTTGGACTCAAACAGCTATTTAAATAATGATGGAGGTGTATCCGATTTGTTGTGTGATGCTAATGAGGTGTCAGATGGAATAAGTTGAATTGACCATGGCGACGGAGTTTCGATTTGATTGGAAAAGAAGAACGTTCGATATCAAATTCCGAAATAATATATTTAACTCTTTCGTAGTTTGGTGGAATAACAATTCTATTGGATGTATATAGTTTATGATACAGGTTAGTGAATGTGTTGTTATACGTCGTGATTGATTGATTATTACTTACTGAAAGAGCATAGGAAATTGTAAGATGTAAAGATGGTTCGTCGGTGTCACATTGTAGACTTTTGATTGGACTTGTGCAGAATATTCCCGTAATTATCCTTAATTTTGTATTTTGAAGAGTATCAAGCTGATTTAATATGGTTTTCTTCGCTGTAGTATATACTGTAGAACCATAGTCAATTTTGGAACGGATTAAAGTTTTATATAAATGCATTAGGGTATTATAGTCAGATTCCTACCTTTTAGCAGTTATTGTTTTCAGTAAGTTTATGCCATTTTGACTTGTTTTTTTTTATTTGTTGACTATGTTGCTTCCGTGAAAGTTTTTTGTCAA
Organism: Lochmaea capreae; assembly: GCA_949126875.1. Taxonomy (NCBI): domain Eukaryota; kingdom Metazoa; phylum Arthropoda; class Insecta; order Coleoptera; family Chrysomelidae; genus Lochmaea; species Lochmaea capreae. The sequence goes on along the minus strand of OX421404.1, from coordinate 10,503,012 downwards.
ATATCATTCCAAGGAAACTGATACTCTCAACGAAGGTTCGTGTATTTTGGTCTAGTTTAAATTCGGGATAATATGGATGATGTTTCTGGTAAACAATAGACATTTTGTTTTCTCTGTTGAAAATTGTAGATCTGTGAATTTTGACCAGTGTTGAAGTTGATTTAAGGCATCTTGGATATATTTCTGAATGGAATGAATATTCTTTCCCTTAAAAAATAGTACCAAATCATCAGATAGTCTACCTTTAACTAGTTTGGGACATTGAACTACGATTTTATTGACAGCAATTACCGTTGCACTGATGACAGATCCTTGAGGAGTTCCATTTATTTGTTTTTTTCTATATGAAGTGCAGTTGCTTATTTTAACTTGGAAGCTACTTTGTTCGTTTATAATTAAGATTTCTTTCTCTAGTACCCATTGTAGTATTTCGTTGATTATTTTTTTCATGATTTTGCACATAACATTAGTCAGAGATATAGATCGATAAGAACTTATATTTGTTCTTGGAGAATGTGGCTTTGATATAGGTATAGCGATGGCTTGAGACCATGAAGACAGAAACACATTTCGGGTCCTAATTAGATTGTAAATTTTGTTGTGAAGGTTTTGTAAAAATACAGGGTGATTCTTAATGCGACCTGAAATTAGTTTTTTTCTATATGAAATAAATAAGTTGGTACACCATGTATTTCAAAATTAGTTTTATATGTTGAAAACGTATTGGTTGCCTAGATATTAGTACTTTTCTTATAATACAGGGTGATTTGCACATATATCTTGTTATTAAACCGACAAAAAAAAAGAGAAAATTCACACTGTATTTTATAATTTGATCCGTCAAAATGACTAACTTATTTTGTTTTGTAATGAGCTTAAAGTAGTAAATAAACTGAAAAAATTTCATAATCTTACTATGACCAGTTTTTCAGAAACAGGGTCCTGAGGATAGAGCACTCAACAAAATAGGCATAGTGAACGAAATTATAATCACATTTATACAAGTATTTTATCATCCTGTAGGTATGTACTACAGTAGATTAATTAATTAAATAAAATGTTGATATTTTTTGTCTGACGGAACGCCACTTTGTCATAAGAAAAGCGCTGTGATACTTGGATCACATATTAATAAATTAATTGATGATTTTGTTTCAGTGTGTAGGTTTTCTATAGTGGGTCTACCATCATTTAGGATATTTAGTGTTAGTGTTGTTAAAATGTTCTCAATGATTTTTCCTTAAGTGTTAAGACCGGTGGATCCCCAAAATTGGGTTGTTGCTATTGAAATCTCCTAATAAAATTCTGGGTTATGGAATTTGAGACAAAATGTTGATGATATCTTCAGCTATTATTATCTGATCTGGTGGAGTATAGATATTGCATATATTGATTTTCTGTGGTGTGTGTATTGATACCGCTATGGCTTCCAGGTTTGTATTTAGCGGAATATTTGCTGCTTCGATTGTATTGCTTATATAGGTCGCTGCTCCTCCACTTGCTTTTGTTACGTTTTCACGATTTTTGAAAAAACAAGTGTAGTCTTTAAAACTATGGTTCTGTTTATATTGAAATTGGTCTCTTGAAGGCAAATAATAGATTTAGAGGTTTCTTTTATGGGTATTCTTAATGTGACATAGTGGGTGTAAAACCCATTTATATTCCACTGTAAAAGACTGAATTTTAATTATAATTTCGGAGAGAGATTCTTGAGATGCTGCTATAGAATTATCAGATTCATTATCTGCGTCGGTTTTAAGGAGCTGCAACTCTTTCATCAATTTAGTTTTTGTTTTAGTACTTTTTGTTTTAAGTTTCCGGTCTGAGGTTTATGCATGTATTTTAGTGAGCAAATATAGTAAGGCTAAGGTATCTTCAGTGTAATTGTTTGCTATGCTAATGGGATCTATCGAGCCTTGCACGTTTTCTATAAAATTAATTGTTTCATCAATAAATATAGAATTTGTTGTTCATCTCTGAATACCGGGTGTCCCAAATTATCGTATACATACAATATCTCGCTTATTTGACAAGATAATTTAAAAATTAAAAAATAATAATGACATGAAAAAACCTGATTGCATTTGACAGGCTTGTGCTCCCACCTATCACTTTTCATTTTAAAATGGTAGGTACCCACTGTGTATTGTCATTGAAAATTGCGTGCTATTCTATTAGGAATACAACGATACAACATACTTGTAATTATTTTTCATTATTAACAACAAAAAATTAACATTTTAGACTTTTTATTAGCATTACCTAATTATCCTTATAAAAATTATGTTGCCTCCGCCGATGGTTATAAAATTGTCGAAAATAATTACATTAATTTTTTGTTGTCAAAAACCGATGCCTCTGTAAAAAAAAAACTTCAAATACTTATTGTTAAACAATGCCTAGTGTAATTAATCGATGACTTAATTGTTTGTTGTGTCCACTATTCACAAGTTACAATTAAAAAATAATTACTCTTGTTATCAGTAAGATGCCATTCACGTTTAGTTCAGACGAATAGGTTGACATGTTACTAGTTTATGGTGAATGCAGGAAAAATGCTTGACGAGCAGCCCGTTTATATCGAGAACGTTTTCCTCAACGTCGTCAAGTAGCACACAAGGTGTTTCCTAGATTGGAACGAAAATTGCGCAACGGTTCATTCCCAAACAAAAACCATGCACCACACCGAAATCATGTGAGCAATGATGATAATGTTATTAATGTACTTGCGTATGTTGGTATTAATCCCCATACTTCTGTTAGAAAAATAGCTGAAGAAATCGGAATAAGCAAAAGTACTGTACAGAGAATTTTGAGGAAACACAAATATCACCCTTTTAAATTACACTTAGTTCAAGGACTGAAGCCTACTGATTTCGACCGAAGATTAGAATTTATTTCTCTAATTGATGTTATGATTACTGATAATCCCTTGCTTTTAAATAAAATATTTTGGAGTGATGAAAGCCGCTTCCACAACAATGGTGTAGTGAATACACATAATGCCCATTATTGATCGAACGAAAATCCACACTGGGTTTCTTCAACTCGTTTCCAGACAATTTGGGGTATAAATGTATGGTGCGGTTTATTCAATGGTCACTTGATTGGGCCATACTTTTATGAGGGCACATTGAATGGAGAAAGATATTTACATTTTCTTAAACACGAGTTACCTGAACTTATGGAAGACATTCCTTTGGCACAACGGAATACAATTATCTGGCAACAGGACGGTGCTCCACCTCATAATGCAGGTATTGTTGCGGAGCATCTCGATCAACTGTTTCTCAACAGGTGGATTGGTACTTATGGACCTCTATAGCTTGGCCTCGTCGCTCGCCAGATCTAACACCACTGGACTTTTTGTTGTGGGGTTACCTTAAAGAATTGGTTTATCAAACGCAACCTGTAGATGTAGATTATCTGAAAGAACGCATTCGTGAAGCATGTCGTGCTGTTACACCAGCTATGATTCAGGCGGCCTGCACAAGAACGCTTTTAAGACGTCTTGAAGCGTGTATGGAATCTACAGGAAATAATTTTGAACACTTACTATAATTTTGTTTTAGTTATTTGAATTGCATAATATGCATTTTAGTTAAATTTCAGAAATGTTAATTCTTTGTTGTTAATAATAAAAAATAATTACAAGTATGTTGTATCGTTGTATTCCTAATAGAATAACACGCAATTTTCAATGACAATAAACAGTGGGTACCATTTTAAAATAAAAAGTTATGGGTGGGTGCACAAGCTTGTCAAATGCAATCAAGTTTTTTCATGTCATTATGAAGGTACTTTAATGCCATTCAAAACAGTTTTTTAATTTTTAAATTATCTCAAACAAGCGAGATATTGTATGTATACGATAATTTGCCATGTCGGACACCCGGTGTATGTTGGATCGGTTCGATTTGTTTTCCCAATATACTGATAGACTTAGGTAAAGCTGCGACATTTTTAGATTTGGTTTCTAGAATGTGGTGTGTAAAGGTGGAGTTATGATTTCTGTTCTTCGTTTGGGGTTTTCCTTGTTACTGGATTCTCCAATATCTAAGCTACTCGATTATTTGAGACTCTATACGAAAATAGAATATTCTTAGGAGGTATTTTGTTGCCTATATCAACAATAGCTTGTTGTTTATATAGAAAATTTTGTTGTTGCGATTTGCTAACAATATTTGAGGTTGCGGTGGATGCATAATTCAAGGTGTTGGTTGATTAATTGATGATTGCTGAGGAGGCGTTGCATGTTTAATTAACGTTGTATGTTGTCATGAAAGTGAATGATCATGGTTGGAAACAATGTCGTCTATTTCCATGTTTAGTCAGCATTTGCCTGAATACGGTCCTGTCCTGTATTAGACTCAGCTGGTAAACCGATAAAAATTTTGTAATGATATTGGTGTTTTTCTTGATTAGTATAATATCAAATTGATTTGGATTATTCGGTGAAAATAATTTGATATATGCTTACTTTTACCTATATCCACATTTGAAAATAAATAACTGAATATTTTAGTTATTGGTTTGGCGTTAGTTGTATATCGCACTTGTACTGAGGCGAACTCCCCAATTACAACAGTTATCATTAAACCGAGTTTAGGTGTTCGATACAATGCGCCCTTAGGTATGTTATAGTTTACCAAATATTATGTAACTAAGACCTTTATTTTAGTAAAAATAGTGTTGTTTTTTTGCGTGTTGTTTCTTATTTCTCTATACCTAAGTGTAGTTTTTTGTTTTTTGTAAACCTTCAACTGCAAACTAACATCTGGTAAACTATAACCTAATTAGGGACTATGTATTTAATTTAATAAGAATTTGCAAAATGATTGGTAAATTTTAATAATCATTAAAAATATTTGGTTTCAATGCATCTTTTTTTTTAAGTTTCATTTTTATAATCATTGTGACTCAGGCTCCAGGGCATTCATACTCGTTATATACACAAAGCGATAAGTTGTAAAGAGGTTAGCTCGCTTTACTCCATGCGTATTAATAATCCATGCCGTTCGTTCTTAGTTCGTTGTATATGGTTGTATGTATACGTGTCTTTAAACTACGTGTCGATCTCAATATTAGGGTCAACGTTGAAAGTTTGCTATTCTCTATGTATCCACAACGTATGAAGACGGAGTAATTGGTATTTTTCTTGAAACATTAAATTATGAAGACCAGAATAGAGACGCAACTGTTTAGAGAGTAGCCCTACTTACGAATAGAACTGATAAAACTAGTCAGTATTTTGAAATCGGGTATTTCAAATCATTCTAAAGAACAATTTATAATATGATTGTAAATATTGAGGGTTGTTTATAACATGTTAACAGTTAAAATTCATCCAAAATCAATTGCATAAGCGACGAACTTGATTTTGTTTTTGTGATTTTTTCCATTGATTTGCATATACCGGTATATGACAATAATATTCGTCGCATTTGATTTTGGATAAACTTCAAACTAATTTGACGTAGTTCACTCATAAAACGACTTTTATTAAGAATTAAATGAAATTTGAATATAAGGTTAATAAAAGAGTTATTTATGTAACTAAACAAATCAAACTTTTATCGTCTGTGGAACGAGATAATAACAATTAGGTATAATGTTTCAGAACATTTCGGAACATCTCCAAAACTGTTCTTACGATATTTTTTAAAAACGAATACAATGGAAACCAAAGTGTCAGAAAATTTTTGAAAATAACCCTCAAATTTTTTTACCGATTTGTTAAAAAGATATAGTTTTTATAGCTTTATGAGAGATTGATATAAGCTTACATGTGTTGTGTACCTACAGTCTCCTTCAAAAATAATATTTTCAAGCATTGAGAATCGCTAATTTTGGTACTTACTATAAGCATTGATTGATAAGTTTAGCCCAAACTTATCAATCAACGCTATAAGGCGATACTTTTGTCCTCGACTGTCACGAGTGAACAACCAGCTAGAAGTACCTACCATATACGTGTCATTTTCTATATATTTGTTGTGGGTAAATATTTTTGTGATCGGTTGTATTGACAACATAAAAATTTGTACCGGAAATTTTAAGTAGTATCAATATTTATTGTGTCGAATATTTTGTAAAATAAACGCTTTAATTTTTGAGATTAGTCGAATAAATGATGTCTATAAAACTATTGCACATTGTTACTTGTGACATTTGGCACTAAGAATACATAAAGTGGGGCCACATAATATATATATATATAGATTTATATTGAAGCACTGCTATATGTCATTGTTTAAAACGTCTACAAATTTTTGAATTATGAAATATTTTGTAAATGTATTGTGTGGGCATGTGAATGTTTGTAATCATTTAGACAAAATCATTTTTGAATAATATAGTACCAGCGCTGTAGCCATATTTCAGTGGAATAGAACTATTGTAAAAAACATTGTGGTTTAATTTTCCATCAAAAATAATGCTACTAATTAATATACCACAAAAAACGTACATATTATTTATCAATCTTATGGACGTATGCACTGTTTATAATAATAAACCCATTTAACTAAACTAGTTTACAGTTATTCAACCAACAAGTGTATTAATAAGGGCGATTAACAATTGAGATAATTTAAAGCACGAGCAGAGCGAGTGCGTTAATGTTCGAGATTGTTAATTGTCCTTTTAATACTCGTGTTAGTTACAATAACGCTTCTCCGTCGACAGTACAAGTTGTATTTGTTTTTCTCAATATTTAAAAACTAAAAATATTTGTATGTTTCCTAGGTAAGTACTGTCAAAATTAAATAATGCCATTGAAATGTCACAGAGAAGGCCACCGGTTCAAATGTCACTGTTTTCGTTTTTCTTGAATTCTGTTTTGGATGTCTCAACACTAATAATTATAATTTTGTAGAATAATAAAATAAAAACGATAGGTAAGTAAAAAACTAGAAGTATTCTATGCTAAGAATCATTTTTTAAAGATGTTATTGTATGTTTGGTTGCCTACTCCACAGGTAACTGTCAATATAAATAAATGTATAAGATGTTATAGAAAAATCGTTGATTAATGAGAACCATGCATTAAAGGGGTCATTAATCAACGATTTTGTGTACATTAATATAGCTCATAAAAGCACTGTCGACGGAAAAATAATTAAACGCACATAATGTTGCCTTGGTATGCACCGAACGAACTTTAGAGTTAAACCTGAAAGAAGTTTGACAACGTCTAAAAATTCAGGACGTTTTTTGTGTGAAAAACGTTCGTAGGTGACAATGCTTGACGTTATTTGAGTACTGCTCTCTATTACAGTTACAGACGTGATAGTTGTTATTTGAATTCCGAATTACATTTACGTTGGACGTATTTCATTGATAAAACATGCAACAGTGTAAATAACTAGAACTTTTTATTGACAGTCACCCCATCAAATATGATGAGACATTGACATAAGTTCCTCAAGTGTCAAAAATAACAGTTTAAAGTTGAACCTCCAATATTGGGCGCTTAAGTTTAAACTGGTTTAACCTCAATTGAATCGATGGTGCATACCAACTCAAAAATATAAACTAGTTTGTTCACGACGATTTGATAATGTTTACATTTTACGTTTGCTTCTTCAAGTATACCTAATGACGTACATTATTCACCAGTGTGGATGAAGAACATGGCACAGATAAAAATAAGAATAAAATTCACTAGTCTATCATTTCACGCAGTCAGACCTCTAAACCACTCCGCTACACAGACATACTAACTCGCCAATCAAGTTGTTGTCTATTGAGCATATGATGATGTCAAAACTAAGAAAGTGAGGTATTAAATAATTTATAGCTGATTGCAAGAATTTTAATTATTATACTGAATTTAAATTGAGATTACTAGAAAATATAATATGGAAAGCGAATCAGACACTGAAAATAATGTTACCCCGGTCAAAAATAAGAGAAGAATAAAAGAAATATTATCCTTAAATTTATTGTCAGAAATCAAACCACAAATTCCACCCGAATTCAAAAATCTACAGCATCGCGAAACTCGTTCAAGTCTGGATTTCAAAAAGGATGTACTCTTGTATCATATGTGACAAAGAAAAAAAAACGTTTTGCTAATGTTAAGTATGCATTTTTTGATGATTGTATACTGGTAAACCCGAAATCATTATATTTTATAATTCAACCAAGAGTGAAGTTGACACCGTGGATGTGTAATGCATATAGCTAGAAACACGAACTGTTTGCCAATGGTCGTCTTCTATTCAATTCTGGTATTAGTCCAATTGCATCACGAAATATCCTAATTTATTTTAAAAAAATTGCCAGAAGTGCAATCGATGACATATAAAATATAAAAAATATGAAAATATATCACCGACGCTCTTAATACCGCCCAAATCTATTTCGCTCTTCCATTTTGCCTTCTAGCATTTTGCATGTGAACAAGTTTTGCATTGTAGAATAAGTATAAAAATTGCCAGAAATATACCGTGTCACATAATTATTGTAAAATTTTTCTCGCCTTCTGTCTAATGGCAATTTTTTCTCTACTTGCTTGTGCTATCAACTACATTGGGACAGACTATAGTAGTTCCCAAACGCTCAAGAGTGATAGGAAATATTATCACTATTAGGTATTACTTAGAGCGCTGTGAAACGTAAATTGTATTCAGGAATTCCTAAATCCAATTCATGTATTAACCAACTTTAGGAAATGGTTAGTGAAATCGGACATTAGGTAGTAATATTATTGAATAAAAAAATTGGAATGTTCGCTATTGTACTACTGTTCTTCATACTCCTTGCCCAGTTCAATATTGACAAAGGATATAATGTCTGATAGTCAAGCAGCCATTAGAGCGCTGAGTTCTTGTGTAATCAGTTCCAAAATGGTGTGGGAATGCCTAGGCAAACTTAATGAACTAGGCGAGAACAATATAGTAACCTTACTGTGGATTCCAGGACACTCTGGAGTAGAAGGAAACGAAATAGCAGATAAACTAGCGAAGAGAGGGACTGAAATACCCTTTTGGGGGCCGGAACCCTTTTGCAGAATCAGCTCCAATGTAATATTGGAAGAAATAGGTAAAGCCGAAAAAAAGAGAAGATCTGACCATTGGAAAGATCTAGTAGGGATTAGGCAATCTAAGATTCTTCTGGGTGACTACAACCTGTTGATATCAAATGAATGCAAGGTACGGTTTCGCTGGTGCGATTGCGACTGCGACTGCGACTGCGATTGCGACTGCGATTGCGACTGTGATTGCGACTGCGACTGCGATTGCGACTACGACTTATATGGTTTCGCTGGTGCGATTAATACGACTGCGACTGCGATTGCGAATGGTAGTGTTTCGGTGAAACGTCTAGAACTGCGACAGGAACAGTTTTAAAATGATAGAAGGCAAGAGAGGTAGAATGGATGACGTCGATCTTCTGACTCTTGTCTTGTTAGAAGAAGAGGAAGATGATGAATATTTATTACAACACGGACTATTGCGAAAAAGATGCAAGACATATGTAATATTCCGGAGACGTGCAGAAGAAGGCTGTTTTAATCTTCTTATAAATGCCCATTTAAAAGAAGATGAAAAGAAATTTAGAGACTTTTTTCGATTAAACCTAGCAAGATTTCGTCGTTGTTCGCTGAAAAACGAGCCATTTTTCCCTTGCGGCTGCGAATTGACTGGTCTGTCTAGCAGTCGGGACGCAACGGCTGCGACTCGATCACAGTCGCGTTCAGTCGGAACGCACGAGCGAAACCATAAACATACAATATCATTGAAGCAGTCGTTTGCGATTAGTCGCAGTCGCAGTCACAGTTGCAATCGCAGTCGCAATCGCACCAGCGAAACCGTACCTTAACCCTTAACCGGCCATGTGAGATTATTTTGCATAGTCGGTCATGTGGCGTCTGACAGACTACATATAAACAATATAAAAACAATATATATATATTTTTTTAAATTTATTTATAAGTATTGAAACGTTACAAGTATACTTATTACTACATACAACAAGAAAATTTGCTTTAATTTTTGCACTAAAAGTAACAAAAAAATATATTTTAGGGCACCCATACAAAAATGTGTTCAAATATACATCATTTTTGTCTTTTTCTGAAAAATTACACAACAAACATTAAAAAGATAAATATTTTGGGAAATGTTTTTCCAAACAGGATTATATTATAGAACAAATAAGAAAAAAAAGCGTGAAAATTAACATAGTACATTGCAGCAATGGCTAAACATCCCGAATATTTATGCATGTATTACATAACGGTTTGGAACATTGCAAGCAAATGGCCTTCCTACACTGCACGCATAAGTATTTTGTCATACGATGCTTTGCTCGCGGACATAAATAACACATCTTACGGTTCTGCAACACTAAGTTTTCTTCAGCTGGTGGTAAATCTACATCCGGTATTTTCAAAATCCTACTAACACAAACCGACATGTACCGTCTAACAGACTACGGCAAACTGAATTGTTCCCGTATATTTTTAACCAATGATCAATACAGTCGACTAAGTGTGGCAACAAATAGTTCATCAGCAAAGGGAGGATTAGGTGGCGTGACCGATTTGTAGGCAGTACCGTTATAGAAATATGGCCTAATTTATATATTGCATAGTCTCTCAGACGCCACATGACCGGTTAAGGGTTAAGTCAAAGTAAAACTGCACTAAGAGTTTTAATAGGAATCCTAACGGGACATTGTCGCCTGACAAAAAACTCAAAATAGTGGAGGAAGAAGATTGTAGATTTTGTGATATGGAAGAAGAAACCTCTATCCACGTACTTGCGAACTGCACAGCAATTCAGAATCCTAAAGCACAGTACCTGGGAGACTACTTGATAGAAGAGGAACGGTTACCTAAGTTGAAGCCAGCAGATATCCTAAAATTCCTCCGGGAAATAGTACTAAAGGAGCTACTAGTCTGTGAGACTCTACTCAGAAACTAAGTAGAAGTAAGGGGCACAATAGATCTTTTAGGTCTCAGTGAATGTTACCCCCAAAAACATACATACATTCATACTCCTTTGGTCACATAGCTTTTTATACATTTTTAATACTTTCTGCATGTACTGTGAAAACAAACTAAAAATAATAGTTTAAAAAAGAAAACTCTTGGTATGAGTACACTAATAGTAAGTAAAATTTAACAGCAACTGTTCATTTTTCCTAAAAAAATATACATTTCTCCTGTCGATTGTATACCTATGCCAAATTTCACCAACCACTGGTGATAGGAAATACCTATAATTGCTTCCAACAAGTACATGGAGTAGTGGAGTACAATAATCCCCAAACTAACAGGTGTTTATCGGATATTAGAGAGTTGTACTCAAAATTGACGGAATATTTTAGAATAATTTAATAGTAACTTTAGGTAGTATTGGAAAATAAATAATTCTAAGTGCCACTATTTTTAAGTTTATAAAAGAAAACTTATAGTGGATCACTTCTAATATAAAGTTATGTACTCTAAACCTTACCCATTATAAACAAACTTTCACCATCGATTTGGCCTGTTAGGAATAAGCGCAGAAAGCTTATTCTATTGTTCTCCAATTCCAGGTGAAAAACAAAAACCTGGTTACCTACGTATGTTAAGCAATATTAATTTACCTACAGTTTCGTCATTATGACCAGACTATAGGTACATACTTATATTAGTTTTAATTATGGTTTTAGTTTTGTAATAGCCGTCTTGGAGAAGGGTTGTATTTTTGTGAAAGTTTCATGAAAATGAGTGAACGTTGTAAATGAAAAAACAATTACTTTAAACGAAAACAGAAAGAAAATCGCAGGTTGTTAAATATGCCTTCTTCTAGTGCTTACTGTTTGCAGCATAGAAAAATGTGCACAGATTACTTGAGTGGAAAAATCTACTTTCTACAAATACAATACGTGAACAAAAAACAAATCAGGTTTCAAGTGAACCTGAGGAGAAACCAGGACGAAAAGTGGAGAAAACCAATGAATTTATAAACAGCGCAATTAAAAGATACATCCATTCATGTTATGTAAAAAATGAAGTACTTACATTAAACAAAATTTTAAAATAAATAAAAATTGATGCGGAGTTATACGTTGTTTCGCATTATGCATAAAATAGGTTTCAAATGTAAGCAACGGAGTAGCCGTTACTATTAAATTTTTTTTAAAAATATTTCGTCAATTTTGAATACAACTCTGTAATATCCGATAAACACCTGTTAGTTAGAGGATTATTGCATGCCAATGCTCTAATATGTACTTGTTAAAACAAACTATAATATTATCACTCTCAGGTACTTATTACTTAGTGCGTTATTAAACCTAAATTGCATTTAGGAATTCCTAAATCCGTTTTAGGTATCAACTAACTATGGTTGGTGAAATCGGGCGCTACAATAGACACCTACACCTACCTACGATCAACATTTTTTTTTGTATAAAAAAGACTAAATGACGTCTTTATTCCTAATTGACCTTCATTGGTTTTATGAATGATGTGGACTATTTAACAAATATATCCTTTCACTCTAAGGTACGTTTCCATTTACACATATCGCAGGAACTTAGTCCTTAAACTTACTGTTTAAGTTTAATTATTGTAAAAAAAAAATATTAACTAATTGCTATTTACTGATAAGCGACATCAACAAATTAACATTTAATTACCACAAAGTTAAATCTGAGAACTGAGTATCTTGACTAACTTAGGGCACTTATTGACTGTTTTACCATTGTCTAAAAAATTTAGACAATGGTTTAACTCAGCGACTGGTCGTTGGTTTAGCTGCATTGAAGTATATGATGCAACGGTTGTGGAAGAGGAATGGGAGGAAGGATATGAATTTTGTTGGCTTAATGATTGACCGCTGCTGTTTGATTGAAGTGGTGCTGGTTGTTGGTGGGCTGGTATCGAAATGGGAAGCAGGATTCATTTGGGGGGGAATCGGTTGAACTTGAGCAGTTTCTCCAAACTCAGCTTGGAAATGGATGTTGGTTTGGTTGTGACGTACCCAAGACTGAAAACTACTGCACATGCGCGTTTCGCGGGCACAAAACGCAGACCGTTTCCATTATTTGCGGCACATATCGTGAGATAAAGAAACATGTTTTGTCGCGCAGTCGTCGGGCACATTTTTGTCTCTGGCACTTGTGCCTGAACATGTCGCGGATTTATACAAATCCCTGGCACTTGTCTCAGAACTTGTTCCGGCACAAGTCGTGATACAAAGTTGTAGTAATGGAAACGTACCTTGGAAAATAATAATTTTTTTTTAAAATCTGCTAATCTTAGCAAGCCAGAGAAGAGATAAACTTTTTATTGGAAAACTTAAATTTAGAAAAATTGGTAACCAAAAAGTGTTGAGGTTGTAATTTTTTGTTGTGCATCATATTTTTTCACTCCTACCTACTAAGTTGGGAATTTTGTAACCGTTGGCGATACTCTACCCCAGTAAACACAGGATATCCTACGGATATCCATATATAATGTCCATGATTGGTCCATATGGATATGGACACAGAATGGGCATCCAATGGATGTCCTTTTACCACTAGTACAATGGATATCCGTTTGGGGGCATTCACTGGACCTTCAGTTCTCGTTCACCACTGGACGTAAATATTTATTTGAACGATGGACGTCCATTGGACATCCATTTGGTCCTCTGGTCGAATCGAAGTATACACTCATTAAAAATGTACCAGAGCCGCTATATTTTATACTTATACCTTCCATCTGCAACTCGAATAATTTTTGACACTCGTAATGAGTATACACTTATTATATTTTTAGTTTCATGTAATGAAAAAAAACAACTAACTGAAGGTAGCAAAAGCTTAGACCAGTGCGGCTAATGGAAACGGCATCACATAAAATGTCTATTTGTATCTGCTTTGGAAGGAGGAAGAGTAAATAAGGCTGAACATCTGCGGTTTCATGAAAATAAATAATAATTTGATGTTAGACTGTGTAAACAATATATCCAGTGCATGTCCTAAATATATGCAGTTCATGTCCTAAATGTCTCCAGTTCATGTCCTATAGTATATTATTTTTCAACAAGCATATAATGATGGTGCGTTTATGTCGCGAGCCGCAGGCGAGTGAATAATAGCCATTATATGCGAGTAGTATAAATTTTTTTGTCAAACTAAAACACTATAATTTATTACAAAAAACTACTAATTACTTCTTATGTTATTGAACAGATTATATATTTTTTCTACTCCTGTTTTATAATATACTTATTAAAAGACTAAAATCTGTATCATAATGATATTCATTATGATACAAATTTTCATTATGATACAGATTTTTAAGCCAATAGGAATGCGACATTCGCACAATATTTAATATAGCCATGGATACCTGGTTGACATTGACATTGGAATAAACAAATTTGGAAACTTGGGCAAGCAAATTGTCACCTTTTTAGGGCTTCCCAATCCCAATTTATATACGGGACACTGCTTTCGTAGAATATCTGCAACCGTATTAGTAGATGGTGGCGGTGATATTACCACCTTAAAAAGACATGGTGGTTGGAAATCCACTACGGTTGCAGAGGGTTATATTGAAGAAAGTATCCAAAATAAAATAAATGTATCGAATACAATTTTTAATTCAATTGAAAATAGGAATGAAAATAAATTTTACAATAAATAATTTATACATGCACAAAGAAGATTAAAGAATTAATATTATTATGTTCAAAAGTTTTAAATTTATTTGTTGTACAATTTGTAAAATTTATTTGTTGAAGTTCCTTTCATTGTTCTTGTTTTTTATAATAAATGATAATTATTAATGAAATAATTCTTATTAATCGGAGTAGAAAAAATATTGTATGCAACTTTCATGTAATAGCCATTAATACACTCGCATATTATATACGAAACTCGCCTGCGGCTCGTTTCGTATCCTATAACATGCTCGTGTCTTAATGGCTATCATTACATGATCGTTGCATAAAATACTATAATAAGTATTTAATTATCTAAAACGTCACTTTTGCTTTTGACGTACGTACATCTTATAGTTGAGAGTAGAATTAATTTTCACCGTTTCACAATTTGTCGGCGAGATATAGAAATCTAAAAGTAGAAGCGGAACCTGTGAAATTTACAGTCCACGTGGACTAACCCTTCTTGTAAATTTTGCATAGACCAATCGGAAGCTACATTGCACCAATGAGAATCAATTGTTCGCTTGTGGGTCGAAGTGATTTATGGCTTGTTTATCTTTTCGACTTTTTAATCCTCAAAGGAACCTTTGCCGCATACTGTTATTATAACGTGAAACAGTGCAAACTAATTCTACTCTCAACTATACACATTAGATAAAAAACTGCATATAAAACGATCTACTCGTATATATACAACAGCTTGATAAAGTATAACATGTATCTTCATAGCATGGTGGTTTACGGCTCTGACTTGGTGAAGTGAGGAATTTTAGACATAGGATCGTATCCCCGTTGAGGCGAAGTTTTAATAAAATGTAATGTGTCATTTGTATATATGAATAATCTTCAAAATATGTGTAGTAATTATACTTGAAGAAGCATGTCTAAAAATATGTTAAAATTATCAAATATAATAGTCGAGGAAAAAATATATAGTTCACGTACATAACAAGTAAATGGAATGTCCATATCATATCCAGTTCATGTCCAGAACGTATCCAGTTCAGGTCCATGAGATGCCCATGGTTTATTTATCATGTCCAGTGAATGTCCTTATTTTTACGAGGTATAACCATTCTTAGTACCAAAACGGACATCCATTGGTCCAGTTTTGTGGCAAATGGATATCCAATGGATGTCCATAGGATATCCTTCTGGACTTGAACGGATATCCCATATGTCCAATGTGGATATCCATTGTATGTTCATATCTGGGACACTGAGCACAGTTTACACTACCACTATAACTTGATGTAGGTACTGGTAGTGTGAACTGTGTTCAGTGTTTCCATTTCTAGTCAAATATTTTATAAGTATATCTAGGTGATTTGGATGTTAATATTATCAAAACAAATCTACCTAGATGAATTTGACTATTTTTTAAACAAATCTTTTCCTGTTTAAATATTTTTATGTATTCACTCTGAATTGAACCATTATATTTGTTATACGTAATTAATATATTATTATCTAAGATTAAAAATATAATTGTACCTACAACAAATCAAATAAATATGTACGTTTCAAATTGAATCGAGTTTTATTATTTCAGAAAATAAACACATTTACAGAAAAGACTGAACCCTGACACACTTGTAGCTCTGTATATCAAGGCGGAAGTATACCTACAGTATGTAGCTAATTTATGGAATAAATTCATTATTTCCAAAATAAACGACTTTTGAAATAAATCCAAAAACAAGTCAAACTTAATTTTAGAATCGTCATCACATGATGTAGATGTAACGAACTTTGTGTTACCAGTATTACCGTGGTGACGTAATCGGCATTTTTTTAAATGCAACCAGTGTCTCAAGACACACCATTGGAAAGGCCTTCTAATCATCTCTACGATGTAATTATTTGAATATTTATTTCTTCAGGGTCGACCAAAACTGTTTATTTACTAAAATACGGAGAACTGTTTAGTAAAAAACAATTAAATTATATTAAATGTTCAAACTGATGTCCTTCAGCAATAATGCAATGAGACAGCCGAGCAATAAATTCATCTCTAACGTTTACCAGAAGTTCAGGCGTTATTTCTGCAATCTCCGTTCTGATGCGATCCTTCAACTATTCCAATTCATTTGGCCGACTTTGATAAACTTTGCTCTTCAAGTATAAAAAAGCCTAAAGGTGTCAAATCGACCTTGGTGGCCACTCAATCGTTCCTATTCTTCCTATTCACCTATCTTGAAAAACAGCATTTAAATAGGTTCGTACATCAAAGGCGTAATGTGGGGGTGCCCTATCCTGCTGAAACCACAAATCACATTTATTTGGAAATAGTTGATTTAATTGTGGTAATAGATAATCCTGAAGAAATTGAAGATATCGAGGACCGGTCAAACTTCCTTCAAAAATATATGGCCCTATTATTTGATTGTTTATAATGCCGGCCCAAACATTCACATTCACCATATTGTGTCCTATACTCCTGCATCCAATGGGGATTTTCACTTGCCCAGTATCGATATACGTCTGGCGGTTTACATGGCCATTGAGCATAAAAGTTGCTTCATCTGAAAAAAATATATTTTTTATGAAATTACGATCTCTGTTACATCGTTCCATAATTGTTTCACAGAATTCGATTCTCCTATCAAAGTCATTTTCTAACAGCTCTTGGACCAAATGTACTTTATACGCATGCCACTTCTCTTTTTTCAGCACTCTAGCTACAGTAGAATGGTGTAAATTATTATCCAGCGCAACTTGTCTCGAGCTGGTGTGGGAATTTTGTTGAAACTCAAGGAAAACGTCAACTTTTTTGTCTTCGGAAATTGACTTTCTACCACTTTTGGGGAGATCTTTAACATGGCCCGTTTCTCGAAACTTTTTCTCGATTTTACTAATTGTTGATTGAGAAATGGGTTCACGGCTGGGGTATTTAGCATTAAATAAATTGCCATTGCCATAGTGAGACCATAATCACTTATGAAGCCATTACGTGGAGTAGTAAGACTAGCCTATTGACGACAAGAGACAACCTCCCAAGAAATCAAAGACTAGCCTATATAAGCAAAGGTCTCAGCTTATTTATTTGCTTATCAAGACAAGACAAGAAATTTATTCATCCACAAAATTTACACAAATTTTAAGAACAAAAAATGTATAAAACTTATCGGACTAGTCACATTATCACAAATGGCAAATTCAAATATAACATTAACATAATATAGGTATCTTTATATAAAAAAATTACAATTACAAAAAGCAATCTAATCAGAAACAGTTTGTAACGAAGTTTTTTTTTAATGATTATTTCAAGTTACCGAATATATTTTTTTTATTTCAGTATGCTTATAACCGTTATAACCCCTGACTTCTGTTAAAAAAAGTTATTATAATTATATAAAATATTCATTTCTGTTTCTGTACTTAAAATATTAAAATGCACCGAAGTGTATAAAAGTTATGCCTCCCAGTGGAGTAGGTAGCGCGCAGGTCGAACTAACCGAGAGAGGTGGAAAGACAGACAGTGGGAGCTGGTTTTGAGTAAGCTCGGGAATTAAGGCAGAGTATCACCTGGCCTTCAGTGGTGACCACTTGCTACCGACCGTCGCTCCGTTAGAAGATTTGTTGTTTATAATTTTTTTTGTATAGTCTGTTTTTTTTCTAGAGATAAATTTATTTTCTTTCCGAATTAAAACTTTAAGTAGTTGCTGTGAAGGTAAGACTTTATGAAAATAGAATTTTAAATAAAAGGTGGTCTTTTCAATAATCGTTAGGCGAGAGTTTATTCAATATAATTAATATTCCATTTTTACAATAATCGGTATACTTATTTTATAGTGCCATTGTCATTAATTCTGAATAATATTTCTTCTGTATTCATTCCCGTTTTTCAAATTCCGTTCCGGTTGAAATATTGAAGTTTTCCAGGCGTCCTGCCAGGGCTCGTTGATATTTCAATCCGAGAGCATAGAAAACCGCTGAATCAAAATATTAAAGTTTTCCAGGCGTCCTGCCAGGGCTCATTGATATTTTCATTCACGGATTAGACCCTTCCGTACTCAGTCTTGCTTTTCAAAATCCGTTTCGGTTGAAATATTGAAGTTTTCCAGGCGTCCTGCCAGGGCTCGTTGGTATTTCAATTCGAGAACATAGAAAACCGCTGAATCAAAATATTAACGTTTTCCAGGCGTCCTGTCAGGGCTCATTGATATTTTTATTCACGGATCAGACCCCTCCGTACTCATTCCCGTTTTCAAACTCCGGTTTTGTTGAAATATTGAAGTTTTCCAGGCGTCCTGCCAGGGCTCGTTGATATTTCAATTCGAAAGCATAGAAAACCGCTGAATCAAAATATTAAAGTTTTCCAGGCGTCCTGCCAGGGCTCATTGATATTTTCATTCACGGATTAGACCCTTCCGTACTCAGTCTTGCTTTTCAAAATCCGTTTCGGTTGAAATATTGAAGTTTTCCAGGCGTCCTGCCAGGGCTCGTTGGTATTTCAATTCGAGAACATAGAAAACCGCTGAATCAAAATATTAACGTTTTCCAGGCGTCCTGCCAGGGCTCATTGATATTTTTATTCACGGATCAGACCCCTCCGTACTCATTCCCGTTTTCAAACTCCGGTTTTGTTGAAATATTGAAGTTTTCCAGGCGTCCTGCCAGGGCTCGTTGATATTTCAATTCGAGAGCATAGAAAACCGCTGAATCAAAATATTAAAGTTTTCCAGGCGTCCTGCCAGGGCTCATTGATATTTTCATTCACGGATTAGACCCTTCCGTACTCAGTCTTGCTTTTCAAAATCCGTTTCGGTTGAAATATTGAAGTTTTCCAGGCGTCCTGCCAGGGCTCGTTGGTATTTCAATTCGAGAACATAGAAAACCGCTGAATCAAAATATTAACGTTTTCCAGGAGTCCTGCCAGGGCTCATTGATATTTTTATTCACGGATCAGACCCCTCCGTACTCATTCCCGTTTTCAAACTCCGGTTTTGTTGAAATATTGAAGTTTTCGAGGCGACCTGCCAGGGCTCGTTAGTATTTCAATTCGAGGACATAAACGACCGCTGAATCAAAATATTAAGGTTTTCCAGGCGTCCTGCCGGGGCTCAATAATATTTTCATTCTCGGACCGAACCCTTGCAGACTCTTCCGATCCCCTGACCATTTTTACTGAATATTCCCGTTCAGTTTGTATACTTTACTAGCATCTCCCAAGAATCCGTTTTTCTGCTTTCAATTATTATTAACCTGCTTATTGAAAAGACTTATTTTTTTTTGAAAACTGGCTTTTACCGCTTTTCTTTTGCATATAAAGACATTGCTTATGCTTATAAACCTCTCGCTTATATCCTGCCCGCTTCGTCTCTAATAAACGCATGGTGATTGGATAAGTAGTTAATTTTTTTTTTTGCTAATAGTTTTTTTTTGTTGTTGTAAATATCAGGGTATTGGTACCTGCAAGCAGGATATATTTTTGTTGTTGTTGATTGCTCATTTTCTGTAACGATTTGGTCAGCTACCGACCTTGTAAATATTTATGAAGGTAATAGATCATAACTTAACCGAACTTTTGTGTTTTACTGACCTACTGTAGCGGTAGAGTAGAGAACCCTAAGGTAAAGTAGTTGTGTTGCTGCATGAATTTAGCTTTTCCCTTAGTGTAGGCCAGGAGAATAACTTCTATTGCAGGACCGGTAAGAGTGTTTTCAAGATAAAACCCGACCGCACGGGATACAACTAGACCCCTGGAACGTACCGTACCTCCATCTGAGGCTATCCGGAACTCTTGACGGTTGAGGTCAAGGGGCCGTGGAGTTAACCACGTTAAAAATCTGGCGCCCGAGAAAGTGTAAGGTTTCAGAGGTGTCAAAAGTGACGTACCAATTTGGCAAGAGCCAAGTGTGGAGAGAAAACGCGTCACAAATTTGGCGCCCGAGCAGGGACCGTTTTCTTATTTGTCTGCTGATTTGAGCAGGGACCGTTTTCTTATTTGTCTGCTGTTTTGAACAGGGACCGTTTTACCCATTTGTTGATTCATAAGGAACCGTTAATTTTTTTTTTATTTCTAGCAGGGACTGTACCTATTGTTAAATATAACCCGTTTGTTTTTTTTAATTTCTTTTTCAGAACAGGGACCGTTTTATTCTGTGAAGGTATTTTTTTTTATATAGTATTCTTGTTTGTTGTTTGAATAGGAACTGTTTGGCATATGTAACTTGTTTATTTTTTTTTTGTGAAGAGTTTTTAGGATGTCTTTCTTTTGCTGTTAATTTCTTTTGGAACATTTTGAGAACTGTTGAGATTGCGAAGAGGGAAAAGACGACGAACCTGACGTTACCGTCGAATTACTGAAAAAAAAATAGTTTCATGTTTGGGGAAAACTCTGAAGACATCGACTTAACCCATTTGATTGATCAAGAAGGAACTGGAAGATCCGAATCCGCCACTTCAGTACCGGACGCCCAACTACCGACCGTAAGTTCCGTGGAAGAAACCACCGACCATCGTGTTAACTGGGTATATTTACTGAGAAACGAGGGTCTTACTACACATCTAAAACAGAGGAATTTATCGATTGCTGGAACCGTCCCCGAAAAACGGAAAAGACTTGTTAACTTTTTAAGACGAAGAAATACTTCTCCGCAACCCGATATTGACCAAGAAGACCCTGTTGATTATCCGACCGTTATGGCAACTTCTCCGATAAATGTACACGACTGGAAAGTGTCATTTGGAAACCGAGGTGATCCGGCTTCGTTTATAGAAAGAATCGAAGAAATATGTACGGCAAAGAACGTCCAGAAAGACCATTTGCTTCCGGTATTACCAGAACTACTATCGGGTGAACCCGCATTTTGGTACCGTAACAACCGGAGTAGATACACGACCTGGGACGAATTTGAAGCAGATTTCCGAATTTTCTTTTATCCTGTTAATTATGAAGTAGACTTAGAAGCCGAGATAGGTAGAAGTTAACAAAAGAGAAATGAGTCCGCCGCTACGTACATAACCGAGCTGCAGACTCTGATGAGAAGACATGGGAAGCTAACTTCTGAACAACAGTTAGCATGGTTGTACCGTAACCTGTTACCTGAATACCGGCTACAGATCCGAAAAGGAGACTTTAAGGATTTTTCTACGTTTTGTCAAGTGGTAAGGGAATATGAGCTTCTTAGAAAAGAGCTCCAGAACGTTCCGACCACCAACGGACCGAACCGTGGATCAAATCCCCGTCCGCAGCCGATAAGTACAACCAGATTTGGACCGTCCCAGAACACGACACCTGGTCCATCTAGAGAAGCCATTCCAGGTACCAGTCGCCCATCTTCGAACGATACGCCTCGCGATACAATTCAATTACCGTCTGGATCATCACCTCGCCAACCAATCTGTTTCCGCTGTGGGGAATCTGGACACTACCGAAACAATTGTCAGAACCCTCAGAAAATATTCTGTTCTCGTTGTCATAGGGAAGGAGTATTTTCTAGAGACTGTTCCTGCAGGAGGCAGGAAAACTAATTCGAAGCTGTCCCGAAGAGAGGCCGACACAGCTTCCTCAAATATTTGCCTCTCATGCTGAAACGCCAGAAGAAATGACCGATTTCCGACCGTACATCGACGTCAAAATTGAAAACTGTAAGTTTACAGCTTTGTTGGATACTGGTGCTGCTAAATCATACATTGGTGATCAGATAGCTAGGACATTTTCCCAAAGAAAGCAAACCAAAACCCGCCAAGTTACGAGGGCCCGTTTAGCTAATGGAAATTTAGTCTCTATCACCGACACTTATGAGCTAAAACTGAAGATCCATGACGTCATTGTGGAAGGTCCGTTCGAACATTTTCCTGGTCTGATTACTGATATTGTGTTAGGACACGATGTTCTCCAAAAGTATAATTTCCGTTTGGAGCTAGGAGCCGGAAATATATACATAAATAATGAATTGATAAACCGCTCAGAATTAGCCAGTCCGATAGAAATATTGGAAGTAATTGGAACAAAACTAGAAGAATCTGATGCCGATGTCCCAATGATCTGTAAGGAAGATACAAACCCTGGAATTGGTGGGAAAAATTGTTTTCAAAAACTATCTGTCTCTGAAGTCTCTGCGTCTTCTCTGGAGCTAGGAGTCGACAGAGAGCAATTTGTTTCTGAAGTCTCTGCGTCTTCTCTGGAGTTAGGAGTTGACAAAGAGCAATTTGTTTCTGAAGTCTCTGCGTCTTCTCTGGAGTTAGGAGTTGACAAAGAGCAATTTGTTTCTGAAGTCTCTGCGTCTTCTCTGGAGTTAGGAGTTGACAAAGAGCAGTTTGTTTCTGAAGTCTCCGCATCTTCTCTGGTGTTAGGGGTTGATAAGGAGCCGACCGTTTCTGAATTATCTGCGTTCTCCCTGAAAGATTTGGTGAACGACGAGAACTATGTTTATATAGGATGTCCGTTGGAAACCATAACGTCCATCAAAGACAGAAATTTGACCGAAAATCAGGAAGAAAGACTGAACCTTTTTCTCAGCCGTGAATTGCCGAGGTTTGAAAAGATTCAAGGTCCAACAACGTTAGTAGAACACGAAATCCGATTGCTTCAACCCCGTCCGATCAAACAGAGATATCGACCCCAGAACCCAAAAATGCAAGAAATTTGTAATGCCGAGGTAGACATAATGTTGAAAGAAGGAGTGATAGAACCTTCCACTAGTCCGTGGAGTTCTCCGATTGTGATAGTGAAGAAAAAAGATGGAAAAAACCGGTTTTGCATTGACTTCCGCAAAGTAAATGAAGTTACCATGAAGGATGCCTACCCTCTTCCATTTATCAATGCTATCCTGGATAAGTTGCGAAAAGCCAAGTATATTTCCAGTTTAGATTTGAAGAGGTATTGGCAGGTTCCGTTGACACCTGAAAGTAAGCCTATCACAGCCTTCACCGTACCAGGACGTGGATTATTTCAATTCACGGTTCTACCATTTGGTTTACACTCTGCACCCGCCACATTCCAGAGATTGGTGGATCAATTAATAGGTCCAGATTTAGACCCATATGCATTTGCTTATCTGGATGACATCATTGTTCTGGGGGAAACGTTTGATCAGCACTTGGAAAATTTATCAGAAGTATTCCGTCGATTGCGAGGGGCGCAACTAAAATTAAATCCGGAGAAATGTCATTTTTGTCTACCGACTATGAAGTATTTGGGCCACGTCATTACTGGAGAGGGAATCCGTACCGATCCAGAAAAAGTAGAAAGTATAATAAAATTTGCAGCCCCAAAGAATATCCGGGAGTTGAGGAGATTTTTGGGAGTTGCCTCGTGGTATAGAAGATTTGTCCCGTCCTTTTCACAAAATGTCGCTCCATTAACAGAGTTACTAAGAAAATCTCAGCGATGGAAATGGGCTGAAGAGCAAGAAGCCGCTTTCACGAAAATCAAAACCTGTCTGTCGGAAGCCCCTGTGTTGAGCTGTCCCGATTTCAGTATACCATTTACCCTACAAACCGATGCCTCCGAATATGGATTGGGAATAGCCCTAACACAACAAAAAGATGGAAATAAACACGTCGTAGCGTATGCCAGCCGCACTCTAAGCCCTGCCGAGAAAAACTACTCTGTTACCGAAAAAGAATGTCTTGCCATTGTTTGGGGAATTGAAAAGATGCGTCCTTATTTAGAGGGCTACCATTTCACGGTCATTACCGATCATCAATCTCTTAGATGGCTTCATTCCATATCTAGTCCGTCCGGACGATTAGCTCGGTGGAGTATTTTCCTGCAGCAGTATGACTTTGAGATTCAGTACCGTAAAGGGGCTCTAAACCGTGTGGCTGACGCTTTATCTAGAAACCCATTACCCGCCAGCCCGGAAGTCGATCAACCAGCTGCGCTCTGTTTGGCCGATATACCTTTCGAATGTTCATGGTACCGAAATAAAAAGGAAGAAGTCCTGAGGGAACCAGACAAATTCCCTGACTATTGCATCAAAGAAAGCCGTTTGTACCGTCATTTCTGGGACATCAATGACCTCAGAGAACCAGAGTTGTCCGATCCATGGAAGCTGTGCCTAGCCAAACCCGACAGAACTCGTGTTCTCAAAGAAAACCATGATGCTCCAAATGCAGGACATCTAGGAATCGCAAAGACCATTACACGCATTGCTAGATCATACTATTGGCCTGGAATGTTTAGAGATATCACCAAGTACGTACGCCGGTGTTTGCAATGCCAGAAGTATAAACCATCACAACAGAAACCTCCAGGGAAGATGCAGCCATCTCAAAACCAACGACCATGGGAAACTGTTAGTTCCGATATAATTGGACCATTGCCACGAAGTAAGAAAGGGAATTGCTATATTGTAATGTTCCAAGACCGATTTACCAAGTGGGTGCAATGTAAACCATTAAGAAGTGCTACTGCCAGTAGCCTCAGTACTGCATTCCATGAAGAAATACTGATAATATTTGGATGTCCCCGTACAGTGTTAACCGATAATGGAACTCAGTATAACAGTACATTGTTTAAGAGTATGTTGAAAGAACTGGGAATTCGACATCGTTTCACACCACCGTACACCCCTCAAGCAAATCCGGTTAAAAGGGCAAATCGCACTTTGAAGACAATGATTGCACAATATTGCGAACAAGATCACCGGGACTGGGATATAAGATTAGCCGATTTGAAGTTTGCAATGAACAACTCCAAACATGATTCCACCGGATTTTCACCTGCCTTTTTAAATTTTGGACGAGACCCCGACATTCCGAAATCCCTCAAGAGGGAAACTGAAGATAAAACTGAAGCCAATGCACGTCAAGATGTCGAGACGGAAAACCCTGTCGAAGAAGATGCAAGACTGCATCTGTTGCGACTTGATAAATTACAAGAATGTTTTGATCTTGTCCGTTTAAATTTGTCTAGAGCGTTCACCAGTCAAAGTCATTATTACAATCTACGTCGCCGCGACTGGAAATGCACCTTGGGAGATAAAGTTATGAAAAAGGAGAATACTTTGTCTTCTGCCATCGATCATGTAGCTGCGAAATTAGCCCCGAAATACTCTGGGCCATATGAAGTTGTCCGCGTCGTTTCTCCAGTAGTATATGACTTACGAGACGAAAAGGGCAAGCGATATAACCGAATTCACATAAAGGATTTAAAACCGTTAACTATTTAGTTTATTTCAGTACAGTGCAACATATGCACATGTACCATGTTAACCCTGCCGACAACCAGCCGCCTACACGAGAGATACTCCCGCCTGCTCCAAAATACCGGCGTCCGAGGATTTGCTCCAAGACCCGGGGTCCGTAGCAGAGGCTACCGACTCTGAAGCGCCAGTCTACCATAGCTTCCTTATAAAAGCTAAGTCCGGATCATGTAACAAAGACTGAATTTAGAGTTAAGTTATAGTTTAGTGATAATTTGTTCCACAAGTAGTAAGTAAGTTGAAAAAAAATGTAAAGTACGCAAGAGATGTACGCGTCCTTTAATTTTTTTTTCTCGAAGTAAGGGGGGGATGTAACGAAGTTTTTTTTTAATGATTATTTCAAGTTACCGAATATATTTTTTTTATTTCAGTATGCTTATAACCGTTATAACCCCTGACTTCTGTTAAAAAAAGTTATTATAATTATATAAAATATTCATTTCTGTTTCTGTACTTAAAATATTAAAATGCACCGAAGTGTATAAAAGTTATGCCTCCCAGTGGAGTAGGTAGCGCGCAGGTCGAACTAACCGAGAGAGGTGGAAAGACAGACAGTGGGAGCTGGTTTTGAGTAAGCTCGGGAATTAAGGCAGAGTCACAGATAACATACGGCAGAGTATCACCTGGCCTTCAGTGGTGACCACTTGCTACCGACCGTCGCTCCGTTAGACGATTAGTTGTTTATAATTTTTTTTGTATAGTCTGTTTTTTTTCTAGAGATAAATTTATTTTCTTTCCGAATTAAAACTTTAAGTAGTTGCTGTGAAGGTAAGACTTTATGAAAATAGAATTTTAAATAAAAGGTGGTCTTTTCAATAATCGTTAGGCGAGAGTTTATTCAATATAATTAATATTCCATTTTTACAATAATCGGTATACTTATTTTATAGTGCCATTGTCATTAATTCTGAATAATATTTCTTCTGTATTCATTCCCGTTTTTCAAATTCCGTTCCGGTTGAAATATTGAAGTTTTCCAGGCGTCCTGCCAGGGCTCGTTGATATTTCAATCCGAGAGCATAGAAAACCGCTGAATCAAAATGTTAAAGTTTTCCAGGCGTCCTGCCAGGGCTCATTGATATTTTCATTCACGGATTAGACCCTTCCGTACTCAGTCTTGCTTTTCAAAATCCGTTTCGGTTGAAATATTGAAGTTTTCCAGGCGTCCTGCCAGGGCTCGTTGGTATTTCAATTCGAGAACATAGAAAACCGCTGAATCAAAATATTAACGTTTTCCAGGCGTCCTGCCAGGGCTCATTGATAAAACCGCTTAACCGAACTTTTGTGTTTTACTGACCTACTGTAGCGGTAGAGTAGAGAACCCTAAGGTAAAGTAGTTGTGTTGCTGCATGAATTTAGCTTTTCCCTTAGTGTAGGCCAGGAGAATAACTTCTATTGCAGGACCGGTAAGAGTGTTTTCAAGATAAAACCCGACCGCACGGGATACAACTAGACCCCTGGAACGTACCGTACCTCCATCTGAGGCTATCCGGAACTCTTGACGGTTGAGGTCAAGGGGCCGTGGAGTTAACCACGTTAAAAATCTGGCGCCCGAGAAAGTGTAAGGTTTCAGAGGTGTCAAAAGTGACGTACCAATTTGGCAAGAGCCAAGTGTGGAGAGAAAACGCGTCACAAGTTGCTAAAAAATTCCTAAAAATTTAAAAACTCATTAACACTGTAGAATGTTTTATCCATTAAAAATGTATAGACGGTTTGGCGGAAACATCTACTCCAAAGATTGTTTTTAAAATTTTATTATAACATTTTATTCCTATAAAAGACGGCGCATGCTTAGATACTTCTAATCTAGAGAAAGGTTGTCGTAAATTTGATTTTTCTACGCCCACGTCTGTAAACGTCAAAAATCGCACTGACAACATTCCTTGTAAGTGACATTTAACAATAACATGCACGATATGAAAATCCATAACATACACGTGCGTTTAGATAGAAAAACTTAGATTTCTTTGTTGAATCAAATTGCAATCAAATTTTTATTTACGTACTACTTTATTTGGTTTATTTACATACTTTTAAACAATTGAAAAACATAAAAGCTCTTAGCATTAGTGAAGTACATTTTAGATTAAAAGAGTGATGCCCCTAAATGTCGGCAACACATTTTACAATTTCAAAAAAAATAATTCGGTGTTTCTTGATATGGGAAAAAACGTCATCTCATTTATGCTGTCAATTTGGTATCAAATTATAGTATCCGAACATTTTCTTAACTTTACCTATGAATATGACTGTTAGTAATGAAAAAGATGAAATTATGAGTACTCAGAAGAAAATAGATGGGCGTAGAAAAAGTATAGTACGTTGCACGAGTTGTAATCCCATTACTCACTCGTTAAATTTACGCTTTTTCACTTCGTGCGTAATGGGTTACTTACAACTCTTGTTACGTAAGTACTATTACCTCTATAGTATCGTGTAAGTGCATGTTCTCATTTCTCTCAAACCAGTGCTTATTATCCTCAATGTACAGGATTAATTGGAAAATTAAAAGGCTAGGAAGTGTTAGGATATTTGATTTCTTAAATAGTGGTTTGCAATAGTAGCTAAACATGGAATGCGATACATATTTCTTAATACTTTCTTTTGAGCTATAAATGCTCTTTTAAAATAAGATGAGCAACTCCAAAATATTAACCCATACTGAATAATACTTACGAGATATTACGTAACAAGAGTTGTAACCCATTACACACGAAGTGAGAAAGTTTACGCACGAGTGCGTAATGGGATTGCAACTCGTGTAACGTACTATATACTTTTTCTACGCCCATCTATTTTCTTCTGAGTGCTCATAATTTCATCTAAACGCACCTAAACGCACGTGTATGTTATGAGATTTTTCATTACGTGCATGCTATTGTTATAGTATATTACATAACAAGAGTTGTGAGTAAGCCATTACGCACAAAGTGAAAAAGTAAATTTCACGAGTGCGTAACGGGATTACAACTCGTGTAAACGTAGTTACTATACTTTTTCAAAGCCCTTCTTTTTTTGTTCTGAGAGCTCATAATTTCATCTTTTTTCACTACTAACAGACATATTCGTAAGTAAAGTTGAGAAAATGTTCGGATACTATAATTTGTTACAAAAATTGACAGCATAAATGAGATGACATCACTCTTTTAATCTAAAATGTATTTCACTAAATTCTTTTTTCTACGCCCATGTCTGTAAACGTCAAAAATCGCACTGACAACATTCCTTGTAAGTGACATTTAACAATAACACAATAACATTCACGTAATGAAAATCTCATAACCATGTACTTTATTTGGTTTAGTTACATACTTTTAACCAATTGAAAAAACTAAAAGTTCTTAGCATTAGTGAAATACATTATTTTAGATTAAAAGAGTGATGCCCCTAAATGTCTGCAACACATTATACAATTTCAAAAAAAAATAAGCGATACGTAATATACCATTATTCCGTTTAATCTCATTAATTTCCTTTTGAAAATGAGTTTGTTGTAGGGTCTTAATTATAAAGATTTCAGAATTGCTCAATTCGGATACTGTTAAGGGACTAGAAAATTTGTTTGAATTTTTACAATTCCTGATGAGCTATTTATTGTACGTGTACGCCATTGTTCTTTGCAACTTTGTATAGCAGGAAAATTTAGAAAATTTCCTTCTGTTGAGACAACAGTTTTTGTTTCGGGAATGTCAGAAAATTAAAATTTTTGGTCGAGATTGGGGTTTGATAGAAATTTCGGCCCATGCCACCAAAGTTTATTAGAAAATTAAGTTATTTGCGCTGGTGCCACGTGACACCAAATCAGCCGGATTATCGATAGTATTCACATACCTCCATCCAAGATCATTAAAGTTATCACCGTTGCCAACACATATTGTCCAACGTACAACTGATGGGTTTACCATTGAGCCAGCATAAAGCGATCTGGCTGTCGGACCAGACATTTACAGAATTAATACCTATATTAAGTTTTGTTTATAGTTTTTATAAATTTTGTCTACTAGATTAGACAGTATAGGAGCATGGCTGTTATTTGCCCTCGAGTAAATATGGTAGAAACGGGTGATACACACGATTTTGCCGAAATTAAATTACACGAAACAGAATTGTCAGAATAAATGGTTCGTAAATATACATGCATGCGCCAAAAGCTTTTAGACTCGCATCTGAGAAACCGTGCATTTGGATGACAATAATAATGGATTTGTCCGAAAAAATTAATCTTTTAATTGAGATAGTTTGGGTTGGGAAGATTGTTTACGAATGTATGCCATTCTTCCAGTATGACTGGAACTAATATATCCGTATCCCAGTCAAGTTTAGCTTGCCATAATTGTTTGACTACAAGTCCCTATGAGGATGTCCGTTACTATGCCTTTACAGTGGTACAAATATATACTGCAGCCGGGTTATCGATATAATTTAATCATCCCCTTTTATGAGATGTAGATGGACAATTCTGACAATTGCTCCTATGACTACTTCCAAATAAGTTGAGCTCTCGGTTTGTAGTGAATTTGTTTCAACCAATATACAAGAAATTGATGTACTGGGACCAGGCATTAAAGTGCTTCGCGGTGGATTTATGCAAATGACCAAAATTTTAAAAACAATTTCATTTGCAACTAAATGATAACAATTACAACAATTAACAATAGGAGATGAAGATTAGTGTTATTCAATGGAGAATTGATACAAAAGGAAAACACTTAGTTTACTATAAGAAGTGGTCCACTTTCAGTATACTGTATTCATTATTGGATGTCCCACAAAACTTTTGAAACACCTAACTACAGTTTTTTCAACTTAATTTATATAGGTATTATTGATCACAAAGATATCAATTGAAGGAATAAAATTAGTTTCAATTTTTTCCTCAAAATTTTTCCTATGAAACCCTTGAAAAAAAATTAAATTTTACTATGCTAAAATTAGAAGGAATTTATTTTCTGCTCAGAAAAATCGAGCACTTTATATGTTGGTATATGAAAATAAATAAACTGATGTAAAACATAAAATTTACTCTTAAATTAAATACATATAAATGTCTATTTTAACTATAGCTTGACTGTAATTATTCTTCAGTTACTGCATTTGCTCTGTAGTGTTTAATATTGGATAACACCCATAAAGGTACAGCTAGAATTCCAACACTCAAAAGAAGTCCATGAACAGCTTTTTCAGCAGCAGTTATTTTGACTTGAGGTGGACCAGAAACAACAGTCATATTTCTCACAGATTGAATGGTTTGCATTCTTGAAGCAATTCTAGATGCAGAAGCAGCAAACATTCCTAGAAATAAAAAAAATGAGTGTGTTATTCTTTATGTAATTAACCGCTGAAATTGATTTTTCATCTGGAGGTACGAGGTAATAAAAATTTGAATAAAGATATACAATATACAAAAAACTTGATCAATCAATTTTTTTATTAGCAATATAATGAATTATACTATTCAATTGATTATATACAATCATTCATAGACAATCCTTGGTCATAAACTGTTAGTTATTTTACAAAGTCCAGAGAACAAAACATAATATATCAAGAAGGATGTAATACATTTGAGAAGATATTCAAATTAACATATATAGTAGCACTAGAAATATGCTGATAAATAGGTAATGCCACTTTATTTTATATAGAATTACAATTAGGCAGTTATTAATGGTCAAACATGCAATAATTTATAATAATTTAACTATTGCATGAAATGTTTGCCACTTTGTTACATTAAATTTATAGTATGAGTTTACTGAATAATATAGGTCAAGAGGACACTGGGAATTGATAAAATATCATTGCTAAACAGTACCTAAGTTCTAATGAAAGACTCTCATGGACAGGGTATTCTGCTGTCCTAGCATGAAAGGCCCTATCTGCAAAATTTAGGTTTTTGTTTGTTTTCATTGTATAACACACGGTATTTTAACAAACTCTTTATATTTTATTTTATATAATATGTTGAAGAATAGAACTTAATTGCAAGACATACTTTTGATTTATCTCTTCCAATTAGTACATTTTTGATTATATTGTCACTTAGGGCATAGCCTAGTATATGAAAAAGTTTTTTTTTAAATATTAGGTACTTACTGAAATTGTCCTAAATAAAACTAATATTCTAATTTACTGAACACTTTTTATATTATAATAACTTTTTAAAACTTGATATGTAATTTACATTGTAATATAAATGTATAAAACATATAGCAATAAGAACATAAAAAATAGAAATATTAGTCATTTTCTTCCTCAAAACCAACTTCATTAACTGGTAGATCTTCCCAAAATTTCATAGGATTTTGAGGAATGTGTGCTTTTAATTTGGATATAAGATTATTTTTTCGATCTAAAGCCACTCCGCGACATATACCTATAACGAGCCTGCGGTTAGGTTACATATATGTGCTTCTGTTATGCATTTCCTAAATGATCTCGCTCAGTACAAAATGCTATCTTAAATTGTCCTAACTGCGTTTTAAAAATAACAACGGACTTTTTTTCTTAGTATAGGTATGTGAGATCGGACAATTTGTGTTAGTCAACATGGCTTTTTATTCAGTTAGGACAAAACATTTAGGTATAGAATAAGGCACTTAAGAAGCATATAGGACAATTTCATTTTGTACATATATAAATTCTATGTTTACGAATACTATGAGCCAAAAAACTCAATTTATCAAATTTTGCAGATAGGACCTTTCTTGTTAGCAAGGCAGTATTATACCCACATTGTTTTGTAAGTACACTAAAACCACATAATGAAATAATTTAATCACTACTAGTTACTTATATTGAGTAAAATCAGAATATTATCCTGAAAATAATATATTATATTTGAATTAAACTTACTGAGAAATTTTTGATTAGGTAACAATTCAACTAAACGATTCACAAGTAATCTGTCCAAGTACTAGAGTGAAGTTAGTTAAATGTTAAATCAAAAATGTTAGGTTGTCATATATCTATGGTTATCTGTTGTGTTTTTTTTTGCGGAATTTACTCCAGCAAATCAGTTTCCCATGCTTTTACGCTTTGAACAGATCCTGAACCATAGGTAACATAACACAGAGAAATACTTTTATTTTGTCTATGATACGAACTATCGCTCCCCCATCCCTCATAGAGTAGAGCTACTCTACCATAGAGAAATAATATATAATGGTCTTTTATTTTGTCTATGTACTCTACTTGCTACGTTTAGTTCATCATAACCATAACGAAAGAGATTTTAATTCATTTTGAAGTGCGTTCAAAATATGTGACATGTGACGTCATTGGTGAGGACATATTGCCAACACTAACAATTTCATTACAATAATGATAAAGGATGAAACAAACTTATCCTATGAAAAAGAGCAGCAACGGGTAAAGTGAACATAACTACATCTTCTCCAAATTATCTTCTACTTGCATAGTTTTACTTTTTAATAATTTATTATTTACTAAATAATGAACAATACGCTAGCCCAAAGTTTTTGGTCACCCGCTCAGGTTAAAAATGATCTCAACAGAGCTAAATAGAATGATGTAAAAAGAACACAAGTATTGCTACTGACAGTTGTCAGATGGTTGTCAGTTTTAAAAATTTAAAATTAAACAGAAGCCCCAAAGGTACAAACAAAACAATTAGCTTATAAACCCTTTTAAATTCGTTTCTAATTTTATGTAGATGTAGGCTGACTGCTAACCTTAAAGTTTGAAAGAAATTTTTTTACGATGTCCATCAATTCAGAAAGGTTTACTCAAGATGAATACGAAAACCAATATTATGACATGAGTACAACGGCTTTAACCCAAACATGTAAGTAAATCTATCTCTTCCAAGAGATTTGTATTTTAATTATAAGTATTTCCCAAGCTGGAACCAGATTTCATGAATATTTATTGAAATTATCATTATTTGTTTTGAATTATATATTTTACTGAACTAAAGTGCATTAGGTAAAACATTTGCAGTATCCATCTTATAATGAAATTATATTTGAAATTTTTTTAAAACTGTTTCTAAATTAATTATTCTAATAGTTCGTGGAGTTGTTAAGAAGATAATTCAAAACACTCTAGCTGATCTAGAAACAGAAGTATTAAAAACTGCTGATCATAATGAAAAGTTTGCCCAAGATGTTCATGATAGAATTGATAAATTATATGCTGTATATATGAAAAGTGCAAAAATAGCCCTGGACAAATTTGAAGTAAGTAAATTTTATTTGAATACCTACATCAAACTTGGAATACAGAACAGACCATTCCAATTGTTTTTATATGAATATACTATTTTGTCTTATGTTGCCCAATATCCTTGCATAAGATAATAATAATTGTACTTAATTAAATATATTTATTATATTTTGTAATTTGATATTATAGTACCTATAGTACCTTTATAACTTTGTTTTATTTTTAGTTGTTAGGTCATTTTCATCTTCATTATGTTTTGACAAATATTTTGAAATTTAAATAAAATGATACCTACAAGTGAACAAAAACATATCAAATTATTGTACATGTAAATTTTTAGGAAGAATCAAAACAAATATTTGCAATTCCTCCAAACTTGCTTTTTAAAGAAGATGAATTGAAAACTGAACAGGTTACAGATAATGATATTAAGAATTTGCAGAAAGAAGTGTTGGATTTGGAACAAGTACTAATCAGTGTAAGTACATTTACCAGAGTGAAAAATAAGTGAAGAACCACTAGATACAGAATAACATACAGTCTTGATGACTCCAAACTGGAGTTATGAGGAGAGTTGGAAAGTACCTAGGGCACTGGTAAATCAAAGCAAAATAAAATGGGCAATAGACTCATTTGAACCATATGAATCACTGGAACCAGACGGGATTTGTCCAAAAAATTATTTTTGATCAAGAGTAAAGTACCTTCATTTTTAACCATATCAAAAATTTTTATTGTTACGGATTGAAAATAATTTTAAAATTTTCCACCAGTTCCAGTTCCAGTTTTTTTTACATTTTTCCTGGGATAACATAAGATGAAAGTTTCAAGTTTGAGCAATAATAAATTACATTTAATTGAAGGTACCTGTCTTGAACAAGGTTGTAATCATCAAAATTTTACAGGAAATACTATAAAGTGTTACATAGATATAAGTATAGATATGATTTACTCATGTATAAAGAATATTTGAACAAAAATGATCATTTTTATTTATGACAGGGGCTAAATAAAGATTAAATAGAGTTATTCAAATTATCAAGAAATTACAGAAGAAGGTTATACACTTTCCCATATTGTAGAAAACATTAGAAGAGCCAAATATAACTTATTACCCAATACTTGAAAAGCAAAGTATGAAATCAAATACTTTAAATTCATAAATTGGAGCAAAAAACAAAATCATTCTCAGAAAAAATATAGTTGGGATATTTTATCTTTAAAAAGCGTGGTCGTAGAAAAAGTATAGTATAAAACATGTACACAAAGTTACTTTTCCCACAAACTACTCTTATTTCCAAGGACATTTGTTCAAATTTTGTTCCAAGCATTGAATATTTTTTTACAATATCTGAAAGATTATTATGATTAATGACTTTTAAGCATTATTATTGAAGATCTTCCAAAAGCTCCAACTCAAAAAATAATTGTGTGTGAATATATTTTAAACTAATTATACATCTTTTTCAGGAAAAAGTTTTTCTTGCTAAATGCCAACAGAGGAAAGATATTTTTGACACAGTGATTAATCCTATCATTATAAAGATGGACAAAATCATGACAGCGGCAAATAGAAGTCTCCAAAAATCTGCCGGTAGTGAAGAAAATAGGATTGTAGAATTATATATTTCAAGAGTACAGCAGTTTTTAGGAAATACAGAAAATTCTTTTTCACTTCCTAGCAATCTCAAAAATCATGGTTTTAATGAATAATAAAAGTGCCTGAAATATTGTAAATGGTGTTTTCAATAACATTGTGATTGGCGCTATTCAAACGTGACATATACAGTAGGGTGAGCCAAAAAAAATAACCTGCCGAATTTATGGCTTAGAACGGACCTATAAATCGAGAATAAAATCCTCCTGCCAGGAAAAAATGTTTGCTCAGTTTTAAAAGGTGTCGGTAGCAATTTGAAATTTTCCATTTAAATAAAATGTAAAAAAGCCTGCATATTTTCGATTTTTATGGCTCCTAAATATACGAATTTTTGTCTTTACAAACATCGACCCAGGGATGATTTTTTAGAGAATTTAATGCACTACAAGAATCTGCCAAAATTTTTTTACATGTTATTTGAATGGGAAATTTCAAATAGCTACCGACACCTTTTAAAATTGAGCTAAATTTGTTTCCCAATGGGAGATTTTTTTCTCGGTTATAGGTCCGTTCTAAGCTATACATTCAATAGGTTAGTTTTTTTGGGAAAGAGGTGGATGCATAATATCGAATCCGTTGCGTTGCTAATTTCCGCCATTAGCGAGTGATAAATACGCTACGATAAGTAGGCTTTCGGGACTTTTTCTCGCTGTGATTAACGAAGTGGATTGCTCAATAGTTCACCATCACTTGAAGACCACACAGGAAAAATGAAGAACGTCCAAAAACAAAAAATGTTCAGAAATGAGGTAACTTTGAAACCTCTATGTACGATTTTATTTTGAGCAAATAGTAAAATTCCAATTAAGATGTTTAGATACATGTATTTCCTTATCCACCTGCTGTTTCAGAGAAAAACAATGAAAGTCCATAAATCAAAGAGTTTCTCGACTTTAAAACAGTCATGTTCACTTTAGATAATAAACACGGAGTCAATTTTTGTTAAAAGTTATTTATTGTTACAAAAATCAACATCAATAAATAATAACGTGTATATATATGTATTGCTATAAAATGCAAGTCTGGTCTCCCTTAATGGTCTGGTGGGAAAAGGACAGACATTTCTTCAAATAGAGCGGTTGTTAAAACCACACTTTGTTTGTACATTTGTATTCCTTGTTCTTTTATTTCCATTCGAAATTTCTACCGGAGCGCCACTGCCAAATAATTCTAAGTTCGTTAAAATAATACTTTCGACGAAAAAAGTGGAATTTCTAAGTTAAACAACTAAGTGAATATTGTGAGGAAAATTACTATATTTATATGGTGAGTGCATTTGTGCAAACTACTATCTTATATACCTTAGCAGTAAACTGTATACTTTAGAATAACGTAGTTTTAAAATTGAAAATCACCAAGAAAGTACGATAGCAATCTAATTATCAACATAGCATAATTAGACGGCCAGGGGCGTACTGAAGCGCCTAGGCCTTCTACATCAGTTCATCTAAAATGTCAACTACTATGTCATACTCTTCTATAGTTGCTCAACCAAAATATCCTTCAAAAAATCATGGAATCATAATCAGCTCAATTGATGGTGCTAGCGTTCAAGATTATTTAGTTCCTCTAGGACTAATCGTACAACCTAAAAATATAACTCATATCTCTAAATTAAGTCAAAATTGGGTATGTGTTTATCTCTCAAGTACGCAACTAGTAGATGACTTTATTAACAATCATGGATCCATAAAAGTACTTAACCAAACTTTATGTGCTCGACGGCTGATCACACCAGCCGAAAGACTTGTACTGTCCAATGTTTGTCCTTCGATACCCAACGAACTTCTTATGGATGAATTGAAAAAGCTTGGTCTGAATTTAGTGTCTCCATTAACGTCTCTTCGTATCAGCTCATCACTTCCCGAATTTTCTCATATTTTGAGCTTTAGACGGCAGGTCCACGTCAGCCCTCATAATTTGAATATTCCCGATTCTATTGTTATAACCTTCGATAACACTAACTATAGAGTATTTCTTTCCCAAGATGGTATAACCTGTTACACTTGTAAACAACCGGGTCATATTGCATCACAATGTTCAGCGCAATCTTTGTCGCAAACACCCACAGAGCCTGTACCACAAATTCATGAACAAACGCTATCAGACTCCTCATACTCACCACAAACTATTGATCATTCCTTCAAAGAACCATTCACACAACCCTCTTCACAAGCAGAACTTTCAGCACAACCCTCATCAGCGAAAGATGAACAATCTTCATCGATATTGTTGGATACACCTTCACCCCTTCACCTCAAGCAGTGAAAACGTCAAAACCAATCATAGAACATATTCCTATTCCAGAAAGCTCAAGTGAAAATGAAAGGCCCCACCCTTCGACAAAACGTCAGTTTGAAGAAATAGCCTCTCCTCCTTCAGATCCCAATGCGGACCAAAGTAATTTATTTACAAAACCTTCATCCAAATCATCTGTAAAGACTAAAAAATCGAAGACAAATATCAAATCCTCTGGCGCTGACTCCACCAAAAATTTCGTCGACAATCATTCTCCCCCTTTTGTTTTAAACTACGATCTATTGATGCTTCTATTGGACAATGTTCAAGGAGTTCAAGATCCAATAAGTGTGATTAATGATTATACAGTGGATTTGTTGGGATTAATGAATTTATTAAATAGAGTATATCCTCATGTGACTGACAAGTCTACGAAAATAAAGATTACAAAACTCAAGAAGAAAATTTTGTCCCATATAGGTAAAGAGACCTCGGACCTGGAAAGCGATTCGTCGCAAAGTAGTTCTCACTCTACAGCAAGGTCTCGTAAACAATATAATAGCAGCATTCAACTCGATACTACAATGGAACATTGATGGATTCCTCCATCGCTTACCCATGTTACAGATTATCATTGCAGAACATTCACCTGAAATCATTTGTTTACAAGAATCGAACCTTAAGGCATGCCAAACATACAGCCCTAAACATTTTAATTGTTTTAGAAAAGATAGAACTGATGCAGTTCGTGCAAGTGGTGGCGTGATAACTTTAATAAATAAATCTTTAGAATCTGAAATGTTTGATTTAAACACAAACCTAGAAGCTCTTGTTGTGAAAGTCATTTCCAATACTCCGTTCCAACTCCACGGATAATTTTAGGTGACTTTAACGGACATAATATTATATGGGGATCTCAAAACACGAACGAAAGAGGCGGTCTAATAGAAAAAGCTATGGACGATTTACATCTAAATTACCTAAACGATGGTAGACCTACAAGATTCAATATTAACACAGCCGAATCTTCGTGCATTGACCTAACTCTATGTGACCCAAATTTAACACCCTCCCTATCATGGGATACATTAGACTTCACTTATGGAAGTGATCATTATCCAATAATTATTAATAGTAGTTGCACTCCACCGGATAATTCCAATAACTTAAGCAAATGGAAAGTTCACACAGGAAATTGGAACGCCTTTTCCAGTACGATAGAAGAAAGTATGAAACAATTAGTCATCATTTCTCCTGATATTGACAATACGCTTTATCACTTCAATCAAATTATAATCGCAAGAGTAAATCAGCCCTGAACCGATACAAAAAACATAAAACGGATGAAAATGAAATAGAGTTTAAAAAATTGAAGGCATTTGCACAGTAAAATCAGCAAAAAGGAAGTGTTGGCAAAACTTTGTGTCTGGAATAACTAGCTCCACCCCAACCAGTCAGATATGGAATAAAATTAGGAAAATTTCTGGAATACCCTCCTCATCAAACATTAAAAAATTAAGAAAAGATACCAATATTATAACATCTGCTTCGGAAATAGCTAGTACTTTAGCAAAAGTATACAGAAAACATTCCTCTGATGAAAGCTACAAGGATAGCTTTACCAAACACAAGCTCTTAGTCGAAGAAGTTGTACAATATGAAGAAACTGACAGCAGCAATTCCATGAACGACCCTATAACACTCGACGAATTGAACAGCTGTCTTGATGAACTGAAAGAGAGTAGTCCCGGAATAGATGACATACCACCTATATTTTTAAAAAACCTGTCGAACTCTGTCACATGACGGAACCCGTCCATGTAATGATTTAGGTTGGCAACATTGCCAACTGGCGTTTGTGACACGAGTGTCACTTCAGAAAATAAAGGGAGTTTTCCTCATGCCGTTGACTGAACAACAAGTCTTTCATTGATTACCTTCTCCCTAAAATATGAAGTTAATGTTGAGAACATAAAGTAATATGGCGCAGTCAAATAAAAGAACCAAATAGAAGCTCTCAATGCCGTGAAGAAGCTGAACTGAAAAACAAGAAAAAACTATTGCATATTTCGTCGATGATTTAAGATTTCGTTTTCCAAAGATGGACCGTGGAATTTCGCCCATGTGCATGAACGGTGGAAACTTGAATCAGACATGGAGATTCTGGAAACAGAAGTTTACTATGTACCTGAAAGCAACTGAAATTATCAAAAAGGACGATTCAACAAAATGCGCTCAACTATTAACGCTCATCGGAGATGAAGGTATCAGAATTTATAATACTTTTACATTTACCAATGGACAAACTGAAACATTGGAGGTATTATTGAAAAAATTTGATGACCATTTTAACCCCAAAGCAAATTTGACTTTTGAGAGATATAAATTTTTGACATGTCGTCAAAAAGAGGGCCAAACAATTGAACAATTCATCACAGAACTCAAGAATTTATCCCTATCATGTGAGCTTGAGGAACTGAGGGAGTCTTTGGTCAGAGATCTGTTAGTTTGTGGTTTGAAATCTGACCAGTTAAGAGCACAGCTGTTTGACAAAGACTGTAAGACGTTAGAAGATGCTGTTAATTTTTGTATTAACAGTGAATCGACAAAAGAACAAAACCGTCAAATATCAAATGGTAATGGTGACAACTATGGCAGACAGATTAACGTAGTCCACTCAAAGTTACGCAACAACAATCCAGCAAAGGCAAGCCCATCACACAGCAACTGGACACCAAATCCAAACAATCCGGGATGTAAGAAATGTGGAAGAATTCATCCACCTCGGAGATGTCCAGCTTATCAAGTTAAGTGTTTTAGTTGTAAAGGATTAAATCATTTTACACAATTTTGTCGAAAGTATCCTAATTCTAATCATAATTTTAATTATAGATCTTTGTTAAGGAATGAACAACACAAAAACAATAAACACAAACAAATACATACACTTGAACACAATACACAAGAAAGTGATAACAATGATACTGTTAAGAAATTTGTATTTTTAGATGCCGTAGAGCAAAGTATAGCTATACAACCACAGTCTGGGACAATCGGGACTGTGTCTGAGGATTCCTGGGTCGAGAACATTGAGATCGATGACACCAACAACATAGCATTTAAACTGGATACAGGAGCAATGGCAAATGTTATCCCTATTAAGGTATTAAAACAAATAAAATTTAATATGTCAAAATTGCAAAAAACAAATGTTCAACTTAGTTCATATACAAAGCATTCCTTACCAGTACTGGGCCAGCTATATTTAAAGTGTAAAATCAATAAAAAGACTAGAAATTTGTTGTTTTATGCTGTAGAAATGGAATGTATTCCAATTTTAGGTCTAAAAGGTTGTTTAGAGCTTGAGCTAATAAAAAAAATACAGGCAATCGATAATAACTTTCAAAGTGATTCAAAGTTAAATAAAATTTTAAATAAGTATGAAAATATTTTCAAAGGTACAGGCTGTTTAGAGAAAGAGTATCATATAGAACTCAAACAAGACGCTGTACCATCGATTTGCACTGCTAGAAGGGTACCATTAGGCATAGAAGAAAAGCTAAAATATTCTTTAAATCAATTAGAGAAAAATAAAATTATAAAACGAGTAACGGGTAGCACGGATTGGCTTCACCCCATAGTAATAGTTAAAAAACCTGATGGCAATTTAAGAATTTGCATGGACCCTTTTAAGCTAAATATGTCTATAAAGAAACCTACTTTTCATTTACCAACCTGGGAAGAAATAAGTTCAAAGTTACATGGATCAAAATTCTTTAGTACTTTAGATGCAACCCAAGGTTTTTTGCAAGTCAAATTAGATAAGGAAAGCCAAAAACTATGTACTTTTGCTACACCTTTCGGTAGATATTCTTTTTGTCGTCTACCATATGGTCTTTCATGTTCTTCTGAGGTTTATCAGGAAAGAATGTATGAAATCTTCGGAAACATAGAAGGATGTGCAATTTTCATAGATGATTTGATAATATTCAGTGAGAGTATTTCATCTCACAATTCAATTTTAGAGAAAGTCCTTGAGACTGCCAAAAAACATAATATTCGTTTCAATAAAGAAAAATGTAAATTTTTATGCAAAAAAATAACATATATGGGACATCAAATAAGTGAACAAGGCATAGAGGTGGACAAATCTAAACTTCAAGCTATTAATGACATGCCTAGTCCTAAAAATGTAAAAGATTTACAACGTTTCTTGGGCATGGTCACATATATTGCAAGCTTTGTTGAAAATCTTTCAGAAAGAACTTCGATTCTGCGTTCTTTATTAAAAAAAGATTCTATTTTTCAATGGTTACCACAACATGAAACAGCATTTCAAAATCTGAAACTACTTTTAGTCGAAACTCCGTGTTTGAAATTTTTCGACATAAATCAAATGACAACCATTTCAGTTGATTCTTCTCAGAATGGAATGGCAGCTGTTCTCATGCAAAATGGCCGACCTTGTGCTCATGCAAGTCGAGCTTTGACTGAAACACAGTCACGTTATTCTCAAATAGAAAAAGAACTTTTGGCTTGTTGGTTTGGAGCCACTCGTTTTTATCAATATGTTTTTGGGAAAAAGTTTATAATAGAGACTGATCATAAACCTTTAATTTCTATAATTAAGAAACCATTAAATCTTTGTCCACCAAGACTTCAAAGAATGCTAATGCAATTAAGAAAGTATGATTTTGATTTGATATATAAACCTGGAAAAACATTAATCATAGCTGATACTTTAAGTCGTGCTTACAACTCACAAAGCAGTTTCAATGAAAATATAGATTTTGACATTGAATCTGAGATTTGTGCTGTTGAACTTTCTTTAAATATTACAGAAAACAAAAAGCAACAAATTCAAAAATTAACAAGTGAGGATCTTGAACTAAAAACTTTAAGAAGTGTCTTAGAAAATGGCTGGCCCACGAGCATAAAATACTGTCCAGAAATTATAAAATTCTATTTTAAGTTCAAAGAAGAATTATCTTGCATAGAAGATTTGATCTTTAAAGGTCAAAAACTTCTAGTTCCCAAGGCTTTGAGGCATGAAATCCTACAAAAGCTTCACTATGAACATTTGGGTTATAAAAAAACATTGGATAAAGCTAATTTATCATTTTACTGGCCAGGAATGCGAAAGCAAATTGAGGACATCATAACATCATGTAACACTTGTCAAACTCATCAGAGATCTCAGTGTTCGGAGCCCTTGATGACTCATGACATTCCCAGACTACCCTGGCAAAAGGTGGCTGCAGATCTTTTTCAATTTCAGTCACAAAATTACCTTTTAATTGTTGATTACTATTCCAAATTTGTAGAGGTCATTAACTTAACTAAAGATTTAACTTCTCAAAATTTAATTAACAAATTTAAAATCGTTTTTGCTCGTTTTGGTATCCCAAAAATTTTGATGACCGATAATGGTTCAAATTTTGGTAGTTTAGAATTTAAAAATTTTTCCAAAGAATGGGAGTTTCAGCACATAACTTCTTCTCCTTTGTATCCTCAATCAAATGGTCAGGTTGAAAGAACTGTACAATCTATTAAGAATCTTTTAAAAAAATGCTTTATGGACAAAAAAGATCCATATTTAGCTCTTTTAAATTTTAGAAACTCACCTTTGGATGGAAGGAACTCTCCTGCAAACGCATTAATGAACAGAAACTTAAGAACTGTTATACCTGAGATAAATAGCAAGTTTTCAAAAAATTTTGATAAGAAAAAATTTAATTCTCATATTTCTAGAACTCAAAGTAACCAGAAAAGACATTATGATAAAAATAAAAAATTTTTACCACCTTTAAGAGTCAATTCTTTTGTGAAGGTTCAAATAGAACCAAATGCATCATGGCAAAATGGCCAAATTATAAAAAAATTGCCTTTTCGTTCATATATAATTAAATTAGACAATGGCTCTACTCTCAGACGTAACAGAAAGTTCATCAGGGAGTTTTCCACATCTGAAACCTGGAGTAATTCTCAAACTTCACCTCAGACAGGGACTTTCCCTGATTTGTTTTTGGAGAACAATTTTCAATTTGCAAATAGAATATTGAGGGTAGTAGAGAATGAGGATCATTCAGTGGAGAATGTAAGAGATTTATCTGTAAATAATAACAGGGAGCAGACTTCGTCATTGGAAAGGGAAAACTTTAATGACGACTCACTCCTGAGCTCTGTAAGCTGTAGTGAAAGATCGGACAATTTTGTCAGTGGCAATTCAAGCTTTTCGAGTTCCCCTGACAAAAACAACATTGTAAATAATTCTTTTGACAATTCGAAATTTGAAAGCTTTGTAAATAAAAAACTTTTAGAGGGTACTACTAACTCTGAAAATATTGACGATAACAATTTTGTTTCAAACTGGGAACTTCCTGGTACTTCTTTTGACATTGAGAAAACTTTTCAAAACTCTGAAAAAGGGGAGGAACATCCCACTACCAGTTTTAGTAAAACTAGATCGGGCAGGTTAATAAAAACTCCTGCAAAATTAGATCTTTAGCTTTAAAGATATTACAACTAAAAGCTTTCCTTAGATTGTTACTTTACATAAAGTAAAAATCATTTTTAGTTTTCATTGTCAATTTGACTATTAAAAAATTAAATAAAATTTTTATCTGGCTAATTAACAATAGTTAGTCAAAAACA
This sequence comes from Lochmaea capreae, assembly GCA_949126875.1. Classification (NCBI taxonomy): domain Eukaryota; kingdom Metazoa; phylum Arthropoda; class Insecta; order Coleoptera; family Chrysomelidae; genus Lochmaea; species Lochmaea capreae. Next base: position 10,458,457 of record OX421404.1, on the reverse strand, counting down.
TTAAATAGGGCTGATAATTCACTACAGCATGTGTCAATTTGTTTGTAATATTATGTGTTTGTAATTTACGTGTTTGTTTGTAATTATACTTATATATGTGTTTTTTTTAATGTAACAAACAAACTGTGATAAAAGTATTTTAGCTTTGAAAAGGGGGATGTCACATGACGGAACCCGTCCATGTAATGATTTAGGTTGGCAACATTGCCAACTGGCGTTTGTGACACGAGTGTCACTTCAGAAAATAAAGGGAGTTTTCCTCATGCCGTTGACTGAACAACAAGTCTTTCATTGATTACCTTCTCCCTAAAATATGAAGTTAATGTTGAGAACATAAAGTAATAAACTCTGCAAAACAAAAGTTACTTTCAGTTTTCAACTTAATATGGCTTGAACATAAATTTCCGTCTCTTTGGTCTAAAGCTATAATTATTCTATTGCTAAAAAGTGGCAAATCTCGACTAATGCCGGAGTCATATAGACCAATATCTTTAACATGTGCCATGTGCAAGGTTTTTGAAAAGATTGTGATTATTATGGTATCTGGAAAAAAATAACTTAATAGCACCAGAACAAAATGGTTTTAGGAAAAATCGTTCGGCAGAGGACAATATTTTAGATTTAGAAAGCAACATACAGGAAGCGCTAGCTACTAAACAAAAATGTATGGCAATATTTTTCGATCTAAAACACGCATTTGACACCGCATGGAGATATAACATATTGAAGACACTCCATACCTGGAACATTAAAGGACATTGTTTGTCTTTCATAGAGAACTTTCTAACAGAAGTTTCCAAGTGAGAGTTAATAATTGTTTCTCAAATTCTACTATTCAACAAAATGGAGTGCCCCAGGGTTCTGTATTAAGTCCGACTCTCTTTTTAGTTGCAATTAATAACATCATCAAAGCCATCGATACACCAATTAAAGCACGCTTGTATGCAGATGACCTGGTGATATTTATTAAAGGAAAAAACTTGAATCTCATGTCACAAATCATTCAGAACACATTACAAAAACTAGAAGTTTGGTCTAATGATATTGGATTTGAATTTTCTGTTTCAAAAACATCTGGCATGATCTCCTCAAGAACTGTTCAAAAGCCCAAACTAAAGTTGTACGACTCACACTTACAATTCAAACCACATGTGAAATTCCTAGGTGCAATATTTGATGAAAAATTAACATGGAAGCAACATATAAAACAAATAATATTATCATGTAATAAAAAGTTGAATTTATTAAAAACCCTATCCAACAAATACTGGGGATCGGATCAAACTACTCTACTTAATTTGTATAGATCTTTAATCAGATCAAAAATTGACTTCGCTTCGGTAGCTTACGCTTCTGCAAGCAAATCAGTCTTGAAACCCCTAGATGTCCTTCATAACAACGCCTTAAGGATTTCTTTGGGAGCCTTTAGAACTACACCAGTACAAAGTATATACGTGGAATCGGGAGAACCATCTCTTCATTATCGTCGGATGCAGTTGACTCTTACACATGCAGCAGCCATTGTACAAGATACCACAAGACCCATTCATCTCCAAACCTTCCGGGATCAACATCCAGACGAAAATGATCAATTTACCAACAGAAAACCATATTATGAACGATTGCGACTCACGCTGAAAATCCTGAATCTAAATGCTCCCGATACATTTTCTAATGCAATTCCTACCCTCCACCTTGGACACTAAAACCTTTACCTTGCAATACTCAACTCCTACGCTACAAAAAAAATGAGACGAATTACTCCATATATGGAGTAATTTATTTTTGATTATAATCAAAAATAAATTTCTGGAAATTACTGATCGCTGTTTTGAAGGTTATTCTCATATTTATACAGACGCTTCTAAATCCAACGACGGAGTAGGATGTGCTTTTGTTACACCTAGAAATCAGTTTTTGTTTAAACTCCCAATGTCCTACAGTATATTCTCCGCTGAGCTTTATGCACTATATGAAGCCCTTAAGCATATAAACAGCCTGAAACTTAACAATTATTTGATACTTACGGATTCTTTAAGTTCTGTTTCGTCAATCCAGCATTTATATCCAATTCATCCCCTTGAAAAGATGATAAAATGTGAACTTAAAAAAATTCAAGACGACTCGAGAAACATTCAACTCATCTGGATTCCATCCCACATTGGCATTAGTGGCAACGAGAAAGCTGATAAGTGTGCGCGTCTTGCAGTGAATAGTGATAACTCGGGTACAGTTTTTAAAATGTGCCAGCAGTGACTTTAAAGTCTTTTATAAAAGCAAAGTGTCCGGTATGTGGCAAAACGAGTGGCATCGCAGTGATTCGATCCTGAGACAGGTAAAATCGGTCGTTACGCCTTGGAGAGGTAACCATTTAAGTCGACTTAATCAGGTGACTCTCTCACGATTACGTCTGGGACACACTAGGTTAACTCATTCATTTTTAATGACTAAAACAGAACGTCCCAAATGCAATACATATGTGACGAAATATTATCTGTGAAACACATATTAATAGATTGCAGCAAAAATATCATCTGCAACGCAAAACACATGATATCCCTATTAATCTGAAAGAGTTGCTTGGTGAACATTCTCCAACAGTCAAGCTAATAAACTTCCTCAAGGATATCGATGTTTTAAATTGTATTTAGTAATTTAGTTCAATATGATTGGTATATAGTTCAATATTTGTACTTCCTTAATTTTTAAGTTGCAATTTCTGTATAGTTCCGATATTGTTCAGTCGCTAATAACCTTTTGGTGGATGCGACAAATTTTTAATAACAAAAAAAAAATACTTTCGGCGGTTAAGGTAGGCGTGGCCAAACACACATTTTTGCGCTAAAATGCAGCTCTCTCTCGTTATATGTATAGTTGATGATCAACCTCCAACTCGAACGGTCGCCCAGTTAAGACCTCGTATTTGCTTTCCCGGTATAAATTCGAAATTAAGAGTTGTAATTGAACGTCCAACTCAAACGGTCACCCTGTTAAGACCTCCAGTTTCCTTTCCCGGTATAAAACCGACATTTTCTGACTAAAAGGGTCAATTTCCATATTACCTATTTTATTTTCCTGCATAATAAGTACATTTTTCTATAAAACTAAAGTTCATGATGATTGTATAGTGATTCAAACCTATAACTATGTTTCATAGTGCTTTGGAAACTACAAAGGAAAGAGTAAGATTGTTCCTAAGATCCCTGATTTCATACTGAAAAGCTTGTCTAAATATTGTTTCATATATGTATTTTCGATGTTCGTTAAGTTTATTAATGTTTACTGAATTGTTGACGAGCTACAGTGTATTATTTGATGCCAGAACCGGCGTTTATGGAAATACAGTCCACTGCATTGAAGGTAGAAAAACTTCCCAAACCAATGTTGTAGTAGAAACGGCCGTAACAGCGGTTGAATGTGCTTAGTCCAAGAACGAAAGTTGCTTTGCTCCACGTCTTCTATAACAAATGGTGTTGGCTTCGTTCTTGATGAATGTATCACTTCATTCCAGTCCGATGTAGTTTGTGTTCGGGTCTTTTGATTGACTTATCCAAAATTCTTATCGCTCTCCATATAAGAATGTCTGGCAAAAATGAAGTGATGTAAGAGGGAGCACACATTGTCGCTTCCTTTTTTTACCCACTATTTCACTGAACGAATAGAAAATACTTTGTTGAAATATTTGGAATATGCAGATTATTTGAAAAGTCCATGCAAATGGCTTCCAAGTTGTCTTTAAGAACCCCCTTTCAATTCCTTTTTCAACAATAACCATATATGATACCCGACTCTGCCAGATTTTTATCAAAAAAAGGCGAAATTTGCAAAACGCCGATCACATTCACTTTAAGTACCTACAGTAGGCTATGAAAAAAATATTGTTGACAGTGTTTAAAGTTGATTCTCAAAAAAACTAATTACAACAAGAATTGGTTGATATGGTGTATGCAATCGGAGAAAGTTCAGGAATGCTTCCTAGATTCACGAGTTTATGCACAAAAATATCTTGAAAGGAGGCACCCAGATTTAAGGAAATTCGCCGAATTAGAAGAGATATTTGAGAGTACCGTGGCATATGAAAAAACGACGAGGGAGAAAACTGTTCTCAATCAGGACAATGAATTAGCAATTTGCTTGGCAGTCAAAGAAAACCATAAAATAAGTGAGAAATAAGTAATGAATTATAGCCAGTTCATCCATAGCAGAATGTTTAAAAACACATAAATTCAGCTTCACCAAGAGTGAATAGAACCTGATTACCAGAAAAGAACTAATTTTTATACATGGGCTCAAAACACGTTAGATGGAAATTAATTATTTTTTTAAAATGAGTTATTTACTGACGAAGCAGGAACATTTCACAAGAATGGGTTTGTAAATCGTCATAATCTTCACTATTATGATACAAGTGTATGTAAATAGTTTTTTCTACGCCCATGTCTGTAAACGTCAAAAATCGCACTGACAACATTCCTTGTAAGTGACATTTAACAATAACATGCACGTAATGAGAATCTCATAACATACATGTGCGTTTAGATAGAAAAACTTAGATTTCTTCTTCTTCTTCTTTCGATTTAATGGCCTCCGCCATTACAGCATATGGCCAGCGCAGGTTTGTATTATATAACGGGAATGCTCTTACGAGCGTCTGGAAATAACTTCCATCTTCCCTCTTGTTTCTTCTTGGCTGTAAACATGTTATTTAGACAACACAACAAAGGTTTAACTTTTCTCTCTCGGGGGCAACAGCCGAGCATTTTTTACACACATTAGAAAATTGCCTCGGTAGGATATAGGATAGATAACTGTAGGATTCAGGACATAAAAAGCTATAGTATATATCTGTGAGTATGACATCTGATTAATTGACATAATTGTTTAGATTATATATAGCTTATGACTATATATTGATTTGAAAGATACGAATAAAGTTCATTAGCTCCTTAATACTTTCATAATTTAAGTTACTTAGAATGCAGGGTAATGATATGGGAGTTGGATAATTTAATCGAACTAATTCGTTATATAAGTTATACTTGTATGTTTGATTTATGGGGCATTCCAGAAAGATATGTTGTAAATTTCCTATCTGCCCACATTCACATATAGGATCCTCCCTACAACCAATTTTGTACAAATGCTCTGGGCTGAGACAATGTCCAGATCTTAATCTAATTATAGTTGTTAAATGCCTTCTATTGATATATGGAATCCCTGCAAACCAAGGTTTATAAGGAAAATCATTTTGGCAAGATGAATACCATTTCCCTTTGAATTCAAATGTTCGCTTCCATTCGTTATTATGTTTTTCTTTAATTTTTGATTTCAAATATGGTAGATAATCATATTTATTTATTTCAATATTAGCAGGTACATTTAGTGTTCTACCAACATTAGCCAATTTGTCTGCCTCTATGTTTCCCAACACCCCCTTATGACCCGGTATCCATGCTAGAATTATTGTACCCTTTGCTTCCAGAATAAGTTTTTTTGTTAACAAAGCCAAGTGGCAATCACTTCCAAATTTATTATTTTTAATTTTTTTAATTTCACTTTGTGAATCTGTAAAAATTATCGCTTTAGTTACCTCCTTTTCAATGCATACCTCTACCGCTTTGTTTATTGCTATAATTTCTGCTGTACATATTTGAATGAAGTTATGAAGTCTTGTGGCGAACCTATATTCTATAGATGGGATGTAAACCCCACAGCCTGCACTGTTTGTTCTAATATCAATGGACCCATCAGTATATATCCAAGTAAATGTTGAAAATTTGTTTGAAAATTCATTTAAAAAACATTGATTACTGTACACATCCTTTTTACCGAACTCTGATGAAATTACTCTGATTTGATCCACTTGATTATCAATACTAAATTGAAAACATGGTTTAATCTCTGACTTATACATATCTACAATAATATCTTTATTTTCTCTCATGCATTCTATAAGGTAAGGCAATTCTTTATTTCTCCAGTACCCTGTATTCTTTTTGCATTTTGAATCAAGACTGCATAAAATTTGATTTAATGGATTGCTTAAGTCGCCTGCAATTTTCAAATAAAATTTGGTGGCTTGAGTTTTTCTGCGAAACTCCAGCATTAGTTCGTTACATTCTGCCAATAAGCAGTTTGTTGGTGTGGACCTCATGCCCCCAATTGCTAACCGTAGACATTTGTACTGAATTCGATCGAGTTTTACCATTATATTTTTATTGCATGGTTTTAACATGAATGTGGCATAATCCAGATGAGGTCTGATGATACCCTTATATACTGTTAATAATGTTATTGGATCAGCTCCCCAATATATACCCCTGATTGACTTCATGATGTTAAATCCTACCTTTGTTCTGTTCTCTATTTTTTTAATATACCCTGACCAATTTAACCTGTTATTTATATTGACTCCTAAATATGTGATGCTATCCTTAATCTCTATGTTATTTCCTTGTATTTTTAAGTTTATTCTATAATTGTTTATTTTGTATCGATTACTGAAAACTAATGCACATGATTTGGGGCCCGAAATGATAAAATTTTGTGTGTCGGCCCATTCCGCTATCAATTCTAAACCCTGGTTCATTTCACAATTCATATCTACTAAATTACTTCCTTCTATCATGAAGACTAAGTCATCCGCATATTGAATTACTTTAATATTTTCTGGTAATATTTCAAATAAAGATTGGGTGTACAAATTAAATAATATAGGACTTAATGGTGAACCCTGCGCGATTCCCTGACTACTTATATTAGGCCCTATTGATTCATTGTTATTATCTTTAATGAATATTTTCCTATTATTTATAAGGTTCAATATTACGTTAGCATATTTGGATGAGATATTTATATGTATCAGTTTTGTGTATAATAAGTTCAAATCCACCCTATCAAATGCTGCTTTAAGATCAATAAAAACAGCCAACAGATAATTTTTATCACTAAACGCATTTAGCACTGAGTGAATTAGCATAGCTATGGCCTCATTACATCCTCTTTCTTTACGAAATGCAAATTGATGTTTATATAATTTTTTATTATGTTCTATAAACCATTCAATTCTTAATTTCAATAAACTTTCAAAAATTTTGGCTACACACGACGTTAACGCTATTGGTCTGTACCCTTCCGGATCATTTACGTTTTTGTCATTTTTTAAAAACGGAATAACTAGGGTTTCCTTCCACTGTGACGGAATTTTACCTGTATCTAAAATGGAATTATAAATAGAAAGTAAATTATGCTGTGCATAATAGGGAAGATTTTTAATCATTGAATATGACACATTATCCATACCTGTTGCTTTATCTTTTTTGCTATTCAAAACAAATGTAAATTCATTTGATGTGAATGGTTCCACGCTTATGTTGTTATTTATAAAATTTAAATAAGGATCAACATTGCATACTGTTAAGGACTCAAGAATTTTTTTGGCTGTTTCGTTATTTGGTAATTGAGCATTCTTTGGTAAATAATATGATTTGAATTTTTTAATTTGATTCCAAATTTTGTTTATTGGGGTGTCTCTATTCAGAGTATTGCAGAAATGTTGGAAGGACGACTTTTTTTTAAGTTTTAACTTTAGCTTGACATAGGCTTTGATTCTCATGTATTCTACATAATTTTCCATACTTGGGATATTTTGGAACCTCCTTATTGCTTCTCGCCTTTTTCCGATCAATTCTTCACATTCCAAATCCCACCATGGATTAATCCTATTTCTGCCCTTATTTTTGTAATAGGGAATGGTTTCCTCTGCGGCCAGATCGACTACTTCATACCATTTGTTATAATCATTTGCTTCTGTAGACTCATTTATCTTATCTTCTATTATCTTAGAGTACTCTCCCCATTTAGCTTTTTTAAAATTTCTTTTTTTTACTATGTTGCCACTATTTTGTACTAGATCTAAGTCACAAATTGTGGGAAAATGGTCGCTACCCCCTGTGTCTTCGTGAACTGACCATACACAACTGGTTGCTATATCCCTGGAGACTATAGTGAGATCCAATACTGATGGGTTTTGATCAGGTCTTCCCATCCTTGTGACCGTGCCATCACATATTGCTGTTAAATTTAATGCCTCCATAACATTATAGATTATTCTGCCATTAAAATCACAGGTAACACTCCCCCATGCCTGGTTATGTCCATTCAAGTCCCCCATGCATACCACTGGAGCTGGTGTGTTTTCGAATAATGTTTCCAATTCTTTCCTATTTATTTTATTACCTGAAGGATTATATATGTTAACTATACTGAGATTATGTGTATTTAATTTAATTGTGAGTGATTGCATACTTGATTGGAATTTGATTATTGGCTGAAGCTGATGCTTAATCTTATTATTAACTAAAGTGATTATGCCCCCGTATCCATCATATCTATCCTGCCTATATATACTGAAACCCTTAATATTAAAATAATATTTATCATCTAACCAAGTTTCATTTAAAATTATTATATCTGGTTTTAATTCAAACATAAATATTTTTAGTTGGTTATAGTTTACTTTTAGGCTGCGAATATTCCATTGGAATATTCTCAGACCTGAACCTGAATTATTATTCTTCGCGTTGTTTTTATTATTTTTGTTTAATTTAATATTGCTTTGTATGTCTTCATTTTGTTTCATGTGTGTTCCTGAATGCATCTTTATTTATTATATCTATACCGGGTGTTCTTAATAGCCTACCAATAAATTGGGGCACATGCTCCATATCATTATGATTAAGTGAGTTAGCTAGACTCATAATTTGGTGTAACATATGGGGATTTTCCCTTGAAATCCTATAAGAAGGGCCTTGATTTTGTTCCCCATCACTCCCGCTTTCTTCTGATGGCGGAACATAATACGTACTTGCAGGTGAATATTGCGTTCTTCCATTCGGGGACAATAATTGCTCATTATGTTCTTTTGAATTGTAAGATCTTATGGGAATGCTTTTTCTTTTCTTTCCCTTCACAGCTTGACTGTATTCCATTTTTGGTGTAATTTGTTGGCTATAAGTCGCTCTTCTACCACTAATCGGTATCGTACTGGTAGCCTCTCTTTGCGGTAACAAAGGAAACTCTTTGGGAGAGATTTGTTGTCTGGACTGATTTTTTGGTATTTTTTCTGCTGCCTCAAAAAACGAAATATTTTCAAAGGACATCATTTCCCTAATTGCTTTTTGTCTTTTTTTTTCCGGACAGTTAATATCTGTGCTATTATGCTCCAGACTATTACAATGAATACATTTAATGTGACATGTCTGCGTTACTTCATGAGTTTCTCCGCATTTTAAACATTTAGATTTGTTGGATTTACACAGTTTTTTAATGTGTCCGTAATTCAGGCAATTAAAACATTGAAAGACTGGCATAACATAAGGTAAAACTCGATGTTCAATGCCACAGATAACAACAGATCGAGGCAAACTGGTCCCAGAAAAAGTGTATCTGACCGTCTCCGTTGGGACCGTCTTCACACTCCCCTCGACACCAGTTCCCCCCGCCGTCTGTTCCATCTGCTCTTCCCCTAAATTTTTATTAGTTATTTTCACTCTCCTCATAAATCTTTTGGCCTCTAAAACCTTAGTATTTTTACTTATTGTGTCTGAATATTCAACCAGCAATTCATCCGAAAAAGATTTATCAATATATTTAACTATTCCTTTACACGTTATATTTTTCCTAGGTATAAAAATTTCGTAACCTCTTTCCTTTAGATTGTTCGATTCCAAAAACAAATTTGCCTCTTTAAATCCCCTAAATTCCGCACTTATACGATTTCTGCCTTTTTTGTGGATTTTTTTAATATCGCCTAACTTTAGATCAAATATTTCTCTAGCAATTGCCAAATAATTATAATTCCCCACATTACGATTTTCAATTGAAGCTTCAATATAGATTTCATATGGGCCCTTATCATAGCAAGAATACTTATCATTAGTTTTTATGGTATTATTAATGGTATTTACAACAGGTTTTTCTGTCAACCCAGACTCGTCGCCTGACGACCTAAAACTATTTTTATTAGCTCGATTAATATTTTCCACTCCCATTATCATTTCCGCATCAATTTTTTCATTAATCGGGGGATCCGACCCCCCCGAAGCCACACTCATTCTGACTTGTACCCTTTATTCTATATGTATTTTAATTTAGAACCCAACTAATAAAAATAACCCAAATCGAAATCAAAAGGAACAATTATAAAGGGATACGTTTACCCCCAGCTCAGGAAGAGATAGGTTTTTATTTTTCAACACAGGATATTAGTAGAACAGCCTACCTTCCGTGACTTCTTTCACGCCGCGCGCCGGTATCTGATCTGCTGCGCCTACTCGTCTGCACTTTACAACGGTTCACACTCCAACTTAGATTTCTTTGTTGAATCAAATTTTTATTTACGTAATACTTTATTTGGTTTATTTACATACTTTTAATCAATTGAAAAACATAAAAGCTCTTAGCATTAGTGAAATACATTTTAGATTAAAAGAGTGATGCCCCTAAATGTCGGCAACACATTTTACAATTTCCAAAAAAATAATTCGCTTTTTATTGATATGGGAAAAAACGTCATCTCATTTATGCTGTCAATTTTGGTAACAAATTATAGTATCCGAACATTTTATCAACTTTACCTATGAATATGACTGTTAGTAATGAAAAAGATGAAATTATGAGCACTCAGAAGAAAATAGATGGGCGTAGAAAAAGTATAGTACGTTACACGAGTTGTAATCCCATTACGCACTCGTGAACTTTTTCATTTTGTGCGTAATGGGTTACTTACAACTCTTGTTACGTAATATACTATTCAACATAGGTGGAGTTTAAATGTACATTTTCAATGGGATGTCAGGGAATATTATTTGTACCAAACGTTTCCGAATAAATGGATGGCCACTAAGATCACCTGGTTTAGCTAGTATGTACTTCTTTTTTTGGGGATTTATTGAATAAAAAGTGTATAAAGAACTGGCTACAACAGGAGATGACATGAAAGAAAGGATTCAGCAAGCACTCCTACTCGTGACGCCAGATATGCTACAGAATATGCATTCCACTTACTGCACTTGCACTTGCTTTAGTACGTGTCATATGTCAAGATTTTAGATGCAAACAATTAATTTTGGCTATTCTATTTACAAAAAGTGACCATTCGTCCCGTTTTCAGAGATCTGTCCCGCATAGACAGTGTCCCGGATTTAGTTATATCGAGTATATATACTAAACTTTACTACACAACACTAGCGAATAGCGAAATATAAGCTTATAACATTTTAAATAAAATAATGCGTTTTCTAAATGATGGTTCATCATACATTATGCTGACCTCATGTACTTATTTTAATACGACCGTACGTTGGGAACAATGTCTCGGCCTCGCAAAAAGTACCATTATTTACAAACCTCTATCTCGCGGTGGAAGGTAAAGGTACGTTTCCATTACTACAATTTTGTATCACGAGATATACCGAAACAAGTTCTGAGACAAGTGCCCGGGATTTGTATAAATGGAAACAGTCCGCGACATGTTCCAGCACAAGTGCCAGAGACAAAAATGTGCCTGACGACGATATGTGCCGCAAATAATGGAAACGGTCTGCATAAAGTACGCTCGACATGTTCCCACACATGTCGCAGGACAAGTAAGTGCCTGCGACATGTGTAAATGGAAACGTACCTTAGGGGTGCAATACAATATTAACAATACTTTTGACTCCGTTATACAGTTTAAGGTTAGTTTTATAAACAGTTTCATATTGATATGCGGTGAAATAGGCCACATCAACTTAAAAAAAAATTCGCGTCAACATTGGAACACCCATGAGATAGGTGTGAGCACAAAAGTGCCTAAGTCACTGAGTATAAACGTCCACGTGACTAGATTTTATAGGTTAGTGGAATCCGATTTACGTAAGTATCGGATTTAGGCTTTTCCTAGCATAGCAGTTACTTAGTTAGGAAGTACCTAAAATCAGGTTGGTGAAATCGAGCATGAGTACTATTAACGAGTCGAATAATTGAGATTTGTTGATATCTAACGTTACCGGGTATCTAGCAAATTTGGATCATTGACATCCAATTGAGAAATCGGAGAGAGGTTCTTCTCTTAAGTATGATTGTTGGATGACAATCAGCGATTATTGATGATAAGAGTATCGAAAAGTTTCCTAAATGTGCGATAATTCAAAAAAAGTTCCGTCGAAAATCGGAATTTTATGTGATATGAAGGTATTTATTCGCGTCTGTAGTGGATCGATCTTGAAAATCAACTTCGAAGTTGTTTGAGTTAAGTTCAATTACAGATTGTAGGTACTCAACAATACTTTTCAAAATGTATTTCTAAGCTTTCTATAATCGATTCTTAAAGTGATACCTACTTGTCGCTATTTTCTTTATTAATTTCTTGCCAATTCACCAGCTTGGTTATCAAAGCTTTATAAACGCCGCGTTGCTTTTTTAAATGTTCCATTGGTTAGTACTAACGTTAGAGATCCAGTATTTGAGGTGTTGTTTGTGCACCCTCTGGTTTAATGTGGTTCTTACCGAAGCATTTGTTACACCGGTGGGCCGGTGTAGCCGGTTGCCTATCCTTCTCGTGCTAGGGCGTCTGCTTTTTCATTCCCTTCAATACCCTTGTGACCTGGAGTTTTTACATAAGGTTTACCAGCCAGCCAACTGAGCAGATGTAGGTACGTTTCACTCGCGAGGCCACACTTCTACTGACCAACACCGATACCGAAAGATTTATTCCTTTCGTCATGGGCGGCGTTAGTAGGGTTTGCCTGATTTAATTAGTTTGGTAAATAGGGTCCTGATAAGGCTTCTCTCCATTCTAGACACTTTCTTGCTTGATGATTTTGCGATGTTGCAGAAGGGTTCAGGTACCAATTAATGACCTTGTCTGGTCATTTCATCCACCGTTTCGTTGCCTGTATTATGACTCTCGTGCCTCGATATCCAGGCTGCCATGGCCTTGCAACAGTTACAAAGTGTGTTAAGGAAATCCCATACTATAGCTACGGAACATATATAACAAGTCGAAAATGGAGTAGTTGGGAACGTGAGAAACAATGGATTTATACAAATTTTTTCTATGATGGTGCGGAAAGTTCTACTTTTCCGTTCGCTAAATACTACTTTATCGCACGCAAGGTATCATCTATTGTATTTTATTAAAAAAAATTTCTACTCCTATACTATAAGTTGTTATTCAAATGCCAATTTTTAGTATCATAATGATACTCATAACACTGGTTTTCATCATGAAACTGAAAACTTGACCAATATAAATCTAGATTTTTGAATAACCAAGTAGGCAGACCCAATATTTTCTGTAGAATGTTTGAAAGTTTCTAAGAGATTCGTATTTTATGATAGTTTCAATATTTTGCGTTAGTCAAAAAGGTAGTACCTCCCACTTTTTAAAAGAAATGTCGAGCGTCGAAGAGTTTTCATACACACCACCTGATATCTACGAGTACAAATTCGTTTGTTACTAAAGATGGTACACCTCAAGTACTTTTTTATAATTGTATTAATTAAAATTTGTATTTAAACAAAATTGATTAAAATGTAATTTTTAATTTAACTTGTTTAATGTTACAAATGAATTCGCTTATGTTTATTTTTAATAGTTAAATTAAGTTCATAGTTATTATAGTTGTTATTCTATAGGAATAAAAATTAAGTTGAAGAACGTATTTTACTTTCATACTTGATTTCTTATTGTTTGTATAAAAAAGTATAAAGTAATTTAAAACAAAGCATTCTTGTTGAATTCAAATAAAATGTCTTGTTCGTAGAAAAAATATTGTATGCAACTCTCATGTAATGGTTAATGAGAGTGTATTAATAACCATCATTACATGAAAGTTGCGTTAATAACTAGTAATGATTACTTCGGGCAACTGCGGTCGCGTGCGGAAAAGTATCACATTCCGCACTAGTTAGGAAAATAACTATATAAAAGTTTATTTGAAAATGTATTTCAATCAACTTCTATTTCAACATCTTCAGTTTCTAATTGCTTATCCCAATCTTTCATTTTTGCCCCCATCATAAAATCTTCTTTAAGCACACTCCAAGTTACATCTTTGCCGGTATTTACATTTATATCTTTAGTAATTTTTGGGTTTTCATCTTCTAATCTTTGTGACTTCTGTCCCATAAGAACATCCAAAAATGCTCTTTTGTCAATGTTTTTCAACACTTTCTCTTTTCTCACTTCTAACGGTCCAGCTTCTTGAAGTTTCTTAGTTATATCCTGCTGTTGGTTTTTAACAGCATTAAAAAGTTGAACTACTCCTTTTGTTGCTATTTTCTGCAAAGTACGTTCCCGGTCTTTCTCTAGGATGTTCGGTTTTATGCGTGGATTTGGCAAATCTTTCTTCTGAAAACAGAATTTTCGAATTATTAATATGGTGTTAACGGACAAGATCTTCAAACATGTACTTATTGGATACTGTACAGCAATTGACCTTTTCCAAGTAAGTCATTATGACGAATTTCTGTCATCGGACAACCTTCACACTAAATTCTAATATAACCTCAAACCGAATAATACAACACAATAACATTCCTAGCAGTTGCTTATTTAGACTTTTAAACTATTATAGTATCCAACTAAATCACTTTAGTACACAAATTTACCAAAATCAATTAACTTTTGTTCTGGATTTATATTTAAATCAGTAAAAAATGCTATTTCCATCCATCTTTCTGAAGGTTGTCCATGATCAGCTGACAACATGGAGCGGGATGACGTCACTTGCAAATGCTCTATTACTATTCCTATCACTTCAACAAGACAATTATCAAATAACAATTAAAATATTTGACATACTTTGGAGTGTCAATTTCCTTATTTCTAAAGCAGTCATCCCATGATCAAATAGTTTGTCAAACTTGAGTAATCAAACTGAACTAATGACGTAGATTTATGACAATTTGACGTAGCCTCAAACTTCAGAGTCACACGATCAATATTTTTACTTCAAACTTCTTGACAGTTAAAGAGTATTTCAATTTAAAAATTTTCTATTCAAATGCAAGGTGGATTTGAAGTTAAAAGCCATTATTGCTCTCATGAGCTTAGCAGTGATTTTACAATAAAAAATTATTAATACGATTTAACAATATATCTAATTGTCATTCACTATATATACAAAACAAGCTAATATATCGTCTACATACCTATACCAAAATGATATTTTTTGAAATATTACATTCAGAGATTTTTCTTTCTAAACTGTCCATAAAAATGTTTGTCAAAATTGGTGGTATACGGCTTATTATTGGAAAACCTTCATTTTTAATACATATACCTTATCTATGAAATAAAACAATAAAAATTTTTTTGTTTAAACCTTCATTACAACTGAACTATGTTCAAATACAACTTGTGACGCGTTTCGCTACACAGTAGCTTTCTCAAACGAATGGAGGTATCATGAAAAGTTTTTAATTTATATACAGTGCATTGATAAGGAATTTTACGGATAAAAGTATTATAATCTATTTACTTGGGAATAAAAAGCAAAAAATATGGGATTAACTAAAGTATTAAACAAGTTTACCTGGAAATTCATTCACAACAATCGTATAGGAAGTTTCTAAGTAAAAAGGTTTAATAAGGGAGAATTGTTGATATCTATTTGGTCGTTAAGAAGGTTATCTGAATATTTGTTTTTATTTATCTCGAGAGCTTCTAAAAGATTTAATTTTAAGGATTTAGGTTCTACATGCAAAATTTCAAAATTTGAGTCGAAAGTGTGTTGGTTTGCTAATAAATGATTTGAGTAGTTGGAATCTAATTTTTGGTTATCATAGCTACGTTTGTGTTCTGAAATTCTAGTTTTAAAATTCCTAAAAGTTCTACCTATATAAATTTTATCACAGTTGTCATTACCACATTTTAATTTATAAACTCCTGATTTGTTTAATTTTGAAGATTTAGATTTGTTGTTTTTAATGAATTTGGATAATTTGTTATCGGTTTTAAAGCAAATATTTAAGTCTAAAGTTTCTAAAAATGATTTGGTTTTTAAGGATGGTATTCCAAAATATGTTAAGCTTTTAAATTGGTTATTTTTGTTTTTATCAGAAGGAAATACTTGGTCTAGAGTATGTTTTCGTATCTTTTTATTTATGATATTGTCTATTAAATTTGGATCGTAATTATTATTAACTGCTATTTGTTTTATGATATTTAGTTCTTTGTTGTAATTGTCAATATTTAATGGAACTGTTAAAAGTCTATGTATCATACTATTAAAAGCTGCTAATTTATGACTGAATGGGTGGACCGAACTGTTATGAATTGTAATGTCTGTCTGTGATGGTTTGTGAAATATAGAAAAATCATATGTATTATTTATATTTGTAATTGTAAGATCTATTCAACATATACCTTATTGTAAAAAGTAAAATAATTCTGATTAATATATACATCAAAAAAATTAAGTATATCTAATATTATTCCTGGATTAATATTTTTACCCTCAAGTTGTATGTTTTTTTTTGTTTGATTAATTCTATTATTATTCTATTTTACAAAATAACTCTAAACTCATTTCATTTAATGTTACAAATATGTTCTACAAAACTCCTCCAAAAGAGTGCATAACACTTGGATGATTTTTCAATTTAAAGAAAACCCACAGATACTGATGTGACTATATAATTCCAATCATCCCATGTCACATAAATTAGCAGCAATGATATATAGAGCATTTTGAGTTCCTATGAACAAATATAATTTTGATAAGTAAATTAATACAATTAAACAAATAGCCACATCCAACGGTTATCCATTACAAGTAATAAATAAATTAATTAATAAAAAAGAAAAAAGTGACATTACAACTAATATTTCCTGAAAAAACTAAAGAAATACAAAAACATCACATATGCTGGTAACATTGCAATTCTGTAACTTGGAATATATGTTATACAGAGTAAAAATTCCACGACCTATGGTATTATCGACGTATTTTTTTTAAATAGAACACCCTATATTTTTTATTTTTGTCACCTTTTTGAACTTAGTACAAAAATGTATACATTAGGTACATTAAATTAATTTAATTAAATTTATTCCAAACTACAGACTGGCACTTCTAAGCTATAGAAAGAAAAATTACACAATATCAAGAAACACATTTTAATTATTAATAATGATTTAGTAATTATAGAATGAGTAAAAATAATGTCCACTTATATACTAATATTAACACTTGTTTTAACGCTTATAAAAATATGATATACATTTAACGAAATCAAATCTTGAAATAAATTCATTTTAATACTTACGTCTCCGCACGATTGGATTACGTATCCTTGAATGTCGACAAACCGTAATAAACGATCGTCTTCAAGTTGTATTTCCGCAAAATCGAAAGCAAAACAATCACCTACTTATGATGATTCAAAAATGGTAAACCAAATATGCAGTGCACTATAATTAGGTACAAGTCCCAGATTTTGAATTTTGCGAAACTGGACTTAAAACCTACAGCCACTACTCTGGAATTTGGGAACACCGTTTTTAGACCATTGTGAAAGGCTATTTCAAAGTCCACTACAATAACTTTTGGGCTGAGATTTAACCCTAAAGTTAGACATTTGTTTCGTAACATTTCAAAAACAGTATACAAAATGATAGTGGAATGTGATGGCCATTATCTAATATATAGTGTGAACAAATGCAAAAAATTATCGGGACAGTAGATGAATGCACCGTCGACATATAACTTGTCACTTTTGCATAAACAGTAACGTTTGTTATGCCCAAACTTAAATAAATATTCCCAGAAATTATAATCCTTTGCTTGGTGACGAATTTAGTTGTGTCATTACAGCATTGTAATTTGCATGGATACAAATTTAGGGTAGGATTATCTGATAGTACCTGCTCGGGGACGAGTTTAGGGCCACCCACTTAGATAATATAAATTTTGAGTTTTATAACATGTAATATTATACTTACTCTCTTTTTTGTAGATTCTGAACTTTCTTTCTCAACATCTGCAGCACTTTCTTCTTTAGCTTTATCAACATCTTCTGCACCATCTATTTCAAACCCAATAGACTCTTTTTTAGTTTTCTTAACATCTGATATTTTCTTGGCTTTGGATAGCACTACACTTTTTCTTTTTCCTTTTGGCTTTTGTTTCAAAATTTTTGAAATTGCATCAGCCCAACCAGTGTTAGTAAGGCCATTATCATCTTGATCTGAGACATTTTCTTGATCTGAAAAATCAGTAATCATTTCTTCATCCGCTTCAGCTACAAATGGAACAGAAAATATATACACATTGAAATAACTAAAATCCATAAAACATTGAAAATTGTCTATGTGTGAAACAATAGGGAACTTGCCAAAAAAATAAAATCATTTAAAAACAATTAAAATCGTAAGATATTATCATAAGGAACTTCGTAGAAAAAGAAAAATTCCAATAACGATTAAATTACCTGAGAAATAAAGGGTTAAAATTTGAATAATTTGAACTGCTCTTAAAACGCGCTGCCATTGGTTGTGACGTCAGACCGCACTTTTCGAGTCAGGCGATTGTGAACCGACAATTCAAACAACACTTAAAAACTAGAGGTGTGGCGTGATTTCACTGTCGGTGATTTTGTCACCGTTCCTTTGCCGGAACCGGAGCAGATAGTTCTTTGCGATTTTTTTTTGGATCAGTGATTCTTCTGAACTGGTTAATTTA
This sequence comes from Lochmaea capreae, assembly GCA_949126875.1. Lineage (NCBI taxonomy): Eukaryota > Metazoa > Arthropoda > Insecta > Coleoptera > Chrysomelidae > Lochmaea > Lochmaea capreae. The sequence continues at coordinate 10,439,726 of OX421404.1, read as the reverse complement.
TTGCAAAGAGCTTGTACCTCTTTGATGTATTATGTATTGTCACTGTAGTTTTAAAAACCAAACAGTGATTTTTCGGAACTGGTTGAAATAATAATAATAAATAAACCCATTAAACTTCTATCAAGTTTATTTTTTTGTTGGAGACTAATTTTCTTTGGCAAAAAAATGCAATTTACTTTGGACTACAGATTTTGACGAACCGGCAATGGAAGTGGTAATTGACGGCTGATGTTCAATGCTATTTGTCGATTGAGCTGTATTATTTGACGGCAGGGATACTGAATTTTCTTCATGGATTTTATCATTATTATTTAATGCTAAATTGCCAGAATCATTTTTAGATTCGTTACTGGACGTCTCAGACTCAGAAGCAATTTTTATTAAAGGATGCTTTCTTTGGAGGTGCCGTTTTAAATTACTTATGGAAGTTTTATAACTTACCATTTGCCTACACATATTACATGTTGCTTTTTGGCCTGTTGTAGGTTGAAAATATGACCATAATACTGACAATTTTTCACACAAGCAGACTCCAGCTCCAGACTCGTAACAACTGACATTAACCATGTCACGCTCACGCAATCATTACATGCGCGCGCCGTGTTTTGCAAAACTTTGCTGCCCAGCCCGCGGTCACAAAACAAGGACACAGTAACGTGACAAGAACTGGAGCTATTCTATATTAATATCACGACAAAGACAGTCACTTTTAGACAAATAAAAATGCTGTCACTGCTCCGAAATGGAGCTGTGATTTGTCACTGTGAGCTACAGTTCCTCAAAAATTCTGTCACGCCACACCTCTATTAAAAACTGAGAAACTGACACTAACGATTCGAATTCGATAAAAAATCAATAATGCTTCAAATGGCTGTTTCTGCGGTTACCGATGCGCAAGGTGCGGTGTGACGTCACAGCCGCTGCCGCGCATTTTTCTTCGTTTGAATACACCCGGTGGCGATTCCAACTTTAATTATTTATTGTGAAATAAGTATTGCGATTTAAGGACTGATATTTGGTATAATGTGTTTTCATATATAAACACACATTTTAGTAGAATAAAAAAAAAATGGGCAAGTTCCCTATTAGATCAGTCCCCTCTACCATAACAGGTGGGCGTGTGCTCATCGTTCTTTTTATTTTTAACCTTTGTGCCTCTTTCAAGTAGTGCTGTTCATATGATCCTTGTCGTACTTGTGTGAATCGTATGACCTATTGAACTTTTTCGCAATCTGTATGTCGGTTAATCTACGAATAACCTTAAAAAGTGACATATACGCAGACTGTTTACACAAGTTTGACATTTGTAGGCATAAAATTTCTAATTTTTCTTATTTAAATGAAACTAAAAGTTTCTAATTAACTCCACTTTAATAATAAAAAATATATGATTACTTTAAATTGATAAATAATTATTAAAGTGGAATTAATTAGAAACTTTTAGTTTGATTTAAAATAAAAATGAGTAGATTCCACGAAGTAAGGGTCGAAACAGTAAATTCAAATAAAATTTCATATTTATTGGTAGTGAATGTGTAAATGATGTCGGTTAAGTGATAAAAGAACGCGTTGTACAATTTAGTGCTACCAAAATGGAAGTACTGTTGGAATTGGTAGAAAGACATACAAATATCATTGGTAAATTACTGTTTTTCTATTTATGTAAACACTATTATGCTTACTTGTTTTATTTTATAGAATGCAAGTTTACTGATGCAGTTACTAATAAAGAAAAGGAGCTGTGTTGGCCAACCCTCTGCCAACAATTTAGTTAATGTTTCCTCTGTAACAGGCAGAACATCGAAAATGTAAAGAAACAAATGAGATGCCTGGAAAAAGAGCAGTAAGAAAGAACAAGCTGCTCTAAAGAAAAGTTTCTATAAAACTGAAGGGGGTCCTGGTACTAGTGATAGTAAATTGAGTGTGTGGACTAAACGAGTTTTGGCTATACTGGGAACTACCTACTAATGAGTTCAACAGTGATGCAATAGGTAAATTCTTAGTTTTGATATTAATTTACTTAATTAATGTTTATTACTTTTTACAAATTTTTCCACTTTTCTCGTCTGGATTTGAATTTCCTTTTATAATTTTTCAGCCTCAGTCAGCAAATTTTTAAATTTGGACATTCCAAGAAAAATATCCTTTTCTGTTGCGATACACCTGTACGCATGTGAGCAGTATACAGTACCTACTACACACGGAAGCTTAACAATTTTATTGCAGATGCTTTACTTTGTAATTAATTCTTATCTATTTATAGTTTAAATTATTTATCGCAAATAATTTGTAATTTGAAAAGACTATGAGCAAAAAATACACAACAACAAGAAGTGAAGCCCGGCGAAAATCTTTTGATGTTGAAGGGGCAAAAATAAATAACCTTGAAAGTGACAGCTAACTCTGGCATACACTCTATTAAGAATCATAATAAACGCTTACAACATAAATTTGTGTTTTATCAAATGTGTTATATAGGTATTTTTTCATCAGTAGCTATTTCTGCACTTTTCGTTGACAATAGACACGTGAAATAGATCATTTAAAGAAATAATTTCAATCTACAAGCAAACTTGAATCTAATTTGGGTCTGTAAAGACCATAAGAAAGAGGCCTACATGTGATCATACGACATATGACTGTTGATACTTCAGATCGTCTAACTTATTTCTTAACTACTTAACTTAACTCAACTCATAACTTATTTACAACATAGGATGGTAAATTACTAAGATGCATTCTTCATTCTGCTTCAACATGTTCCCTCATAGAGTAATTTTTCAACCCGATTCCAAAAACCATTTTTTTTTCATTCTGTTAGAGAACACTGGTTTTGTCAAAACATCCGCTAACTGATTTTCAGATGGCACCTTCACTACAAGCTTAATATTCTTTTTTACCAAACTATTTCTCGTATTATTTCTGCCTCTGTTGTCGATATGGCTACTGATGTTTGTCTTTGACTGAACCAAGATACAGCTGCTCCAGCATAAAGATGTCGATCTTCCGGTAGTAATATCACCTCCATGATCAGCATCACTATAACTTGTTAAGGGAGGTTGTATATCTGGCTTATGCATATAAGTTAAGCCATAATTTGTTGTCCTATTCATATAGCGGAACATTTTCTTAACTTTCACACAGTCGTTTTGACTTGGATTTTAATTTTCTGGATACAACACTAACTGCATAAGCTTTATCTGGACGTGTACCTGTGTACATAACCCACAGCTTCGCGATATGGAAAAGAAGTATTCGATTCCGTTTCACTAGTTTCCTTCCCTAATTGGATGGCTTCTTTTACAATCGTGGTAGAGACCGGTTTGCTATTTTCCATGCCAAAAACGTTCTAGCACCTTTTTTGTGTAAGCTGACTGGGTAATACTTGTTGAGTTATCTTGATTTTTCCCTATTTCCAAATCTAAGAAATATGTAGCTGGCTTAACTGTTAATCATAACTTCTCCTGAAGTCTCTTCAAAAAATGTATCTTCATTATCTCATTTGTATATGCAATTAGATCGTCGTTAACATAAACTTCTCTGGAGATGACAAACCATAGCAGTACCATCATCGTAGCCTTCTGGTTGTTTCATGAACACTTCTTCGTCTAGAGTACCGTACAGAAATGCAGTACAGACATTGAATTGTATGAGTGACATGTTTTTACTAGCTGCTATATTTGTAACTGCTCTTATCGTACCACCTTTAGCTACTGGGCTAAACGTTTGTTCATAATCTTCGCCTTTTCTTTGTGAATAGCCCTTAACTACCAGACGAGCTTAGTATTTATCAATTGAACCATCTGGATTGGTTTTTTGTTTTCAGGTAAATTTTTCAAAACCCATGTACAATTCTCTTTTAATTACTGCATTTCACGCTCCATTGCCAGCCTCTAGTTATTTTGTTCACAACAAACAATTGCTTCTTTGTAACTAAGTGGTTCTTTCTGGTAGTTTATTTCAGCAGCAGCCATCATAACGAACTCGTCAAAGCGGGTCGGCTTCTTAGTGTTTGATATTTCTCTCAATTGTCTTCTAAATTCTATATCTTCGTCTAAACTCTCCTCTGGTTCACAAAATTGGTTCTCTGCTCGTTCATCTGGGTCCATTTCTTCCACAGTATCACTACTTTCATCGACAATATCTATTTCTTCTCTATCAGAATTATTTTTAACAGTATCTAGGACATCTATTGTAGGTTGCAAACTTGGAAATTGTTTGGATTTTTGTAGCTCACCCAGAGTTTCAAATTCATTAAAAATAACATCTCGTGAAAGTATAAGTCGATGCTGTTTTTCTGACCGTATCCATTATCATTTTCATAACCAACGAGTATAACTTCAATAGATTTCTGATCCAATTTTCTTCTGCAAACTTTAGGAATATGAAGATAACAAGCACTGCCGATTACTCTTAAATGTGTAAGTTCGGGCTTCTTGTTAAACCATATTTCATGTGGTGATTTACCAGGAATACTGGATATATCAGATATATCTAAGATATATGTAGCTGCTCGAGATGTAGCTGTGTTTATCAATTCAGCCCAAAACGTTTGACCAAAGATACCTTCTCTTGCATGCATTAAAGATCTTGCACATTCGAGAATCATTCTGTTATCACGCTCTGAACAGCCATTTTGTTATACGACATCGCCAATCTTTGTTTTATTCCATATTTGTTTAAAATATTTGCTACTCGATGATTATCAAATTCTCCACCATGATCTGACAAAAATTCTTTCACATCATATCCTGCAGCTTAGGTACATTTCTTTCAAAACAATATCTAATTTATCAGCTACTTCTGACTTTCGCTTTAAAAAATATACAATCGGTAGCACCTAGTGGTGGAAATAAATTCACTTGCTGGATGTTTGTCCTTAGCAAACAAAGTTGAAAAAAGATTCTTCTTGATTTTGTATGTTTTTTCGAATTTTCTGGTTTACTTCCGTCGGCTTTCCATTTATCGCATTGCTTCACATTATGGCCTTTTTGCTTACAGTAATTGCAATAATGTGCTTTGCTCTTATTCACTGTTTTTATTGTAACATTATCGGATATGATTATCTGTCCTTCTACTACTTATTCAGGAAGAAGGTACAAATTTGACAATTCTATCGGAGTATTGTAAATCACTTCAATGATGGAATATCCTATTGGGTGGATAACTTCCCCAGTATACATATGAAGTGGTAATGATGAAGTACTAATGTACGAATCTGGATGTAATCATTTAAATGAATCATATTACATCGATTAAACCGCAGCTCATGTGTCGTATTCAAAAGAGGCGTTACTTCCATTAATCTTAACATCTAACGTAAATTTGGAGGTTTCTCCAATAACTCGGGCATTGTAGTATTTGGTAAATGATTGATATAATACATTTCTTTTCTCCTGTCCTCTTCTTCTGTTAACCCTACTATGGAAGCTCCTGGTCTCCTCTTCCAATTGATCTTGGTTTCAATTACTTCTGGTTTGTGGTGCAAACTCCTAGATTCAACTAAACATACCTTTGCAAGATAACTTATTGCAGAAAGAACATTGTGTTTTCTTATGTTTACAGCTGGATGCTAAATGTGACACCTCGCCACATCGGAAACAAGTGCAGCCTTTAGATATATTAGAACTGGATTTATTCCTATTATGATTAACATTGTTTGTTAATGGCATTTTAATTGATTTTGTTGCGTTGAGTTGTATTGTTGTTCAGAGGTTTGTGATGAAGAATTTATTTGGCAGCTTTTTGTGCTGATTCACTTGCAAGTATAGAATTTACAATCAAAGGTATTATTTGGTGCTTTGAATTGGATAACCTTTTCTACCCATGCTGGATTACATAACCCACTAATAAATTGTAGTGTCAAATAAGTATTAGCGGTAGAAGTACGGCATGGTATATACATATAAACTGCTGAGGTTTTTTAGATCTGCACAAAGTCTGCGACATTCTCGCCTTCTTTTTGAATACGTTTTGAAAAACGATTTTAATCACACTTGGACTAGGATGTAAAAGATCCTTAACCAATTTTACTATATCTGAATATGATTTAGATCTTTGCTCTTCTGAACTAGTTAATTTAAAAAGCAACTGGAATGTATTGTACCCATAGAATGAATCAGCCATTCCCATTTTTTCCACTGCTTCAGTTTTTTCTACCAAATTATTCATTTAAAAATAGTATATTAAAGTATAAGTGGATATTAAGATCTTTAAAACACGCGCGATTTTTCGAGCACGACGGCGAAGCCGGAGTGCTCGAAATAGAGCAAGTGTTTTAGAGACCAGTTATCCACAAATACTTTACGCTATTTTTTTTTATTGGTGCTCTTTGAAATTATAAATATATACTGGTATCTATCACTACTACAACAACAAGAAATGGAAATAAGAACTAATAATGTAAAATGGTTGAATTCGTGATGCTTGCGTTGTCATGGAAATGAGAAAAACATAAACTGATTTGCATTTTGTCTTTAAGATTTATTGTTGTCACCGAAGTGCATAAAAATTAATTCTAATATCGATTTTTTAAGTAGTAAAGCAGAATCGCGGTTAATACCGCAAAAATGTTCTGATGCGTATAAAAAAAAATTGAAATTGTTAAATATTGTTCGAATAAAGGTTTTGACGTTACAAAGTACTCCTGTCAGATCAATAATAAAAAAATTGTCATTTAGACTTCGTTTCTCGAGTTGTTGATGTTGCCATGGTAACTTTAAAAAACGCGCGTTTTTGAAAGTTCGATTTAAACACGCTGAGGCGTGCTTTAAATAGGTAAAATGGTTTACCAATAAAAAAAAAAAATCATTTAAAGAAAATGTCAAACGTCTCATTTTCTCCTTGAAATGGCAGCAAAGTAACTGCCTTTCATCTTATTGAATAATTTTATTATAGTTTTGTAGAATATAATAAAAACGATAGGTAAGTAAAAAACTACAAGTATTTGATACTAAAAATAGGGGTCATCAATGAATGATTATGAGTTGATTAATATAGCTCATAAACGCATGGACGACGGATTAAGGAATTAAATTAGTATATTATGCAACGATCATGTAATGACCATTATTAAGTGTATTAATTACCATTACATGGGAGTTGCATACACTATTTTTTCTACTAACAAGAAATTTGATTTGAAAAAAATATAAAAAAACGCACTAACCGGGTCTCGAACCGGCATGTATAGATCGAAAACAACCTTATGCGGTGCCTTTGCTCACTGTGCTACGGGCCCACATTGTTGAACTAATAGCATAAAGCATATATAAGTATGTTACTGTTATACAAAAATTAGTAATAAATTATTGTAAACAAAAATTAATAAGTTTAAATATGTATTTACTTTAGTCATTAAGTATTTTTGGTCTGGTACTCGACATTACTTTTAAAAACTAATTTTAAAAAGATTTAAACTGTCATAAAACACACGAATCTCTTATATACTATGTAAAGTATCCATACGTTATATAGTTTGTAACTTATAAATATCAACCCACGTGACTTCTGTCATAACTGGACTATGTTGCCAAGCTCTTGAGTATGAGAATCTAGTAAATGTCAAATGAAGTTATCAAATATTCTTCTTTTTATTTGGCTATAGGTTAGGTATAGTTTTTGATAGTTACTGTATATAAACAAACTTGAACTTATTTCTGTATAAAACTTTTATTTGTATGTTAAAAGTACAGCACTAAGTAAGAAATTATTGTTTTAAGACCTACTGAGCCTAAAAAGGTATGTATGAAATAGTTGGAAAATTCAAGATTCATTTTAATAAAAACAAATTCATATTGTGGTTTATTTTTCTTGGAAATCCACTGTCTGGATGTGTGTCATATTTTAGGAAACTATGATTAGGAACATTCTACATTAAATAATTGTTCTTCCTCCAATTGCAGCAGTAACATATACATCAACTATTGCAGTGTTATTAAGTTTCATTTATACGTTAACTTTGACAACTCATCACTGCTTGTGAAAATTTACTCAGTTTTTCGCAGTTTTTTATAACAAGGAGATGAAATAATCGAAAAATTGAATGATCAATATTAAACTGTCACAACATAACCTTACAAATGTCAAGACGTCAACTGTACCAGATAAACCATTTTAATCGTTACAACAGCGCGCATTTTTACCAACATATAAAGTTTTTAGTACGACTAATGTTAGTTTTAGTTTAATAATTAAGTAACCCACGAGTTGTATTACATATGAAATCAATTACGAAACCTTTAAGCATATATTCATATTTTTTGATAATATGCGACCTATAAATTTCAATATTTATTAGGATTAAGGCTGTAAAACATACTGATTGACAGCAGCAAAAGAATGACATAATTCAAGGGAACGTCTCTTTTTTGGCACTTTGATCACATGGGTTGATATTTATAAGTTACGAACTATATATATATAACTACGAACTATATAATATATTGTTTTAAAAATATAAATATTAAATATCCTAATGAAAAGTATCAATACTAAAAATTTCGATATTTTATCTATACAATGTATTTCAGAAACAAATTTCCTAAACAAAATACGCAGATTCAATAGTTTATTTCATATTGTACCCCCATCTCTAGTCACCTATGTACCGAAGTGTTGTGAGTGTTGAGTTGTCATGGTATGGTATTTAAATGCAAAAGCGTGAATTATGAACCATAATTCACTCTAGTGTATTAGATATATGGGTACCATATACCTTTCGTTAGGAGGTAAAATATTGACTTATTATTAAGTAGTCGTGGACAAAGTATAATATTATGATATTAGGAGAATAAGTGAAGTGATACTTTATATGCTGAGTGTGGAAAGTTTGTCTGACGAACTTAGTGAGTCAGACAATCCATGCGAAGCAAATAAAGTATCTTATTCTCTGAATATCACATACTATTTTTTCTTCAAACATGCACAACATTATTCAAGATAAAACAATAAAAGGAAACGAATTTTTTAATAAAGATAACAAGATTGAAATTTTAACTTATTTCACTGTATATTCCCTTTTTGGTATCGTTATCATAGATACATATTTGTTTGGCATTTATCAAAAAAATGTTTCAAGTAATGTGTTTATATGCTTAGGAGTATTAGTATATTAAACGAGCAATTTATGATAGCCATTATTCACGCAGGGTGAACAATGGCCATAAATTGCGAGTAGAATACTATACTTTGTCCACGACCATTGATTTCTTTATTAAATAAAAGTTAAATAAACAATGCGAGTGTAGAACGGAAAGTAATAATTTGGTATTATTGACAATTCTAACGTCAAAATTAATAAATTTCTGGAGTACGTCAAATAATGTGAGATATAGAGATGGGCGATACTGTGTAAAGTATTGATAGACCGTAACGTTATAAAGATATTGTTTTAAAACTATCAATATTAGAAAATATCGTTATGAAAAGTATCAATACTAAAAATTTCGATATTTTATCGATACGATACTTATATTTCAGAAACAAATTTCCTAAACAACAATATGCAGATTTAATAGTTTATTTCATATTGTACCCCCATCTCTAGTCACCTAAGTCGGAATGTTATGTTGTCATAGTAACATATGATATTTAAATGCAAAAGTGTGTTATTATCAATATTATGCAATGAGAAAATGAGTGTAATGCAATCAGTAAGTGCACTCCAACCTAATTTTTAATTCCTATCCACATCATTAAATTGCATTTACAATATATTGAGCACAATTTGTTAAAATAGAAAAGTTTTCAAGTAGGATGATGTAAGTAATTGCATATTACAAATACAACACATTTTTCCATTCAGAACAACTTTTTATTTTTAAAGTTTTCGATATTGTCACAAATAAAGGTACTCTTGTATCAAATTCATATTTTTTTATATGCCTCATATATGAATGAAAAGGTAATAAAGTATCAATGCAACTCAGTAAATAACTGTTACAAGAGTACTTTGAAATGTGTAGAAAACATTTTATTTATATGCTGTTTTTCCAAAAATATATTTCTGTCGGTTTCAACATCTACGTCTGAAACTTTTTTATTATTGATATTATGAAAAAAAAAAAATTATAAAAAGTTAATCGTAGTCCGAAGATAAAATGCAAATATCAGATGTCAAATTTTTTCATTGGTAATTATGTAGAACTGAAGCTACAGCTGAAAATGCATAGAATTTTTGTTCTAAGACTTTTTATTGCTCAATAATGTTATTAAACAAAATATTATGGTGGGAAATGCCATAAAAATATTTTTTGAAGCTCACCATACCAAATAAGCAGAGTACAGGTGATAAGTTAGTGTGGATTTATGCAGACACATTTAACAATTATCAATTAGCATTTAACAATTAACATTTATCAATTATAAGTTGAACTACTCATTTCACTATGACTCCCATTTATGCACACAATTAACAATTATCATTTATCATTTAACAATTACGAAGTTGGCCAACTTTTAACTTCTTAAATTAATTGTACCGAATTTTCATCTAGTGCGCAACTAGTACGCAGATCCTGAAGTTAACTTCACTTTTTTCATAGAAAAGTGGTTGACAGGTTATATTGTGTTTGTTTGTTTTGTTTAATTTTCAAGTTCAATTCATCTTCAAAATTATTCCAATGCACAAATGGACATGAAAATGTAGGGTTAATGGTTATTGGAAATAACTAGAATCTCGGGCTCGTGCGCATGCTTTCTATTTTCTCCTAATTTATAATTGTGCCTGCATAAACGATGGCAGTTTTACTAATTGTTAATTGATAAATGTTAACTGTTAAATGCTAATTGATAATTGTTAAATGTGTCTGCATAAATCCACACTTAGTGACATGGTTAGGTTACTAATTATTGTTAGTTTTTCAATTTTCATTGCATTTACCATAATTTTTATGGCATTTGAAGTAGTCCCCAATCATATTGTTGCATTTAATAACATTATTGATCAATAAAAAGTGTAAAATTAGTATACAATTGTTTTTCAACAGTGATATTACAGAAGTCCTCAAATTGAACAATGTGGAACAGTGTTATCAATGTCTGTGAACTTATTCCATCAATGCAAGTAACAACCGGATTCCAACTTTTAAAGTATGATGCAGTTTCGATGATGATTAATTACATCCAAAGTTCAACTTAAAACAGAACTAGTGTGTTAATATCAGCTTTATTTAACATTGGTACATGTTCCTATAAAAATTTGAAATGTATAGTAAGTATTGTAAATATTCACACATAAAGATTCTTTAATAAAAACTTTATTTAGAATAAAAGACGCTGTTAAGATTCCAACAAAAACAATAATCTACCACTGGCCTAGTTAGTTTTTTGAATTACAATGTTTTCACAAAGTAGTAAGTAGTATGTGAAAAAGTATTTTATTATAAGGATAGGCCAATTAAAATAGTAAGTGCTGTAGCACAATGAACACTTACGAGGCGTAGTGGAGGGCCCAACTCACCAAATACCTAACATGGTAGCTATCGTGAATTGGAATGAATCCTGTAGGTGAAAAACAAGATATTTCTCTTTATAAGACAGGCAATATGAGAAGCGGTAATTTCCGTTAACTGTAGTGCAATAAAACATTTTAAAAAATGATCGTGTCACGTTGCTGACAAATTATATGTATTAATTAATTATACTTACATGCCATATGATCTTCCAGAATAGTCATATTTTTATACACAAATCCCAATAAATGAATACCTTGAAAGTTTATAAATTTGGTTAAATAATTATTTTACTTTATTCTTCTTCTTTTTTATGTGGTGGTGGTGGTGAGTTGAGTAATGGTTGTAATAGTATGTTATCTGTGGTTGTAATACTTGTAATGGTTAAGTTCATAGATATCCTTAAACAGTGTGGCTAGAGTTCTGCCGGCGGGGTTTATTCGGAAACCTGCTTCAGTAAGCTCCAGTAAAAGTAAGGCACTGAAGAGATTGCTCTAGTAGAAAATACAGCAAAGGTGAAATGTTCTGAGATAACAAATTCATATGTACATAATATTTAACTTACATTTCTTAGCTTATCTCACTCCCTCTTTTCATTTCCTTCCACTTCATTTTGTTTTTAGTCAATAAATGGGAATTTAATTATAATATTCCTAATTTTAAGTTTAAATGGAAAATTTGTCTCAAAAATCGAAATAAAGCAGCACAGTGTCTAAACCATTTGTCATCTCAAAACAACGGGCTGTTGCCTTATTTTTCTATTTCACTGGAGCATACTGAAGCGAGTTTCCGAATAGGGCCTAGAATTCCGCCTTGGGGCGAAAGTTTCTATGACATATTAAGAAATTCTCCGAAAACGTCATAATTTACGAAAGCGCGGTGGAGTTATTCACTAATAATATGCTTTCCACCGCCCAATTAAGTGCTTATAAAATGGACGATACAGACAACTACTTAGTATTTTTTTGTTTGTCCACGTCTGTTAGATATGTATACAAATAACAATAAATTTATTTGTTAATCATCATTCTTGTAATAAAACTAGTTGTAATCCATATTTACTCGATAACAGTTTTCTGGATCAATTGTCATAGTAAAGCGTGTTATGAATAAACGTCATATGGAGATAGTATCCATGATAAACGTCAAAACAATAGTGTAATACTATTTTTTCTACGTCCATGTCCGTAAACGTCAAAAATCGCACTGACAACATTCCTTGTAAGTGGCATTTAACAATAACTTGCACGTAATGAAAATCTCATAACATAGGTACATGTGCGTTTAGATAGAAAAACTTAAATTTCTTTGTTGAATCAAATTGCAATCAAAATTTTATTTACGTACTTTATTTGGTTTATTTACATACTTTTAGTCAATTGAAAAACAGAAAAGCTCTTAGCATTACTATGAAATACATTTTAGATTAAAAAGAGTGTTGCCCCTAAATGTCGGCAACACATTTTACAAATTCAAAAAAAAATTATTTCGGTTTTTCTTGATATGGGAATAAACGTCATCTCATTTATGCTGTCAATTTTTGTAACAAATTATAGTATCCGAACATTTTCTCACTCAGAAGAAAATAGATGGGCGTAGAAAAAGTATAGTACGTTACACGAGTTGTAATCCCATTATGCACTCGTGAAATTGAAACTTTTTCAGTTCGTGCGTAATGGGTTACTTACAACTCTTGTTACGTAATATACTATTACCTACTACCAATATGTAATATCAAACATTACGATACTGATATGAGTTTCGTAATGAGATGTACTTTACCACACTAGTGCGGTAAAGTAAAATTAATTGGAATGAACGTGTCAAAGTTGACAGTTTGCAGAATGAGTGACAACCGAGACACATAAATCAACGAACCCATTTATTATGAATATAGACGTAACACTAATAATAATATTATGAATTCAACAAAATTTAATGCATCAATTCATGAATAAAAAATTAAACCTCATTTATTATAATAATTAAACACAACACCTTTACAATTAGTGATATTTATTCCAGCTGACGTGGAGGCAATTGAAGAATTGTAGTTTTCAATTTCAATTGAATTTTAGTAGCTATATTTTTTTGTTTTCTAAGGATGTTTCTACATATCCTTCAGCGACACTACTGGATTTCCATCCACCATGTTTCTTCAAAATGTGCATATCAACACCAGCATCAGCAAGTAGGGATGCTGATGATCTTTTAAAACAGTGACCTGTATATTGTGATGGATTTGGTAGCTCCAGAAACGTTGCTATTTCTTTTGGAATGCGCCCAAAAGTATTGATACCAATTGGTTGAGAAAAACATTTTCCATTTCTATATAAAATAAAAAACCGGTCATGGACTATATTTTGAGGTCGAAGTCGAACATATATTTTCGGACGTTATTCAAGCAGTCAAATCATCAGCGATGTTTCCTCTAGTAATAGCAAATTATCTTTGAATTTTAGTTTTGGAATCCGGTATTTTGATCGTTATGAACGTTATTTCGTCAACTACATCACCAATTTTTAACTTCAACAATTCTTCTCTTCGGCAGGCGCCAAACACACCCACGCTTAAGGAAACCTATAAAAATAATATCCTACATGAAAATGTCACCATCGAGGAGCGTCTAAACGTAGCTCTCTTCACCCAACGATTATATATATATAATCGTTGCTCTTCACCAACGTTGCCAAGCGTAGTCCCAAGGTTAATTTATCGACGGTGCCGACCTCGGGCGCCATCGAGGTATCTCCGGTGGCGCTCGGTTTTCATGCGAAGCGCGTACGGTTCTAAAGCTTTTAACCTTCTATACGATATCATTAATGTGTGCAGAGATTAGCTCAGCGTAAGCGTGCTGGGCTCTTAACACAGAGGTACCAGGTTCGAGTCGTGTCCGAGTCAAGATATTTTTATTTTTATTTTCAAAAATTGACTAAAAATACGAAGAATTTTTCGATTCGGATTAGGGTAGGGGGTAAGGTAGGGTGGTTTTGGTTGGGTTATTATTGAAAATTATTATAATAATCTGTCAATTACACAATTCAATTTTTCGATTCGGATTAGGGTAGGGGGTAAGGTAGGGTGGTTTTGGTTGGGTTATTATTGAAAATTATTATAATAATCTGTCAATTACACAATTCAATTTTTCGATTCGGATTAGGGTAGGGGGTAAGGTAGGGTGGTTTTGGTTGTCCATGCCCTTCTCGATAAATTAACCTTGGGACTACGCTTGGCAACGTTGGTGAAGAGAGCTACGTTTAGACGCTCCTATCCTTATGGGTCCGTTGAACTATACGGAGACACGAATTTTTGACTTATTATGCGAAAAATCGATAGTACTCACCTATTTTGAATATTATCCGTCGAAAAATTTGCGAGTTACACACAATTTAGAGAGAAAAATCAAAAAAAAGATTTTTTTTCACCACTTATACCATCACTTTTTGGCCCGATATTTTATACAAAAAACAGTTTAAATGTATCGCACTGTACGGGAAAGTGATCAACAACATGTATTCTCCCTAATTGTAATAAAATTTCAGTTACTTTCCTCATCATATTATCTAAATTACCACTTTTATAAATACATATTTGAAAGGCTGCAAATTTGCATGAAAACAATTAATTCCAATGTCAAATGACAGACAAGCTCTACCGTAAGCAGTAGTATGTATGTAACACCCGTGAAAAAATCGGTGATAACCACAAATATACACCAGATTTGTAGTAAATATATTTCTTTCTCTGTTTGTTAAGTTTGATTTCGAACGGTTTAAATCTCGTCACCTTTGCCCGCAACATTGAAATCTATAGCAGATTCTGTTCATATATATGTATGGTTGCCAGTTGTAATCGGTTACGTAAGAATCATGAAATTCCTCATTTTCTTCTTCAAATATTATGTAGATAACATTATTAGCAATGGTTGAAAAAATGGAACATTATTGTAAATATATATGTTATTCAACAAGGGGAAGGGAATATAATCATTGGGCTCAACCTTCCCCTTCTTGAATCTTCATATGCGCGTTACAAAGTATTGGATATTTTTCAAGAGGGGGAAAGGGGAATGCGTTCACGCATTCCCCTTCAATTTAATCGCATCTTAATAACGCATTCCCCTTTCCCCCTCTTGAAAAATATCCAATACTTTGTAACGCGCATTAAGTTATTCAAGAAGGGGAAGGGAATATTCACCCTTCCCCTTCTTGAATCTTGATATGCGCGTTACAAAGTATTGGATATTTTTCAAAAAGGGGAAGGGGAATGCGTTCACGCATTCCCCTTCAATTTAATCGCATCTTAATAATAATGTAGAAAAATACAATGATTCTCAAGTAGTCGATTACAACTGGCAACCATGCTTAAAGGATTGTTTTTTTTTTTTTATTTACAAAACTAGTCGCATCTACCTCTGGGGTAATTAGCGACAAACATATATATTTACACAAATACCTAAAAATAAGTTATAGTTTTGTAAGTATGTTAATTTCGTTGAGGTATTTAAAAAGATTATGGATATTACATTTTTCGCCAAGTACTAGCTGTAGGTTCTCACTCATGTTATTGTCTTGTCTTGATCGTTGAAACTTTGGACATTCGATTAATAAATGTTTGACAGTGAGCTGTGAGTTGCATACTTCGCATTGTGGGGGTTCACTTTTATTAAATAGATGACTATGGGTAAGTCTAGTGTGACCTATTCGTAGCCTAGTTAAGATAACTTGCAGTGATCTTATGTTTGTGGATTTTGGCCAAGGTTTTACTTCCGGTTTCACTTCGCGTAGTTTCGATTGGGATATTTGCCATTCGTTTTGCCACAATTGTTGCACTTTTTCTTTGAGTAGCGGTTTTATGTCGCCGTTCACTACCGTTTGCACTTCACTCGCGGTTTCACTAGGCGTTTTGCTGCGAGGTACCGTTGACTCAACGTTATACAATTTTTCGGGACCGTAACGTTTCCGCGACAGGTCGGTTCAAACTTTTGTCTGTGAGTATACTTCAACGGTACGTAAATTTATGGACCGTGGTGAGCGAGGTGTTTTTGGGAGCGGTTGACGTTTATAATCACATAACCTATAGGAATATAAAAAAGTTGGTTATTTAAAAATAAATCAAAAAATGGAGGTAGAGCAAAAGGAAAATTTGGTGAGATTACAATAAATGAAGGTAATGATGTGACAGCTGTGGTATTGCTTGAAGTAGCAAAGACTCTGTTGAATGGTGAATATTATAAAGTAAATAATTCATATTTATAATAATAATCAATAAACAAATGAAATAAAAATAACCACAACGAAAAACCAAAGTGACAAGCACGTCAAAGTAATCAATGATCAAGACCAACGCATTTTTGCGAAGGAACCAATAAAAAGAAATAAAAACACATTAAAAAAGGATAATGATAGTACCGTTCCTATTGAATCGGTAGTCAAACGGTACCTCGCAGCAAAACGCCTACTATTTGCTGCTTGTCGCGCTTTACGATCGGCTTCGTCGTTTCCTTTTATACCGATGTGGGAAGGAATCCAAAGTATTTCCACGATGTTATTTGATTGTTGTATGTGTGATAGTTCGGTTTTAATTTGAAGTGCTATTGGGTGTGTGGGATAAAGTTGATTTATTGTATGGATTGAGCTAAGCGAGTCTGTTATTATGAGGGATTTTGGAATATTTTTAATTTTTATGTGGATAAGTGCTTGCAGAATGGCGTATAGTTCTCCAGTGTATACGCTGCTTGTTTCAGGTAACTTGAATTGTAGTGTTCTGTTTTGTATGTTTACTGCTGCACCTACACCATCTGTGGTTTTAGATGCGTCTGTATATGCGAGGCAGAATTGTGGATACTTAGCAAGTTGAGAAGCAAAGGCTTTTCTAATCAGGGTATGGGGTGTTTCTAATTTGTTATATATGTACAGAGAGGTGTCAGTGTAAGGAATCTTGGTCGACCATGGGGGAGGGCATTTAATTTTGTTGGAGAGGAGAGGTGGTTTGATTTGGAGTTCAGTGAAAATTTGGCTAGCTCTTACATAGAAAGGTGGATCTGCTTTCTTGTTTGTCGGATATAGGGTTTTGTGGCGATTTGAGATCACGTTATTGTTTGTTGGATTCGGGTTTGTGTTGTTAGATAGTGCGTAGGAAGCAGTAAGATATTTTCTCCGGAGTTGTAGAGGGGGTTCTCCGGTTTCGCACTGTAGACTTTTTACTGGACTTGTACGGAATGCTCCTGTTGCTATTCTTAGTGCTGTGTTTTGTATTGTTTCGAGCTGATTTAGAACAGTCTTCTTAGCTGTCGCGTAGACTATAGAGCCGTAATCTATCTGTGAGCGAATAAGAGCTTTATATATATGCATTAGGGAGGTATAGTCGGATCCCCAGGTTTTGCTTGAAATTGTTTTCATGAGGTTTAGACCGTTTTGGCATGATTTTTTAACATGTAATATATGTTGTTTCCAGCTGAGTTTTTTGTCGAAAGTCATTCCGAGAAAATTGATGTTATCAACATAGTTTAGAGTGATGTTGTTAAGCTTCAGTTCGGGAGAGATAGGGTTATGTTTTTTGGAAAACAATATACATTTGGTCTTCTCTGTTGAAAATTGCAGGCCTGTGAGTTTGGACCAGTTTTGTAGTTGGTTTAGAGTTTCTTGGATGCGCTTCTGAATTGAGTGGATATTCTTACCTTTGGAGAATATTACCAGGTCATCGGCATACAATCTACCTTTAACTAGTTTGGAGTGCTGACTTAGAATATTATTAATGGCAATCAAGAAAAGTGTTGAGCTAATGACTGATCCTTAAGGAGTACCGTTAGTTTGTTGTTTTAGGGATGAAGTAGTGTTATTGGTTCGGACTCGGAAAAAACGATTTTCTAGAAATTTATGTGTAAATTTTAAGATGTTTCCTCTGATACCCCATGAATGAAGAGTTTTAATGATGCCATGACGCCATGCTGTATCGAACGCTTTTGTGATATCAATAAAAACCGCAATGCAATCTTGCTTATTTGCAAAAGATTCGTGAATCTCGGATTCCAAATCGATAAGATTATCTATTGTTGATCTATTTTGGCGGAAACCGCTTTGTTCTGTTATTAAAAGGTTTCTGTCTTCTATTGTCCACAGGAGTCTCTTATTTATTATTTTTTCTATGATTTTGCAGAGTACGTTGGTAAGAGATATTGGTCGGTAAGAAGTAATCTCAGTTCTTGAGCAGTTTGGCTTTGGTATGGGTATTACAATCGCCTGCGACCATGTGGATGGGAATATATTTTTTGTCCAGATCAGGTTATATATTTGAAGCAGGTAGGTATAACTTGGCGTTGTGTGGGAGTTTTTGTAGAAAGATTAGTGGAATGTTATCGGGTCCTGGAGCAGAATTTTTGTTAGTTTCTAAGGAGAAGTTCAATTCATCCAAGGTTAAAGGGATATTGAGTATGTCGTTGTTATGGTCATCGTAATCTATGTACTCGGCTTCAGTAGTGGTTTTAAATTCTAGAAATTCTTGTGTGTAGTGTGAGTTGCTCGAATTATGTTCGAAATGTGTGGCAAATATCTCGGTTAAGTCTTTGTTATTTGATACTGTGCTGTTGTTATGGGTTAAAAAAGGTATTTTCCTAAATTTGTTTTTTCCGGATATTTTCCTCAGATTTTGCCACACGGTGCTTAAAGGTGTGGAGCTGTTTATGCTAGATGCAAATGCTTTCCAGCAATTTTTTCTTGCATTTTTTGTAATGTATCTTGTCTGAGCTCTATTTTTTTTATAGTCTAATATGTTTCCAATTGATCTACTTCGCTTTAGTTTATTAAATGAGGCTTTGTATTGCTTAATAGCATTTTCGCATTCAGCGTTCCACCACGGTAATGGTTTATGTTTTTTTAGTGTTTTTGTTTTTCCTATATATTTTTCTGCTGCATCAATAATAATTTTTGTGAATGATTTTAAAATACTATCTATGTTGCTGTTTTCTGGGTTGATATCTAGCGACGCGACATTTTCTTCAATGTATATGCTGTAATCTGGCCAATTGGCGTGTTTTATGTTCCATTTTGGAACAACAGGATATGTTGCAGCGGAGCTTTGATCTGAAATCGAGATTTTAATTGGATAATGGTCGCTTCCATATAGATATGGTATAGTATCCCATGAAATAATTGGTGATATAGCTGGGTGGCATATTGATAAGTCAATTGCTGATTGGGTGCCTGTGTGAACGTTGACTCTTGTGGGTCTACCATCGTTTAAAATATTCAGGTTATATTTGTCTAGGATATTTTCGAATATTTTGCCTTTTTCGTTAAGTCCAGTTGATCCCCAAATAGGATTATGGCTGTTAAAATCACCTAGTAAAATTAGGGGTGACGGAACTTGCGACAAAATATTAGTGATATCTTGTGGGGTGATCGCTTGATTGGGGGGGATGTAAATATTGCATATGTTAATTGTTTCAGGAATTTTAATAGAAACCGCTACAGCTTCTAAGTTTGTATTCAGTGGTATATTCTGTGCGTCGTATGAATTATTGACATAGATAGCTACGCCTCCGCTTGCTTTTTCTACGTTGTTTCTATTTTTGTAAAAACATGAGTAGTTGCTGAAGTTGTGATTGAGTTGATCTTTAAAGTTGGTTTCTTGAAGGCAAATAATGGGCCTTTTCAGTAGATGCTCAAATCTCAAAACAAATATGTTTATTTGAGAGCTTACTGATCATTTTTCACCTTGTGCAGCTTTGTTTTGAATATAAATGTCCCAAAGCTTAATAAAAAGTGAAACAAATATTAGGGTAATTTAAACACTCGTTTGACCTTGGGGCAAGTGACGTCATAAGGTCTGGAATTATGTTGGTAGTATTTGTCAGAATGGCTGGTCAATTGCTGCTACAGCCGAGGCCAAAGCATCTAACGAAGAAGAACCTTAACCCTTAACTGACAAAGACAATTTTGTTTTTGTGTTTGTAGTTGCCATGTGTTTTGTTTAATTGTGATTGATTGTGATTAGTTTTCGAATATTGTTGTATTTTTGAACATTTCGGAAACACCAAAGCGAAACAAGAACAAATTTTAATAACACAGATAATACAAGACACTTTTAATAATCCGAAATCAATTTCGAGGTTACATGAGATGTCAAAGTCAAAATCAAAAACCAGGGAAGCAAACTTTACAAACCCTACGGAAATAACGGTCTGTCGTTTTCAAGGTCGTAGGCTCTTTGACGTCACGAAGGAGGGAAGAGTGACGTCACATTCAAACAGCGCGCTTGCTTTCCGCACTTTTGATATTTTTTTAGGATAGAAATCAAGCTCAAAAAAAAATAAAAAAATAGGGGGACATTTTTTTTTTTAAATTCTTCAATTTGAACCAATAAAAAAAAATTACTGAAAAAGCCCATTGATGGTGAGGCTTCGTTTATAAGTATTTTGAGCATTTCGTAATGGGTATAAAACCCATTTATGTTCCATTGCAATAGGTTGAAAGTTATATATATTATGTAAGTTCATTAAGTGATTCCTGGGATGTTGTAAGCGAAATGTCGGATTCGACATCTCTATCATCGGATTTTAAGAGCCTAAGTTGTTTCATAATTTTCTTCTTCGTTTTAGTACATTTGGTCTTTATTTGGCGGTTGGAGGTGAATGCGTGTATTTTATTTAGGAGTTGCAATAGTTCTAGTGTATCAGAAGTATAATCTCTTGTAATGTTGAGAGGGTCGGGTGATCCTTGTAAGTTTTCAAATAAGTCGACAGTTTGTTCGAAGGATATTATTTGTGTTTCGTTGTCAAATAATTGTTTGATAGGTGCCATTTGGTTTTCCAGTGCAATGAATGATTTAGAGGTGGACTTCGATTTCTTTGGTTTTGCTTCCGGTTTACTAAAGCTTGTATAAGATGTTGTACCATCTGAAGGAGGTGTTATGATTTCAGTTATATTTCTCTTCGCTGTTCCTTTATTTGTTGGGTATTCGACATCAGTACTTGTCGAGGTTGACGTTTGTGGATTTTTTGATGTTTGTTCTGTGGATCTTTCGTTATTGTGTGTTATAATAGAATGGGTGTTATTTGAATTTTGGGACGAAACTGGTTGTTGAGGAGTGTAAGTTATTGGATTTAGTTTTGTTGTGGTTTTTGCAATTGCCGTTTCTATGGGTAGATGTGGAGAAGTTGATGAGCTAGGAGTCGTAATTGAGACTGGTGTATTTGCTGGGGGCTCATGGCTTTGTTCACTTTCCAAGTTAAGAATAGATTGAGTGGATGGAGGTGTTATATTTGGTGGAAGAGTGGTGTTTGTAGGTTGCGATGATGAAATGGATGTGCAGGTGTTAGATAAATGTCCATGTTGTTTGCAATTATAACACATGTTATCTATAGCGAGAAAAATGCGATATGTGGTATCCTCAAAAGTTATCAAAATTGAGTCTGGTACCGGTGTTGAGGGAGGTGCAATATACACTTGCCTCCTGAAACTATATATATGTTTATAATTTGGGTTGATTGTGCCTATTTTTAAAAAGGAGATCGTAGAAGACAGCTTAAAGCCTAGATGTTCAAGTTCCTTCTGTAATATGTCATGTGGAATGGTGGGACATACATTAGATAAAAGAAGTCTTTCGCTTGGAGTGATAAGTCTGCGTGCTTGTATTTCTTCGTTATTAATCTTTATACGACCTTCATGTTTGATGATAAAATCGTCTACAATTTCTTTGCTTGATAGATACACGCAGATTCGATTGTTTGAGATTCTAGATGTGAACAGTATATTTTTCGGATTTACTGTTTAGCCAATAGCCAGAAGGTATTCTTCTAGTTTAACATTGTTTAGGGAACTAAATACAATGGCTTGCAGTTTAGATGGGAAGGTAGGTAAGGTAGGTTGTTGTGGTTTGCTTACTACATTAGAGTAGGAAGCTTGAGATGAAGAAGAAAATTGAGGTAAGACTTGTTGTTGAGATATAATTGAATGTTGAGTTGAATTTGATTGTAGATTTGAAGGTGCGTGTTGAGACAAAGTGATTGATCATTGTTGTTGTTGCTGGCTATAATATTATCGAATTCCATATTTCGTCAGGGTTTGTTTAGCCTGAGTACGGCACTGCGCCGCATCAGACTCGACTGATAAGGCTGGTAAAAGTGGTATCCAACTGGTTTTGATTGAATTGAATAAATTTTCACGTTGAAAAGTAAAAAAATAAGACAAAATTTGGCTTACTTTGTTAGTCGGTGTTATTCACTATTTAATTATGAGCACTTGTGTATTGTTTTGGTGAAATATATTTGCGTTGATCTGCTGTAGTTTACGAGTTTGTCGGAGCTGATTTTAAAGCACTTTTGTAGTTCTCGATCAGAGCCGGACTCTCACCTTAAAGGATTGTATTCTGTTTTATTTTGTTGGTTGTATATCTGTATATACAGGGCTTTTCACAATGAGCGTTAATTAGACGTTTCTGGCAAACCAGACAACGGATCAACCTGAAAATTTTACAGTATGCATAAATTGATATGATCTACACGCTTAAAATATTTTAGACGATGCGGCGTTGCCGCTTCTAGTATAAAGTAGCGACTACTTTGATTTTTCAAAGGGAACACCCTGTATATATTATCATATTATGATGATTGTCAACAACTTCATGTACTATTTCCCTATACCTATCTGTTACCGTTTAGAAGATATAAATTAATTTCGATTTTTTTTTACCAAACATGTACTTTTATAAACGCTGATAATCTTGAACTCTCTGGTACTAGGACGATTAAATTCGAAATGGGGTGGAGTGATACCATGAAGATCTTCACTTCAAGACATATTTTTATTTTACTCATACAGGGTCTTTAAAAAATGCAGATATTTTGATCATATGAAAAAATGAGTGGAAGTCATTTTTTTCAAATGGAACACCCTGTATATTTCCACATTTTTGAGCTGTTCATCCAATTTTAGGTTGACTTTGTTCAGATAATCATATTTCAATTTCGAACCGTTTTCGAGATAAACTGTTCCAAACAGAAACTGACGTGGTTTCCTTGTATTCATCACTTATTTTTGTAATTTTAACATCTATTTTATACTACGTAATATTTCTTTTCGATTTAGTTTTTCAACAGTCTCAAATCAGTATTCGAAATTGATATGTACCTTAGAAAAAATTACAATTTGTATGAGGTATTGAGTGTCTCGACCGTACAACATTGCAAATTAATATTTTTTAATATTGTGCTTTGGAAAAATAAATGATCCAATTTTGAAACTTCAAACTTTCGTTAGTGTTTTTGACTGATTGTTATACCAATTATAATAGAAATATGTCAAGATTAGGTTACAGTAATGAAGATTTCTTGAATTCATTAATAATTTATGGTGAGTGCAATAGAATTGCAAGTAGAACATGCCGAGTATTTCATGAAAGATATCCACAACTTCCGAATCCGAATAATAATGTGATAAATCGACTACTAAAAAACTGTAGGTCTCGTCCAAAAATCATTCGTAGAAAGCCTTAAGTGGATGAGGATGACAATTGCATAACAGTTTTGGGATTTTTTCATGCATTTCCGAATGCTTCTCTACATGAGGCTGAAAGGGAGATAGGTATACCCTACGTCATAATTTATCGCATTCTTAATAAGCACAAATGGCATCCCTATAAATTCTACTGTGTCCAACATCTGAAAGATACTGATTCGCCTCGTAGAGTGGAATTCTTTGAATGGTTACTTGTCAAGACTCAAGAGGATGAACATTTTCTTGACAATATCATATGGACAGATGAGGCCAAGTTTACAAAAAATGAAGTTTTCAATAGATACAACAGTCATTATTGGGCGCCAGAAAATCCCCATGTCGTTCGCCAAAGGGGTTTTCAAGAAAGATGGCAATTTCATGTATTTTGTGCCTTAAAGAATGGGTCAATTTTTCATATCGAGTGTTATGATGGTAATTTGAATGCAGCAAAATATGAAGATTTACTGAGAAATGGAGTTCAAATGATTTTAAATAATAGGCCTGGAAGAGAACGTGTATGGTACCAAATGGATGGTGCTCCACCCCATAATTCTCGTTCAGTGAACGAAGGTTTAACTGAAATCTTCGAAGACAGATGGATTGGTAATAATGGACCTTTTCGTTGGCCTCCTAGAACACCAGATGGCAATCCATTAGAATATTTTGTGTGGGGTTTCATTAAAAATATGGTTTACTCCAACCCAGTAACAACAATAGAAGATATGAAATCGAGAGTTAGAACTGCTTTCAATAGTTTAACTCCAGACTTAATCAGGAGCGCTACACATGAAAATCTTTTGAAGAGATTACATGTTTGTTTAAGTAGAGGAACATATTCTGAAATACACTGACAATTGAATTACCTAATTCATGAAATTATTTTCAGTTCGTGTGTCACCGTTAATAAAACTATTGTTTGAAGAGAAGTTTCATTTGATGGTTGAAGAGTATTTTAATAATTATTTATCGAACGGAATCTGTTAAATTTCAAAAATAAGTGATGAATACAAGGAAATCACGTCAGTTTCTGTTTGAAACAGTTTATCTCGAAAACTGTTCGAAATTGAAATATGATTATCTGAACAGAGTCAACCTAAGATTGGATGTAGAGCTCAAAAATGTGGAAATATACAGGGTGTTCCATTTGAAAAAATTGACTTCCACTCATTTTTTCATGTGATCAAAATATCTGCATTTTTTAAAGACCATGTAAGAGGCAAATAAAAATATGACTCTAAGTGAAGATCTTCATGGTATCACTCCATTCCATTTCGAATTTAATCGTCTTAGTACCAGAGAGTTCAAGATTATCAGCGTTTATAAAAGTTTGGTAAAAAGAAAAATCGAAATTAATTTATATCTTCTAAACGGTAACAGATAGGTATAGGGAAATAGTACATGAAGTTGTTGACAAAGTGATAAGAAATCATATTATGATAATATATACAGGGTGTTCCATTTGAAAAATCAAAGTAGTCGCTACTTTATAGTAGAAGCGGCAACGCCGCATCGTCTAAAATATTTCAGGCGTGTAGATCATATCAATTTATGCATACTGTAAAATTTTCAGGTTGATCCGTTGTCTCGTTTGCCAGAAACGTCTAATTAACGCTCATCGTGAAAAGCCCTGTATACTGATATACATTTTCAAGTTATGGTTTCATGGTATAAAGTATAAAATAAAATGACCCAAACGTGATATTTATTTAAAAATTATATGGTATAAACAATTTTATCTTTTATAATGACCTAAAAATATGTATAACCTCATTTACATTGAAAGATGAAAAAGAAATTTTAGAGAATGCATATTTAGATTTATGGTTTTGGTAACGCATTACGTTTCACGGAAAGATATCTGTCAATTCTATCATTAAAATTATTTACATACAAATTGGTTGCCTTTTAAATATGTATTTATAAAAGTGGTAATTTATATGATGCTATGAAGAAACTAACTGAATTTTTTTCATAGTTAGCGAGAATACATATTCTTGATCACTTTCCTCTACAGTGCGATAGATTTAAACTGTTTTTTGTATAAAATATCGGGCCAAAAAGTGATGGTATAAGTGGTGAAAAAAAATCTTTTTTTGATTTCTCTCTGTAAATTGTGTGTAACCCGCAAATTTTTCGACTGATAACATTCAAAATAGGTGAGTACTATCGATTTTTCGCAAAATCACTCAAAAATTCGTGTCTCCGTATAGTTCAACGGACCCCATATTTATGTATAATCTTACCTTCATCATCAAGAATTGATCATCATTGGCTTCTTTCAAAAATCTGTGTATATTTTCCTTTGAAAATATACTGGATTTTCTCGGCTTGTGACCTTCATTTTTCCGCTTCAAAAAAGCCAATAGCTGTGAATATTTACTTATGTCCACATTTTTCTTCACAGATATCATTGTTCTCAGCATACTATAATGTGTCCATAATGATGATGCCTTTTCTTTTTCAGCTTTCCCAGCAAAATCAGCTAATAAAAGTTTCTGCGATATATCACGGACTTTTTTTGAACTGCACCAGTCTTCGAATCGTATCTATTGCGGGATTTAGCGGGTACTAGTGTTTGTATTGCGTTATTTGTAGCAAGTTCTATATCAGAATCCACACTTTCATAGTCGGAACTCATGTCGATACATTTATACCAAACTAAAGTGAACGCGTCAAAATTGACAGTTCGCAAAATAAATCAACAATGAGCGCAACGCTTGCTTGTTGCATGATTCTAATATCATTCATTACAGGAATATTGACTAATTTTGAGTAAATAATTAACATTATTGGTAGTAGGTAAAATAATGTACTATATTCGTATCGTAAATTCATATTACGATATTCAATGGGTTATCAAACTCGGCCTGACTGCCTCGTTTGACAAATTTCCCATCTCATTGCGTAATATGAATCTTTACGACACTTATATCGTAAATATCTAAAAACGCTTTACAAATTAGAAAATTAATTTCTAAAGGATAGACCGTTCACCAGGAAGCAGCATTTACTTCTCGGGCAATATGCCCCGCTAGACAATGAATTACACTTCCAAGATAAACGGGGTTGGTATATATGAAAATATAAAACCAACCATTCTGGTTTATAATTAGAAGGAATAATATCACTTTCTAATTTGTAAAGAGTTTTAATAGTATTAAGTACACTAATATAGTTTTGACGTTTATTCATAACACGCTTTACTATGACAATTGATACAGGAAACTGTAGTTATTCCCAGTGCTGCTGGGCCTTTTTAAACGTAAATTCCTGGGAAGGTTGTTGTTTCCCAAAAACAAGGGTATTTTTGGACATATTCCACCATTATACGCTTTTGTTCAACATTAATTGGGGCAAGCTTTTGTTTCTCCATATGCTAAAGGAGTGAAGAAAGTAAATTTTTTAATACAAATCACTTAGGATATGGAACAAGAGTATTCAAAAATGCACAGGGTATTTTGAGTTTAAAAATAGTGAATGATAAAGATTTTAAAAAAGTTTAAAAATAAATATATTATTTCTCTATGACGGAGACTATTTTAGTGGTTGTAGATATTGTTATTCTTCTTTTTTTGTTTTGGATCCATTTTGATGTGGCCATTGCTCCAAATTTTATCCAGAATAACTCTGATGTGTGGATTAAGATTAGGCATTGTGAATCCCTGGATCACTTACATAGAATTGGAGTCAGAGAGTCCCCCAAATGTGAGTGTGGTGAAATAGGAAATATTAAACTTTTTTTGATTGCAATAACTTTAGTAGTGTTATTAAAAACGCTTTTTACTTCAATATGCTTAAATGTGTAACAAAAAACAGTAGTTCGCTTTAAGGTTAGAATGCATGCTTATAGTGACCCAACAGCTAGTAAGCTAGGAATAGTTATGAAGACATTAAAAATAAAGTAGAGCTTAAGTATACTTACTTGGTTTCCACGAAAGAAATTTTAACTAAGTATTCGTAAATCTGGCAACATGATGGTTTAAGTGGAGTTTTTAGGAAAATTCATAAACTGGTATTTGGCATGCATGATTATTTACGTCTGTCATCTAATATATATAGGTCAAAGTCATACAAGGGAAAGTTTAAAAAGTAGCTACGGTTGGTTGGCATTTTGATTTTGATATTTTACTTTATTATTTTGTTGAGGATGGAGAGTGCTACTAAAAAATGTAGATCTTGGGCTTATTATTGTGGATTCTCCTAATGTTCTGACTACAGCCTATTCAGCCATTCCGTACATGTTTTTTGCTGGTTGGTTGTAGAAGTCTTTTGGAGTCATTTGGGGTCTTCCATATAGTTTTTGCCTCCTGTAGTCCAGCGTCTCACAGTTGCATAATATGTGCAGAGCTGTTTCGATGTCCTTTTTGCATCTTCTGCATGTAAGGTCTCCGTTATACAGCCCTATTTTGTTCATGTTTTCCTTTGTGAAGTACGTTATGTTAGTACTGGTTTATTTAAATATGTATTTCGTTCGATGTCAATGTTTCCTGTGTATTAAACTATTTCTTTAATCAACTTCTTAACTATTTTTCTAATTCTGCCGAATTTCAGATTTTTAACCTTACACTTTGTGCACTAGTCTAATAAAATTCCACTCGTGACTGAATGTATCTTATAATTTTGTCTTTTATTTCACAACTCAACTGAAGTTGCTTGAAGAAAACACCTGCGGACCGTGGTGTTTCCAAGCAACTCATAGTTTCGTTATAAAATAAATCGACTGACTTATCGCGAAAATTCAATCACTTGTGGATTTAATTTTAAGTTAAATTTTCGACATGATTCGAAGACGTTTCTAAGATTGTTAAGATGATATGTTCCCCGCTGAGCACCACAAAATTATAATTATCATCAATATATAAGAATGGTTTTTTCGCAGATAAGCCTGGGAAAGCTAATGATATCATTCTAGAAAAACTGTTGGTACTTTACGTTTAAACCAAAAGGAAGTCTTTACTGAATGAAGTATATTTACGAAAATATATTTCTAGCGGAATCTGATGAAAACCATTTGGATCTTCATAATTGACCTAATATAATCGTTGTCCTAGAATCAATCCGACATTGGGCCAATAGTATCTAAAATACTGCCTTTTTACCAACGTCTTTCGAACAATGTGCCATTTCCACTGTACAGTACCATTTGTAATGAGGTATTGGGTTTATAAGATTTTTTAATTTGTTTGTCGCGATTAACGAATTTCATTGTGTAATAAGATATACGCACTCTTGTATAAAGTGATAAGAAATAACCTAATGGAAAATTTTTACAAAGAGGAGTAAATGATAGGTTTTTAAATAGTTATTTATGATACAAGTGCGTGAAGTTATACTTTTTCGCACCTAGTCGCACTTCACGCACAAGTGTCATACAAAACTTTATCTACGACCACATGAAGAAAAAATAAAAAAATGTGCTCTGAAGGGGTTAAAAAACAAAAATAAATTTTCTATAAACAAATATATACACAACGAATTCTAATTATTTAAATTGATATTTACAGTAAAATGAGGACAGTTATTTAAATTACTAACGGCCGTTTGCACCGACTTCTTTTTAAAGGACCGTTAGGCTAAGTGTCCTTTAAAGTACCGTTAACAACTTCTGTGTTTTGCGCCAACTTTAAGAGACTCTTAAAACGTCCATTAAAGCAGTATTAGCTAACTGACCAAGTTTCTTCCCTTAAACATTGTTTAATTGTTCTTTAACCTTAAATACATATAAAAATTTTTTTTGATTAATATAAGAGCCTGGAGATTTGTGAAAATTTTGAAGAGGTCCTGGAGGAGGATTTTCTAGAAGATTATTTAGAAGTCCTTGATATGGGCTACCCAAGGCGCATTTTTCTTAGTCCCAATTATTATGAAGAGATGTACCAAATGGACAAAACCTACAGTTATGACACTTTTAACTCAAATTGAGAATCAATTGGAGTACCCAGATGATTTGCTTTACTGTAAATATTTTATCTTTCATATTAATTTCAATAAAAAATTGTATATACATGCAGTGTCTTTTATATATGTGTACCCCTCTGTAACTCTTTTTCACACTTTAGGAATTAAGGTGTAGCTTATTAATTTAATTAAATTGAAAACGGAGGTAAAAAATAAAAGTAGAGAAAAGAACTGGGTTAAAAAATGTTTAATGAACGAGTAAATTTCAAATCTAATTTATTGCAAAGCTCTTTGAAATCAAACAAAAATTCTTACATAACTCAACAAACTACATTATAAATAAATCAGGTAACAATAGACAATATATTTTTATATTGGATGGCTATAGTAAAAATATGACTTACTTCCCTGGGGCTAAAATTCAGCCCCCTAATTATTTTTGCTTCTGCGGACATGTTAGAAAAATCGATCTTTTATAAAATCACCACGACCATTGACATATAATAAGGAAAACTAAACATTCAGAAAGTTTTATAGATGTGCAAAATGTAACTAAAACGAATCTGGGTATTTTAAGGCATGTGTTTTAAATTTCTATGTATATGGTTTTAAGGTTAAAAACAACAAAAAAGCAATGTTTCAACAGAACCAACACAAAAGCCACTGGATTCTTGCGACGTTGCCATAATGTAACGAAGATAAAGAACCCTTAGTTAAAGTTTTGATAAAATGTTTTGGTGCAAATCATTTGAAACTTAAGTGGCAATTAAAATTAAACTAGACCATAAACTCATGGGTGCCGGTTAAAATTTGTATTGTTTCTCACCTTTTGTGAACAAAAAAACCTAAATGATTTTAATTAAACACATTAAACTTATTTTAATATATTCAATAACAAAATCTAACTGAAATAATTTAACAATACCTTTTCAAATTATGAATTCCAAAAAAACATAGCTGTGACTTTACTCCTATAGCCTAAAGCCCACACATGCATATTACCCAGGTCTGTCATTCACCCTTAAATTTAAAACTAAGTACAAGAAAATATTTACACAAAAAAAATATACAATCAAATGAAAATTATCGAAAACTATGAAGTTTGAAACCACTTATCTTGAAATTGTTAGCACAACTGTAACAATTTTCTATACTTCAAACATAGGTACCAATTCCAATAAACTTTCCTCCATTACCCTTGGCGTGCCGGTTAAATTTATGAGAAATTTATTTATTTCATTAAACTTCTATATTCAGGTGACACTCAAACTTTTCATCAAAAGACTTCAGTCTACTATGTTATCACGAAAAATAAACCACCTATGGAGATGAATGTTTATCATTCATAATTTGACAGATGCCAAAACCAATATTAAAATGAGGTTAGATTATTGACTTTTCCATAAATGTCATGATGACAGTTAACTATAGGATAAGGTGTTAGTTTTTATACTTTAAAAGTAGAAAATGATTAATTTTTACAATGTTGTAACTACTCGTTAATGTTGGAGCTACTCGTTCTCCAACACATTGGATAATTTGTATTTTTTTAAAGTTGCTTGGTTACAAGACAATAATTGGGATGTTAAATTTGATGTTGAAGGTGTATCAATATCATCGTTCGATTTGGGCTGTGAGATTGAAGAATTTTCTATTACAACATTTTCGATGTAATTCTTGACTTTTTTATTGTTACACCAATCTAAAAAACCAGCATAAGATTTCGTATAAAATTTTTTGAGATTTCTGTGAAACCAGATTATTAATTGCATTTCCGGCAATTTCAGGTGGTGTGCAATCCATAGAAATGCATTCTTCTCGAAGTTCTTCCATTTAAAATAAGTGTAATTAAAATTTTAAATATAACAAAAAATATTTTTCACTATGTCTGACACATCTGTCAAATTTACTGACAGCACAAAAGTTTATACAACAAACGACTAAATTCAAGGCAGCTAGATAATTACGTAGCTAAAAAAGAGTGTTAAAATGAAAACCCCATTTAAAAAGCATTGGTCATTTACGCACGCTTTTGGGTGTTATAATGAAAGTCCCATATAAAAAGCGTTGTTCATTTACGCACGCTTTTTAACGTATGTATGATTTCACACATTTTTTTTGGTTCGTAAATGCCTAATTATAAAGGAGGTCGTAGATAAAAGATCTTTTAATGTCGCTCCCATACAATTTTTAGATGCGCACTGCCCATTCGCATTCGCGGCATTTTCTTTTTAATAAATATCCCGTAATAATAATTAAATAGTTCACTGCACAGATAACATAACACACAGACAGTCCAGCCAGTATACTATTAACTCCACTCGTACCTATAGACATCCTCTAGTACCTTTAAACTACAAAAGACACACGGTAGGTATGGTAAAGTTTGTGTTTGTAATTAGAAAAATGGTTTTTGTTTTTACAGAAATTACATATTTTACCATATGCTGGACATTTGTTTATTGGATGAGTCTTACACTCTTACCACAATTTCTACAATTGTTTAAGTATTTATTTGCTCTCATCATCTTTCAAAGGTATCTGCCTATCACTCGATTGGAACTTGAAGATCCAGAGGAGCTTAGAGTGTATAAAT
Source organism: Lochmaea capreae (assembly GCA_949126875.1). Lineage (NCBI taxonomy): Eukaryota > Metazoa > Arthropoda > Insecta > Coleoptera > Chrysomelidae > Lochmaea > Lochmaea capreae. The sequence goes on along the minus strand of OX421404.1, from coordinate 10,407,285 downwards.
GTATGAGTAGGTTCATATACTTTGATATTACCTGAACAACGATGATTTTATTTTCAAATTATTTTTCTATGTGTATATCTGTTCGTTATCTGTGGTGTACCTATATCATGGAGACTATATTATATAGCATCCATGGTGTATATGTTAACTGACCTTTTAGTTGTTACCATAGCAACGAAACATTCAATGTCTTAATACATAACCTCTTTATTCAAAATTATAAAATTTTATTGTTTGAAATGAATAATTATAAATTACTAGGAAGGGCAGGCGAAGGAGCACATGGTTTTGTATTTAAAGGTATAGATTTGAGGACAGAAAATTTAGCAGCACTCAAGAAAATAACGATAAACCCTGACAAGGATATTCCTAAGCCCATTATGAGAGAAATATTAGCATTACGCGTTTTAAAACATCCAAATGTAAGTTTTATACTATTTACGTTTAATATACTATTCAATTTAATAATTCCAATATAATAAATGAGAGTCCTTGTTTTTATTTCTCATTACACCTATTCCATATATTCGATTTTAATAGAAAAACACTGCCAGGCAAACATATCGAATATTTGGAATTCTGTGATGAGGTCACGTCAGGCCTGCGTAAGCTGCATTACAATCTTACTATTTTATAAATTTTGTTATAGATTGTGAAGTTAATAGAAGTTATCACAGTGGGAAGCTCTGTAGTTTTAGTAATGGAGTATTTACCTATATCGTTATATGAAATACTCAAGAAAAAGGATTTAATTTTAACATTAGGTCAAATTAAAACCTACATAAGAATGTTATTGAAAGGAGTAAACTATATGCACCATAATCATATTATGCATAGGGTAAGGATATTTTATCATTTAAAGTTAGGGTTGAAAAGTTCAAATTGTGAAAAATTACTTTGAAAATAAAACTATACTTTATTTCAGAAAGGTATAGGGTAATAAAACCTCATTATGTATGCAAAGGTAGCACAGAGTGACCCAACGAATATTTTGAGCCACTTTCATAGTTTGGCATTGATTTCATTGTAAAATTCTTTCTTTTTATCAAGTGCAGGTAGTACCACCCGGGTTGGGGTCAATATATGGGCTTAGCCTATTGTTATCCATTCACAAACACTGAAAATAGTGTGCCAAAGGCCTGCCGGTAGGATACTCGTAAAAAGGAAAGAATTTTATTTTAACAGAATAAAAATTAGGTTTTATGTACATAGTATTAGGTACACTTATTTTTTATTGAACATTATACAAAAAATACATTATACAGAAATTAAATTATGAAAAATCATAATATTCTTCGTCATCTGAGGAACTGTCATCTCCTCTTGACATTATAATTAACGGTTCGACGGTCTGATCGATCAAGTAGTCAAGATCCCACATTTTCTCCTCTTCTTTAATGACATGCTGGACTGCTTTTCGATAGTTCTCTGGTGTCACCTCCTTAATGGCTTGATGAAACAGTAGTTTAACGTCTTTCATTTTGAATGTCGTGTTGTGTCTTGCCACAAATCCTTTCACTTGCGCCCACATAAGTTCTATAGGATTTAGTTCGCAATGATATGGCGGTGGGTGCAGCACAGTTTCACTATGCTTTTCTGCTATATCTCCCACTTCGTATTTCATAAAACGATGTTTGTGTAAATTTGCTATAGCTAATAGTTCTTTTTTTATTAAATTATCTTCAAATTCAATACTTTTGGTGGTGAACCAGTCAATAATTTCTTGTTTTCTCCAAGATGAAGTTGAAGTCTTCTCTATGCGTCGAGAATGATAACTTGCGTTATCCATAACTACTACTGAATCAGCCGGAAGATATTTTATCATTTCACCAAAATAGTCTTCAAAAACATCCGAATCCATATCCTCGTGGTAATCTCCTGTATGGCACGACTGAAAGGTTAGCAAACTTTCTTTTAAAAATCCCTGTTCGCTTCCAATATGGACGATTAGTCTTTTCCCTTTACCTGAAGGCACCTTAATACCCGTTGACAGGCCTTCCATGAAAGCTTGACGAGCACTGGTTATATTTTTGTCTTGCCACATTTTTGGTACTGTACAACCTTCATTTATCCACGCCTCATCAAGATAAAAGATTTTCTTCTGCTCTGTTCTGTACTGCTTTATACTTCTTAAGGATTTTCGTTGCCAGCAAACAATTTCATCGCTTTCCAGTAAAAGTGCTTTACGGTTATACTTTTTCCAGGCAAAATCCATATTTCTCAAAATGGTCCATAAAAGTTTTTTTAGTTATCAACGGAATACTGTCATCCTGGCCAAGCTCCATTAAAATCTTATGTAGGGTGGGTATTTTTTTTTTAAATAAAAATAGTGAACTTTTCTTCGAATTACACTTTTGGTGTTTTCATCAAGGACTTTTACTGGTCTGCCTGGACTTTTCTTGGGAGGCTCCACTTGGCCAGCTATCTTTCTTCCCCGTAATAATTTAAAAACGGTGGACTTTCCAACTCCAGTCATTCGGGAACATCGGTCGACAGTTTCTTGTACAGTAAATTTCGGGTAATCGTATTTTATGCAATCGTGTACATTTTAAATAATAAGTTTTTCATTCACTGATAGTAGAGAATTATTGGAACATCTTTTCGTTGTTGTAAATGTCGCCATTTTATTACTAATCTTATAATACTGTCAACAATATTTACAGCTTAACAGAAAATACTGATGCGTTAAACTAAACAAATATAATTATAAAGGTCTAAAAATGTTGGGTAAGGCACCTTGCGGCGCGTGGTTAAGCCGAATCTGAAATAGGGTTGGAATTAGGCAGAGGCACTAATAGAAGGTTAAACGGTACCTGATAAACGCAAAACGTAACTGTATAATCTACTACCTAAGTAATCCCTACACAATATTTCGATATTGACACTTCAGGCCAGAAAACATACTTTTCCTAATTCTCTTACGCAATTACTTAAATTTTAATATTACAAACAATACTATTTCAAGACCTACGCCTATGGCCGACACCGAAATTGAGCCGAATTGGACCGAATTCCCCATTTTATTACCCTATACCTTTTCGAAATAGACTTATGAATGCACAAATTTCAACCTAGAGATTTATATGAACTAACGACCAATTCATCTTTTATATAGGTGAATTATCTATATATTCATACTTATACACCCCAGTTAAGAAATACCCCTTTTAGCTCTGAATCTGAAATATTGCCTAGGGTGTCGTCCGCTCGCGTGCAAAGACCTAAGGTGCCGCCTCCCTCTTGATAATGTTTCATACTTTTACCAGAGACAAGGTTGTCTCTGCTTTTACTAATACTTAATGATGACATTAACTCATCTACCCGTCTAAGAACAAAACGTAATACATTAATAAAAATTCAAATACAATTTGAAAACTACAAGCTTATTTTTTAGCCAGCCAGGTTATAATAGTGGAAAAATACCAAGATACTAAAAAAACAAAAATGTAAGCTTTTAAATAAAAATAGACATTCCGTAATTAGAAATACAAAACAACAGTATTCACTCAGAAAATACAATCTGATAACAACTTAAACATAAATCTCGTGAAACAAAAAGTATATAAATCCTTCTTCCTTCTACAAAGAGCAAAGACTACCTATACCTCATAATTAACTATAAAGTAACTTTTCTGGCTGTCTGGGAAGCAAATTTGTCAATAATTTCGGTGAAATGAATATTTTCAGAGAATTCGGATTCGATAGAGATGATGACCAAATCAGTAAGCCTTTCTTGTGTCATATTATTCCTTGAGTAATGGTTTCCCTCATTTTCCCTTTTATATACCGGTAAAGGCGGAGAAAAATGCCGATGCCGCATCCCTTTAACCTTTAATATCCTTTTACCAGACTTAGCCGCGTGCAGCCAATATCCCTGAAGCAAAAAAACCTTTAACTATTGCGACCTCTGCTATAAAATGAGGAATATGTGTGTAAAGAGCAGACAATAATGGACCACCACATTTTGCACTGAACTCTATATTCTTATCCTGCCGGAAAAATGGGACTTGGGTACTTTGATTATTCAATAACTATTTAAAACTCAGCATACCTACTTATTCGACCTAAGTAATTTTGAAAAATACATTAAAAAAATTGCATGATTGATAAAATTATATGCGGCGTGCGGCCAGCCCCTTATTTTGACGCGCTGCACACCTGCTATGATCGGTTAGAACTTCTCATTGAAATAAAATATAAACAATATTTTATTAAATATTATGGTACAGTCACAATTAAAATTATAAGTCTCTTACTTGGGATAAACGTAATTGTAGTTCATATCATTAACATGCAGAGTAATGTAGAGCTTGTTTTAGTAGGTAATAATCAGCATTTCAATTCCAGAGAAGAACGGGCAAAATTTTTCCAAAACTAGCTATTGATTGATTAATTTAATTTGCGTTAAAAAAGAGAAAATTATATGCTACTAGCAATTTTATATTTCATAATAGATGCGACGTTTTCAACACAATTATTTATACACATTACTTATAAAACAATATCACACCTAGGAACTTTTACCATATATGTTTATACTACAGCTATAAGTGAAAAATGAGCACCACCTAATAAAATACTTCAGTTTCCCTTAATATTTTATATAGCCTTTTTCAATAATTATAAAAAAATTTATAAACATTTCGGCAGGTGTTGGAAAAATTGAACAACTTTTATGTAGTTTCAGGTAAACGCTATAAAGTAGAAATGCAGCAAGCACTAAATTACAACAATAACTTAAAAAAGTTTTGTAAATATAGGTATTCTAAAATCTATAAGAAGCAATTTGATATTAAACACAGACACACTATAATAAATGTCTCAATTATTTACAAGAAGGAAGCCGTTTAAGTAATTATGCTTCCACGTTCTACACTTTATATTGTTGAGGGACCATGTTTTCAATACTGAAACCAACTTTTCTACTGCTAAGAAAAATTGATCGTGAAATACATAGCATATTTCTTACAAATTTTAAGCGCGCCCTGTATTTTTGAATGTTGGCTTCCGCCTGAGTCCTTGTAATTTCTTACAGAAGCAGAGTATGTGAGTAGGCGTTTGTTGAATTTTCTGAATTAACGATTTGGTTCAGAAACACCTTATACAGGGTGTTTTCAAATGACACTTACAACGTTTGCATGTAGATATACCTCTCGTAAAATTGGACAAAATGATATAAGGATTGAGGGGTCCAGCCTATTTACTTTTCAAAATACAGGGTGTTGAAGTTATGAAAAATTAAATGTTTTAATTTGATAAATTTAAAATGGATGAATATATTAATTTGACATTTGGCAGGTTGTTTTTAAATGCATATTTTGATGGAAAAACATGTTTCAATTCTTGATCCAGTTGTGTACATTTGGAAAAATAGGTCACCTTTCCTCTCCCATTTTTTACGCCACTGGCATTTGAAGCTATTTTCATTTAATTTTGTATTCCTCAATGGTTTTCACGTGAAAAACGCATAAGCTTTGCATATCAAAAAATTTGTGGTTTTTAAGATATTTAATGTTTTTATGAAGTCTGCAAGATCACTTTTTAATAATGAAATAAAAAAAAATATTTTTCGTGCAATCGGACGCGAAGTCAGTATTTCGCGTTCTCAACACAAACCGCGAAACTCAATTTCGTGGCCGTTACCCATAGCAACGGCTGCGAAACCAAACGTCACTTCAGAATTTGAATATCACTTCCAAATTTGACATTTCTGAAATACTACAAAGACAAGTATTATTTTTTATTGAATACCAACAAATACATAAGTACTTATATTATTTAGGATGAATATTAACATTAATTGTACAGTTTGTATTATTACTTCTATTTACTCCAGAAGTTGAAGCAAGAACTGTCAAAATATTTTGTATATAGGTATTGAAACATATCATTTCCATAGCACACATTGTTAAATAAATTAAACTGCTGTTGATTTTAAAGCAATGATATATTTATTTACAATTATCTAGTTTAATAATTTTAACGATTGTACGAAAAATAGTAGGTACTAATACTAATGCTACTAATGGTTAGAATTTGTAACAGGAACTAATTTGTGAAACAGCAATGCATCTAAAACATTAAGAGAAGATTGTTGAAAATACTTTTCCAAACTTGTGATTATATTAACAAAAGAATTAATGACAATAAAAAATAAGATAGTTACAAAGTTAAATAATATCCCATTCAAACATAATTTTTCACTAAGCAGGGTTACATGAAGTCCCTTGTCTACGATACAATAGTAGATATGATATCAAGACTCCATGCAGCAACAGAAGTTATTTCCGGCAATCGCCAGTCTTTCCAAGGTATGCGATTTTCAATGAGAAAACGTTGCTGATTATTGCTGCAATTCTGTGTACGCAAATAGTAGTTTCGTTAAACCTTAAAACCTGTAAGTATATACGAAACTTGTATCCGTTCCGATATTACGAGACATATATAGATCGTTACGATCGCTAAGATTTTTACACAGAATTGCAGCATATGTATAAAAGATCCTGTTACATATTCTAACTATTAGTAGTTTGGTAGATCTTGCAGTATTCATAAAAACATTAAATATCTTAAAAACTACAAATTTTTTGATATGTGAAGGTTTTGCGTTTTTCACGTGAAAACCATTGAGGAATACAAATTTAAATGAAAATAGCTTCAAATGCCAGAGGCGTAAAAACATGGGAGGGGAAAAGTGACCTATTTTTCCAAATGTACACAACTGGATCAGGAATTGAAACATGTTTTTCCATCATCATTTTAAAACAACCTTCCAAATATCAAATCAATATATTCATCCATTTTAAAGTTATCAAATTAAAACATTTAATTTTTCATAACTTCAACACTTTGTATTTCGAAAAGTAAATAGACTGGACCCCTCAATCCTCATATCATTTTGTCCAATTTTACGAGAGGTATCTACATGCAAACTTTATAAAAAATTGTCATTTGAAAACACCCTGTATACTTGTTTTTGAGATATTTCTATTTTATGATTAAAGAAATCCAACGATAATAAATTTACTCATATTTATCAACAACTATACTAAAATCTATAGAAAAATCAACAATAAAGATATAAAAGATGCTCAAAGTGACCACCCTCTACATTTATACAGACTTGGAGACGGTCTTCTAAAGATCGACTTACATTTCTAAACATTTGCACATTAACATTTTGAAACTCATGCCTTATTCTAGTTTTCATAACGACTGGTGTAGTAACAGGTAATTGGTACACCTGTTCTTTAATAAAACCCCAAAGGAAAAAATCTGCTTTACTCAACTCTGGTGATCTTGGTGCCCAAAGAACTGGTCCTGATCGTCCAATCCACCTTTCAGGAAACATATCTTTCAATTGTCCCTGAATGAGCGCGTGCAAAAGTGAAAAAGCGGAAAATTTTGAACCAAATTATGGGAGTCACTGACACAGTTAATGAAATTGTTGGAATCAGCCAAGTACGAGTTCTTCCGGGGGATACCAGCTGTATAATAATGTGAAAATATCACGAAAACTGCGTTGGCTCCGTCTCTCACTTCTAGTGGTACACAAATAACCACTGCTCAAAACTGCACATTTAACATCAATATACAGTGCTATTCAAAAGTCCCCTCCGTATCTTTTGAACGGCTACACGACTTACATTAATAAAATTTGGAGGGTGCAAATAAAGTGTTGTAAACTTCTCTACGAATGGTAACAGGTGACGTAATAGTAATAGAGGACGTCACAGTGCCACTCTGGCCAATAATTTAAAATAGGACTTTATGGCAAGTGATATCTCGTTTGAAAGGCATTGACATTGGCTACATAGCCATATTAATTTTGTTTGGGTTTAAACTAATTTTGACGGATAAATTAAATAAATACCAAAATTATTATTTCACATTTAAATATTGAAGATTTTTCAGTCCGCCTCTGGTTAGTTGTCAAAAAAATTGACGTTTTTAATTTAATAGTATTTGTTACTTTGCAAAGTTTTTCTAAATAGCTTAAATATTTAATTTTATTATTGTTTAACGAGACGTTTAAGAGTTTACATAGGCAACATGGTACGTTCTCAAGCCGACAAAGTAGCGGCTATCTTAATAGTTGGTGAATCTGGAAAGAATCTCCATGAAGCGGAACGTTTATTTAATGAGAAATACCCAGATCGCCCTATCTCGAGAACTTATTTGAGGGAGCTTCTTCACAAGTTTGAAGCAACAGGTAGTGTTCAAGATGCCAAACGATCTGGTCGACCAACATTTAGTGATGATACAAAAATTGATATAGTTGCTGAAATGGTAGTAAACCCTACTTCCTCTTCAACTAAAGTTGCGTCTATCTGTGAAGTAAGTAAAAGTACAGTACAGAGAGTGTTGGCTAAAAATAAATTTCATCCATACAAGTTAAAAATGGTGCACCACCTTTCGGATGACGACCCCGACAGAAGACTCTAATTCTGTGAATGTATGACAAATAAAATTAGTCAAAACCCACATTACACAAAAACAATTTGTTTTAGTGACGAAAGTACTTTTTGCCTCAATGGAAATGTGAATACACAAAATGTAAGGTATTGGAGTGACACAAATCCTCACACCTTTCGTGAACAACATACCCAATTTCCAGAAAAAGTCAATGTTTGGGCAGGTATTTTGGGAAACCACATAGTTGGTCCTGTTTTCCTAAATTCAAATTTAAGCGGTGAAGTGTATCTGGAGATGTTACAAAATGCAATTGAGCCGTTAGTTCTTGAAATTCTGGAAGATAATCCAGATTAATTCGGCCATCTGAAAATAACATTTCAACAAGATGGTGCTCCTGCACATTATTATGGTGCAGTAATAAGACGTTACCTGGATGAAGAATATCGAGGTAGATGGATAGGCCGGCGAGGTCCTATAGAATGGCCACCTCGGTCACCAGATCTGACACCATTATATTTTTTTCTATGGGGTTACTTGAAATCCAAGGTTTATACTACGGCACCAGATAGCATTGGCGTTTTGAAAGAAAGAATTATTGAAGAATGCAATGCAATTTCAGCTGACACAGTCGAACGAGTAAGACAAGAGTTTAATAATAGGATGTATTACTGTCAGGAAGTAGACGGTGCACATTTCGAACACTTGCTATAAGAATCCATTGTTGATATTTGATTAATTAAATTTAAAAAAATAATTTCAATAATTTTGATATTTATTTAATTTATCCGTTAAAATTAGTTTAAACCCAAACAAAATTAATATGGCTATGTAGCCAATGTCAATGCCTTTCAAACGAGATATCACTTGCCATAAGGTCCTATTTAAAATTATTGGCCAGAGTGGCACTGTGACGTCATCTATTACTATTACGTCACCTGTTACCATTCGTAGAGAAGTTTACAACACTTTATTTGGGAGAGGCGGAAAATCATGCGTATAACATGGGAGTAAAATGCCTTTTCCTCCCTTGAATGATTACTAAACTTGTTATACAAATGCCGGTCACTCACGTCCATTTTCCGTTCTTGATCGGCAAAACGTTATTTTCTGGACGAAAAATTGTCCAGAATGTGTATATTTTCTGGCCGATCTTAAAAAATAGTTATTTGTATGCTTAGGCCGCGAAATACCTTTTTAACGTACCGAAAGAACAGTTATCGCCGAGGCCGTTTGCGGCCGAGGCAAGATAATCTTGAGGTAGTTAAAAAGTTTCGCGGCCATGGCATACACACTATTTTTCGTGCAATCGTTAAAATTATTAAACTAGATTATTGTAAATAAATATATCATTGCTTTAAAATCAACAGCAGTTTAATTTATTTAACAATGTGTGCTATGGAAATGATATGTTTCAATATATACAAAATATTTTGACAGTTCTTGCTTCAACTTCTGAAGTAAATATAAGTAATAATACAAACTGTACAATTAATGTTAATATTCATCCTAAATAATATAAGTACTTATGTATTTGTTGGTATTCAATAAAAAATAATCCTTGTCTTTTTAGTATTTTAGAAATGTCAAATTTGGAAGTGATATTCAAATTTGGAAGTGACGTTTGGTTTCGCAGCCGTTGCTATGGGTAACGGCCGCGAAATTGAATTTCGCGGACTGTGTTGAGAACGCGAAATACTGACTTCGCGTCCGATTGCACGAAATAGCTATTTGTGTATCAAGAGCAGAAAGTACCTAGTACTTTGGTAGTCGAGACAGAAAGTTGCAATCTGTCGAAACTACCAAAAGACTTTCTGCTCTAAATACACACAAGATTTTTTCTACTATCACACCAAAATTAACTACTAGTTCTCTTTTATCTATAAATAAAATTAGGCGTGCGCCAAAGTTACTTTCTGCTTTAGAGCGCCAATAATGTCAAATTATGACAGCTCGCGGAAAATTAGGCGTGCTTCAAAGTTACTTTCTGCTTAAGAGCGCCAATAAGGTCAAATTATGACAGTTCGCGGAAAACATCAACTTTGCAGTTGCTTTTCAAGCCACAAAAGACGACTTTCGATAGTGACAGTAGAAAAAATATATTACTATAGTAAATCTTCTTAGAAAATGCAAAAATATTGTAATGAATAACGTAATCAGAATAAAGTATCTAAATTCAATAGTACGAATTACATTTATTTTTATACATATTATGAGATTTTCTATGACATAAAAATGTAATTAGAATTTCAACATATTCCGGAAAACGAATTTGCAGACAAGCTTTTCGAATATTTGTGGAGAAGACACTTTAGAAAAAACAAACTCGATCCAATGCTAGATCTCCTAAATTCAATAAGAATAGAGTATGGAGATTTTAGGTCAGATTAATTTTTTTAAAATTCTGTTTGTTTTATTGAGGATATTAAAGAGTTATTTACATTGAAGTTTGTTGAAACATTTTGAATCATATGTATTACACGAACAATTTACAAAGAATCTTTCAAACATAGAATTAGCATTTCATTATTTTAAGTGAACAACATCCACGCATATCCTCACTATATGATTTGGATTTTTCTTCACTCGTTACCACAACAATGATTACCATGACAACAGTTTTTCCACAACTGATTTCAGCTAAACAAAAGTGGTCAACCCCGCATTTCCTCACTATATGATTCAGGTTTTTATTTACCCCTTACCATGGCAACAGTTTTTCCATAACTGATTTCAGCTAAACAAAAGTTGACCCTTAAGTATTAAATGCGATATTTGGTATTTTCAACTCGACTCATTTTGATTTTTGATGTTCCGGAACGCAGTTGGAATGTCGTGTTTCTATCGAATATTATTGTATGAATCAAAGATTTAAAGAATAGTTTGCAGCAAAACAAATGATATTACGACAGGACCAAACTAACAGTATTATTTCTGAATAAATTGTGTTCTATTTCAAATAATTGAAAAAAAACGGAATTAAAAATTTATATTACTAGGTATATTAACTAACAAGACGATGCATATTTTGCTCGAAAATTAAAGTTTGCAGCATGAGCCGAATGTGAGTATGTATTTTGTTTAGCATCTGTGTACACTGTACAGTCCGAGAGCTAGCCACGTAAAACGCATGTTAAACGGTTCCACCTAGATTTTTTTTTTTAATCGATGCTCTATGAGCCAAAAAACCCAAAGCCAAATTTCTGCCCACAGGTCGGACTGCAATAGGGTGTGGCGGGGGGGTAAACACGACGTTTTCATTAGGGCGATTGAGCACATGTGGTTCCACTCTGCAAGTTGTTTTTATGTGTAGTCTAGCCCTCCATTAGAACCGGAAAAAAATGGCAGAGCATTTCCGGGCTGCGAAGTGCTCGGCAGAGTGATGTAAACACGACGTTTACATTGTGGCGATTGAGGTCATGTGGTTCCACTCTGCAAATTAATTCTATGTGTAGTCTAGCCCTCCATTAGAACCGGAAAAAAATGGCAGAGCATTTCCGGGCTGCGAAGTGCTCGGCAGAGTGATGTAAACACGACGTTTACATTGTGGCGATTGAGGTCATGTGGTTCCACTCTGCAAATTGTTTCTATGTATAGTCTAGCCCTCCACTAGAAGCCAAAAAAAATGGCAGAGCATTTCCGGGCAGCGAAGTGCTCGGCAGAGTGATGTAAACACAACGTTTACATTGTGGCGATTGAAGTCATGTGGTTCCACTCTGCAAATTGTTTCTATGTATAGTCTAGCCCTCCACTAGAAGCAAAAAAAAATGGCAGAGCATTTCCGGGCTGCGAAGTGCTCGGCAGGCCTCGACGGCGGCGGCCGCGGTGATCGAAATTCGACTAGCGATGAAAAAAAAATCAATCGGTACCACTCTGCAAATTGTTTCTATGTATAGTCTAGCCCTCCACTAGAAGCCAAAAAAAATGGCAGAGCATTTCCAGGTTGCGAAGTGCTCGGCAGGCCTCGACGGCGGCGGCCGCGGTGATCGAAATTCGATTAGCGATGAAAAAAAAATCAATCGGTACCACTCTGCGGGTTTTTTCATCGCATTTTGCACACCCCGTAGACCAATATTTAATTATGGCAGGTCTATGCCAGGTCTCGGCAAAGGCAACCAAGGTGCAGAAGCGGTGCGCACACTTGGGTTCGGTGAAAAAAAGAAACGAGAGTTGGTTCCACTCTGCCGTTTTTTTCTTCGCATTGTTTACCTCATAAACAATGTATTTGAGCCCCGGCAGACAGTTTTCCGTTGATCCGGGCCGCGGCAGACCCTACCGAAGGCGGTCACCCGGCGGCGCGCTACGACCTTCAATACATTTTTTCGCTATAAAAAAGAAACCGGAGTTGGTTCCACTCTGCCGTTTTTTTCTTCCTATTGTTTACATCATAAACAATGTATTTGAGCCCCGGCAGACAGTATTCCGTTGATCCGGGCGGCGGCAGACCCGACCGAAGGCGGTCACCCGGCGGCGCGCTACGACTCTCAATAAATTTTTTCGCTATAAAAAAGAAACCGGAGTTGGTTCCACTCTGCCGTTTTTTTCTTCCTATTGTTTACATCATAAACAATGTATTTGAGCCCCGGCAGACAGTATTCCGTTGATCCGGGCGGCGGCGCGCTACGACTCTCAATAAATTTTTTCGCTATAAAAAAAACACGAACGCGCAGTCGTTTTGCTTTTTAGATTTACTGTAATAAAGCAAAAGAAAACCAAATTTACTTCGGGGTCATAAATCGAGAAGGAAAGGACTAGGTATATTAGGTGCACCAACTAATCGCTCCACTCATATGCTATTGTAAGAGACATTGGACGATTCTACGTTCTTGTACTTTTCATGTACAAATAGTTGACACATTATGCACAGCGAAAAAATGTAGTATTGAAAGTCGTAGCGCCTTCGCTCGGGTCTGCCGCCGCCCGGATCAACGGAATACTGTCTGCCGGGGCTCAAATACATTGTTTATGATGTAAACAATAGGAAGAAAAAAACGGCAGAGTGGAACCAACTCTCGTTTCCTTTTTATAGCGAAAAAATGTATTGAAGGTCGTAGCGCGCCGCCAGGTGACCGCTTTCGGTCGGGTCTGCCGCGGCCCGGATCAACGGAATACTGCCTGCCGGGGCTCAAATACATTGTTTATGAGGTAAACAATAGGAAGAAAAAAACGGCAGAGTGGAACCAGCTCTCGTTTCTTTTTTATAGCGAAAAAATGTATTGAAGGTCGTAGCGCGCCGCCGGGTGACCGCCTTCGGTCGGGTCTGCCGCGGCCCGGATCAACGGAAAACTGTCTGCCGGGGCTCAAATACATTGTTTATGAGGTAAACAATGCGAAGAAAAAAACGGCAGAGTGGAACCAACTCTCGTTTCTTTTTTTTTTCACCGAACCCAAGTGTGCGCACAGCTTCTGCACCTCGGTTGCCTTTGCCGAGACCTGGCAAGGTGTTTGCCGCCCAGTAGCTACTCTGCCATAATTAAATATTGGTCTACGGGGTGTGCAAAATGCGATGAAAAAACCCGCAGAGCGGTACCGATTGATTTTTTTTTTCATCGTTAATCGAATTTCGATCACCGCGGCCGCCGCCGTCGAGGCCTGCCGAGCACTTCGCAGCCCGGAAATGCTCTGCCATTTTTTTTGTCTTCTAATGGAGGGCTATACTATACATAGAAACAATTTGCAGAGTGGAACCACATGACCTCAATCGCCACAATGTAAACGTCGTGTTTACATCACTCTGCCGAGCACTTCGCAGCCCGGAAATGCTCTGCCATTTTTTTTGGCTTCTAGTGGAGGGCTAGACTATACATAGAATTAATTTGCAGAGTGGAACCACATGACCTCAATCGCCACAATGTAAACGTCGTGTTTACATCACTCTGCCGAGCACTTCGCAGCCCGGAAATGCTCTGCCATTTTTTTCCGGTTCTAATGGAGGGCTAGACTACACATAGAAACAACTTGCAGAGTGGAACCACATGTGCTCAATCGCCCTAATGAAAACGTCGTGTTTACCCCCCCGCCACACCCTATTGCAGTCCGACCTGTGGGCAGAAATTTGGCTTTGGGTTTTTTGGCTCATAGAGCATCGATTAAAAAAAAAATCTAGGTGGAACCGTTTAACATGCGTTTTACGTGGCTAGCTCTCGGACTGTGATTAAAACCATGGCCCCTGCTGTTAGGTACCATGGAAATGAACCAAAAGCTTTCAACATTATTGTTCCGCGATAACTACCTTAATAACCCAATATTACTATCGCTATCGTCATCATCTGGACTAATTATTAGTTCTTTATTATGTACAATATATAATATATAATTTCTATTTCAACGTATATGACATAATTCGCCCAACTCTGCGGAGAATAATAAAATCTTCGGTTTCTATACAAGTACCTACACTTGAATTAATAGAGGAGTAAATAGTATTACGACGAATGGCAGAATTCAATTGATACCAATTATATTCTATGTTTTGAATTGTTGCTTTTACATTGTTTGAGGAGGGAGCTTTCGCCAACTGCTTACTATGGTAGCTTGCGTTGTCCATAATAATTACTCTATTTCAAGTTATGCCTCGAATTAACTTGTTTTTAACCAATTTTCAAACAATTCTGCAGTGGTAATCCAGATAAGAATCGTTTATGTTCTTAGCAGACAGAGAAAGTGCATTTGAAATCCATTTCGAAAATGAGTTGAACTCGTAAACGAATTCGAGGTTCTAATATCGATTGGAACAAAAAACACGAGGATACCTGTTAAAGATTAGAACAACGATATACCTACCTAATATCTTTAGATTTCTCAAAGTTGATATAAAATGTATTCAAATAGGAAACTTTCCTTGTCTGTCATCACGAATCACACTTTCTTCAAAAATATATAATTTACAGAATGACAGCAAGGACAAATGGAGGAAACCTAAAGAGATGGATTGAGTCAACTTATTAGTCACTCCATCTCTTATGTAGTATTTAATTTCTAGTAAGTTTTATTAGGTTGTAATAAATAGTTGTACATATTATTCCATTGGATTGTTCAACAAATTAAGGTATACAGGGCTTTTCACAACGACCGGTCATTGGACATTTCTCAAAAATTTCACAAGATAGAATCATAGAGAAATTGTTTGTCTATGGATAGAATTATCAAATTAGGGGATTTTTGTATATTTAAAATATTACTATTTTGACAGCACTTCCAGTTATACCGGAAGTTGATATTAAACTGATTACAGACAATAACCAAATCTGTGATAAAGATTTGATCTCATATCTCTAAGATTATTTGGCGTAATGCTTGCACTCACGTGCTGTATTTTCACCCTCAATTCATTTAAATTATTAGCTCTTTCAAATACATGTTTGTAAATGCTACTTTTTAAAAATCCCCAAAGAAAAAAATAATTTGGAACTAGTTCAGGTGATCTTAATTGTACCATTAGTAAAGTGCTTCCAAAGTCAGTGTGATGACCATAAAATAAAGCAATGTTGTCAGATATATTTTCTAAAATTGTTAGGCTCGCTACACAAATGTTCCTCTTACTTCAGTAAACTGTTAGTTCGTGATGTTATAAGAAAGCTAGGTTGGAAATATTTTTAAAAGAATACATAATGTAAATTTATTAGTAAACATTAAAATAAGTTGCTTGAAATTACTGAAAAAAGAAAAATTAATTAAAACCACTTTTTATATGTTACAATATTTAAGAAAATTTTGAAGAGTTGGCAACGTAGTAACACCTGCTGTAAATACTTCGAAACAACCAGTCATCAACTGCAGTATTCATCGTAATATAACGAAATAACCGAGGTATAAGCCGTTGGACGTTTTTGCAGAAAAAATTATACGGTCTTGAGGGTGTTCGGGGGGGTTGTGTTGTGGTTCGGCTTATAATCCATTAGTATCATTCAGTGTGGGGTGTGAATTTTGTTTTAAAGAAATATTTAATATAATATCTATTTCTTGATTGAGTGAGTTTAGTGAATTGTTATAGGTATTTATAGGAAAGTGTAAGTGATCTAGTGTAGAAAGGTATCATTAATATAAAACCTTTTTGATGGTGTAATGGTTAGGTCGCGTCAGTGAATTGATATTAATATAATATTCATTTGTTCGTAGACGTTAGGGTAAGTTTTATAATATAATTAATTAGAATGGCATTTTGGAGACCGTTTGAAACAACAGTCCAAGATGATGCGAAGGATTATTGAATTGTGGATTTAAATATAAGAAGTTAGATAATCGAATGGTAATAATGGAGTCTCGGCGTATCGCTGAACTTAGACAGGAGTATTTGCGCAAAATAAAAGGGTACCGTGATTCAAATAGAACTAAAATTTATTTAGACGAAACTTGGTTTGATACACACATGATGTTGTCAAGTGTTTATTCATTTATTTGTTATTCAAACAATCCTTACGGTTTCATTACATGAATAAATATATAAAATAAAATACATTTTAACTTAATATGTAAGAAAATAGTAGTAATGGTAATTATATTATAATTAAAACTGTATGAGGATATACACCCACCTTTAAAATATGGTTGGGTTGACGATACAAAAAACTATTCTTTAGGTACTCCGTGTTCTAGAGGAAAGCGCTTTATTATTGTATTACAAATTTTATGAATTTTGTATGCAGGTTAATTTTTTTCATTCAAATTGATATAGTAAATTAACATTATTTCACAATATTCGAATTTATAAAAAATGTATATGCACGCCATTGGGCGGCTTTTTCCTTCAAAGGGATTAAAAACATGGGTCATCACATTAACTTTAGAACTATACTAATGATTCCTTCGGAGAATGTAAACCTTAAAAATTCTATTACTATCCTTGAATTATGGACTGGGCAACCATCTTGTTGAAACCAAATTCTGTTGAGATCAACATTGGGTATAAGCAGAACTGCAGGAATTACTTGGTTTTGTAATATTTGGCGGAATTTAAGTTCCCCTCAATAAAAATAGGACCTATAATGTGGTCACCTAAAATAACCGTCCAAACATTTAGCTTCTGCGGATACTGTGTTCGGATTGGAATGCTTAGATGTTTATTTTCCTGAGACCAATGTCTTGTGACGGATGAATTGTGTTTTTGATGTAATGAAAAAGTTGACTCATCCGTAAATAAAATATTTTTTAAAAAGTTCTCGTCAGCATTTTAACGTTCCATCTGTTAAGAAATAATTACGTTGGTAACAACAAAATATTTATTTTAATTATTTTACATGTTGGTATCACTGGACCATGACTTTTGTTATCCTCTTCCTTTTCTAAAATTAAAAGCACTTCCGATAAAACATGTCGTTTTACTAGATTATCCTGAAACACCTGCTCAACTAAAACTTGAAATATTGACAGGTTATGGGTCCAGGTAAAAGTAAAAACAAGTAAAATACAAACATTTAAAAATAAAAACACAGTCAGTAAAAACAGCTGACAGTAAAAACACTAAAAGTAAATTCAGTGAATTGAGGCAAGTAAAACACAAAATGGCTTCAAGACCGGAAGACGTAGCTCATGTTGAGAAACTCACGGGAATCGAGACCTATCCTATGTGGGTGTTTGAATTAAAAATATTGCTTGCCGCAAAAGACCTGTTTAAAATCGTCTACGGGACAGATATGCTCGTTACTGATCCTGTCAGAAATCGGGACTCAATAAAACATTGGAAGACTCAAGATGCAAAAGCCCAATATTACATTGTTACATCTATTGACAAGCAAGTTAGACCACATATTCTAAATTGTACAACTGCTAAAGAGATGTTCGACACTCTCCAAAACATTTACCAGAGAGACTCGAGCCAACAAAAATGTCAATTGCTAAGAGACTTCTACAACTTTCAATTTGATACCAAGAAGGATATGATGAGCAACATAAGTGACCTCCAGAACAATTCTTTTAAACTCAACAAACTGGACCAGAAAGTTGATGAGATGATGCTCAATACCAAAATCCTGTCCGTGCTGAACGAGATGTGGGGGGACGCAGAACAAACAGCTGCATACCTGATGAATAGAAGCCCCACCAGTACTGTTGAAACAACCCCTTGTGAAAAATGGTCATTCAAGAAACCAAATCTATCTATTCTGCAAATATTTGGTTGTATTGCCTATGCCAAAAATTTGGGATATCAAAAGAAGCTTGATAGCCGAAGCAAGAAATGTATTTTTGTAGGCTATGCACAAAATGGATGCCGCCTGTGGGATGAAGAAAAAAGAAAGATATTCATCTCAAGAGATGTGATGTTTGAGAAAAATACAATGAAAACAAATCATCATAACCTAAAAATTGAAATCAACCAACTAATCTTGAAGAAATAGAAGAAAATCAAGATGGAAGAAATGAAAATCAAGATAGAAGAGATGAAGAAAACAGTGTGTCTAAGTCAGATGAGGAGACAGATCATGAATCACAAGAAAATCTTGACTTTGTAGATTCAGATCAAGAGCAGAGAGAAGAAAGATGTCATGAACTTGGTTTACGAGCGTTGTATCGAACACCTAAACTCAGTTTAATGATAACTGATGTTTAGACTGTGACATATTGATTTATTTATTATCATCAATTACATCAGTCTAAACATCAGTTATCATTAAACCGAGATTAGGTGTTCGATACAACGCGCCCTAAGAAGAACATTGCAAAAACCTAAGAAATATGATGATTATCAATTAGATAGCGAAGAAGATGGTGGAGCAATGATGACATACAGGGAGTCACTAACAAATGAAGACAGAGACAAATGGAAAATAGCCATTAAAGAAGAAAAAGACTCTTTAAAGAAAAATAAAACCTGGGAATTAGTAAGCCCTGAAGAAGAAAGAGGAGAAGAAGTTTTGTCAAGCCAATGGGTGTTTAAAGTAAAGGAAGACGGCAGATATAAAGCCAGACTTGTAGTAAGAGGCTTTGAGCAAAGAAGTGGAAACATAAATTACGAAGAAATCTTTAGTCCGGTTGTATACAAGACTTCACTGAGAGTTCTTTTTGCCATCACAGCACACTACAACCTACACATCAAAACATTTGATATAAAGACAGCCTTTTTATAAGGAACCCTAGATGAAGACATCTATATGAAAATACCAGAAGGTTACATGGAAGAAGGCAACATATGCAAACTGCTGAAAGCTCTATATGGACTGAAGCAGGCCCCCTGTAGATGGAACAAAACTCTGACAGAGATCCTGAAAGAAGAAGGCATGGCACAAACTAAGTCAGACCTCTGCATTTCCAAAAATGCCGAGAACAGTGGACGATGGCATCATGATGGGCAAAGATATCCAGAAAATGACAGAACTACTCTCAAAACTTGAGAAAAATTTTGAAATGAAGACAACTCGTGAACCCAAAACTTATTTGGGGATGGAAATAAACAGAAAAGAAGATGGAATCTTCATTTTTCAAGAGAAATACGCTCATAATGTAATTCAACGCTATAACATGCAGGAATGTAAAGAAGTTAAAACCCCAATAAACCAAAATGAAGAGATTGGTGCAACAGAGAACAGCATGAAGACAACAGCTATTGGAAGTTTGTTATATTTGTCTTGTAAAACCAGACCAGACTTGGCTTATAGTGTGAACTTTGAAACCAACAGATCAAGATGTACAGAATGTCAAACGAGCACTTCGATATCTGAAAGGAAGCACTAGGATGGGAATTCACTATGCATCAGGAATAAACGAAGATATGAAAATAATGGCATACAGTGATTCAGACTTTGCTGGTGATCATGAAAAAAGAAAGAGCGCTACAGGCTATGTCATAATGATGGCAGGCGGACCAGTGACATGGCGGTCACAAAAGCAGAAAATGGTGGCACTGTCATCCACAGCTGCCGAGTACATTGCCGGTGCAAGGAGTTAGAGTATCTGAAATTACTAGTACAGGAACTAACTGGAAAATCCATTTCCATTGTTCTAAACGTAGACAATCAAAGTACTTTGAAATTGGTGAAATCTGGACAAATGAGGGGAGAGACAAAGCACATTCTCAAGTGAGATATCACTATTTACATGAAAACTACAAAAATAAATTGTTTTCTCTTCAATACTGTCCAACCGATGACCAAGTGGCTGACATTTTCACAAAACCCTTGGTATTCACGAAATTTGAAAAACTCAAAGGCGCTCTTTTGAGTAGTGGAGAATTGGTTCAAGGAAAGTAATTAACTTTTTCAAATGTGCAAACAATTTATACTGTTCTTAAGAATGTACAATTTTATTTTATTGTTAAAATATCCACAAGTACCTATGTCTATAAAAAAAAAATTGTTATGTTATAGGTAGTTTTTTTTAATCAAATATTGTCTGTATAATTTTTTTTTATATTGTTTGTACAATTTTTCGTAGTCTATATCGGAACAAACATTTTGTTTTTACGGGGGGATGTTAAGAAATAATTACGTTGGTAACAACAAAATATTTATTTTAATTATTTTACATGTTGGTATCACTGAACCATGACTTTTGTTATCCTCTTCCTTTTGTAAAATTAAAAGCACTTCCGATAAAACATGGCGTTTAACTAGATTGTCCTGAAACACCTGCTCAACTAAAACTTGAAATATGGTCACCATCATCTCCTCACAGAAATCCATTCGTCCGATATTGTCCTCGGGAAATATTTCCTGTGCTGTCTGAACCTTTGACAATGGTACCCGTTCCGTTTTAAAATATTCTTTACAGTTATCTTATCCATGTTGACCTCTTCAGCAATTTGTCTTGAAGAAGATGGTTGTCTTGTTTCAACTGCTAAACAAACATTTAATTCTCTAGTTTGCCTTTCGTCGTTTATTGGACGTTCGATTGGATCTTCCGAAGCTTGGCATTTTCTACAGTATGAAACACATCCATATTTCTCGAAATTACTAATTATTTTCAAAATTGTTGACTTGGAAGGTATTGGGCGATTTTCAAATGCCACAATAAACAAATTAACGATTGCATCAGCCGAATGACCTCCAAAATACCATTTTATAATTTGCACTTTTTCGCAGGTTAAATATGTTAATGAAAGCATATTTTAAATGTTTTATTTTCAAATACAATGGCATGCGCTTCCAACTTGATTAACGTTTGTGGCGAAAAGACCTAGGAATAGTAGTTTAAATGTGAATTCTCTCTGTAAAGGACACTGTTGCCGGATGAAAGTGTTTAGATTTACCTAATAGTGCATGAGCTCGAAAAAAAGTCAACGATAACGAGACAAAAATATCATTTGTACAAATTAATCTGCGCTTCTGGCAACAGCGGTTAAAATAGGGGGGCAATGAACATTCGGCCAGCCTCTGGAACTAAATACACGCCCTCGCTGACCACGTACAATTATTCTTTCTCTCTCTTTCAAGCTGTTTTTCTCATATTTTCCTTATAGTATTTGTGTAAATCGCACGTCTGAAAAACTTTTTCGCAATCTGTAGAACTATTCACTTACAGGTGAAAAGAGAGGTTAGGAAAATTACGACTGTTTTTTGCAAATTTGGCAGTGGGGAATCATGATTTTCACAAAAAAATATTGTATTTAATTATAATATCTGTACGCACACACACAAATATCAGTTAAAAAGACGAAAACAAGAGCTTCAATAAACTAGGAACGTTGAAACTTCTAAGTAAAATAAGGTAAAATTGATAGTAAAATGGTCTCCGCCCTTTTCTCGGTGTTGCCATATTTCAAACAGACAAAATTATTTGGGAATATACCTTTTGGTCGCCACGGTCAGTTTTACCCAAATTTAATCCTTTCACTATTCGAAAGGTACAGACCACTTGGTCGCCAAAGCTGGATTAAGGATTCCAAGAAAATTATGGGCTTATTTAATTACTCTAATACTATTATAGGTTGTCTGCATTCTTACTGGAAAGATTATTTTTTTTATTTGAAAAGTGATTCTCTAACCTAACCACAAACATTTTAATTCTGCTTTTTATTCAGCACATCCCGATATATTCAAATTTGTGGATGTAATTCTCGATATTCAGTTAAATCCTTATGTGAAATTAAACAGTACACATATACCTAATAACATTAAAAACGCTAATTCCAAAAAACTGTTTTCTTCTTAAAAATATTATTTTCAATAAATATAATTAAATACCTTTAATGATTGATTGATGAAGTGGTCGATGAGATTGTGGAACCCCCGCTGACAAAACTGACCGCGGCGAAAAAATTACTTGGAAAAATTATTTTAAAGTCGTTTTTATGTAATTTCTTAAAAGTACATTTTTATTTTGTACGTTTCTATCGTGTCCTATAATACAGTTGTCGCAATTCAAAGGAAAAGTAAAACATCTGGCAAAGGGTCGGCAAGTTGCCTTAGAATGTAAACAAATGTATCTTTTTAATGTATTAATCTGAGTTTCAGACAATATTTTATTGGTTGTTGGGGGATGTGGATATCGTTCAGCAGCTAATCTACATGTATATGTTCGACTAATTATTCTGTTACACTCGCCATGCAATTAACAAATTTTAAAATTCTTCACTATTGTAACCTAATCCTGGCATGTTTGCTATTTGAAAATACACAACAATTTAACAAACGTTCAAACACAGTATACCAGCATTGAGATTTTGACGTTTGTTAGTTGAGATACTACCTCCGTTTTGTCTATTAAGATAGATTTTCTGGTATGTTTTGCATATCTAAATCCCACCTCTTTCAACGATTTCCACAATGTCGTTCTGCCAAGTAGACTTATCTTCTAGAACAGATAGCAGAATTTTGTTCAGAGTAGAGATTTCTGTTCTTAAATAAAAAGCGTGAACTTTACGTCTTAGTCTCATCTTCGGTGACTCATCCAGTTCAATTCAAACCTGAAGAAGTTTTAGGTGTTCGAAGAGTTCCAGTTTTTTTTCCTGTAATAATTTGCAGACTGTCAATTTCGCAACACATAGCATATGAGCAGATAATTCAACTACATAATCCCCACTTGTACAAGTTTTCTTAGTTTTCAACGAAAAATAACAGTTCAGTTTTTTCATTGATTGATAATTGTTCGACTTTTGGTAGTAGGTACTCCATTATTACCTAAACAATACTTTCCTATCACTATCACTCAAGTATAAGGCTACATTCGTAATCAATTCGCTGGCCAAGTGGCACTTTCGCACGCAAGCTAAAAGCAAATCTATTTCAGTGTGATCGTTCACAAAGCAATTTGGCATCAGAGTTGAAGTTGAAGTCGTCGAAATTTCTTGCAAGCTGCAAACTTTCACTTCGACTTGCACTTCGTGCCGTCTATGAGACATGCGCATTAATTTTTGTTATTTGTTTTTTGATATATCTGACATATGTCTGATAGTTTCACATTTTCATCGAATTATTGATCATCATTACTAAACTTCAGATATACTGCTATAAAAAATAAATCCAAATTATATATTATAACCTCAGTCTGAACTAAATACAGAATCATTGCTTCGACCATATGTTGAAGAAATCCTGACAATTATTTAGGTACGAACGCGCTTGCGTTGAAGTCGACTGTGAAGTTATTGTGAACCTGTAACAAAAGTTTTTCGGATTAAATTAAGGTCAGACATCTACAGTATTACTTATTATATCATAAATGTTATACGGTAGATAATAACAAAGTAATACTTCGAAGTCACACTGTAGTTTGAGAAACATATTTTCATTTTTTATATATCTAAAAACGCAAGGTATTTTCAATTATTAAGCGGGATTTATAGATTGACGGACTGTAAACGTATACCACACGTAGACGCACTGGATACGTAACGAACGGAATGTAAAAATTGTTGCAGTTATAAATAAACGGAACGGAAATTTTGCGAATGGGCAGAGGTAACGTACTCGCGACATTCAAATTAACCTAGAAATTATACAAATCATCTACAGCCTGTGTCCCATGTTGTTTTGAGCTTTAAATTTTGTATTATACATTCAAAAACACAACATTAAATGACAGCTGATAGACACGCTGACATCACACAAATTCTTTCCTTTGATTGGCCGGACGTAAGAACGCACTGTAAAAAGATAAAAGTTGGCCAACTCTTCCGTTCCAGTCCGTTCCCCTTACGTTACGTCATGCACTTACGTTCCTTTATAAACAAAGTGCGTAAATTCTGATAGTTGATCTTTTCACAGTGCGTCTACGTTTACAGTACGTCAAACTATAAATCCCGCTTTACTCTATATTGGAGGATCTAATATTTCTTTGAGCAAAACACGCAATTTGAAATTTTATTCCCACGTTACTAAAAATGGATATGATGATCTTTATAAAAGTAACACATTTTAAATTGGAACGATTAATTCTTAAACTCATATCAAGTACCAACGCTTTTGAATTTGACCAATTGATTGAATTATTGCTTCACCAGATTTATGAATAAACTATAAAACACTGTTTGCAGAACGCACGTAACTGTTCGGTACTATACGGTAAGATAAAACTGAGTGGACTAGAAAATTAAACTCGAAAACACGTCAGATCCAAATGAATGCATGATTGTTCCAAGATGTTTCGTTTTGACATATACCAACATGATTGACTTAAGACCAAAACCCACAGCAGGTAGTCGTTAATCCAATAACAATAGCACAGTACTCATCTCTTCAAAAGCGAAAAAATAATGCCTAATAGTATGATTATATTTTCAGGTTGAAGGTATTTTTCACGATAAATGATTGACCGCCTTATCTATAAATATTTTAATCTGATTGTGTTGTGTATATATAAAAAGAGCTTTTCATTGCTTGTTTTTCTTTGTCTGACCTGTACTGCACCTACCTACTTTATTTTAAATGCCCTTTTTATATTTACATATAATGGATTTAAAATATTTATAGATAAAATAGAAAGTGGGAATTTCGGGAATATCATTTTTAATATCGTCTCAGAATTTTAGTTTGTAATAGACATTTCACTTTAAAAAGTGCAGTTATCACTGGATGCGAAGCGAATTGTGAAAAATATATTCATTGCAACATAGAGGTTATAGTATAAAAGATGCAGCAAAAGAAACATGTAAGTTGGCCGAAACCCCAATATCAACAGTAAAAGACATTATCAATAAACTAAAAAAACGAAATGACGCTAATAAAACCAATTGCAAAAGGATATAATCCGAAGAACGCCCATGATGTATGAAGACGATAGTGATACTGATTTTGGTTAAATAGTTGTAAAAAATATACAATTAGTTCATTAGTTGTTTGTAGGTAATATATTTAACGTGAATAATATATATTTCTCTATTTAGGTACTGCCAGCTTTTTTGTTTTATAACTTTGATACCCTGTATATTTTTTGATAACATCTGCCAATTAGATGTAACAAATCCAAGCGTATACGGTGGGCCACCCACTGTTTCAACAGTTTAATTTGTTCAATTTCAATTAATAGATGAAAGTTAAATTTGTTTTTGAAAAATGTTGCCTTTTTTACAAAATAAATTTAATTTAAGTATGTTTTAGTACCAATCTAAATACTACCGACTACGGATCTGTTATACTGTTTACTATACAATGAGGAATTTATACACTTACTTTAAATCCTTAAGGCCAGTTGCCGAGTCAACGAAATATTGTGAAACGTTATTTACCATGCATTTTATTTTAGAATGTCTAATATACTAATGCAAAATTTGTTAATTCTAGCTTATGTAATATTTGTGAAAAGTCTATTGGCTGGTCATCATGAAAAGTCCCGTATTGTTTATACCTACATTATTTATTTTTTAGGATATAAAACCAGCCAACTTGTTAATAAGCAAAAAAGGCGTATTAAAAATTGCCGATTTTGGATTAGCAAGAATATATGATCACGAAAAACAAAGATTATACTCCCATCAAGTTGCAACGAGGTGGTATAGAGCGCCAGAATTGTTATACGGATCAAGAACTTACAATATGTCAGTGGATATATGGTCCGTCGGATGTATACTAGCTGAAATGATAGAAAGGAAACCGCTTTTTCCTGTAAGATTCCCTGGTATCTCTACAGTTTTATTATTTAGTAAAATTTTATGAAATTCATTTTCAAATATTGGTAACTTTATGAACTAGGATGTGATGTTAATAGTTGCGTTAATATTTTGTGATGGTGTGATATGGGGGAGTGGATGAATTAAGTGAGGTGTTGTATCATTCCAACCAAATAAGGTCTATATTGTGCCCTCTTTCTTTCTTTTGATTGAGAAAGGTGAGACGCTGTATCCCGGAATTAATTTACAGTTTCGGAAAAACAAACAACAACAAACGCGTTTATATTAACATAATTTCCAAAATAAGCAAGAAAAAAGCGCTATCCCAATAAAAACCGTTCCTGGAACGTGCACTTCACTGGATTCCATTTCTAGTGGACTACATATCGTTAGAATGTCATGAAATAAAATATTTTATTTCTGATTTTAACAGAGGTGTGATCTACTATGAATGGACCTTAATAAAATTTGACAACAAAGTTTTGTAGTCTGAAACTTCAAAATATTATTGATTGTCTAGTTGTCAAATTTTTTTCGTTGTGTCAGATAGGGACCAAAAAATTTTTCATTAATTCATTATTAGTTAATCTTGACAACGGTAGCTGGAACGCTACCGAAACGTTGAAATAAAAAATAAAAAAACATATTGTGGTTTCATTCCCAAGAAAATAAGAAAAAATAACAAGTAATGCCACAAGGAACTTATAGAAGATATGTATACAACAAACTCGGCAAAGTGAACTGGAAATTATTTGTGGTCCTCTAATTTTATCGCAAGAGGGTGTAAAATGCCCAATCTTCTACTTAAAATGCTAAGTTAAAGTAGGCTAAAAATAATAGAAATGTAATCCCGAATCAATGGTGAATTTGTACATATACCTACATATCGACTTTTTATACATTATAGCTTAGACGAAGATTATTTGGGTACCGAACTGAAAAATTCCTACTCATTTTTTCAGTATAAGTAATATACGGCTGTGCCACGACGAGCCCACACCATTACCCACACGGCGAGTTCATAGAAAATATTTTGGCAGACATGACTCTTTCGGGTATACCAAAGCAACTTATTATTTTCAACACAACACCCTATACATTATTAATTTACCACTTTCTTATTGTTTGTGATTGTTAATCGCCCTTTTAATACTTGTGTTAGTTACAAATCTTTTCGGTAGACTGTACAAGTTGAATATTCTGTTTTCACAATCTTTGGAAACTAAGAGTATTTATTTGTTTCATGGGTACGTACTTTCAAAAAAATAAATCATGACCTTGAAATGTCACAGAGTCACCGTTTTCGTCTTTCTTAAATTCTTTTTTGGATGTTTTAACACTAATAATCATTATAGTTTTGTAAAACAATATAATAAAATAAGAACGATGAAATTATTGTGCCAAGTAAATTAGGGTTTGAGCTGTCATTGCTGGGCTTCTTTGAGCAATGGAATACGTACATGGATACTACGTCATCGTTCAAATATCAGTTTTCTTTTTTTTGTTGATGTTTTAACACTAATAATTATCATAGTTTTGTAGAATAATATAACAAATAGTATTCTATTGAGAAGTCAGCATTACACAAAATGTCTTTTCAATATTTTCAGTATGACTGTAGGTATGTTTGGTTGCCATAATCGTTTATTAATAGAAAATCGTTCAATACTAGAGGTCGTTGATGAATGACAGTTAACTGAAAACCGATCGTCATGTGTAAATACGAATAGATGTGTGATTTGTCTTATTCGATGACGTTCAGCTGACGAGTATAGAGATTGTAAAAACAACCATCTATGTAGATTATTCATTTTGAGCAGGTATGCCGACTATGCCGCCAGTCCGTACGCTGACGTCATGCGAATTTTTGCATTTGAGGCTAAATATAAAATTATAGTATAATTTTCTCACTTATAAATTAACGAATGTTTCTAATGTTTGCACTAATATACTAAAGATCAGTCTGTGAAAATTCCTCATTCTTCTTAAATTCGATATCCCATTTTTTCCTTGATCTTTTAAAATTACTGTTGGGGGAGAGTAGCCACGCCCATTCAAAAAAATCATAACTTTAATACTGCTCATTGGAATGTCAGTGTTTCCCTTTTTTCCTGACTGAAGCGCCTTCAGCTTCATGTTTCATAGATATGTGTTTAAAATTGCCTGTGAAAACCATTGACCATTGACGATTTTTAGTTGGTTTCTGCTAATGCTTACCACTGTCGTTGATCTCCTCCTGTTGATGTTCCAGAGGGATATTTTTGAATGGTTCAGTCCTGGAAAGGATTTCCAGAAGTATGGTCAATATTTGTCTTCCTTCCTTTTTAATTTTGCACTGAACAATCCTGCAAAACAGTTCAGGTCCTACAAAGGAAGCGATCGTTGGCTTCCTGGCTAGCTAATCAGCTATTTTACTTCCTTGTTCACCCAGTATGGCCTGGTATCCTCAGCAGTGAGATTGTGATATTTCTCCTAGTTCATTAAGTTTGCCTGGACGGTTCCAAACCATCTTCAAACTGATACAATATTTTCCCAGCACCTTGATCTCCACGATAGGCCCTATCCAGTTTGAATCGTGCAAATCATTCTATTTTGTGGATTTCCGACTGAAGGGTGCTGGGCGAATTTCCCATTTTGATGGTAAAACTATGGTTTGTTGATTTTCCAAGTACTTTCCGATTTGATGAAGGTGAAACATAGCTTTATGTTTCCTTTTTTTGAAAATAACATGACTATTTCCCATTAGTTTTGCGTTTTTCTTTTCAGGGTGAAACAGATATAGAGCAACTAGCGATAGTACTAGGTACTCTAGGTACACCGAACAGTGAAACTTGGCCAGGTTTAACGCAACTGCCGGATTATAATAAAATAGCATTTACTTATACAGATCCGAAAAAATGGACGTCAATTTTACCGGAAGCCGATTCAATAACGATACAATTCATAAGTAAATTGTTAATATACGATCAAAACAAAAGGTTTACTGCAAAAGAAGTAAGTATTATTGTTATTCCATGTGAACCACCATCTTCTTACCTTGTTTCATTGAATTTATTATCTGTTTTCTTGGTGTGAAAATAGTTTTCATTTATCCAATTTCCTTTTACTTGTAGCAGATATTTATATTCTACTTATATCAGGGTGTAACAAAAAAATTGGTCGTATATACCTATACATCTCAATCTAAAATCAAAAATGGGTACCTATGTACAAAATTAAGTGCTCACAAAAAGTTACCAATGTGCTAAAGTGGAAAATTAAAATCTATTTTTTTAAAGTTGCTGTTACGCTGCTGAATATTTTCCATAAAATTTTATTATAGGTGATAGATTACAATAGGCAATACAACCTTTATAGAAACAAATTTTTTTTCTTGCTATTTTTAAGTTTTTGAAGCGGATCCTCACCCTTTTGATTTCCCAACTTTTTTGTATACATCAAAAAGTAGGTAATTTTGAACACCTGTTAAATTAAAGAAATGTAACATAAAGTCATCTCCTTCCTTCTCCAACAAAATGCTCAAAAGGTTATGCCGGCACTCGCACCTGCGAGCTGTAATATGCTACTCCGCTGCAGGCTCTATGGGATATTTACACGACGGTCATCCGTTGTCCAAAATGATTAAAAATGGCTCTTCTAAAGTTTTTAAAAGTTGTTCTACAAACCACTTTTCAAATATTTCAGCGTTTATGTTCGTTCTTCGTTACTTCCATCATGTACTACAACATATCGTTATCCACTGCTACTGTAGATACGGGGACAATCCTGTTTCTCACTGTCTTAGTAAGAATATTTTGTCAAATCACCTTTTGCAACTGGTTGAAGAGGATTTCTGACTCCATATTTTCAATATACCTTCTCGAAAATCTCCATCGTTTGAGAACTATATGAGACTGCTCACACAATATTTTTCTATTATCAGTTTTTTTGTACCTACTTAAAACCTAAATCTTTAAGTATTTTTGTGGTGTAACAATCAGTTTTTCTCGATACATATTGTAATAAGGTTCTTTATTGCGTTTTCAACGCCATCTGGTACATCTTCAGTTTTTGGCTTGGCTCGTTTTCTTTTATTCGTTTCAGCGATTCGACCTTCTTCTGCCGTTTTATGTAGATTATGTAAAGTCTTTGATATTTCACAAAGATCTATTATTCAGTCTTGTACAGTAAGTACAGGGTGTAAGGGTCCACCATTAACTTTTTCGCGCCACTTCTAATATGAACTGTCATTGTTCTGGAGTTAACTGTTTTTCTTTCTCCTGATTAATTTTTAACGCACTGGACACTACGGTTTATTTACGATAAAAATACGATAATGTAATTTTTACTTACTTTCCCGCTTATCAGAATAAATATAAACTGTAAATACAATTTATAGGTACTTATAGATAGGGCAATTTACAGTCTACGGGCTGGCAAAACTTCTAGACAATGTCAGATCATTTGGTAAAATTCCTCAGTTCAGTTTGACATTTATTGACATTCGATCATCTATATAAGTTTTTTTGGTGCTTTTGAATTCATTGTTTATTCAGCATTTAAAGAAAAAAACAATTATTTTCATACCCAATTATTCAGACAAATCTGCAGCGTTTAGGTAAGCGCATTAAAATGCACAAGCAATGTTTGATGAGTTATTTTGAACGAACATATCAAAGTGGGGACCCGCTTATCCCGCTTAATGCTGTAAGTTATACTACTATTTACATTCATTATCCTTAACGGTTCTGGTCGACCTCGCGACCCTCGGAATTTTATATTAATTTTGAATTTGTTTGATAGCTTACCTTAAACAAAGCAGATTAGAACAAAAATTTCGCTGGATCATTCAGTAATTACTTCAAAAATCACGAATTTAGTTCAAAAAATGGTACTTAATGCTATTTCACGATAAATATTTTCACTTTAAACTGTAAAGGTTATTATCTTGCACTAAATGTAAGACTGTTTCACAAAAAAAACCGGAAGAAAATACTTTAAATTTTGCCAATTTTTGAAATATTCTTAAGCATAATTATTTTCAGTTGACACTTTAGGTTATAAAAATTACACACTAGAATCTTATGTCTTAGTAGCCTAGGTTCACAATTTAGGACCAGCTGATACATTTAGCGGCGTTCTCAAATGGTATTTATTTTCTTTCAGTTGACTTTATTATGCATTGTAATAGATTACATGAATATAACATAAAAATAAAACATTATTTGCATTTATAATCATGAAAATTGAAATAATAAACATTCTTAGAATGTAATGTTTATCTTAGATTTGTTTTATACAAAAATGAAAGAGATTAAAACAAACTAATTACTGGACCACAGAGTAGTTTTCTTTTATCACGAATTTTAGTTCACTATGGTAGGGCTAATTTTTTCAATACTACCGAATTATCCAGTGCTACCCTTGCAGCGAGAATGCGATACTGCAGAGAAATGGTGACAAGTGCATTTACACAAATGCAACTTTCTTTACCAAAAATTGGAGGGCCTGGAATTATATAGTACAGGTAAAGAAAATAATTCAGATGACTATCCACATTATTCTGAAATAATACAGGCTATACAGTGCGCGCGCGAATTGCGAAACGTCGACCAAGCGCGCTCGCTATATCAATCTGCTTCACTATTTTAAACGGAAATCCAATATTATCTAGATCTCTGAATTAGAAAATCTATTTATGTCTATCTATATACATGAAAAAATAATTTGTATTCCACATGAAGTTTTCCAAAAATAATTCACATGATTATCCACATTATTCTGAAATAATACGGGCTCAAATAGGTATACTATCAGGAATACATACACAATTTTTCAAATGGAAAAATTGAATGAACCGTCATCAACAGATTCTGAAAATTGCGCGCCGGATCGACTTTAATTATCAGCAATATGTTCGTGATAAAACGAAGATTTATATACTTATCGGGACATTTAACGTTAATTTTCAACTAAAACATACATAATACGTCCAAAAAAGTACATTTTCGTGCAATCGTATGCGAAGTCAGTACCTATTTCGCGATCTCAGCACAGTCCGCGAAATTTAATTTCGCGGCCGTTACCCATAGCAACGGCTGCGAAACCAAACGTCACTTCCAAATTTGAATATCACTTCCAAATTTGACATTTCTAAAATACTACATATACTGTATTTGAAAATCAAGAGAGAGTAAATTCCCAGAATAAAAACTAATTCGGTATGCAAAACTATAGTACAGTACGTGCGGTAAAACTTCAATATTTGTAATGCATTCTAAATTGTTTTTGTTAATTTCAATACAAAATTTATTAAGTTTCTTGGACTATCACATTATTTTATGATCTTTCATTGTTACTACAGTAGGCATAAGATGATTAACGTGCGTCATAGGCGTAACCAGATTAGAAAGGGATAATTGTTATTTAACGACCTCCGAATGGCAACAATGACAGATATTTTGACTTATAAATAGTGCTTAAGTTTCTAGAAATGCAGTTATTTGATTTTCGATAAATGTGACAAATAGTAGTGACTAAAAATGGAAGCAGTTTGTGAGTATACGCCAGTGAAAAAATTAAAACTAGACCATTTATCGCTCAATGAAAAGAGTGCTGTAGTGAATGTGTACCACTATTTTAAACATCAAAATCCCTCAAACACTATTGACAGTGTAGTTGAAACAACATCTAAGGCAATGGGATATGGAAAATCTACAATATATATAGTTCTAAAGGAGGAAAAATCAGGTGGAGTAACCTCACCAAAGCCGAAACCAGGTAGACCAAAACTATTAAAAGTCAACGTGGACGAGTTTTTTAAAAATGCTATTCGTATGCTTGTTCACTCATTTTTTATAAACAAGCAAATACCAACTTTAGATAAAGTTTTGCAAGCCATTACGAATGATGTTGATTTACCCACAATAAGCCGGGATAAACTATGGAAAATGTTACATGAGTTAAACTTTAAATTTGAAAAAATGGGCAGACACTCAATGCTAATTGATTCTGAAGAAATTGTATGTTGGAGAAGACAGTACCTCAGAAGAATACAACAAGTTAAAGCTCAAAATAAAAACATTTATTATTTAGATGAAACATGGGTTAATGAAGGACATAAGCAAAATTATAAAAAATATAATATTGAGGAGATAGCCAAAAAACGAGAAATTGAAATCCTTCGTTTACCACCCTACCATTGTGAGCTGAATCCGATAGAATTGATATGGGCTCAAGTTAAAGGTTATGTTGACAGAAATAACACTACTTTTAAATTATCAGATGTTAAAAATCTCTTCAATAAGGCAATATCTGAAGTAACAAGTGAAAATTGGCAAAAATGTATTAGACACGTTACAGAAATAGAAAAAAAAATGTGGGAGCTAGATAACATAATTGATATTACTATAGAGCCCATTGTAATTTCTCTAGAATCAGATGGTGAATCTTCTGACACAGAGTGCGAGGAACCATAACTTTAAAATTATTAATTTATGTACTTTAATTTTATTTTTTAAGATTTAATATTGTCGTATTTTTTGCATGTTGCTCGTCAAATTTTATCCTTGCGGTTGGTTTTTTTTTCTCATATACCTACTTAATTGTTTTTTTAGCTCCTCATATTAATTTATAAATAATTGTAATTATCTGTACATATTATATACATATTTTGTAAATAAACATAATATGCCTAAAACAAAATGCCTAAAATAATATTGACTTTTTCTTCATTATTTCTAATTCCATATTAATTTAATTTTGAAAACGCACGTCTATGGTTTACTGCCTTTAACACTGATAACTGCAAAACATTTCTGGGAATTTACTCTCTCTTGATTTTCAAATACAGTATAGACAAGGATAATTTTTAATTTAATACCAACAAATACATAAGTACTTATATTATTTAGGATGAATATTAATTGTACAGTTTGTAATTTACTTATATTTACTCCAGAAGTTGAAGCAAGAACTGTCAAAATATTTTGTATATATTGAAACATATCATTTCCATAGCGCACAGTGACATTGTTAAATACATTAGGCGTTTTGCTGCGGACTACCGATTCAATAGGAACGGTACTATCATTATCCTTTTTTAATGTGTTTTTATTTCTTTTTATTGGTTCCTTCGCAAAAATGCGTTGGTCTTGTCTTGTGTCTTTATTGACGTGCTTGTCACTTTGGTTTTTCGTTGTGGTTATTTTTATATCATTTGTTTATTGATTATTATTCTAAATATGAATTATTTACTTTAAAATATTCACCATTCAATAGAATCTTTGCTACTTCAAGCGTTACCACAGCTGTCACATCATTACCTTCATGATTTATTGTAATTTCACCAAATTATCGTTTTCTTTTTGCTCTACCTCCATTTTTTGATTTATTTTTAAATAACCAACTTTTTTATATTCCTATAGGTTATGTGTTACGTGATTATAAACGTCAACCGCTCCCAAAAACACCTCGCTCACCACGGTCCATAACTTTACATACCGTTGAAGTATACTCACAGACAAAAGTTTGAACCGACCTGTCGTGGAAACGTTACGGTCCCGAAAATTGTATAACGTTGAGTCAACGATACCTCGCAGCAAAATGCCTATTGAATTGCTGTTGATTTTAGAGCAATAATATATTTATTTACAATTATCTAGTTTAATAACAAGCGGCCTCGGCGATAACTCTTTCAAAAGTGAATGATCCAAGAATTTTTTTCTATTAAAATGTTCTATAGCAATGGGGTTTTCTAATAAAAAAAAAATCATTGCAAAATTTCGAGGGTCGCAAACCTTACCGTACCCTTGATATATTTATGTAGAATGATTGGTTACTGTTCCTTGCATTTTATCCACACTTTTAACATAAATAAATACTTATATTGAATAAGTCTGAGACTATCAGATAATTTGTAAATAAACAACTTCGATTCATACACTACAGGGCACAAGCCAATGAAAAAGAAGAACTACCAGAATGACATTTCTAATTTTCTTAAAGCAAAGGGTATTTTCGGAAACTTGCTCCAGAAAAATATTTGGCAACAGCGCGTTGTTTTTGTAGGAGAAGTAGCATATCAGTGCTATTCTGTTCGTAAATAGCCATATTGTTATAGAAAATATATTGCTATCTTAGCAACATTCCAAAAAATGGTATTCTGATCATCATGTTAAGCAACATATTATGACCTGTCAATTTTAAAGATATCTTGTTACTCACCTTGTTATCTCAGCAACCTCATTTTTGTACTTGCTAAATGCTTTTTAAAAATGGCAATAAATCCATTGTTTTCCCATTATTATTTTTTTCAGGAATTTGAGAATAATGAAAATAGGTGAATTGTGAACGAATATTATTTTGCTAGGTTTATTTATACAGGGTGTTTTCAAATGACACTTACAACGTTTGCATGTAGATACCTCTCATAAACCTGAACAAAATGATATAAGGAATGAGGGGTCCAGCTCATTTATTTTTCGAGATACGGTAAGTTATGAAAAATTAAATGTTTTTATTTGATAACTTTGAAATGGATGGATAAATTGATTTGGCATTTGGCAGGTTGTTTTAAAATGTGAAAGGGCATATTTTGATGGAAAAACAATTTTCAATTCTTGATCCAGTGGTGTACATTTAGAAAAATATGTCACCTTTCCCCTCCCATTTTTTACGCCACTGGCATTTGAAGCAATTTTTATCCAAATTTGCATTCCTCAATGGTTTTCACGTGAAAAACGCATAACCTTTACATATCAAAAGATGTATAGTTTTCAAGATATTTAATGTTTTCATGAAGTCTGCAAGATCACTTTTTAATAATGAAATAAAAAAAATATTTTTTTTTAATGACTACCAAACTAGTTATGGTTAGCATATGTAACAAAAACTATTCTGTGAACAGCAATGCATCTAAAACATTGAGAAAAGATTGTTGAAAATACTTTTCCAAACTTGTGATTTTATTAATATAAGAATTGATGACAATAAAAAATTAGATAGGTAGTTACAAATTTGAACAATATACATAATGTTTCACTAAGCAGCCAACAAATCACAAGAGATGTTCAAAATTTTGTCCATTTACATTTAAACATAAACATAACAATGTTTTCTCATTGAAAATCGCATATTTTGGAAAGGCTGGGTGATTACTGTAAATAATTTCTGTAGCTGCATGGATTCTTGCTATCAGTTCCTCCTCCGTTTCTAACCATAATTAGTTTGATAGTCATTAAAAAAAATACAAGAAAAATATTTTTTATTTCATTATTAAAAAGTGATCTTGCAGACTTCAAGAAAACATTAAATATCTTGAAAACTATACATCTTTTGATATGTAAAGGTTATGCGTTATTCACGTGAAAACCATTGAGGAATACAAATTTGAATAAAAATTGCTTCAAATGCCAGTGGCGTAAAAAATGGGAGGGGAAAGGTGACATATTTTTCTAAATGTACACCACTGGATCAAGAATTGAAAATTGTTTTTCCATCAAAATATGCCCTTTCACATTTTAAAACAACCTGCCAAATGCCAAATCAATTTATCCATCCATTTCAAAGTTATCAAATAAAAACATTTAATTTTTCATAACTTCAACACCCCGTATCTCGAAAAATAAATGAGCTGGACCCCTCATTCCTTATATCATTTTGTTCAGGTTTATGAGAGGTATCTACATGCAAACGTTGTAAGTGTCATTTTAAAACACCCTGTATATATTAAATTGCAATTTTGTCAAATTAGGGATAACGACAATTCACAGCAATTCCACCTAACCTCTTGCCTGCTGGATTGATTTATTATTTTGGTTTTTGATTTCCATTCATATAAAAACTATAATATGAAAAGAATAGCTATTGAATGATACTCGAATTGATACTTTTCCAATGTGTTTTATTTATTTTTTGCTCGATCTTCCACCATATTTAACATATTGGTTAGTTCTTCTTCAACATTTAAGGGATGACATTTCCCAGTAATTAATATTTTATTTTTTTCTAAATAGTTAATCACTAGCTCCCTTTGTGCTTTACTTGTCTTACGACGAGGCGACATTTTTTATTTTTTTTTTGTTTGTAATTGATAAGGCAGCATCAACTGCTAGGGTTATTAGCTGCCCCCAATGTCTTGCAGGGCAAGACACTGAGTACATTTTTATTATTCACTATTGCTTGTTAAAGTTTTTTTGTTAGACCAGCTCTATCGAGGAAGGTGAGTAAATTATAAATTTCCCTTTTGTCATTAGCTAGTATTTTTGAGATGTGTCCTTGGATTCCATTCATGTGTCTAAGGTCTCTGTTTTCCATGCAGTCTTCCAATAGGTGTTTGACCGTAAGTCTAACCTGGCAGGTTTGGCATTGTGGGGGTCGCTCTCCTCTCAGCATAAATGAAGATGTGAGGTTTGTATGCCCTATTCGGCATGTTCGGTAGCATGGCGAGCTGCAATATCGGCTGAGAGATTACCTTGAATATGTACGTGCCCTGGAGTCCAGATGAAAATGATCCTTTTCCCCATTTCGAACAGATGGTGAATTGATGCAAGAATGTTCTGAACTAACGAATTATCATTATAGGCATCACTTATTGCTTCAATGGCGCTAAGGGAGTCTGAACAAATAGTTGAGGTATGTTGTGGCATAAATTCTGTGTAGCGAATGGCTTGCCAGATGGCGTAGAGTTCAGCTGTGTATATACTAGCTGCAGCATGGATTTTCCATGAATATGATTGTCCATTTGTAAAAAATGCACTGGCAGTGCCGTTTGCTGTTTTTGATCCGTCGGTATAAATGTTTAGGGAATTTGGATATTTGTTGATCAGTTGATGGAATTCCTGTTGGTAGATAGTAGGATTTGTTTCGGATTTCTTGAATTTGGAGCATTCCTTGTGAATGGTGGGTAGGTTAAGTTTCCATGGAGGTATTTCGCAGAACTTGTGACGCGTTTTCTCTCCATACTTGGCTCTTGCCAAATTGGTACGTCACTTTTGACACCTCTGAAACCTTACACTTTCTCGGGCGCCAGATTTTTAACGTGGTTAACTCCACGGCCCCTTGACCTCAACCGTCAAGAGTTCCGGATAGCCTCAGATGGAGGTACGGTACGTTCCAGGGGTCTAGTTGTATCCCGTGCGGTCGGGTTTTATCTTGAAAACACTCTTACCGGTCCTGCAATAGAAGTTATTCTCCTGGCCTACACTAAGGGAAAAGCTAAATTCATGCAGCAACACAACTACTTTACCTTAGGGTTCTCTACTCTACCGCTACAGTAGGTCAGTAAAACACAAAAGTTCGGTTAAGTTATGATCTATTACCTTCATAAATATTTACAAGGTCGGTAGCTGACCAAATCGTTACAGAAAATGAGCAATCAACAACAACAAAAATATATCCTGCGTAGCAGGTACCAATACCCTGATATTTACAACAACAAAAAAAACTATTTAAGCAAAAAAAAAATTAACTACTTATCCAATCACCATGCGTTTATTAGAGACGAAGCGGGCAGGATATAAGCGAGAGAGGTTTATAAGCATAAGCAATGTCTTTATATGCAAAAGAAAAGCGGTAAAAGCCAGTTTTCAAAAAAAATAAGTCTTTTCAATAAGCAGGTTAATAATAATTGAAAGCAGAAAAACGGATTCTTGGAAGATGCTAGTAAAGTATACAAACTGAACGGGAATATTCAGTTAAAATGGTCAGGGGATCGGAAGAGTCTGCAAGGGTTCGGTCCGAGAATGAAAATATTATTGAGCCCTGGCAGGACGCCTGGAAAACCTTAATATTTTGATTCAGCGGTCTTTTATGTCCTCGAATTGAAATACCAACGAGCCCTGGCAGGTCGCCTGGAAAACTTCAATATTTCAACAAAACCGGAGTTTGAAAACGGGAATGAGTACGGAGGGGTCTGATCCGTGAATAAAAATATCAATGAGCCCTGGCAGGACGCCTGGAAAACGTTAATATTTTGATTCAGCGGTTTTCTATGTTCTCGAATTGAAATACCAACGAGCCCTGGCAGGACGCCTGGAAAACTTCAATATTTCAACCGAAACGGATTTTGAAAAGCAAGACTGAGTACGGAAGGGTCTAATCCGTGAATGAAAATATCAATGAGCCCTGGCAGGACGCCTGGAAAACTTTAATATTTTGATTCAGCGGTTTTCTATGCTCTCGAATTGAAATATCAACGAGCCCTGGCAGGACGCCTGGAAAACTTCAATATTTCAACAAAACCGGAGTTTGAAAACGGGAATGAGTACGGAGGGGTCTGATCCGTGAATACAAATATCAATGAGCCCTGGCAGGACGCCTGGAAAACGTTAATATTTTGATTCAGCGGTTTTCTATGTTCTCGAATTGAAATACCAACGAGCCCTGGCAGGACGCCTGGAAAACTTCAATATTTCAACCGAAACGGATTTTGAAAAGCAAGACTGAGTACGGAAGGGTCTAATCCGTGAATGAAAATATCAATGAGCCCTGGCAGGACGCCTGGAAAACTTTCATATTTTGATTCAGCGGTTTTCTATGCTCTCGAATTGAAATATCAACGAGCCCTGGCAGGACGCCTGGAAAACTTCAATATTTCAACCGGAACGGAATTTGAAAAACGGGAATGAATACCGAAGAAATATTATTCAGAATTAATGACAATGGCACTATAAAATAAGTATACCGATTATTGTAAAAATGGAATATTAATTATATTGAATAAACTCTCGCCTAACGATTATTGAAAAGACCACCCTTTATTTAAAATTCTATTTTCATAAAGTCTTACCTTCACAGCAACTACTTAAAGTTTTAATTCGGAAAGAAAATAAATTTATCTCTAGAAAAAAAACAGACTATACAAAAAAAATTATAAACAACAAATCGTCTAACGGAGCGACGGTCGGTAGCAAGTGGTCACCACTGAAGGCCAGGTGATACTCTCTCTTAATCCCCGAGCTTACTCAAAACCAGCTCCCACTGTCTGTCTTTCCACCTCTCTCGGTTAGTTCGACCTGCGCGCTACCTACTCCACTGGGAGGCATAACTTTTATACACTTCGGTGCATTTTAATATTTTAAGTACAGAAACAGAAATGAATATTTTATATAATTATAATAACTTTTTTTTAACAGAAGTCAGGGGTTATAACGGTTATCAGCATACTGAAATAAAAAAAAATATATTCGGTAACTTGAAATAATCATTAAAAAAAACTTCGTTACATCCCCCCCTTACTTCGAGGAAAAAAAATTAAAGGACGCGTACATCTCTTGCGTACTTTACATTTTTTTTCAACTTACTTACTACTTGTGGAACAAATTATCACTAAACTATAACTTAACTCTAAATTCAGTTTTTGTTACATGATCCGGACTTAGCTTCTACAAGGAAGCTATGGTGGACTGGCGCTTCAGAGTCGGTAGCCTCTGCTACGGACCCCGGGTCTTGGAGCAAATCCTCGGACGCCGGTATTTTGGTGCAGGCGGGAGTATCTCTCGTGTAGGCGGCTGGTTGTCGGCAGGGTTAACATGGTACATGTGCATATGTTGCACTGTTCACCCTTCTCCTGGGTTACATATCGTTGGCGGGAATGGGAACGGGGTACTATGTGAGCCTGAATGGCTACGGACCTCTTTGGTGTTTCAACTCGTGAACGTTTGATGGTTCTGTCACATGAGGATGTCGAAATCGAATTCATCAATGTTGAACCCGGCATCATTGAGGATGGAGTTTAAAACAATGTTCAATTCTGTAGAGTCGGCGGAAGACGGGGAAGAAGTGAGGTCCACGACCTCATAGTCGCAAAGTGTTGGCGACTTCCTCAGCCGTCGGGAGGCTTCTTTGGCTTTTTCAGTTCCAGCTTTTTCCTTTCTCTGGCGTTCTACCAGGTCGTCATAGGGATTATAGCATGGCAGTGGTTCACTCCCTGGGGGTGGTGCGTCGTACCGCGGTTTCATTCTGAAATAAACTAAATAGTTAACGGTTTTAAATCCTTTATGTGAATTCGGTTATATCGCTTGCCCTTTTCGTCTCGTAAGTCATATACTACCGGAGAAACGACGCGGACAACTTCATATGGCCCAGAGTATTTCGGGGCTAATTTCGCAGCTACATGATCGATGGCAGAAGACAAAGTATTCTCCTTTTTCATAACTTTATCTCCCAAGGTGCATTTCCAGTCGCGGCGACGTAGATTGTAATAATGACTTTGACTGGTGAACGCTCTAGACAAATTTAAACGGACAAGATCAAAACATTCTTGTAATTTATCAAGTCGCAACAGATGCAGTCTTGCATCTTCTTCGACAGGGTTTTCCGTCTCGACATCTTGACGTGCATTGGCTTCAGTTTTATCTTCAGTTTCCCTCTTGAGGGATTTCGGAATGTCGGGGTCTCGTCCAAAATTTAAAAAGGCAGGTGAAAATCCGGTGGAATCATGTTTGGAGTTGTTCATTGCAAACTTCAAATCGGCTAATCTTATATCCCAGTCCCGATGATCTTGTTCGCAATATTGTGCAATCATTGTCTTCAAAGTGCGATTTGCCCTTTCAACCGGATTTGCTTGAGGGGTGTACGGTGGTGTGAAACGATGTCGAATTCCCAGTTCTTTCAACATACTCTTAAACAATGTACTGTTATACTGAGTTCCATTATCGGTTAACACTGTACGGGGACATCCAAATATTGTCAGTATTTCTTCATGGAATGCAGTACTGAGGCTACTGGCAGTAGCTCTTCTTA
Source organism: Lochmaea capreae (assembly GCA_949126875.1). NCBI lineage: Eukaryota > Metazoa > Arthropoda > Insecta > Coleoptera > Chrysomelidae > Lochmaea > Lochmaea capreae. The sequence continues at coordinate 10,365,173 of OX421404.1, read as the reverse complement.
ATGGTTTACATTGCACCCACTTGGTAAATCGGTCTTGGAACATTACAATATAGCAATTCCCTTTCTTACTTCGTGGCAATGGTCCAATTATATCGGAACTAACAGTTTCCCATGGTCGTTGGTTTTGAGATGGCTGCATCTTCCCTGGAGGTTTCTGTTGTGATGGTTTATACTTCTGGCATTGCAAACACCGGCGTACGTACTTGGTGATATCTCTAAACATTCCAGGCCAATAGTATGATCTAGCAATGCGTGTAATGGTCTTTGCGATTCCTAGATGTCCTGCATTTGGAGCATCATGGTTTTCTTTGAGAACACGAGTTCTGTAGGGTTTGGCTAGGCACAGCTTCCATGGATCGGACAACTCTGGTTCTCTGAGGTCATTGATGTCCCAGAAATGACGGTACAAACGGCTTTCTTTGATGCAATAGTCAGGGAATTTGTCTGGTTCCCTCAGGACTTCTTCCTTTTTATTTCGGTACCATGAACATTCGAAAGGTATATCGGCCAAACAGAGCGCAGCTGGTTGATCGACTTCCGGGCTGGCGGGTAATGGGTTTCTAGATAAAGCGTCAGCCACACGGTTTAGAGCACCTTTACGGTACTGAATCGCAAAGTCATACTGCTGCAGGAAAATACTCCACCGAGCTAATCGTCCGGACGGACTAGATATGGAGTGAAGCCATCTAAGAGATTGATGATCGGTAATGACCGTGAAATGGTAGCCCTCTAAATAAGGACGCATCTTTTCAATTCCCCAAACAATGGCAAGACATTATTTTTCGGTAACAGAGTAGTTTTTCTCGGCAGGGCTTAGAGTGCGGCTGGCATACGCTACGACGTGTTCATTTCCATCTTTTTGTTGTGTTAGGGCTATTCCCAATCCATATTCGGAGGCATCGGTTTGTAGGGTAAATGGTATACTGAAATCGGGACAGCTCAACACAGGGGCTTCCGACAGACAGGTTTTGATTTTCGTGAAAGCGGCTTCTTGCTCTTCAGCCCATTTCCATCGCTGAGATTTTCTTAGTAACTTTGTTAATGGAGCGACATTTTGTGAAAAGGACGGGACAAATCTTCTATACCACGAGGCAACTCCCAAAAATCTCCTCAACTCCCGGATATTTTTTGGGGCTGCAAATTTTATTATACTTTCTACTTTTTCTGGATCGGTACGGATTCCATCTCCAGTAATGACGTGGCCCAAATACTTCATAGTCGGTAGACAAAAATGACATTTCTCCGGATTTAATTTTAGTTGCGCCTCTCGCAATCGACGGAATACTTCTGATAAATTTTCCAAGTGCTGATCAAACGTTTCCCCCAGAACAATGATGTCATCCAGATAAGCAAATGCATATGGGTCTAAATTTGGACCTATTAATTGATCCACCAATCTCTGGAATGTGGCGGGTGCAGAGTGTAAACCAAATGGTAGAACCGTGAATTGAAATAATCCACGTCCTGGTACGGTGAAGGCTGTGATAGGCTTACTTTCAGGTGTCAACGGAACCTGCCAATACCCACTCTTCAAATCTAAACTGGAAATATACTTGGCTTTTCGCAACTTATCCAAGATAGCATTGATAAATGGAAGAGGGTAGGCATCCTTCATGGTAACTTCATTTACTTTGCGGAAGTCAATGCAAAACCGGTTTTTTCCATTTTTTTTCTTCACTATCACAATCGGAGAACTCCACGGACTAGTGGAAGGTTCTATCACTCCTTCTTTCAACATTATGTCTACCTCGGCATTACAAATTTCTTGCATTTTTGGGTTCTGGGGTCGATATCTCTGTTTGATCGGACGGGGTTGAAGCAATCGGATTTCGTGTTCTACTAACGTTGTTGGACCTTGAATCTTTTCAAACCTCGGCAATTCACGGCTGAGAAAAAGGTTCAGTCTTTCTTCCTGATTTTGGTCAAATTTCTGTCTTTGATGGGCGTTATGGTTTCCAACGGACATCCTATATAAACATAATTCTCGTCGTTCACCAAATCTTTCAGGGAGAACGCAGATAATTCAGAAACGGTCGGCTCCTTATCAACCCCTAACACCAGAGAAGATGCGGAGACTTCAGAAACAAACTGCTCTTTGTCATCTCCGAACTCCAGAGAAGACGCAGAGACTTCAGAAACAAATTGCTCTTTGTCAACTCCTAACTCCAGAGAAGACGCAGAGACTTCAGAAACAAATTGCTCTTTGTCAACTCCTAACTCCAGAGAAGACGCAGAGGCTTCAGAAACAAATTGCTCTCTGTCAACTCCTAACTCCAGAGAAGACGCAGAGACTTCAGAGACAGATAGTTTTTGAAAACAATTTTTCCCACCAATTCCAGGGTTTGTATCTTCCTTACAGATCATTGGCACATCGGCATCAGATTCTTCTAGTTTTGTTCCAATTACTTCCAATATTTCTATCGGACTGGCTAATTCTGAGCGGTTTATCAATTCATTATTTATGTATATATTTCCGGCTCCTAGCTCCAAACGGAAATTATACTTTTGGAGTGTCGGTGATAGAGACTAAATTTCCATTAGCTAAACGGGCCCTCGTAACTTGGCGGGTTTTGGTTTGCTTTCTTTGGGAAAATGTCCTAGCTATCTGATCACCAATGTATGATTTAGCAGCACCAGTATCCAACAAAGCTGTAAACTTACAGTTTTCAATTTTGACGTCGATGTGCGGTCGGAAATCGGTCATTTCTTCTGGCGTTTCAGCATGAGAGGCAAATATTTGCGGAAGCTGTGTCGACCTCTCTTCGGGACAGCTTCGAATTAGTTTTCCTGTCTCCTGCAGGAACAGTCTCTAGAAAATACTCCTTCCCTATGACAACGAGAACAGAATATTTTCTGAGGGTTCTGACAATTGTTTCGGTAGTGTCCAGATTCCCCACAGCGGAAACAGATTGGTTGGCGAGGTGATGATCCAGACGGTAATTGAATTGTATCGCGAGGCGTATCGTTCGAAGATGGGCGACTGGTACCTGGAATGGCTTCTCTAGATGGACCAGGTGTCGTGTTCTGGGACGGTCCAAATCTGGTTGTACTTATCGGCTGCGGACGGGGATTTGATCCACGGTTCGGTCCGTTGGTGGTCGGAACGTTCTGGAGCTCTTTTCTAAGAAGCTCATATTCCCTTACCACTTGACAAAACGTAGAAAAATCCTTAAAGTCTCCTTTTCGGATCTGTAGCCGGTATTCAGGTAACAGGTTACGGTACAACCATGCTAACTGTTGTTCAGAAGTTAGCTTCCCATGTCTTCTCATCAGAGTCTGCAGCTCGGTTATGTACGTAGCGGCGGACTCATTTCTCTTTTGTAGACGTCTACCTATCTCGGCTTCTAAGTCTACTTCATAATTAACAGGATAAAAGAAAATTCGGAAATCTGCTTCAAATTCGTCCCAGGTCGTGTATCTACTCCGGTTGTTACGGTACCAAAATGCGGGTTCACCCGATAGTAGTTCTGGTAATACCGGAAGCAAATGGTCTTTCTGGACGTTCTTTGCCGTACATATTTCTTCGATTCTTTCTATAAACGAAGCCGGATCACCTCGGTTTCCAAATGACACTTTCCAGTCGTGTACATTTATCGGAGAAGTTGCCATAACGGTCGGATAATCAACAGGGTCTTCTTGGTCAATATCGGGTTGCGGAGAAGTATTTCTTCGTCTTAAAAAGTTAACAAGTCTTTTCCGTTTTTCGGGGACGGTTCCAGCAATCGATAAATTCCTCTGTTTTAGATGTGTAGTAAGACCCTCGTTTCTCAGTAAATATACCCAGTTAACACGATGGTCGGTGGTTTCTTCCACGGAACTTACGGTCGGTAGTTGGGCGGTCGGTACTGAAGTGGCAGGTTCGGATCTTCCAGTTCTTTCTTGATCAATCAAACGGGTTAAGTCGATGTCTTCAGAGTTTTCCCCAAACATGAAACTATTTTTTTTCAGTTATTCAACGGTAACGTCAGGTTCGTCGTCTTTTCCCTCTTCGCAATCTCAACAATTCTCAAAATATTCCAAAAGAAATTAACAGCGAAAGAAAAACATCCTAAAACTCTTCACAAAAAAAATAAACAAGTTACATATGCCAAACAGTTCCTATTCAAACAACAATCAAGAATACTATATAAAAAAAAAATACCTTCACAGAATAAAACGGTCCCTGTTCTGAAAAAGAAATTAAAAAAAAAACAAACGGGTTATATTTAACAGAAATAGAAATAAATAAAAAAAAATTAACGGTTCCTAATAAATCAACAAATGGGTAAAACGGTCCCTGTTCAAATCAGCAGACAAATAAGAAAACGGTCCCTGCTCAAATCAGCAGACAAATAAGAAAACGGTCCCTGCTCAAATCAGCAGACAAATAAGAAAACGGTCCCTGCTCGGGCGCCAAATTTGTGACGCGTTTTCTCTCCACACTTGGCTCTTGCCAAATTGGTACGTCACTTTTGACACCTCTGAAACCTTACACTTTCTCGGGCGCCAGATTTTTAACGTGGTTAACTCCACGGCCCCTTGACCTCAACCGTCAAGAGTTCCGGATAGCCTCAGATGGAGGTACGGTACGTTCCAGGGGTCTAGTTGTATCCCGTGCGGTCGGGTTTTATCTTGAAAACACTCTTACCGGTCCTGCAATAGAAGTTATTCTCCTGGCCTACACTAAGGGAAAAGCTAAATTCATGCAGCAACACAACTACTTTACCTTAGGGTTCTCTACTCTACCGCTACAGTAGGTCAGTAAAACACAAAAGTTCGGTTAAGTTATGATCTATTACCTTCATAAATATTTACAAGGTCGGTAGCTGACCAAATCGTTACAGAAAATGAGCAATCAACAACAACAAAAATATATCCTGCGTAGCAGGTACCAATACCCTGATATTTACAACAACAAAAAAAACTATTTAAGCAAAAAAAAAATTAACTACTTATCCAATCACCATGCGTTTATTAGAGACGAAGCGGGCAGGATATAAGCGAGAGAGGTTTATAAGCATAAGCAATGTCTTTATATGCAAAAGAAAAGCGGTAAAAGCCAGTTTTCAAAAAAAATAAGTCTTTTCAATAAGCAGGTTAATAATAATTGAAAGCAGAAAAACGGATTCTTGGAAGATGCTAGTAAAGTATACAAACTGAACGGGAATATTCAGTTAAAATGGTCAGGGGATCGGAAGAGTCTGCAAGGGTTCGGTCCGAGAATGAAAATATTATTGAGCCCTGGCAGGACGCCTGGAAAACCTTAATATTTTGATTCAGCGGTCTTTTATGTCCTCGAATTGAAATACCAACGAGCCCTGGCAGGTCGCCTGGAAAACTTCAATATTTCAACAAAACCGGAGTTTGAAAACGGGAATGAGTACGGAGGGGTCTGATCCGTGAATAAAAATATCAATGAGCCCTGGCAGGACGCCTGGAAAACGTTAATATTTTGATTCAGCGGTTTTCTATGTTCTCGAATTGAAATACCAACGAGCCCTGGCAGGACGCCTGGAAAACTTCAATATTTCAACCGAAACGGATTTTGAAAAGCAAGACTGAGTACGGAAGGGTCTAATCCGTGAATGAAAATATCAATGAGCCCTGGCAGGACGCCTGGAAAACTTTAATATTTTGATTCAGCGGTTTTCTATGCTCTCGAATTGAAATATCAACGAGCCCTGGCAGGACGCCTGGAAAACTTCAATATTTCAACAAAACCGGAGTTTGAAAACGGGAATGAGTACGGAGGGGTCTGATCCGTGAATACAAATATCAATGAGCCCTGGCAGGACGCCTGGAAAACGTTAATATTTTGATTCAGCGGTTTTCTATGTTCTCGAATTGAAATACCAACGAGCCCTGGCAGGATATTTCAACCGGAACGGAATTTGAAAAACGCGAATAAAATAAGTATACCGATTATTGTAAAAATGGAATATTAATTATATTGAATAAACTCTCGCCTAACGATTATTGAAAAGACCACCCTTTATTTAAAATTCTATTTTCATAAAGTCTTACCTTCACAGCAACTACTTAAAGTTTTAATTCGGAAAGAAAATAAATTTATCTCTAGAAAAAAAACAGACTATACAAAAAAAATTATAAACAACAAATCGTCTAACGGAGCGACGGTCGGTAGCAAGTGGTCACCACTGAAGGCCAGGTGATACTCTCTCTTAATCCCCGAGCTTACTCAAAACCAGCTCCCACTGTCTGTCTTTCCACCTCTCTCGGTTAGTTCGACCTGCGCGCTACCTACTCCACTGGGAGGCATAACTTTTATACACTTCGGTGCATTTTAATATTTTAAGTACAGAAACAGAAATGAATATTTTATATAATTATAATAACTTTTTTTTAACAGAAGTCAGGGGTTATAACGGTTATCAGCATACTGAAATAAAAAAAAATATATTCGGTAACTTGAAATAATCATTAAAAAAAACTTCGTTACAAACTGTATTGGGTATACTTCCGGTAGTTCTTCATTATATAGTTCTAGGAGTTCCTTCAACCGGATATTGACAGGTCGAGTAATTGTGGTCCTGTTCTCATACAGATCGAGTGATTCATTAAAGTATATTGTGTTGTGGTTAGGGTGGTGAGGCTGTGCCCATATTCCAGCTCCATGACAGAGAGTTAGCTGTTGTATTCTGAGCGATAGGGAAGGGATTCCAGAAAGACATTGTAGAGAAGACAGAGGGCTTGTAGGAAATGCACCTAGAGCCAATCTCAGAGCGCATGATTGAATCCGTTCAAGTATTTTTAGATGAGATTTTCGGGCAGATGAATATACTATAAGCCCATAGTCGATTTTGGATAGTACCATAGATCTGTATAACATCAGTAGTACTTCTTTATCTGCTCCCCAATTTATATTCGCCACACAGCGAATAACATTCAGGGCTTTCTTGCATCTATTTCCCAGATATTCAATGTGCTGTTTCCAATAGAGTTTACTATCAAATATTATTCCCAGAAACTTTGTCTGCGGTTTACATTCTAGCAACTGATTTTTCATGTATAGGCAAGGGTGATTGTGAGAATTTCTGAGCCTGCAGAAGTGCATAACTTTTGATTTTGAGATTGAAAACTCAAATCCCTTATTAGCCGCCTCTTCCACTAAGAAGTTTATTGCTTGCTGTAGGGTTTCTTGAATCTGATTCATATCGTCGCTAGAGAAAAAAATTGTAATGTCGTCGGCGTACATAATTCGTCCAATATCTGGGTTCAGATTTCTAAAAATGCTATTAATGGCAATTGCGAAAAGTGTGACGCTTAGTGTTGACCCTTGTGGAACGCCGTTCTCAAGTGTGTGTTCGACAGACAGGATGTTTCCCACTCTCACTTTGAATGATCGTTGGAGTAGAAAGCTCTCAATGAATTTGGGTAGATTTCCTTTCATTCCCCATTCTTGCAGTTGTTTGAGGATTCCATATTTCCATGTCCGATCATATGCTTTCTCTACATCGAAAAATATCCCCACGAGGTGATTACGTTTCGCAAAACTATTTTGAACAGCATTCTCTAATTGGATTAGTCCATCTATAGTGGACCTATGCGAACGAAACCCCATCTGAGAGGGTGATAGGAGTTCATTCCTCTCAAGATACCATACCAGCCGGTAATTCACCATCTTCTCTAGTACCTTACTAATGCAGCTGGAAAGTGCTATCGGACGGTAATTTTCCCTTTTTTTTGAGTCTTTACTTGGTTTGGGGATGGGGATGATAATTACATTCCTCCATTGCTCCGGGTAAATACCCTCTGTCCATATCTTATTGTAGAGCTCGAGTAGAGTTTCCTTGGCCGATTGTGGTAGTGCATGTATCATCTCGTAAGGTACGTTGTCTGGTCCAGGAGATGATTGGTTAGTACTCTCTAGTGCTCTCTCCATTTCAGAGAAAATGAATGGGTCATTGTAAGCACTAGTACAATTTTCTGAGAAATCATTATCATTTTGTTCTTCATTTGCCTTTCGTTGTTGGAATTCCATGCTATAGTTGTCCGAGCTACTGTTTTCCTCGAACTGTTCAGCTAATTTCGTCGCTATTTCTGATGGGTCTGAAATTTCTTCGCCGTTTACTAGGAGAACGGAAGATATTGCTGAATACTGTTTCCCTGCTATACATTTGATTTTCTTCCATATTTCTGAGTGTGGTGTTTGGAAAGTTATGCTTGCAACATATTTTTCCCACGAGCTTCTTTTACTCGACAGAATTATTCTTCTGGCTTTGGCACGAGCTCTTTTGAAATTTATCATATTTTCCTGTGTTGGGTGCCTTTTGAATACATTGAGTAATCTTTTTTTCTCTTTAATTATTTGTTCTAGTTCAGGGTTCCACCATGGCACGTTCCTTCTTTTTCCATTCCCATTTGTTTGAGGTATACTATTTGTAGCAGCCCTCAAGATTTCGTTTGTAAAATGTTCAACAGATCTATTTACGGTATCATCCAACTGCACGTTAGTCAAAGAGTCATGAAATTGACTCCAGTTTGCTTTCTTAAGACACCATTTTCCTGGTGGTGTCGGTTGGGGTATTTGGCTGGGCAGCTCAATCAGAATTGGAAAGTGATCCGAGTGATGTTCATCATTCATTACCTGCCACTTAAAGTTTGGAGCTAGTATAGGGGAGCATAGGCTCAGGTCTAATGCAGAGAAGGATTGTGATCTTAGATTTATGAAAGTATCTTCTCCAGTGTTCAGTATAACGAGATTGTATTCGTCAATTAGTTCTTCTATGATGCGTCCTCTGGCATCTTTTCTATTTGAGCCCCATATTGGATTATGGGAGTTGAAATCCCCCACAATTAGGAAAGGAGTGGGCAGTTGCCTGATTATTGCTCTCATATTGTCGATGTTCCAATTTGAGTCTGGCAGGTAAATATTACAGATCGTAAATTTAGTGGGGAGAAAACATTCAATTGCTATAGCTTGGAGCCGTGTGTTGAGGTCAATGAACGTTGATGGAAATTCTTTACGTATGAAGATAGCTACACCTCCTCTCGCTCTTCTATTAGGGATAGTATCTTTTCTATAGCAATTATAGCCTTTTAGGTTGAAATTGTCGGATGGTTTGAAATGTGTTTCTTGGAGACACACACACAGCGGGGATTTTTTAGACATTATGAGTTTAAGTTCAGGGTAATGGTGTATACATCCATTGGAGTATTGAGTTTAGAATATTGAATAGGTTAAAGGTATTTATAAAACGTGTGTATAAATAAAAATATTTAAAACTAGTGTCACATTGATCCTTGCTCCTGGGGTAATGGTGTCTTAGGAGGCAAGAGGTTTCCCGCAAGAGTTTTGCGAGATTTTCCTCTAGGCCGGCCTCTTTTATTCCTTGTTTTTATGCTGGTCTGGCTGGATTGTGATTCCTCATCCGAGGAATCTGTTCGAAGAAGTTTAGATATTTGTGATGAGGATTGGTTATCAGAGTTCAAGAAAGACATCTGTGAGGAATGAGCTTGGGAGAAATTGAAGTTTTTCTGTAGGGCATTTACTAAAAGTGGAACTAGTTCTCTGATCAGTACTTGTGTATCTATCGTTGGAGATTTTGTCGTTGGAGTGGGATTACTGGTTGCTTGTGAGTATGACGTATTTGGTTTTGGAGTTTTTATGACTACTTTCTTCTTTGCTTCAGAATAAGGAATGTTATTTTTCGTTTTGAGTTCTTGGATGGCTGCTTCTTGCCTATACACAGGACAATCTTTTGATCTTGCGGAGTGTGGACCATTACAGTTTACGCATATAATTGGCGTTTCACATGGTTCTCCAGTATGAAGAGGTTTTCCACATACACAGATTTGCTCTTTTGTACATCTTATTGCAGCCTGACCAAATAGTTGGCAACGGAAACATCTTAGCGGTGCTGGAACATACGGACGGACTTTTAAGAGGTAAAATGCTACTTTTATTTCTTGTGGCAATCTCGTTGTATTGAAAGTCAAGATGTGGCTATTCGTATCCGTTAGTACGCCTTCTTTCTTGGTTTTAATTCTTTTCACTTCAATGACACCTTGCGTTTTCAGTTCTTCCAATATTTCTTCTTCACTACAATTCAATAAATCTCTACATGTTATGACTCCACGTGACTGATTGAGTTTTGAGTGAGGTGCTACTTCAACTTCTTGATCCAAAATCATTTTCAACTTACTAATTTCTCTTGATTGAGCCGCTGTGTTGGTCTCAATCAATAGGCCGTCTCTGATTTTCTTCATACTTTTCACTTGACCGAGTTTTCCATAAATGAACTTGTTCAAAAGGAAGGGATTCGTTTTCGCGAAATCACCTTCTTTACCCTTCACGATCAGGAACCGAGGCGCTAGTATCGTCTCCTGATTCGCGTTTATTTTACCACCCATTGGGGATGGTGGTGGTCCCATTACAGTTTTTTCAGGATATATCATCTGATTCCCACGAGTAGGGCAGAAAAACGGTCGACCGCAGCAGTGCTCCCATACTACGGCAAGGCTCCTTTCTTCGGGAGGTCGCCAGGTATCCCAAAGGCACCGTTATTGACCACGTTCGTGTGGCCACGCATTCATCAGCACGGTTGCTCACACCTTGACTTACGACTTTTTTACGGCTGGTATGTTCCATCCATGAGCGGTTATGTTCAATCCTGTTGGTCCGCGGGAGGTATTTTATTTCCCTCCTATCCACCGGCAAGCCGGTTAGGACTTTCCCCTATCCGCCACCTGGGGACGCGTCCGATGGGGGTTTCAGGTGTCCCCGCACGGACATTTTTTATTATTTAGTAAAATAAACGAAAACAATATAACAAATAAATCAGAATATTTCTCGAATGTATAGGTTAAAACAAAAATAAAATTTCTATTTTTTTCATGGAATGCCGAAATACAGTGTTGCCAGTAGTTAAATTCACGCTACTATGGTAACAACATTGCTATTGACAAAACCATGAACCATTCTTGCTATGAACACAAAAACAGAATAGGTACACACTTTCTTGACCAGATGTTATAACCAGAACAATATTGTTTTTACAACAATGTTTTCAGCAATACAAACAAAATAGCAATGAATGACAGTCTCTCAACCATTTGTCACCTCAAAACAACGCGCTGTTGCCAGATCTTTTACTGAAACGAGTTTCCGAAAAGACCCAAAGAGTGTTTGGGAATTTGCATTCTTTTATGATTTGTATTTCTTCAATGAAAACAATCTTGATTACTTGATTACTGCTCACAAACAATACTTACAACTGAATGAGTTGCATAACCAAAAAAATAAAAATTTATTCAAATTAAAAATTAATTAAAAGTCTGAATTCACCGTCAAACAAACAAACAAAGAGAGAAAACAGCAGCTTGGCAATGTCACAAAAGTTTGTTTTGCAACGTCATCGTCTTTTTATCGTAAATACAACTTGGTCAATATAATTTCGATTACCCATATATATACAATACCAAATATTGCGATTTAGAAAACATTAACAAGTAATAGCTATTTGTACAACAAGGGAGGAAAGGGCTACTTTTCCTCCCGAGGATGAAGTGCACTGCCCGACGCGTAGTGGACGGCGGAGGGCAGTAATTATTCAAGGGAGGATAAGGCACTTTACACCCATGTTATACATGTGATTTTTCCGCCTCCCTCAAATAACAAGTAATTTTTAAATTAATTATTTATGAAACTAACAAACAAAATTTATTGAAGAACTAAAACTAAGAAGTAGGTACAGTGTAACTTATAGGCACGTTATTTTCGTTCTTGTATCCTACATATTTTTAATTTGTGGTAGAGTAATTATTTATACTAATGTTAAACGTGCAGTTTTGAGCAGTGGTTACTTGAATACCACTATAAGTGAGAACTGGAGCCAACGCAGTTTTCGTGATATTTTCACTAACATTATTATACAGCTGGTAGCCACAGGAAGTACTCGTACTCGGCTGATTACAATCAATTTCTTTAAATTCAGTGAGTAAAATGTACACTTATATAATAGAATATAGTTTAGGTCGTCTATGTCAAGTTATTTCATTGATGACGTACCTTGCGTCACTTTTCCTCCTTAGGGAGGAATAGTATATTACATACCTAGCGGGGAAGTAGATCATTACAGCCAAGTCTTTGTTAGAGACCCGAGGCTCGTAGCGCCTAGGGTCGCTAAAAGCCGTGGATGGAATAATCCTTCCTGCGAGGTATGTATACTATTTTACCTACGACCCCCCCCCTGTAATCAGTCAATAACACACAGTCGGCATCAATGCAATGAGGTCTATTACGCACGGTAAAAAAACGCACAGCTGTAAAGTAAATCGCACGGCTTCCCTAGCAGCATCTTAGCAACTGTCAATAGACGTCGCCATTTTATTCAAAAATATGGCATAAGCCGTCAAAACATCAAACTTAAGTAGCCCGCAATAGCGATTTGCGAGCGAACTGTCAAAAAACTGTCAGAAAACTTTTTTATTATCCTCATAACTTATAACTGGTTTGTGTATTTGTGTAAAGTTTTATTCAATTAAAAAATATAGCAGGTGCAAGTAATAGAGATGAAAGTTTACCAAGCACCTCTAATGTAAATGTTGTTTCTTATGCTTCAACAAGCAAAGGAAGCGATTAACCATTTGTGTTCAATAACTGCAATGTTACTATAAACAATTATTATAATAATTAATAGGGATTATGGAATTAAATGTTATACAATAAAATTATTAAAAAATGTTGATGTTGTTTAAGTATTATTAATAGAAGAGTATAAATACAAGTACAAGTAGGTCGTAGGTAAAGTATAGTACGTAACTCGTGTTGTAAAGCATTTTACGCACTCACGGAATTACGCACTCGCCGCTACGCGGCATCGTGCGTAACTTTTCCATTCGTGCGTAAAATGCTTCTTACCACACACGTTACGTAATATACTATTATTCACAGTCGCTTTGTTACAAGCTTTTAAAAACATTAATTTTAAGAAAATTTCACAATTCACAATTTAATATTTTTTTCCACGGTCGAGAGTAGAAATCAGTTTCTATGACATCAAAATTAAAACAGAAGTAGTCGATGCTCCCAAGTGGGTTTACATTATGGAGAACTTTTTTCATTATACTCCCTTGGGAATAATTGACTACTTCTGTTTTAATTTTGATGACATAGAACTTTGACATAGACTTTGCTCCCTACAATGAGCCCAGGAATTGTATACTTTTGGAAAGAGGTAGGCGGAAAAAATAATTTATTTTCTAAATCGTTTTATAAGTGAAGTTAATTAGTTCTCGAAGTACGTAGATATTAAAAATATTGCTTCTGTAAGTGGTTATCGGTTATTCTCAAATTACATCATTATCTGCCAAGTACCTTCGTAAGCACATCGCTTAGGAATTTTTCAAGATTTCTAGACACATTTATTTAAGAACGAATTTTACATTATAAAATATATTGGGTACCTACGCATTAAGAAAATACCACGGATATAATTAAAATTCTTTAAATTAATTTCTCCAGTACTGCTTTGTAATTTGAAAGTAATACTATTCCTATATACATTTTTTTTAGTTGTTCCTCTAGTATGGCAATTACTTCTATCTTATTAATTAGTAAAAATAATGTTTGAGTAGTGCTGAAATTTCCGACGAACAGAGCCTATCGCTATAAGTTTCTAATCCGAAAGTGGAATACTATTCTTACAATTTTTTTTATTGCTATCAGAAATTAAATAAATTAATTGTATCTTCAGTATATTCCTTGTGGTGTATTCATTATTCTTTTTATCTGTTGAGAAATTAAACCACAATATTTTTTGTATTTTGATTAATTTATAAAAAAAATATTGTGGTTTAATTTCCCAACAAATAAGAAAAATAATAATAAATTATTGTACCTACTTACAGTTTAAATTCGCCTTTTTACTGCTTGACATACTAAACTAAGTTAAATTAACCGCCTGCTTTTATTCAGAAGCAAACATGAGCCCCGGAAAATATGCGAACTAAAATAAGGTCATCGCAACGAGCCAATCAGGAGCTAATGTTAACGAACGTACACTAGTAATTTGTTAACATAATCGAAATAATATGACCGAGTGATTTCATCAACATACATCATTTTATTCATTTTTAGTGTCTGTATCAGTGTTGTCAATGCGAGGAGGTAGTTTTATTTTTGGTCCAATATAAATGTTTTTATTAATATTTAGAGTTAAATTTTTAGCAAGTTTGACTTTGTTTACATATCTCTTAACAGTTGACACTTATGGTATCAATGTTTGGTTATCGAATTAAAATATCGATTGTTACTACAAAAATACAACTACAGCGCTCATGTTTGCTTCTGCGGACTGTACAATTATTTAGGAACAACGCCTTTGTTCTTCTTTTCTTCCGCCAATCGTCACTATATCAAACACAATAGTCTGTGGAATTATCGCACTTGTGAATTGTTACACACAGTTTCTCTCAAAAATATTTTATTAATTTGAACTTGAACAACCTTAATACAGTTTACGTCTATAAGCTTCGCACCGCTTCAATTTCTCTCCTCTCCTAGGGTGATACCACAGTCTACCTATCTGTGGTATCCACCCTACTTTGTAGGTTAAGTTTTGAATATCAACTGCAGACATTCGACAGAAGTTTTCGAAATAGTCTGAGGGTTTTTATTGGAAACACATTTTTGAAGTATTGTTTATTTAAACGAATTTTTTTCAGGCACTAAGAGATAGATACTTCCAAGAAAGGCCGTTTCCTTGTAGACTATCTCAAATGCCGAAATTAGAGGAAATGAAAACTAACGAACCAGCCTGGAATTTTTCGGAATTTGATAAAATTTTCGATATAATGAAGGAAGAAGATTCAGAAACCGGTTGCAGAGATTCATCTAAAAGAGAAAAACTCCGCAAGTAGGAGATTTTTCAACGATTTTAAACTGATTTTGAACATTTTATCCTTATATCTTTTACACAAAGAAATTAAATTATTTTGTGTTTTTTTTACATTTTCGTATTTGTTGAATAGATCTTGGAAATGAAAAAATTCAATCATAATGAGTATTTAGAAAAATTTTAACGATACTACCCAGATAGCAAAAAGGCATATATGAGACGTCTTGAAAATATCTTTCTTAGACGTCAACTACGTCTTAAAGACGTCCATGTACGCCTTAGATACGTCTGAAAGAAGTCCCTTATAGGACGGATGCTAAAAATATCTTCAAAAGAACCATTTTTGGTCTCATATAGACTTACAAAAGGCATGAAAAGGACGTCATGTTTAACTGAGTTTGGGGATGCCTATCTATGGAAGTTGGTTGAAGTGATGTGTTTGAATATAAACTACTTTTGTCCACGACCACTTAATAAAAAGTCTATTTTACCTCCTAACAAAAGATATATGGTACCCATTAGATTAGATTAGATTTTATGAGGTGGCTTTCGGCCTAATCCACTGCGACCTTTTCAGATCTATTGTGGTCCTCTCAAACTCTAGATTACATTCTCCAGCCTGACTCTTTTTAAAAAGTCTATTAGCGTGGAGACTGAACCTTCCATATAGCTCTCTGCCACTGGCTTTTCTTCGCCTAATGCAAAAAACCGCACATTTGCCAGGCTATCGCACTGACATAGAATGTGTTCCGCCGTTTCTTCTTCTAGGTGACAAAACCTGCACGTATCTTCGTTTGTCAATCCCATCAGCTTTAAATGCCTATTGAGCTTACAGTGCCCCGTTAGCAGACCCACTACAGCTTTAACAGTTTTCCTGTCTTTGGCCATCAGATCTGCTGTAAATTTTGGCGAGTGTTCTAATATGAACTGTTTCGCTTGCCTCTGTCCTGGTGAGTTCCTCCACCATTTCAGAGATTTGTGGGAGACCCACTTCTTTGTTTGTTTCCTTGTTATGGCTTTTGCAACGCCGCAGAAGGGTTCCGGACCAACGAACGGCATTGATGAGCCTTGCTTGGCCATTTCATCTGCTTTTTCGTTGCCCTTATGCCCCTCGTGCCCCGGTACCCAGGCTACCGTAACATTGCTACGCTCACCCAGTGTGTTTAGGGCCCGCACACAATCCCATACTAGCTTAGAATTGACCTCTACGGAGTTGAGTGCCTTTAGCGCTGCTTGGCTGTCTGTGAAGATGGCAATTGAACGATATGTTCTCTTCTGCCTTTTAATTTCTTCCACACAGTGGTGAATCGCCGTAATTTCCGCCTGGAAAATTGTGACGTTCCTTGATAGGCTTACTGGGAAGGCTATCCCTTGCTTTAGCCCTACTATACCGGCTCCTACGCCGTCTAACGTCTTTGACCCGTCTGTATACCAAAAAACATCTGCATGTATGGGTACACCTTTTTTCCAGTCTTCCCTGTTTGGTATAGTTACTCTGAACTTATTTTCGAAGCTATATCTCGTAGCTATTGCATCGATGGGCTGTCCCATAACGCCGTCCGCCTTTAGCTCCTTGATTAGCTTCCAGTTGTCAGCACCATGCGTTTGGCTTATATGTTGCTGGCTATGTATTAATCTGTGCATTACAGATCTCGCTTCACCTTGTATGAATATGTGTAGAGGTGGCAGATTCATTAAGACTTCCATTGCAGCTGTAGGAGTAGTTTTTATGGCCCCTGTAACACACAGGCAGGCCAGCCTTTGTGTGTTATTCAACAGCCTTATTGCTCCTACTTGCTGCGTCTTTGTCCACCACCCCACGGACCCATAAGTTATCATTGGTCGGACAACCTTTGTGTATAACCACAGGGTCATTTTTGGGTTGAGTCCCCAGTTCTTACCGCACAGTCTTCTACATCTGCCTAAAGACATGATAGCTTTCTGTGTGGTTTTCACTATGTGAGTATTCCAAGTGAGCCTATGATCAAAAAATATCCCTAGGTATTTTGTTTCTTTGGCAAATGGAATCTCTGTTTCTCCTAGCACTGGTGGTTTTAGGCCTTGCAGTGCTGTTTTTTTTGTAAAGTTGACAATTTGTGTTTTCTGAGCGTTGACCGTCAGTCTCTCTTGTTTACACCAGTTGTCTACCATATTTAGAGCTATCTGCATTCTTTCAGATATAACTCCAGCAAACTTACCTTTTACCACAATTACTATGTCATCGGCGTATCCTAGGCAATAAAAATCTTCCTTGGACAAATCGTTGAGGAGATCGTCTACTAAGGTTGCCCAAAGTAGTGGTGAGAGAACTCCCCCCTGTGGGCATCCTCCACCTGCTCTTGCTTTGATGGTAGCTTGACCCAGAGTGGATATTACTATCCTGTTCTCCAGGGCGGCCTTTATCCATCTGCATATCACAGCAGGTGTGCCTCGTCTACTCATTGCGTTTATCAGTGAGTTGGTAGTAACATTATTGAATGCTCCCTCGATGTCTAGAAACGCGGCCATTGCTATTTCTTTGTCTTCCATTGACTTTGAAATAAGCCTATTCAGATCATCCAACGCTGAGTCCGTAGATTTTCCAGGTTGGTATGCGTATTGACGATTACTTAGAGGGTTGTCTTTTAGCACTTCGTCTCTTATGTACCTGTCCAACAGCCTTTCTAGCGTTTTCAGTAGAAAGGAGGACAAGCTTATTGGTCTATAAGACTTTGGTGTTAGGTCTGATATTTTACCTACTTTAGGTAGATATATGACTTTAACTTTTTGCCATATTTCCGGTATTACCCCCCATGCCAGGCTGGCTTTGAGGATCTTACTTAAATGCGGTATCAGTATTTCCATACCCATCTGCAAGAGTATGGGATATATACCATCGGTCCCTGGGGACTTATATGGCAGGAATTTATTTATTGCCCATCTAATTCTGTTCGGTCTTGTGACTTCTGTGGCTATTTCCCAATCTATTGGCCGTGGCCTACTTGGCCTATGGTCTTGATTGCTTTGCCTAACAGAGTCGTTCAGAATAGTTGAGGCCGGAAAGTGGACATTTATTAGTTCCTCAAGACTCTCCTCTTTGGTTTCTGTGTAAGTGCCATTAGCTTTCTTAATGAAACCTACTTCTTTTATGGTTGATCCATCCTTTGCCAGGACTTTATGGATTCGAGAGCACGCCGGGACATCTCTAATTTCCTCGCAAAACTTTTTCCATGAATTCCTTTTGGCTTTTCGTATTTCTTTATTGTATAGCGTGAGCTTATACCTGTAGGTATCCCAGTCTTGGGTACTTTTGGCTTTGTTAAATAGGCTTCGAACTTCCGATCTCAGCTTCTTTAATCCATTGTTCCACCAGACTGTACTGTTACCCGTACTCTTTCTTGTTTTTTCCGGACAGTTTTCTTGGTAGGCCGCCATTATGGCTTCGCTTACCTTTTCCGCTGCCGAGTTTATGGCCTTTACGCCCTTAACCAGTTCTATACCTCCTTCTAAATTCCTACCGAGGGACTCTCTGTATCCTACCCAGTTGGTATCTCTGGGGTTTCGGTATTTGAGTTCTGAAGGAAATACATTAAGATCAAATCGTATATGTCTGTGATCCGAGCAAGACGGTTCATCAGACACATGCCAATTTGTTATGCTTTCACTTATTTTGCCTGTGCAGAGTGTTAAATCTAAAACTTCTCTACGCGCTTTAGTGACAAACGTAGGTTTATTTCCTATATTAGATATTATTAAACCCTCAGATAAGATGAAATTTAAAATAGACTCACCTCTTATGTTGATGTTACTGCTACCCCATATGGTATGGTGTCCGTTAGCATCGCATCCAATTATAAGCTGTAATCCTTTTCCCAAGCAATATGCAACTACGTCGCTTATAATGCTTGGTGGACTTTGAGCTTCATCACCCGGGAAGTAGGCTGAGCATACCACTAGCCTTCTCTCTCCCTCTTCCGTGGCAATTGTTAGAATACCTGTAACAACATCATTGGTGCAGAGCACCGGTATCAGTGTACAATCTACTCTATTACTGTGAATTATGCACGCTCTTGGCCTTATAGCGTTAGGAGTGCATAAAACTTTACCTTGTTTGGTTGATAAGCCAGCAATCTTCTCGCCTATCCTCCAGGGTTCCTGCAGGAGGGCCATGTCAATGCCTTCTTGTTCCATTCTTCTACACAGCGTTGCCGAGGCAGCTTTTGCGTGTTGTAGATTGGCCTGCAGAATCCTTATTTCTCTCTTCATTATGAAGAGATGGCCGGATCAGTGGACTTCCCTTCCTCAGTGGGTACCGTACGCTCTGGGACAGGTGTCCTTGTGAGCGGGTTGGTTCCACTTGTGGAAGGTTGTTCCTCTTCCTGAACCTCCATATCTGAAGAAGGTTCCCCTACATTGGAGCTAGTTGCTTCCGGCTTCTTCTCCAATACCTTTGCTTTCCCTTCCTTGAGTCGGAATGTTAACTTTCCTATCCCAAAGAAGGGCGTCATTTGAAGCTTTTGGAGCTCTTCTCTGGATTCATGATCCATTGAGAAGGTCCATAAAACTCCCTTGTCTGTTGGTTTCCTTCCCCAGACAGTCCATAGTTGCGTCTTGAGCCCATGGTTACCTATCCTCAGTCTACTAAGGATCCTTTTGGACTCAAGTCGTTCCCCGTCCTCGTCTGGTACGAAGACGACGCATGCGCAGGGCTTGGGTATTTCCTCCCCCTCCATTGCAATGAGAGATGCACCCTCCCAAGGCTTTAGAGTTGGAATAATCTCCTTTGCCCACCTCGCACTTGTGTCATCCGCACAGATTAGTTCCAGGAAGCCCGGTCTATGCGTGCTCTTCAGGAAGCGAACCTGGGGTCCTCCTTCCGGAATTGCATCATAGGCGGCCAGGATGGTTTTTTGGACTGCCTTAAGCTTGTCCGGATCCATCCTAACCTGCGGGAATCCTGTAGGTGCTGCCGCAACTTTTACTGCAGCGGCAGCTTCACTGAAAGTCACACCGTCGGTTTTTGGCCTTTTCCCTTTGCGTTGGCTTTCGGGAGGCGTGCTCGCATCTGACCTTGGTCTTTTTGACTTATTGGTCGTGGTTGGCTTTGTTGTTGCCATTGCCTTTTTCGGCTTTGACGGTACGTCCTCTGCCTTTTCAGCGGCTCTTGTAAAATTGGCCTTGATTACGGCCCTTTTGGCCTTGATGTAATCTTGGCCTTGTTTTACCAGCTTGCTGACTTTGGCTTTAGATATACCAGATAGCTTTGCAGCCTGTATTTCTTCATCTGTCATAAGTTCCACGTCTTCCAACGTTGTGACCCTGACAGATTTAGAAGTTCCTTGCCTTTCAGCTTGGGAAGTTTCTTTTGAGTTTCCTTGCCTTTCAGCTTGAGGATTCTCTCCAGAAGTTCCCTGCCCTACAGCTTTAGGAACCTTTTCTTTTCTAGCCTCCGAGGTCCCTGGCCTATCAGCCTTGGGTTCTCTTTGGCTTTGGTCTTTGACTTTATGTTTCTTTTTATTTTTTACCATAATAGTCCCACGAGTAGCTAGGGAAAATTAGTCAACCCCAGCAGAGCCCCGCATACTGGAGTAAGGTCTAAGTACGATGGGGTGCGACCTGGTGCCCCAAAGGAACCGTATGAGACAGCTATAACCCTAGTGCCATCCAGCTCTCGCCACGGTGTCTTACAGCTTAGCTTGGGGAGAGTTTATTGACCATTCCGGTCTAGATCCACTGAGTTCGGTTTCAACAGGACCACCACGGGAAGGATGCAATCCAAGATCACATACTCCCAATCATTGTTGAGAGTACCCAGCGGTCTTGGAACGGATTATAGAGGTGCAATGTACTAATACGCTCTGTGCAAAACCCGTTCCCTGGGGTAGCTCCTTTTCCGTTCAGCTTTACGCCGATTGAAAAAGGAACCAGAGCCCTAGGTCCTATATGGTACCCATACTAGAGTGAATTATGGTTCATAATTCACGCTTTTGCATTTAAATAGCATATGTCGCTATGACAACACAACAATCAAAACATTCCGGCATAAGGTGATTAGAGATGGGGGTACAATATGAAATAAACTATTAAATCTGCGTATTTTTTTAGGAAATTCGTTTCTGAAATATATCGTATCGATAAAATATCGAAATTTTTAGTATTGATACTTTTCATAACGATATTTCCTAATATTGATATTTTTAAAACAATACTGTTTGCGGGCACTTTCATTCGCTTTTCTTGAGCTTATGAGTAAATACCCCGTGTATTTATCAATATTTTATTGGTGATAAAGATGACAGATTGTACAGTAATTAAATTGACAGGTTTTTATTTTCTGTCCAAATCCGCCCTCTACGACTAAAAATAATATAAATCATTAACATGCTCCCCCCTTTGAAATATTAAAATTTCAAAATATTTAATGTCTGTTGAGTCAGTCTATAGGTAGAAGCGACACCTTCACAATAGCCCGTTTCACTATTCCAGTCCTTGTTTTTACACTGATTGCTCGTATAATTCCGTTCTTGCCGGGATGAACTTACGTACGTTGTTTTCGTGAAGAAGTACTAAGGCTCCTAACTTAAGCTCGTGCTTCTGATTGAATTGCCATTTTGTGCGCTGTTGCAGATGATGCAAATATTCTTTGACCCAGCGAGACCAAAAATGCTGGCCCATTTTTTAAAGATGTTGGTACCGCTTGATACGATTGATTGGTGTACCTATTCGTTAGATCTTGTTCCGGTAGTGCCGTAAGTGGATGTCCTATTAAGAAGTGCGCTAGCGTGATAGTTTCTAGGTCGTTCGGATCCGGAGACAGCGGGAATAAAGGTCGGGAATTCATAATCGCCTCGATTTGAGTTATTAGAGCGCTTTCAGACTAGGATACTGTATCTGAGATACGCGTATCCAAGATACAGAAAATACATGTGTTTAAATGTAGGTATTCACACTGTATTCATCACGGCATACAGTATCGCGATAAGTACTAAATTTCTGAATCTCGTCCCTTCAGCCACCGGCGACAGTATCCGGTGTGAAGTTGGTAGCTCATTTGCCGAACACTGCCGAACGATCAGTGACGTCGTTAATATTTTGACTACGTAGAGAATAATGAAGTAGCTAAAAACGACAACACAAGTAGGAATCTTGGGAATTTACAAAATATTCAGCCGGAAGAAAAATCATTTAGAGATGGTCAAAGGGGTAGAATCAGTCATTTATATTGGATACATGTAATTTCCATAGAAAAAAAATTATTGGCAATTCGAAATTTATAGTTGAATGAAAATTCCAGTCTAAAGGAAAATCATTTTGTGAAACTGCAAGGGGTGGTTTTTGGTTATTTATTTTAGGAATATGTTTTTGACTGTGAAAAAAAATGATGGAGCAACTTGAAATTCATAAACGAGTTTCCTAATTATAAATCAAATACTCCACTGATAGGAAAACTATTTAGCTAATCTCCAAGAGGTAGTTTTTGTTATTTATTTCAGAAAAATGTCATTTTTACTGCGGAGGAAAAGACGGAGCAACTCAAGATTCATAAACAAGTTTCCTAATAATAATTCAAATACTCCACTAGAAGGAAAATGACTTAGCTAATCTCCAAGGGGTAGTTTTTGTTATTTATTTCAGAAATATGTCATTTTGACGCTGAAGAAAATGACTGTGCAAATTGAGATTCATAAACAAGTTTTCTAATGATGAATCAAATACTCCACTAAAAGGAAAATGATTTAGCTAGTCTACAAGGGGTGGGTTTTGTAATTTATTTCAGAAATATATCATTTTGACTTGAGATCTATAGGCAAGTATCTTAATGATGAATCGATCTACTATATTAATTAAAACCACTCTTTATTTAAGAAAATTTTGAAGAGATGGCAACGTAGCTGCACGTGCAGTCAAGACTTCGAAACAACCAGTCATCAACTGCAGTATTCATCGTAATATAACGAAATAATCGAAGTATACTCCGTTGGACGATTTTCGCAGAAAAAATTCTACGGTCTTGAGGGTGTTCGGGGGGGTTGTGTTGTGGTTCGGCTTATAATCCATTAGTATCATTCAGTGTCGGGTGTTAATTTTGTTTTAAAGAAATATTTAATAAAATATCTATTTCTTGGTTGAGTGAGTTTAGTGAATTGTTATAGGTATTTATAGGAAAGTGTAGGTGATCTAGTGTAGAAAGGTATCATTAATATAATACCTTTTTGATGGTGTAGTGGTTAGGTCGCGTAAGTGAATTGATATTAATATAATATTCATTTGTTCGTAGACGTTGGGGTGAGTTTTATAATATAATTAATTAGAATGGCATTTTGGAGACCATTTGAAACAACAGTCCAAGATGATGCGCGGGATTATTGAATTGTGGATTTAAATATAAGAAGTTAGATAATCGAATGGTAATAATGGAATGGAAAAAACGAATAAATAAAGATAAGATTTCAGACAACAACGACGGAAAAGGCGATGGACATGGTAATGAACAAAAAATAATGAAAACAACAGTAAGAAACACAAAATATAAAAAAAGAGTAAAGACTTAGTTATGGGAAGCTGGAATGTAAGAGGGACGTTCTCGCCAGGAAGCCTTATAAACCTTGTAAATGTCTTTCTTAATTATAGCATAGATGTGTTGGCGTTACAAGAAACTGAACAGTTGGGAACAGAAATAACAGAAGTCGGCAAAGTAACCTTTTTCAAAAGTGGTGGAATTAACAGAATGCTAGGAACCGGGTTTATGGTACAAAAAAAAATTAGAAATCAAGTTATGGCCTTCGAACCAGTATCAGAACGAATGTGCGTATTACGTTTAAAAGGAAGAAACCGAAATATCAGCATTATAAACCTACACGCCCCATCTGAAGAAAAAGAAGATATTGAAAAAGATCTGTTTTATGAATTAGTAGAAAATGAATATAATAAATTACCCAATTATGATATTAAAATTGTTTTAGGGGACTACAATGCAAAAATAGGGAAGGAAGCTATGTACATTCCGACAATAGGTCTATTTAGTAAACACAATGTAACAAACGATAACGGACAAAGAACAATAAGTTTTGCTGCAGAAAGAGATATGGTAGTAAGAAGTACACAGTTTCAACATAAAGAAATTTACAAAGGGACGTGGATATCTCCTGACCAGCAAACAATTAACCAAATAGATCATGTTTTAATAGGAAAACGACATATGAAGTTCATAACAAGTATAAGAAGTATGAGAGGAGCAGATGCGGACACTGATCATTTCTTGCTAAAAGTAAGTTGCAAAATGGATGTTACAGAAATTGTGAAAAATAATAAAAATAGAGCTAAAGGAAGGAAGTACGACACAAACGGTTTGGAAAACGAAATGGTAAGAAGAAAATACGAAGTAGAGATCAATAAAGGACTCACAGATATATCGCAACTAACAGAGTCAGGAGAAAAATGGGATAAGATAAAACGAGCAATAAAAGAAGCGAATAAAAATATCTTACCGAAGAAGGAGGCAAAGAACAAAACCAAACACTGGTTTGACGAAGAGTGTAAAAAATTAGAGGAACAGAAAAGTAAAACAAGACAACTGTTATTAAGAAATCACGACGATGATGTTAAAAACGAATACAAAAAATTGAGGAAATATTTAAAAGCAGTATGTAGACGGAAAAAAAGGGAAGCAAGCGGTGGAGAAAAAACTCAGAAATGTAGAAGAAAATTTCAATAATAGAGACTTTAAAATTTTTTATCAAGAAACAAAGAGAATAAGATCAGGATATCAAGGAAAAAATATTTATTACAAAACTAAGGGAGGACAGCTAGTCTCAGAACCTACAGAAGTTGTACAAAGATGGAAGGAACATTTTAATGAGTTACTCAATAAAGAAGAGTGCGATCAGTATCCGAACAACGATGAAAGATATAAAGATTTCGATGAGGAGGTAGAAGAGCCTACAAGGCAAGAAGTAGAAGAAGTTGTAAAGTATCTCAAAAATAACAAAGCCCCAGGAGAAAATGAAATAACAGCAGAAATGATTAACGGAGGAGGCGCAAAACTTATAAGTGAAATATACGAGCTTATAAAACATATTTGGCACCCTGAAAAAATACCAGAGGAGTGGAATATAGCTCTGATAAGCCCTCTGTACAAAAAAGGAGATAGAACAAACTGTGACAACTACAGAGGTATTGCTTTATTAGATACAGTTTATAAAATCCTGGCAAGACTAATGAGAGCTCGATTGAATAAATACGCTGAGAATATACTAGGGGAGTACCAAGCAGGGTTTAGGAGCAACCGGTCGGTAACAGACCAGGTTTTCACTTTAAAGGAAATTCAAATGACCTGCTATGAGTATAAAACGGAATTACATGCTCTATTCATGGATTTTAAGCAGGCGTATGATACAGTTAGCAGAGACCAACTTTTCGAAGCTATGAAATGGTTAGGAGTACCAGGCAAATTGATCAGGTTAACAAAAATGACTCTTTTGAACACAGGTAACAAAATAACTTGGAATGGGTACAAATCAACGGTCTTCAGGGTCGGAAATGGTGTAAGGCAAGGGGATCCGTTATCAACTGTTTTATTTAACTTAGCACTCGAAGCCATTATGAGAAGATCTAAAGTAAAAACAGATGGTACAATCTATAATAACGAACATCAGTACATTGCGTATGCAGACGACTTGACAGTATTGGCAAAATCAAAGAAAGAGCTCACTAAAATTACAAGAAATCTTGCAGAACAAGCAAACATTTTAGGACTGCAAATTAATCAAGAAAAAACAAAATATATGGTCCTTGGAGATACTGGAAGTATTGGCGAAAATCTGATAGTAAAAACGAGAAGGGAAATGGACTACAGTTTCCAAAGGGTACATGAATTTATTTATTTGGGAGTACTAATATCTAGCAATGCACACGAAGAACAAGAAATACAGTCAAGAATCACGAAAGGTAACAGAAAATTTGGAATGCTCCAGTCACTGATGAAATCAAAATACTATTCAAGAAAGATGAAGATAAGAATATATAATACCATTATAAAACCCACTGTAACATACGAAAGTGAAACATGGATTCTAACAAAAAAACAGGAAGAAAAGCTGGGAGCGTAAAATTCTTAGAGCAATCTTTGGTGGAATAAAAACACCTGAAGGCTGGAGAAGGAGAATGAATGAAGAAATAGACGTGTTATATGGAGAATCAAAGATTACATCAAGAATAAAAACATACAGGTTAAGGTGGTTGGGACACGTAGAAAGATTAAACAAATAAATAATGACAAAAATGGCTCTTTACAGGACTCTTATTGGCAAAAGAAGAAGAGGGCGGCCTAGAAAAAGATGGTTTGAAAGTGTGGTGTCTGATATAAATAAACTGAAAATACTAAACTGGAAACAGAAAGCTAAGAATAGAGAGGAGTGGCGAAAAATAACTGCCCTGGGTCTACAAGGCCTGTAGAGCATATATTATATATAATAATGGAATCTCGGCGTATCGCTGAACTTAGACAGGAGTATTTGCGCAAAATAAAAGGGTACCGTGATTCAAATAGAACTATAATTTATTTAGACGAAACTTGGTTTGATACGCATGATGGTTGTCAAGTGTTTATTCATTTATTTGTTATTCAAACAATCCTTACGGTTTTATTACATGAATAAATATATAAAATAAAATACATTTTAACTTAATATGTAAGAAAATAGTAGTAATGGTAATTATATTATAATTAAAACTGTATGAGGATATACACCCACCTTTAAAATATGGTTGGGTTGACGATACAAAAAACTGTTCTCTAGATACTACGTGTTCTAGATCTAGAGGAAAACGCGTTATTATTGTATTACAAATTTTATGAATTTTGTATGCAGGTTAATTTTTTTCATTCAAATTGATATAGTAGATTAACATTATTTCACAGTATTCGAATTTATAAAAAATGTATATGCACGCCATTGGGCGGCTTTTTCCTTCAAAGGGATTAAAAATATGGGTCATCACATTAACTTTGGAAGAACTATACCAGCTTTGGGTTACCAACTTCACACCGATCGTACCCATCTACTTTCTGAATTGAACTAAACAAAACTGCAACTGTTTCTCTGATGTAAAACGACAGAAAACAAAAACTAGACAGCAACTAATTTTTGTCTGATTAGTGTGAACAGTTTTATCGTTAAAAACAGTTGAGTTTTTGTTTTTTGAAATAGCAACTCACTAATCGGTTTGGTGTAAAACCGCCATAACAACCATACGTACTAATAGTAATAATTTAACAGTTTTTCGTAATTTTGGACTAAACGTATAGATAGCGTATTGTGAAAGCTGGACTAAACATTCAGGGGCCGCTGAATGGAATATTTCATTTCGAATCAGGAAAGATGCCTGTTTATTTTCAGTGATTATGTTACTAAACGCTATTAGATGTAATTAACTGTCGACACTTCGTATTTGTGAGTCTATTTTCCAAATAAATCTACCTGCAGAACCATAGACAAATTATTTCTCTATGTGCAGAATAGATGAATGTTTTTGAAGGTCATTTGTAATAACTACTAATTAGTATGTGAAGAGCGAAAACGTTTTAGCATTGTATTTTCCTTGCATTTATCAAGTATAATCTTGTTGTAATTGCGTGAATTATAGTTTTCATAACTTTCTTGAATTTTGGATAATTTTGCTATAATTCTACTTATTATAAATAGTGGCTGTTTTAAAACGAGCCTCGTCGGTGTTGAAATTATTGTTTTGCCAGAGTTTGTACTTACAAAATTCGTAACAATTCATTCATCCAAAAGTCAAAACCCGATAGTTACCTATAGAAGGAGCTGTTACCGATTCTATTACGAATTCATCTCGGTGATAAAGATTATATATAAATGTGTTCATCTATATTGTCCAGCAGAAGAAGGTTCCCTTTTAATATTTTTAATGAAAAACTTATACGTATTAACATCATTTGTGGAAAATAATTTCGGTAGATAGGTAGTGATTGGAAAATGACCGTGTTCTTCAACCACTTTACCCACACGCCTTTTTATGTCTAAGCGTGAGGAGCGCTGCACGAACTCGTTGTCTTTACAGCACTTAGACTGTAGCAGTTGCTGATGTTTGGTAGCTCAAAAAGGTATTGGAGTATAAGGCTAAAAGACATTCGCCACTATGAAAAAACTTTTATTTAGCAACTACCATAGGTCGTAAAGCTACAGTAATTGCTGCCTTATTGACTTCTGTTGCTTGAAATTAAGACACTTTCAGATTAATAGCTTATAATAAACTATGGAGAACACTCGACTACAAAATGTTAGTCTCAAAACTTGCCCTGCGCCCAAATACAGTAAATGTTACTTAAAACGTAGATTGAACAAAATAAATACTCACTAACAGAATTTGTTGACTTTCGTTTTTGAAAAAAATGCAGTGACACACCCTGACATTTCTCGAAAAGGTCAGGTCGGCAGTTGGTTGGTTTACTAATTAGTTCTGAAAGATCATCGATTCTAAGAATCGAATAATGATCTTCCACTGGTTTGAGAATACAGTTCTCGAACATATTGGGCCCCTTGAAACTTGAAAGTTTCAAAACGCTCGATAAATGGGACTGAAATAACTTCAGGGAATCTTTGTTAGCGTGTCAACGTCGCACGGTAAAAATTAGAAAGTGAGAAAGGGAATTTAATGCATTTTATAACTTTTCTAAAATTTAGCAGTTCCGATTGGAAACTACATTCTAGTTACCAATGGAAACTACTAAGAAAATGTAAACAACAAGGCAGTTCATATAACTTACAAGCCTATGTTGAATAGCAGTCACTTATCACCGAGAAGTGACTCATCAGACTCAGGAAAAGGGACTATTTTAGAGATGGCTCTGGTGTATATACCAGTTGCCGTTTTAACTTTTACTACCCTCACTTTCCCATCAGGCCCCGGCATCGTTTCGACTATTCTTCCTGTAGACCACTGTAGGGGGGGTAACATATCCTCTTTAAGAAGAACTAGAGAATCAATTTTCAGATTAGGGAAAGATTTAAGTATTCAGTCGACCAGCGACGCCAAAAGTGTTGTTGTAACTTTGTACACTGTTGCCATAGTGACAAACGATTTTCAGGGATGGTACTATTATCTTTTTCCGGGAAGGAAGTTAAGCTAGCGCCGATCAGAAAATGACCTGGGGTCAAACATTCCAAGTCAGAAGGGTCATTAGATAATGGTGATATAGGTCTGCTATTTAAAATTGCCTCTATTTGAGCTAGAATTGTAGAGAACTCTTCATATGCTAATTTGGAGTCTCCAAGAATTTTTGACATTAGCTTTTTATTCCGCTTTCCCATATACCTCCAAAATGTGGCGCTCGAGGAGGAATGAATTTCCATTCGATTTTCGAATGCGATAAAAATTTTTGAATGGAATCAATATTATTTTGATTTTTGAAGAATAATTCTAAATCTCTTATGCCCGGTTGCAAGAACGCTTATTAAAAATGATGAATGATTAACGGCTAATCAATGAAATAATAACTCGTTAATTCTTCAAATCAACCATCAATAACACAATCAAAATGCAACGGATAGGTACCTGCAATGATGAACAATTAATCGACCATTATTTTTTTCGTGAAATCGGGCTCCCATTGATGGTTCATAATTTTTTAATCAACCATCATGTGATGAGAGATTTGATTAGCGTTCTTGCAACCGGGCATTGAAGTGTTATCAGCGCCCTGGAAATTGGTGTCGTTGTCGGAATAAATTTTAGTAGGTTTACCACGGCGGGAAATGAACCGTTTAATGGTCAAGATAAAGGCTTCAGTGGATAAAGAAGTTACAGCTTCGATGTGAATAGCTTTGGTGACAAAACATACAAAAAGCGCTATATAGCATTTCATCAAAGGAGCTTTACGTAGTTTGGAAGATTTTATGAGAAATAGCCCTCCAAAGTCCAGTCCTGTTTTTTGAAACGGTCGAGCAGGGATGACTCTATCTCGTGGAAGGTCTGCCATAATCTGTGTACATGGCTTAGTTGAAAAACGAAAACACTTATGACAGTTTCGAATGACAGTTATATTTTTTGACGGCAGAAGTAATGGATATTTTTGGTTAAAAGAAATGTCAGCGTTAGCAAGACGTCCACCGACTTGAAGCATTCCATTATCGTCTAAAAAAGGTCTCAGCTTATTTATTTGCTTATCAGATAGAATTTTATTCTGTTTAATCTCATCAATTTCCTTTTGAAATTGAGTTTGCTGTAGGGTCTTAATTATAAAGATTTCAGAATTGCTCAATTCGGATACTGTCAATTATTTGCGCTAGTGCCACGCGACACCAAATCAGCGGGATTATCGATAGTA
The DNA here is from genome assembly GCA_949126875.1 of Lochmaea capreae. Classification (NCBI taxonomy): domain Eukaryota; kingdom Metazoa; phylum Arthropoda; class Insecta; order Coleoptera; family Chrysomelidae; genus Lochmaea; species Lochmaea capreae. Next base: position 10,335,005 of record OX421404.1, on the reverse strand, counting down.
TTTACATACCTCCATGAATGATCTTTAGTTATAGCTTGAATTTTGGCAACCCTGTTCCACAAATACTGTCCAACGGCTGGGTTCACCATTGCACCAGCATAAAGCGATCTGGCTGTCGGACCAGAGATTTACAGAAATAATATTAATCTTTGTTTGAAAGTTTTTATAAATTTTGTCTACTAGATTAGACAGTAGGAGCATGGCTGATAATTCCATCCGAGGAAGTGTAATTGTGGTGGAAACGGGTGATACACGAGATTTTGCCGAAATTAAATTACAGGAAACAGAATTGTCAGAATAAATGGTTCGTAAATACACGCATGCGCCAAAAGTTTTTAGACTTGCGTCTGAGAAACCGTGCATTTCGATGAGAATAATAGATTTGTCCAAAAAAATTAATCCTGGGATAGTTAATTGAGATAGTTTGGGAAGGTTGTTTACGAAGGTATTCCATTTTTCCAGTATGACTGGATCTGATATCTCCGTGTCCCAGTCAAGTTTAGCTTCCCATAATTGTTTGACCATAAGTTTTCCAGACAATATTATAGGATTATAAAGCCCAAGAGGATCAAAACATCGCGCTATGGTTGAGAGAATGTTCCTCTTGGTTGCGGGAGATATTGAAAAGGTAGTGGGGACAGAAATGTTCAAATTATCAGAAGCTGGGATCCAATTTAGGCCTAGGACTTTATTTTGAGAATTGTCTAAATCAAGACTAATACATTTTTCAGGATTTTGTAAGGAAGAAAAATTGTTTGAATCAGAAATTTCAGCAAGAACGTTTGAGTTATTTGAGGCCCACTTGTGTAAATTGAACCCGTGATTTCCTAATACAATTTTTAATTCTTGAATTAATTTTATCAATTCATGTTCAGAATTTGTGCCTGAAATTACATCATCCATGTAAGTTTCGGATGTAAGGGCGTTTGCCGCTAAAGAGAAATTGGAACTATTGTTATTTGCAATCTCTTGCAATACTCTTGTCGCTACAAACGGAGAGAAATTGCAACCATAAGTAAGGGTTATTAACTCAATGCACTGCAGGGACTGTTGAGGATTTTCTCGCCATAATATATTTTGTAAGAAACAGTGTTCTGTGTTTATAGAAATTCGACGAAACATTTTTTGTACGCCAGAAGTTATCGCAAACTTATTTAGCCTGAAACGGCAAAGAATATCGAATAGATCTGGTTGCACATGGTATCCTTTTAAAGTTATGTCATTTAAAGAAACGACTGTTGAGGTAGGGCAACTAGAATCAAAGACAACACGAAGTTTTGTAGATGTACTTTGTTCGCGAATTAAGCACAAGTGTTGGATAAAATATTTTAATTCGTTTATTGAATTAGTGGGGTTAAGAGGGACATATTTTGTTTGCATGTCCTAAGTTTACATATTCAGAAATGAATTTACTATATTCAGAAAATAATTCTGGATTTTTATGGATTCTATTTTCGAGAGAGAGAAAGCGCCTTTCAGCGATCAGAAATGATTCACCGAGTTTATGGTGTTCTTTTTCAGATTTCAACGGGAAGTTCACTTAGAACCTGCCGTTTTCCAGAATTTGTGTGGAATTTTGAAAAATAGTTTCCGCTAATTCGTCGTCAGACGAGAGAATTCTCTTAGAAGGAATTTCCTCCTGTTCCCAAAATTTAGAAAGAGATGAACTTAGCTCTTTGTTTGATATAGAAATGTGATTACAGCTTGTAAACACGGAATCATTATTTTGAAAATTCACGGAATTAAAAGAAGCACTGTTTGGAATAGTTCCAGCGATTATCCAGCCTAAGCTAGTATTTTGTAAACTAGGTAATTTCTTACCGAGATCTATGATATCTGGTGTAAGGAGTTTGTAATATAAATCGGCCCCAACTAGAATGTGAATCTCCGATGGTATGTTAAATTCTGGATTGGCTAGAATAATATCAGTAGGCAGACGTAGCTGGCTTACGTTAATTTTTACTTGTGGTAATTTACAAGTAATTTTTGGCAATACTGCCCAAGGTATTTCAAAGTGTTTGATCGGATTGGAATGTGGAAAGAATTTTAAATGAACCATTTTATTTGTGGTTGATACTGTTTGCGATATGCCGGAAATTTGCAGTGTTTTTTCAAACGTTTTCAATTGTAATTTATTTACCAGTTCTTGTGAAACAAATGAATTTTGGGAACCGTTGTCTAGCAGAATAGTGGTTTTAAATGGGTTATTGTGAGAGTCATACATAATTATTTTAGCCGTAGCTAAAAGCACGTGGCTTTCAGTGGATAGAGCAGATAAGGATTGTGTTTGTATGGTAGATGTGTTTGAATTATTATCTCGTGAGTTTTCGTTGGTTTCAGCATTATCATAATTCCTCTGTGGTCTAGAGGAATTTTGTCGATTTGCAGTAGCCTGGTGAGAATGTAAATTTTCGTCAATTTGACGATTTGAGTTATTATTTCGATTATTTATCGAATTAGTGTGAGGACGTTGACCATTTGTCGTATGTACATTGGAGTGATTAGGGGCCATCCATAAAGTACGTCACACGAATTTTAGGACTTTTGAACCCCTCCCCCGTCCTTGTCACAGGTTGTCACATTTTTATAACCCCCCCCCTCCTGATGTGATGTCACACATTTTTTAAATTTATGTATGTATTTAAAAATAATCGAGAGAAAACAGCTATTTTCATTTTTTACTTTGCATGATAGATTATCGCATAGCGAGAATGCTAAATTATTAATAAATATAGATCAATTTCGTAAATTTTTAAAATTCTTAATTCACATCCAAACTTTGCGTTTTAGTATTTTAAATTTTAACATGTGATGTCACAAAAGTATTGACCCCCCCCCATGCCCCTTGTCACACGATGTCACACTTCGGTGATACCCTCCCTCCCCATTAACGTGTGACGTACTTTATGGATGGCCCCTTAGGTTGTGAGTTGTTATAACGGTTTTGAGAAATAGAACTATTATTATTATGTGCATTATCATTTGCACGGAAAGAGTCAGAATGCAGATAAGTATTTACAATCCCTTGTGAAGTGGCGACCTCCTAGACAGTTTTTACACAGGTTATTTGAATTTATGAATTTATATTTATCACTGATACATTTTTAACTGATTCACACGTATAGATACGATGTGAAGCATTTTTACAATAATAACAGTCTGATTGACTGTTTGTAGAAATCATAGAATTCGCGTGAGCAGTTGTTTTCGAATATTTAGGACTAAACTTTTGTTTAGTATCATTTGAATTAGAAGTAGAAGCTTGAATATTTTGAGTGCGCTCTAGAATACCACTACGTTGTTTCAAAAAATCGAAAATATCCTCAAGGGACGGGGTTTCACCCTGTTTTTTACTTTGTTCAAACAATTTACGAGTTGGTAGATCTACTTTTTTATCTATCTAGAAAATCAGAATAGAAGTATCTATAGCTATTTGGAAATTATCATCACAAAGTTCTAGATCGTCTATCAATTGCAAGGGCTCGTTAGAAAGAGAAACTTTTAAATATAGCAATTTTTTGATATTTGTTAAACTATTGTTAGAAATGAACAGATTTTCGAAGAGTTGAATGAATGACGGCCACTCTGACGTCTTACCTTTAAATTTAGGCAAAGAAATATCAGGTAACTTGATGTCGATATTACAATTATTATTAGTTTGAATCCGAGAGTTTGAATTTTTGTTCGATGTCAATTCGTCAATTATTCTAGATAGTTCAGAATTAGTGGTGAAGTATTTTTTCTCAACAACGTCTATGTCTTCGTTATCTGATACTTCATCCTGGGAGTTTTCAATAAGCATTTCAATTTGACTTTGAATATTTTCATATTGTAAGAAATATTTTTCAAGCTTGTCTCGTCTGTTTATACATTCATTTATAAATGCAGTTTCATTTGTAATAGTGAATTGAGAAGTTACTCAGTTGTTTATTCTGGTAATAGAAGATTTCACAGATTTTCTCTGTATTTTCAAATTTTCCAGAGACATTTTTGAAGGGAAATTTCACTTGCAATTGTACGAAATAGAATAAATTGGAATTTAAGGATTGGAACTTGAAAATATACTAAATTGAGTTCTTCTAATATTTGGAAAACTTCAATGAACTAGCACTATATTGACTTTTTAAACACACAATGCACTTGGGAAGATTAAAGGTTTGATCCTACCTTGAATACTGGACGTTACTGCTGCCTAGGGACACAGGAACTTGAATATCTTGAAGGAAGTTGAATTTTCTATGACAATTGCATATAATCTCGAAGAACAGTATGAAGAAAGGCTCTGTAAATACCTTTTTTTGCTATCCGGCTCGAAGGACCACAAAGATGATTGGAAAATGACCGTGTTCTTCAACCACTTTACCCATATGCCTTTTTATGTCTAAGCGTGAGGAGCGCTGCACGAACTCGTTGTCTTTACAGCACTTAGACTGTAGCAGTTGCTGATGTTTGGTAGCTCAAAAAGGTATTGGAGTATAAGGCTAAAAGACATTCGCCACTATGAAAAAACTTTTATTTAGCAACTACCATAGGTCGTAAAGCTACAGTAATTGCTGCCTTATTGACTTCTGTTGCTTGAAATTAAGACACTTTCAGATTAATAGCTTATAATAAACTATGGAGAACACTCGACTACAAAATGTTAGTCTCAAAACTTGCCCTGCGCCCAAATACAGTAAATGTTACTTAAAACGTAGATTGAACAAAATAAATACTCACTAACAGAATTTGTTGACTTTCGTTTTTGAAAAAAATGCAGTGACACACCCTGACATTTCTCGAAAAGGTCAGGTCGGCAGTTGGTTGGTTTACTAATTAGTTCTGAAAGATCATCGATTCTAAGAATCGAATAATGATCTTCCACTGGTTTGAGAATACAGTTCTCGAACAGGTAGCGAACGGAATAATGTAAAATACGAAATAAATTTCGCTTTAACTTAACGCCAATATGCGATTGATTGAAAAGAAAAACTCACAGCAGGTAGACGTTAATCTAATAACAATAACACCATGTATCTTTTCTATTTGAAACATCCGCCAATTAGATGAAATAAACTAAAGCGAATAAGGTGGGGCACCCTGTATGTTTCAACAGTTTAATTTTACAAAATAAATTTAATTTATGTTTTATTAGTGTCTATAAATTTTACCTACTACCTATATGAATCCATTATTGTTACTTTTATTTTAAATCCGAACTTCTTTTAAGATGAGTGATAGATACTTACCTAATTGATTTTAATGAAAAATTTGGTAAATGTAGAAATACCTAATTATTGTATTTGAATTTTCATTATTGTCACAAAGTCAGCTTTCCTATATTCTCTATTATATTCCATTAGCTAGGGTTACACATTACATGAAAACAATGGTGGAATGCTCGTATGTAACTGTTTTACATAAAAAGGTAAAATTTTATAGTTTGGTTGGTGATAGGTAGGTACATACAGAAATTTTTATTTAACCTTGATGCATGAGTAGAAATGTATTTTATTAAGGGTCGGTCAGTAGCATCTCGCGTACGCAAGTATTTGAAAGCTTCTGAAGGTCCCAAATTTCACCGGAATTTAACTTAAACCGCCACCTCTCAGTATGTATGCGTCTCTTTTACACTCATTAGGTTGATGAGACTATTTATTTTTTTAGACAATGATAATACACAGTTTATCTTTTAAACTTGAATATAGGTACCACATTTTTGAAAGTCACGAGTAAAACTAAAATACCTGAAACGACTAATAATCTTACAAGGGTTATTTACATCTGCCTGGGGTACAAAAGAAGATCAAGATCTCTCTAAGCCTAGGGAAACATGCCACTGTCTTTCAGGCAGAGGTAATGGCAGTGCAATGCTGTGCAGAAGAGTTGATGAGACGGAAGGTGGATAACCAAAGAATCGTCATCTACTCCGACAGCCAGGCGGCACTAAGGCGATAAGCTCACATCGGACAACGTCAAATCTGGTGTGGGAGTGTCGCAAGGCCCTCAACAGACTAGGCAGTCATAATAGAGTGACCCTAGCCTGGGTACCAGGTCACCAAGGAATAAAAGGCAATGAAAAGGCTGATGAATTAGCCAAGCAGGGAGCTACTGAGGTCATGATAGGGCCAGAACCTTCCTGTGGAATTGCAAAAAACCTCACTAAGGAGAGTATCCACCAATGGATAAACAATCAGGCGCTGTGCTGGTGGCATGAAACCCCAGGACAAAGGCACGCTAAACTATTCCTTAAAAGCCCTTCGGCCAAACTGTCACGCGACCTACTATGTCAAAGTCAAGAAACGACGAGGATGATGGTGGGAATGCTGACCGGACATTGTAGGCTGAGCAAGCATATGCACGCGATTGGCCTAGCAGATGACAGCCTATGTAGGTTTTGCCAGGAAGAAGACGAAACCATATTATATAGACAAGAATAGTAGGCAAGTAGGGTCACTCGATGTCTATCTCACTCGGTCTCCGTCTCCATCTTTTCTGGTATCCTGAAGCTCCTAATCGAGCGATAGACAGATACCGAGTGTCTTTTGTATTTGAAGGTACGAGCGGAGTTATTAGTATACCGGCTGGACTGTCTTTGTAGTGAATTATTTAATTATTATTACGTTATATTTTTTATTGGGAAGAAAATGCCACGAGTGTGTTGTGTGGACGGTTGTAGGAGTAGAGATGGGGAAAAAATATCTTCCTTCAGATTTCCCAAGGATGAAACTAGGTAAAGTTTACAACATTATTTAGCAATGGATATTAGTCATTTTGTTATAGATAGCAGTGTAGTAGATGTTGTTTGTTTCAAAATAAAATATCACCCAAAAATTTTTTAAGATGTCAACGTTGGAAACAAGCCTTAGGTTTTATTGATTGTCACAGGTAAGCCAATTTGGAGGCTGAACAATGCAACAAAAAATTAAGAGTTTGCGATAGACACTTTGCACAAGAAAATTATATGCGCAGTAATAGCAGGACAAATCTACAATATGATGCAGTTCCCTCCTTGAATTTAATAAAAAATAGTAAGTTGCCAAAATTTTTGGTACATGAACAATACTTTTGATAATTGGATTTTGTTTTGTATATTTATAGTAGGTATTCCAAATAATTTGCAAATTTTTTAGCTGACGGTAAAACTTTCAAAGAAGTACCTAGCAGTTCAAACCGATTTTAACACATTGCTGCCCAATGAAGGTAATTATTATTCTACTGAACGGTGTGTTTTCGATATAATAAATATATTATGTAGTATGTATGTATGTATTTTATGGCAAAGGTATATGTTTTTCAGTCGATATGAAAAATCAAGATGTTTATGTCCAAACAGAAGGCGAATCTTTTTCAGAAAATGTTAAAAGTGGAAACGATGTTTCTACTCAAGCTTCTGTGGTTACCAGAGGTATTTATGTTGTTTTTTAATCAAACATTTTTTATTTTTATGTCTATTATAATTTCGTGGTTAGTACTTACTCATTTGAAGTGTCGGCGAAACTTTCATCATTTAAAGAATTTTTTATTTGTTTTAGATAAATACTTACAGACATCAATGATGGTTAAGGTCAATACTCCTCGAAAACAAGTGTTGAGAGAGGAGATAAAGTGTTTGAAAAAATCTGCTGTGGCTGCTCAATGTTCAAGACAGTTGGAAACTGGAATATCGTTTGAAGATATTTCCAAATATTTGGAAACTAATTACTCAGAAGAGGCCTGCATACTTCTGAAGTCTCAGATAAGCTTATTAAATAAATCACCTAAAGGTTGTAGGTACACAGACGACTTTAAGAAGTTTGCTTTGAGCGTTTACTTTTTAGGACCTAAAGCATACAAAAATTTCCTACTTTGTACCGGTTACCTTCCAAAAGCGCACGCTTAACCGCTTTACCCGTTGTTGGGCAGTAAACCCAGGCTTTAACGAATTTATTTTCCGCCTTATTGATCTTAAGTCTCGACTATTAACTGATAAAGAGAAAGATTGCATTATTTGTCTCGATGAGATGTCATTGAAAACTCATTTATTTTATGATTTGTCGAAGGATAAAATAGTAGGCTTCCAAGAATCACTTTCATCGGAAAACGAATCCGAACCAGCAACGAGTGCATTAGTTGTTATGGCACGGGGTGTATCAAGCAGCTGGAAACAACCGCTTGCCTACTTCTTTTACAAATCAACGGCGCCTTCAAATGAAATAAAAGACATTTTGTTTGAAACAGTTAGAAAATTACGTGATATCGGTCTAAATGTGCTAGGTGTAGTGTCCGATCAGGGTTCTAACTTCCAAAAATTAGTTAAAAGCTGCCTTAAATTGAGCACAGGCAATGTTTTTTTCCACGTAGATAATATCATGCTTGTTTACTTTTTTGATGTGCCACACTTACTTAAATCTACTAGGAACAATTTTTTTTCTTACTGGTTTGAGATACCAGAAGGAACTACCAATAAGATGTATTTGGACACATTTTACAATTATGAAAAAAAAAGGAATTCAGACTCTGTCCAAAATTAACTGACGAACATATGTTTCCAAATAATTTTCAGAAAATGAAAGTAAAATATGCTTCCCAGATTTTTAGTCATTCTGTTGCAGTTGCCCTTAACACATATGTTGATTTTAAAGTTTTGCCTGCAGATGCCAAAGATAACTGCTAGATTCATTAAAACAATGAACGATTTATTAAATTCGTACCATTTGAATAATTTCAATGCATTTATGGGTACCCAAAAACAGTTTCAGCTATTGGAAGAATTTGAAACTTTACTGAAAAATTTGCATGTGGTAAACAGTGAAGGAAAAAATTTTACTAATAAAATGAAATTTATATTTGGTTTGCAGCTTACAATACAATCAGTTAAAGCCCTTTGGGATATACTAAAATCAAAAGGCTACACATTTTTACTGACAAGGAATTTGAACCAAGACTGTCTTGAAAACTTTTTTGGGCAAGTAAGAAACTGTTGTGGTAATTCAAGAAACCCTACGCCTATACAATTTTCTAGAGCATTCAAAAAATTGTTTACCCTGAAGTACTTTGACCATGTTGACGGCGCCAACTGCATTAATGACATTAATGAATTGTTATTGAATATTACTCCGGACTTAGCAGAAAACTGTAAAGATCTTATTTTACCGTCAATAGAACCATCAAATCCTTTAAAAGTTTTTACAACGGATTACAGGAATCTAAATAGTACAGCTGGCAACGCGTTAGTTTACGTTACTGGCTATTTATTAAAAAAATGTATGCAGCAACGTTCCTGCGACATATGTATTGCTTTCAATGATCAAAATACCTTAAGTAAAAAATCAACTATTTTTTCTCAGACAAAAGCCTATGTAAACAATACAAATTTTCCATTTGGTGGGCTCAATGTACTGTGATGAAATCCTACGTTCTACGTTTTCTTGTAATATATATATTATAATATTTCTTCTAGCTTATATTTTAAATACCACTATGTATAAACATTTCTTTAAAGGGAGACTGTATTAAGCTTTTAAAACAACGAGGGTCGATACAGGTACTTGCTATTAATAGATTTATCACTCGAAAGGGAAACTAAAATCTTAAATACATGTTTGAAAAAGATATTAAACAACATCAGAATAAAATGTACTTTTGAGTAAGACGAATCGTTTTATTTTTCTGCCGTTACAATTCAGAAGTGAGATCAGAATTTTTGTTGTTATTTTTTTTATAATATACCGCACGCCTTTGATTAAAGACATAATTATTATTAAAAACAATTTGCCAAAGATGAGCAGTGACTGTGAGAATACAAGTAGTGATAGTGATAACCGCGATGAATTGTCGAAACAACGGCCACACGTAGGCGCTGTCAGTTAGAAAGGAACTTTTCTACGGAGTGTTCATCAGACGATGAAAATATTCAAGTCGAAGCTAATCAGAGAAAAACTGCGAAGAAGCGCAGAATTGAAAAGCTTATAGCCACAATAGAGACTCAAACGTGGGACCATCTGGACTAAACAAGAACGTGGAAGACAGAAAACCCAGTGACTACAAGACTCCAAGCTTCGGTGGTGCCAGAGCCAAAACAAAAGAATGCAGTCATTGCGGAAGAAAAGGTCATATTAAGGAAAACTGTTGGCATTTAAATCCAGCCAAAGTACAACTATTACAAAGGCAAGTACCAAATTGTACTTATAATATTAATGTTTGTGTAAATAATATAAATTGCAAGGGCTACCTAGATACAGGTAGTCAAGTCAACGTAGCTAATACTTCTTTGATAAAAAAGCTAAATATTAAATTAAATCAATCGAATATTATTATTCAAAGTTTTGGGAATAACATTATATTTCCCGAAGGCATGAATTTTGTTGAATTTAAATTCAAAACTTTTTTTCATAAAATCGGCTTTACATTTTGTAGACGTAGATATATGGGCGCTATTGAAGTGATAATAGGTCAACCAATTATTAATCATAATGAGATAATGTTAAATATTCAAAACGGACAAGTTAATTTAAATAAAATAATTGATGTGAAAGATAGTCGTCCAGTAATATTAGAAAAAGATATCTCAATAAAGCCTCATTCTACCTCTTTAGTTCCCGTTAGTACAAATAGTAGTAAATGCCTACTTATTTCAGCAAAAACCTGTGATTTTTCAGAACATTATACCATTCCTACTTGTTTATTAAGCGAAACTAATCATTTTCTTAGCATTATTACCAACACAGGTCCGAATAAATTAAAATTGTATAAAGGGAGAATTTTAGCAAGGGGCCAAGACATACATTTTTCCGAAAATAAAGACGATTTTTTACAACCAGCCATACAATTTACATGGTCTTTAAATTTAACTGATGTTAAGGTAGATTTAAAAGTGTTAAAAGAACCTTATTTAACCCAATTTTATAATATGTTGAAACTATTTCAAGACTGTTTTGCTAAAAACAGTTCTGAATTAGGTTTTACAAATCTAATAGAATTTGAAATAAATTTAGAGAAAAATGAACCCATTTTCTACCGGCCATATCGATACTCGGAAAAAGAAAAAAAAATAATTCGTAACAAAGTTAAGGAAATGCTGGAAAACGGAATAGTAAGAAAGTCTTGGTCTAGTTATTCAAGTCCGGCAATTTTGGTTAAAAAGAAAAACGGTGATCATAGATTATGTATCGATTATAGAAAATTAAATTCTATAACAGTAAAGGACAGGTATCCTCTTCCACATATAGAAGACCAAATCGGTCGTCTTGCAGGACAACAGTATTTTACTAGTTTGGACATGACACAATAAGGGTAGGTACTACCAAATACGTGTTGCATCAAATTCAATAGATAAAACGGCTTTTGTGACGCAGGACGGACAATACGAATTTTTACGGATGCCCTTCGGATTATCGAATGCTCCAGCGACTTTTCAAAGGTTATTAAACCATTTATTCTCCGATCTGTGTCACAAAAATGTAAGTGTTTACTTAGATGATATATTAATTTCATCCAAGACAGTAGAGCTAGGAAGGCCTTAAAATGCTAGAAATCGTTTTGAAGTTGTTAAAAACGGCAAATTTAAAATTGAATATAGAAAAATGTTTCTTCTTTGAAACTAGTATCGATTATCTTGGATAAGAAATAGATGCAAAGGGAATGCGTCCAGGATCACATAAAATTATGGCCGTTTCAAATTTTCCAGTACCTAAAAATTTGCATCAATTAAGACAGTTTCTTGGTTTGAGCTCATATTTTAGGAAGTTCGTCAAGGATCATGCGCTAATAGTAGCTCCATTGACGAATCTCTTAAAAAAATCAGTACCATGGAAGTGGTCATCTATAGAGGAAAATTCATTTAATGAAATAAAAAAACAATTAACATCAAGGCCAGTACTTTGTATATATGATCCAAATTTAGAAACTGAATTACATACAGATGCCAGTAGCAAGGGTATTACAAAAACATGGGGAAAACTTTAAACCTGTGATGTATTATAGTCGTATGACACCTAAAGATGAAATGCTATAATATCATTCTTATGAGCTGGAAACCCTTGCTATAGTGGAATCGATTAGACGATTTAAAATTTATTTAACCGGGATACATTTTGTAATTGTAACTGATTGCGCAGCTGTTCGGTCTACTTTTACAAAACGTGATATGTTACCACGTGTAGCACGATGGTGGCTAACCATCCAAGACTTCGATTTTGAAATTAAACATAAGCCAGGAAATAAAATGAAGCATGTAGACGCTCTAAGTCGTAATGTATCCAGCATTATTTGTTCTGATGACTGGTTTTTATGCGTTCAGTACCAAGATGACACTATAAAAACAATTTATAATAAATTATCTCAAAAAAATTGTGATCAGCAATTAAAAGCTTTATACACTATTAAAAATAATAGATTATATCGTATAACAGCAGATAAAAATGAAAAACTAGTTATACCAAAATTCGCTAGGTTCAATATATTAAGAAAATATTATCATGATGATGTTGGACACATTGGGTATCGTAAATGTGACGCACTAGTTAAAAGTAAATTTTGGTTTAAGGGTATGACGCGCTTTATTAAAAAAATATGTGTATTCCTGCATTGATTGTGCCTATAAAAAGACCAATATGGAAAAAAGTCAGGATTCTTGCATTCTATTGGATAAGCCCACTGAACCCTTGCATACCTGGCACATTGATCATTTGGGTCCATATGTCAAAAGTCCTGGTGGTTTTTGTTATATTTTGATGATAGTTGATTATTTTTCAAAATTCTTATTTGCGCGACCAAAGAAGTGATATATATTTTGAAAGATCTCTTCAGTATGTTTACAGTTCCCAAACGAATTATTTCTGATCGCGGTAAAGCCTTTACTAGTATAAAATTTAAAGATTTTTCAACAAAATATCAATTTAAACATATTTTAAATGCTATCTCTTCACCCAGATCTAATGGTCAAGTGGAAAGGTACAATTTGACTCTTAAATCGGCTATTAATGCTAGTGTTAATGATGAAAACGAATGGCATTTCGTGCTTCCAGACGCAGTATGGAGTATAAACAATACTGTAAACGTAAGCACAGGTTTTACTCCGTGCAAACTTATGTTCGGTTTTGAATCCCCAAAACATGTGGATTTGGAAAACACAACACAACACACAAAGTCAGATAAAATAAATGAACGAAAAATAGCCAAAACAAACATGGATAAACAAGCTAAGAAAATGAAAATATTAAATTCGACAAAAAAAGAAAAATAGCGGTTTCTTACTCAGTTGGTGATCTGGTATTGTGGAGCGGCAGTGGAAATTCGCAAATAGAAGTTACAAAAAAAACGCCCATTAAATTTGGGGGGCCTTATAAAATTACTAAAGTTAAGGGTAATGATCGTTACGAAATTTCTTCATTGAAGGGCATGAAAGGTTATAAAAAGTATAAGGCCACGACAGTACCGGCTGACCAGCTGAGAAAATTCAAATCATGCGTAATACTCGAAGACGAATCAGACAGTAGTGTTAACAGCACCGACGAATTATTAGATTTGTTGGAAAGTTAAATTAAGTACCTACCTATTCTAGATATTAAGCATGAAATACTATATGAGCTCTAAAGAGCATAAAATAAAATAAAATCCAAATCCAAAGTACCATAAACTAAAAAAAAAAAAATAATAATAATAATAAAAACGCTATATGAGCTCTAAAGAGCATAAAATAAAATCAAAATGGTCTTAACTACCATAAGCATAGAAAGAAAATATATATATAAACTCTATATTTGTATGAGCTCTAAAGAGCATAAAAAAAAGAGTTTTAATCAACCTAAACAAAAAAAATATTGAAATTTAAGTGCAGCCTACGGTTAAAAAAAAATCTAACCTAACTTCATTTACACTAAGCTTCAACTACTTTATTCTGTTTTGATTGTAGGTCTCGGAATCAAAAAGTAACTGAAAAGAAGACGAGGACGTCTAATAATCATCAGGATGGCCGAATGTGATGAAATCCTACGTTCTACGTTTTCTTGTAATATATATATTATAATATTTCTTCTAGCTTATATTTTAAATACCACTATGTATAAACATTTCTTTAAAGGGAGACTGTATTAAGCTTTTAAAACAACGAGGGTCGATACAGGTACTTGCTATTAATAGATTTATCACTCGAAAGGGAAACTAAAATCTTAAATACATGTTTGAAAAAGATATTAAACAACATCAGAATAAAATGTACTTTTGAGTAAGACGAATCGTTTTATTTTTCTGCCGTTACAGTACCTAATCTGAATTTTGTTGAGTATGTTACCCAACTTGAAAATATATTTGTAGCTAACTTCAATAAGTTAGCATGTAATAATTGTATCGGAGCGACATTGAAAGATCTTTTCAAAAACGTACCATTTACGCATCCTTGTGAAAATTTTCCTTCAAGTTATTTCTTATACAAGAGTGCGTTTATACTATACAATTAAATTCGCAAATCGTGACTTAAAAATTAAAAAATCCTATAAACCTAATAATAAATTACAAATATTACAAAATTTGTAATTATTAGGTACTTACTTTTTGTTTTGCTTTATTTTATAAGTTTGGCTTAGGATTTCATTTTTTTACTAAATGCAATTATTCAGCATTGTTTTTATATGCAAAACCAATTCTAAAGTATGTAGAATCTGGTATAATTTTAAATGACCAAATACTTGTTTATGTTCTCTATTTTTATATTATAAGATATATTATATTTGTACATTTTTGACGAATTATTTTATTTATATAATGTAGTAAAAACTATTCTAATGAATGATTCTAGTTTATTTCTCATAATTAAATGCAATTAAATACATAGCAAAACAACATCGTTTTTTTAAATAAATTTTCCAGCCTAACGTACATTTTTATCAGCCCCTGTACCAAACACTCAATTTATAAATCAACAAGATATGAAGATAGTAGCTCGCGCGACCCCTGTATGTACGACACACGTGTGTTTTTACGATCGTTTTTCGGCAAGTCTTTAGCAGCGCTACATGAAAGAGCCGACGAGGAGTGACCCTACTATTCATTTGTCTATATACTATGACGAAACCGCGGAGCACATACTTTGTGAGTGCGAAGGCCTAGTAAGGGTGCGGTTTCACCTATTCGGAGAAGAAAAACCGAGGGCAGAGTGCTACGCACGGGAGGCGGTATCCAGGCTAATAAGTCTAACTAAAAGAATAAAGCTAGATATCGAGCTCTAAGGATAGGGGGGACCACAATAGATCTGCAAAGGTCGCAGTGGGATAGGACAGAGAGCCACTCCATTTCTAATCTAATCTACATCTGCCTTTGAAAGACGATACCCTATCATGATCCTATCATAGCACATGTTTATATTCTACCCTTAAATAAGACCATTTGAAACCATAAGTATTTACATTCTTCTTTTATTAGAGAGCCATGTTTTCTTAAAATATTTATGGCATAGTATTCCAAATTGATAGATTATTTTTGTATACAATCAGATTTATTTAAAGTTTCATCTTTTACACTGGTGAATCAATTTTTTAGTACATACCTATTTAATTTATAGCTTTCATAAATAAGTTAGGGTACCAATTTTAATTTAGTATTTTGTTGTTGTTACTTCAAGAAAAATAAAATATTATTTCATTTATTTTCTTTCTTCAAGAAATTACAGATATCCTCAAACTATCCATACTATCCGAAATTCACTTAAAACTACAGAATGTCATAAGTTTACCACATCGCTGTCAAGTAAATTTCATTAAAGTAACCAGGAAACTAATATAAATACGTGTAGCATGCAGAATGGAGAACATGAAAAACCTGTAGCCAATCTATTTCTTAACAAAATTAAACAAAATACCTATGTCTTGTAAAATCATTTTAATCATCATAATAAAGCGATATAGAAATAAAAAATCAGCCATTTAAAGAAACTTAAAAAACATCAATTTCCGCCTCTCAATCTCAATACCAAGTGAAGGGTGGATTCTTTTTGAATGTTATAATCGGAAAGAGTTCTTCCGTCTTCCAATTGTTTGCCAGCAAAGATCAAACGTTGCTGATCTGGTGGGATACCTTCCTTATCTTGGATTTTAGCCTTGACGTTTTCAATGGTATCGGATGGTTCGACTTCCAAGGTAATGGTCTTACCGGTCAAGGTCTTGACGAAGATCTGCATACCACCTCTCAATCTCAACACCAAGTGGAGAGTGGATTCTTTTTGGATGTTATAATCGGAAAGAGTTCTACCGTCTTCTAATTGTTTGCCAGCAAAGATCAAACGTTGCTGATCTGGTGGGATACCTTCCTTATCTTGGATTTTAGCCTTGACGTTTTCAATGGTATCGGATGGTTCGACTTCCAGGGTAATGGTCTTACCGGTCAAGGTCTTGACGAAGATCTGCATACCACCTCTCAATCTCAACACCAAGTGAAGAGTGGATTCTTTTTGGATGTTATAATCGGAAAGAGTTCTTCCGTCTTCCAATTGTTTGCCAGCAAAGATCAAACGTTGCTGATCTGGTGGGATACCTTCCTTATCTTGGATTTTAGCCTTGACGTTTTCAATGGTATCGGATGGTTCGACTTCCAAGGTAATGGTCTTACCGGTCAAGGTCTTGACGAAGATCTGCATACCACCTCTCAATCTCAACACCAAGTGAAGAGTGGATTCTTTTTGGATGTTATAATCGGAAAGAGTTCTACCGTCTTCTAATTGTTTGCCAGCAAAGATCAAACGTTGCTGATCTGGTGGGATACCTTCCTTATCTTGGATTTTAGCCTTCACGTTCTCAATGGTATCGGATGGTTCGACTTCTAAGGTAATGGTCTTGCCGGTCAAGGTCTTGACGAAGATCTGCATACCACCTCTCAATCTCAACACCAAGTGAAGAGTGGATTCTTTTTGGATGTTATAATCGGAAAGAGTTCTTCCGTCTTCCAATTGTTTGCCAGCAAAGATCAAACGTTGCTGATCTGGTGGGATACCTTCCTTATCTTGGATTTTAGCCTTGACGTTTTCAATGGTATCGGATGGTTCGACTTCCAAGGTAATGGTCTTACCGGTTAAGGTCTTGACGAAGATCTGCATACCACCTCTCAATCTCAACACCAAGTGGAGAGTGGATTCTTTTTGGATGTTATAATCGGAAAGAGTTCTACCGTCTTCTAATTGTTTGCCAGCAAAGATCAAACGTTGCTGATCTGGTGGGATACCTTCCTTATCTTGGATTTTAGCCTTGACGTTTTCAATGGTATCGGATGGTTCGACTTCCAAGGTAATGGTCTTACCGGTCAAGGTCTTGACGAAGATCTGCATACCCCCTCTCAATCTCAACACCAAGTGAAGAGTGGATTCTTTTTGGATGTTATAATCGGAAAGAGTTCTACCGTCTTCTAATTGTTTGCCAGCAAAGATCAAACGTTGCTGATCTGGTGGGATACCTTCCTTATCTTGGATTTTAGCCTTGACGTTTTCAATGGTATCGGATGGTTCGACTTCCAAGGTAATGGTCTTACCGGTCAAGGTCTTGACGAAGATTTGCATACCACCTCTCAATCTTAACACCAAGTGAAGAGTGGATTCTTTTTGGATGTTATAATCGGAAAGAGTTCTACCGTCTTCTAATTGTTTGCCAGCAAAGATCAAACGTTGCTGATCTGGTGGGATACCTTCCTTATCTTGGATTTTAGCCTTGACGTTTTCAATGGTATCGGATGGTTCGACTTCTAAGGTAATGGTCTTACCGGTCAAGGTCTTGACGAAGATCTGCATTCTGAAACAAAACAGAGCATTTCAAGTTTAAATTCAATTCAAGCATCTACAATTTATGTCCAATTAAGTGAAAAACTAAGTCTCAGTCGCCAAAGCGAACTTATAGAGAAATTTGAATGGTATAGAAGTTATTATTTCGAAGACACCATTCAAATACGACTTTTCACAACCCCCCATTCTTAAATTTTTCAATAGTACCCTGTAAATATTTTTGTAATTTGCATTCTCCATAATACAGGGTGTTCCTAAATTCATGCGACAAAATTTTCTCACCTCACCCCTTTCCGAGATATCACCCTTAAAAAGGGGTGACTAAAATTGAGTTTTTATTTTTTTTTCTAAAATTTCAATGAAGCTATAAACTTAACCACGAGTATTTTTTCAATATCCTTGTTACATTATACGGGCAATAGATCTTTTAGGTCTCAGTGAATGTTACCCCAAAAAATACATACATACATACATTATACGGGGGCGAAATTAGCAACCCTTACTTTATTTCATGTCAAAAAAATTTTATTGAGGGAGGGAAAAGAATTTAAGAATAAAAAAAATTTTCAAATAAAACAGGGATTTTAAGTTAAATTTCATTTCATAAAATTTAATCTCGAAAAAAAGTTTTGATACGAAATAAAGTAGGGGTTGCTAATACCACCCCCGTATAATGTAACAGCAAAATTGAAAAAATGCCCGTGGTTAGTCATTTGCGAGTGCACGAAAATTACAGAATTTCAAGTTTCTAGCTTTACTGAAATTTTAGAAAAAAAAATAAAAACTCAATTTTAGTCACCACCTTTTAAGGGTGATATCTCGGAAAGGGGTGTGCTGAGGAAATTTTGTTATAGAAAAGACCCATCTAATTTCATACAAGCAATCACCTCCTGAATTTTGTCGCATGAATTTAGAAACACCCTGTATATCTAACAATTTTTGGATTAAAATCGGTTAATAAGCTAGCTTTGATACATTGATCGTAGCAACAAGTTAATTCTACCACGTAGTATTTGGAAAATGGATGAGTCTAAAGGGAGCTCTAAATAGTCAAACGTTTCATTAGAATGTTTCGATTTGGAAACCGTTTATGATATAGGTGTTGTTCAACATTTCTTAGTTTTCAAACAAACTCCATAAATGAGTATCATGTAAATCTACACTAGCATTAATAAATAACATATATATTAAAATGGTATAGACAATTGACAGATAAACAGTACCCACTTATTTCTTTAGACCTATGTATCATGGCATCCTGAATTATCTCACATTAAAAAGCTATCTGTAAAAAACTCACTATTATAACAGATCAAACTTAAAAGTAATCCTGATCATCCTGGTAGGGGTATTGTAATATACAAACTCATTAAATTATTGTAGAGTTATCGGTCCTTAAAGTACAATTCAATCTGACATTTGAAGTCAATGAAAATGGCATTTGGAGGTTAAGTTATATACATACATACACGTAAGCTAATATTATTTCTTAATAATGTTACAGCTTACAGCATAGTGGCGCATTAGTTTACAAAATTATTTTAATTCGCAATTCGTTTTTTAAATGTCCGGGAGGCTTTCCTGATTATAAAAGTGTAAATGACATTTGATATATTATATTGTCGTTATTGTTCAAACAACGAATGATTAAAAATGCTGCCAAAAATGTTATAGAATCTGATATATAATTTTTAACGATTTTAAATAGTGGTTCATGTTTTCTATTTTTATATTGTAAAGTATACATATGGATTTGTTTTATTTGTACATTTTTGACGAATAATTAATTTTATTAGTCTTTGTAATCCCAAGGCAGAGCTTTATAAAATATACCTAAACCATAAAATTCTAGAGAAAATATGAATTTTCAACAATTCCAATAAATATGAAACATTTGAACAAAATATCCAAAATTTCCAAAACGGGAAGGTAAAATACCACATTTTTGATAAAATTACATAAGTATATAACTACGCAGTCATATTGGATTTTTGTGAAATACAAGCCTAGCCACTATCAGTGATATCAGACCATTGTCCACAGTACTAATAAGTAAGAAATAATGCTAATTTTAGTTGTTTGATTTAGAATAGTTATTTATGCAACAAGTGTGTAAAGTCACATGAGTCAAAAAAGGGACTTTACAAACGAATTGCATACAATATTTTTTCTACTACCGAAGATTTTATCAAAATACAGAAGTTTAATTAATTTTCTTTAAACAATAGTGTGTAACTAAGTTTAATTTTTCTTTAGAGGAAACTATAACGCTTTTATTGATTCCTAATAAAAAGAATAAGTATAAAATACCATCATAGTTTCCTAAAAATGTTCAATACTTAAATATAAATACTTTTGCTTACCCTAGGTATAGTCGGAAGATCTCAATTTAAATTTCAAATGTCAGATTCAATGCACGAAGAAATGTCAGTCACACTGCCAACTTATAGGTACATACTTACCTATGCACCCTTTATACCCAATAATAATTATTTACTAATAATTATTAGGTATGTACTTTACTGAATTCTATCTTTCAATCACTGATTTAAAAAAAAACTCAGATTTAATAATATCCGTTTATTATACCCACCAGTAATTTTGCACAATGGGTGTTTTAATCTGTATGCTCATAAATGATCATTCTAATTTCAAAATTTTGATTTTTTTTACCAATGTAGACTGCATGGGGATATTTTTGTTTCTACATATAACAATTTTTTACTTACAATGCTTTCAGTTGTTGTATTTGTTGCTAAGGATAAATTATCTTTGAAATATTATTAGATATGGTTTTGTAATTTTGTATTTCTTCAGTTTTTTTCAAGAAATATTAGTTGTAACGCCACAGAATATGATTATATAGTAGCAATGAAAACCTGCCCAACTGCATCTTATTAATTTACCATCCTATGTTGTAAATAATTTTATGAATTGAGTTATATAGTTAAAGTACCTATGTCAATTTTGGTTGAAATAAAATTATATCATTATTTTATTATGAAGGGAAGTTTTTTCTAGTTAGACAATCTGATAACATTAACATGGTGATGTTAAAACTGAAAATAACTGTTTCTAATAATTCCAAATTTGTTTAAATAAGTTATGTAAATTATGGAAAGATATTAATATTTCAATATTGACATATCCTGGAGATATCCTGCACTCATACTCTTGTAACTTTATAGAAATAGAAAATAAATAGCAAAGAAAATAGATTTCTTTCAATCGACAAACCCTTTCCTTTCTATTCTGTTACAGAGTTCACTTGCTGGATATCTTTTTTCCCATTTAAGATAGGTATAACTTGCAATCACCTAGGTAAACAAGGAAAACTATATCTGCTGATCTTTACAGTTTATTAGTGGAGAGCTCCCTAGATTTATCTGTTCAATGATGACTAAACATTGTGGGTTTCTTAAGTGTCTCCTAGTTTCTAATACATCAAGGAAATGTAGTTCTTGTTTCTTATCACAAACATGTAGTACTTTTAGTTTTGTGTTAGGTGTCAAGTAGATGTTTTGTGTGATGGGATTTATCAGGTAGGTTTAATTGGTATGCTCATTAGTGTTTATTGTGTTTAATATTAAAATTTCTACTAGTTTGATCTATATAGACAGCATTACATTCTGGAAATTTAAGTTTATGTATCCCAGACTTTTTTAATGAGGATATTTTTGTTTTTCTTTTACATTAATTTAAAAGAAATTGAATAGATGAGGCTTTTACTTGATGCAGATCCATACTAAGCGATGAAATTGTTGTTGAAGATATTAACTTTGAAATATTACCAGCATATGTGATGGTTTTGGTTTTTGTATTTCTTTTAGTTTTTTTCAGGAAATATTTTTCCTCTTTTTTATGAATTCTGTAAATTGAAAAATCAAGTATAGGTATTATTGACTTTGAATTTTTAAATCAAGAAAATTAATTAAGTTATTTTGTTCAACTTCTAATATAAATTTAATTTTTGGGTGTAAATTATTAATATGTCATTGTCATTCACACAAAAGGAAAAATATTATCAGGATATCCCTATAGGGCTAATAATACCTAAGATTTAATATTTGTAATATAACTTTTTTTGGTATTCTTATATATATACCTATTTGGTCTAGACAAAATATTAAACATCAGGTAGGCATCACATCAAATGTAATTTCTGTCATTCTGATGATCATATTATGTCAATATCAAAATAATTATTAATATCTTGGAATTCTCATAAGTTTTCCATTAAATAGTGGAATTAATTAGAAACAGTTAGATTCATTTATAACAGTAGCATTACAATCTAATAATATTATATAAATAACAGCTGTATTCTCTATAAAACTATTCTTAAGCTAATGAGGTCAAATGAAAACTGTTCTTATTTATTAGAACAATTAAAGTATGGTACTTAGATTGATATATAGGGTAAGTACCTATTCTAGAAAAATAGACATGTTGGCTCTATCAATGAGTTTTATTTAGGTTCACATTAAAGGCTAGATTAACAAATATTTCAACAATGTTCAAATATTGATTAAAATTGGGCGTCATCTACGTAGTAGACAAAGGATAAGAACACGTCATTACAATATGGAACCCCTGTGACAGCTGTCTGAATTATTTAATTATATTTGCAAAATTACAATTTCGTGTTTAACCAAAACCAGCTGTTGTTTCATAAAAAAACTATGTCAAATAAAAACAGTTTGTAGGCTCAACATAATTTACAGAATAAAAATAAGATAAGTTTTATATATCAACAAAAATATCTATATTAAATTCCTCCAAACAGATATTAAATACATCAACAGACGTTAAATTTGTACTCACCTGCTTTAAAGTCAAAAATCACAGGGTTTATACTTTTTTGTATAAAAGTTACTATTTGTATGCTTATGGATAATATCACTAATATCACACAACAATCAACAGTAAGTAGAAGTAGGCTATCTATGATCGACAATATTACGATTTGCGTTTTATATAGCTTCGGTTCCCCCACTTTCCGGCTCAGATGAAACTTTTCAGAACAAAGACAAACAATTTTGTTTGCATTTATCACTAAAATTTTATTCAAAATACCACATGCAATAGCTGAAAAAAAATTAAAATGATTCAATTTACAAGTTTGTCATTAAATCATACGTTAGTTTATGTAAAATTGCCAAAAATATGAAACTTAACAATTAGGGAAATTTTGTTTTTACTACATAAAGGTTTATCATCATGAAGCTAAAATAAATGTGTTGTGTTCTTTTTACAGTATTCTGTTCAGCTCTGTTGAGATAATTTTCAACCTGGAGCGGGTGACCAAAGTGAGCAGGAAATCCTAAAAAGAATGCGCAAACATAATAAGTGGAGGAAAGAGGAAAGTGTATTATAAAATGGTGATGCAACTATTGTTGTTTCCAAATAAGTGCTCACACATTTTGAAACCGCTTCAAAATAAATTAAGTTCTGGTTGTTTTCCTCATGGTTTGAGGCATAGAGAAATGTTATATGATTTTGTCTATGGTTTGAGGTTATGATCAACTGAACAGAACAAGTAATCAGAGCCGAGCCCCCTCTAGAGGTAGTTAGGGGCAAGGGGGAAGCGATAGTTCAGCTCTGTTCCAAACGAGCGCTTAAAAAGAATACGCAAAATCATTCAAGTGAACAGAGCAACTGAAATGCTCGAGCAAATTCTGTAAAACGAACACACCAATGATAATCCATAAGAGAAATGACAAACCTAAGTGATTATCTATGGATAGGACACACAAATAAATGAAGTTTCTATGCGGTGGATCCATGAACTCTAGTTCGATGGTTAAAATAATGAGTGGTTCGTTCCATTATCTATATAATAGTTTTCCGCTTAGTTAAATTATTATAAGTTGAGTATATTTCACTAAATTTCGTTGACAAGGATTTAATAATAAAAGTTAATAAATCCCCCTTTGTACAGCATACAGTAACAAATCCGTAGTCGGTAAAATTTAGATACTGAAACTAAATATTATATCACGAGCCAATTAATATTTCAGTTATCAAATAATTATACATTAAGCATTATCTTTTCGAAGAAACTAGTACGATACGATACTGTGCTATTGTTATCGGATTAACAACTACCAGCGTAGGTTTCCCTCTGGAATAAATCATGCTGGTATTAAAGTTAAAACGAAATACCTAGGTATCTTGGAGTGGAGTATACATCCTTGTCTCTTGTATCTTACCTATTCCTTTTGTAGTCTAGTTCAAAATAGATTGCGTAACTTATTCTGACACTAGTTTCCATTTTGTCACTGAGTGACCCATCTAGAACTTGCAAAGTTCAATTTCAATTAGTCTGAATGTCAGTTCATTTAGATAAAATACCTAATTATTTTATATTGACATCAGACGATTTTGTACTGCCATACTTTTTTTACTGTGACGATCTTGTGAATTTGTCATTTTTTGGCGATGCCCCTCCCTCCCTTGCTGTGAATGGATGTTTCTTCTTTCTCCACTATTTTGAGCTTTTTCGGGTGCCAGTTCAGTTTAGGCGGCAATGTCCTGTAAGGATCCCTGTTAAAACTCTTAGTGCAGTTTTACTTTTACTTATGCATTCATTTGACATCAACGGGTTGTAGTCAATCAGAATATTTGATTGTTTAATCCATACTAGATCTTTCCAATGGTCATCATCTCTTTTCTTCGCTTTGCCTATATCTTTCAATATTGCATTGGGGCTGATACCGTAAAAAGGTTCCGGCCACCAAAAGGGTCTTTCAGTCCCCCTCTTTGCTAGTTCATCTGCTATTTCGTTTCCTTCTACTCCACTGTGTCCCGGAATCCACAGTAAGGTGACTATATATTGTTCTCGCCTAGTTCATTGAGTTTGCCTAGGCTTTCCCACACCGTTTTGGAACTGATTATACAAGAGCTCAGTGCTTTAATGGCTGCTTGAGTAACCGACATTATGATAATCTTTTGCCTTCTATATCCTTTGTCAATATTGAACTGGACACACTTTCTTATGGCGTCAATTTCCGCTTGAAAGATACTTGGGGCTTTCCTAAGCTTTCAGAGTGTTTGGTTCCTGACCCGTACACTCGTATCCCAGTTCCTTCTATTGCTTTTGAGCCGTATGTGTACCATTGAATGGCATTCTTTCCAAGTCTGGTAATGGTATTTGGATCCCATTCCTCCTTGCTGCTTAATTCCGTAACGAATTTGTTTGAAAAGTTATACCTTTTCATCATACCATCTTGTGGAATGTCCCAGGTTTTCTGATTTCTAAGAAGTAAGGAGGTGTTTTTTTTAATTTTTCCATAGACTAGTTCTGCTACTCCACGCAATTTCTCCATAAGTGATGATTGGTCTCACTATGGCAGTGAACATCCAGTTCAGGATTTTTGGTTTACAACACAAATTTCTCTCTGTCAGATTCTTGCACACCGTTAGAGCTATTATTGCTTCCTATATATAATCTCATTTTCGTGTTTGTTCCACAGGAGATTACTGTCTAGAGTCAAACCTAGATACTTGACTTCTTGTCTCCATTCAAGCACGCTCCCATCAAGTTTAATGGTCTTGAGGTTCAGTTTTCTTTTCATAGTGAAGGCTATTAAGATGGTTTTGGTGGGGTTGATGAAGCCCCACTTACCTATACCAGCTATTTGAAAAGTTTAGACCCTTTGGTACGATGTCACAAAGAGTGTTTTCGAATTTTACCCTGACTGTTATGACAATATCATCAGAATATCCTTGACAGGATATTCCGGGGTCAGTCAAACCACACAGGAGTTCATCAACCGTCAGGCTCCACATTAATGGGGATGCTACTCCTCCCTGTGGACATCCTCTGGTTGTACAGATGGAGACGATGTTTTTGCTCCTCCTCGTATCTGCTACTCTAGTGGTTCCGACATCCAGTACTGTCTACTCCTCTTCTATTTAATGCTCTTTTGACTGCCTCAAAAGCGCCTTCTACATCTAAAAATGCGCATATTAGGGTTTCTTGGTTGTCTAGAGCACCTCGGATATCCTCCGCAAATGGTAGTAGAGCTATATTGGTGAGAAACTGAGCTCAAAAACTCAAGTAGTTTGTCTTTGTCGTATTGGAACTTAAGGCGGGAGTCACAGGACAATTCTATCAATTGTTCTTCTTCCACTGTCAAAAGTGTTGATGGTGAGGTCGACTGAAAAAGGTTTCTAGCCCAGTCATATTTCTCCAAATGTTTGCTCAATGATGACAAGTGCTGTAGAAATGTTTCTTACATTTGGCGACACAGTGAGCTACCTTGTAGGACGCGGGCATTGCTTTGGTCCGAACTGACGTTCTTGAAAGCAAATCCTTGGACTGATGTTTCAGTCCTCACAATTTTCTTAAAAGAAAGTCTTTCGGCTTATCTTGTAGATGGCTGCGAATTGTTTACAAATTACGTTTTAGTTTATTAGAAAGCATGCCTTCAGCTGTCATCACTTTGAGACAAACAGCACATTGAGGAAGTTCTACATTTCCTTTAGTCATGTATGTAAACCCAATATTCAAATACTGGTCGTCATATGGTCTATACTTTTTCCGTTTTTCAAAAGTTTCTTTACTGACAGCCAATTTATGTGGATCGCCTCACGAACTCCTTGTGATCATACACGCGCGCAGTTAGGGAAGCCCTAGTCTATATGGAGCACAGATTACCCATATGGAGACTGGATATCATGGTCTAGTCTCCATACTGGGTATCATGGAGACGATATCTCCACGCTTAAAAGCTGCGTTCGTTATTTGAGCCCGATCAATCTTTTTAGCCTGAACCGTTCGTTTATCACATCTAGAGGCAGGGGAGATTAATCTGAAATGTTCGGTAATTCCGCCAAGATCAGTCATCTGATGTAAATCTGTTATAGTTCATTTAAAAACCAGGAGGAGTAATTTGAAAAGCCTCACGCACACCACTAAAAGTTACCAGATTAGTTACTAAGGGGTGTGTTCCGAAATAGTCGTGTTCAAAATCTATGAAATATGCCTTGATTGACTTGACGGGGAAACTAGCCAATCGTAATTCGTAGGTAACCCTTAGACACTTAGGTACGTTTAATTATGAGGTATATTATATATCCGAGTATATATCCCAAAAACCTTGTGTCTCAATAGTTCTTTTGTACAAGTAAGTAGTGTATATTTCTATTACTATGTTTGGTTGGATATATCTAAGCCTATGAATCAGATTTTATACATCACATTTATCTAAATGATGAACTGAAACAATTTGATTTGTTAAAATCTACATTATATTAAAATTGAAAGTTTTAATATTAATATAATGTAGATCTTAACAAATCAAATTATTTCATTTCATCATTTAGTATGGATCTACATCAAGTAAAAGCCTCATCTATTCAATATTCAATCACATTTATCATATAAATTTGTATTGTGTATAACTTTGTGAAATAAATGAGGATCTTATACATTGAATTTGCACCTAGCACACACTATTATCCAGGAAATTATCAGAAGATTCTGTTTCATCTGAGCTTCCAGTGTTGGCAGAAATTATCAAAGGCTCTATCATGTCATCCGTTATTCCATGCAGTGTGGACATTTTTTGTTCTTCCTTAATGACATGCTGTATACATCTTGTGTATATTATCTCTGGTATACATTTCTGCCAATTTGTAGCAGTTACATTTTCAACTGCTCTCAATAATATGCCTTTGACATCTGCCAACTTGAAAGTTGTGTTTTTAGCTGCCACTTCATTCTTTATTTGTGCCCATATCAATTCAATGGGAGTTAATTCACAATGGTATGGTGGCAGACGTAATACAACTTTGTTGGATGCTTTTGCCATTTCATCGGAATATTTTGACCGACGAGAAAGATTAATCTGTGATGTTGTGAGGTTACATTGAAGTCACTAGATAAATCTGGTAGTGTTTTTCTTGATTTGATAATCTCTTGTGTTTATATACAATCATTTAATTTGTATTTGTCCATACTCCATGTTTTTGAGCTAGAAGTTAGTTTATATCTATGGTTGGTCGAGCCGATCGTTAAATAGCCTATTCTCAAACAGTGACATTTTTTGTCTCATGCGAGATTATACTTTTGTCAATCAAGAATGTATACAAAAAAGTACAATCTCGCATGCGACAAAATATGTCACTGTTTAAGAATATAGACCCCCAGATTAATCTGTGCATAGGTAACTAACTAACTAGTTATCTATGAATCTGTGATAACGTGACCAAAAATCCGTCGCCTCTGCGAAGCAAAGTGAACGTAGCTTGTGATTACTGATTATTATGTCGTTGTCATTTCTCATCACTTTTCAGTGCCACTGACAAGTGACAAGTGCCACTGTCACTGAGTTTATTGACAGGTTATTGGAAGGGTCAAGAAAAGCAACTATTCAAAAGAAAGTTTAATATTTTCACTCATGTAGAAACATTATTTATGTTCTGGGTCGGTTCCAGGGAAACTTGTAGTGATTATTTGTATATATTTGTGAAGTGCTTTTTACCAAAAGTTGAAATGGCTGGTACGAGTGATCGTCACCTGTATCCTAACAATGACACTAGTAGTGATACCGAAGACTACACAGATGATAGGAGAAGGAGGGTCTTCAAGAATAGATTAAGGTACTTTTTAAATTTTTTCTTAAAGATATAATTTATTGATTTGACGTGTTTTGCACAACAATATAAAATTCCAGTCAATATGTAATGCTGCATATATTTCCAACACGTACAGATCCAAATGCTTTATGCATATTTATGTTAAAATATTGCAGTAATGAACATATCGTAAAATGGGATTTCAAGAATAATTGGTAAATAGTTACTGTCTGGTCAAAACTATAGTTAATAAGGAAATTTAATATGAAATAGTATATCGTGATAGCTCCGACTTTTACAGAGATGATGGACCAAAAAATGATCCCAGTATTGTGGCATATGTTAGGTTTTATGATCAAAAATATTAGACAGGTTGTCTTATACTAACCTAACCTATCCCTTATCTATGGACAAGTTGTACCTATTAAAGTAACAAATTTTGGCAAACAGTAGTATGTATGTATATTGGGGTGACATTAACTGAAACCTAAGAGATCTATTGTGTCCCCTTTCTTCTACTTAGTTCCTGAAGGACTAGTAGTTTCTTTAGATGTACTTCCTTAAGGAATTTTTGGATAGTAGAGGCTTTAGTTTAGGTAAGTCTACCTCCTCTATCTAGTAGTCTCCTAGGTATTGTGCCCTTAGATTATGTATTGTTATGCAATCCACAAGTATATGGATGAAGGTTTCCTTGATTGTAGTTTCCCAGGAGTATCTGTGATTGTCTAGATACATTTCTGCTTTATTGGTACTTGGGGTTCTCCCCAAGCTTTTGGAGTGTCCCAGTACCTTCTATTGCTTTTGAGCCATCTGTATATCTTTGAATGATGCTCTTTGGAAGTCTGGTAAAGGCATTGGGTTCCTTCTTGTTGCTTAATTTAGTATCTAATTTTATTGAAAAGTTCGAGGAAAAGTTATACTCTTTCAGTTCATCATACCATCTTGTGGCATGTTTCTGATTTCTAAAAAGCAATAAGGTGGTTTTTTTAATGTTCCTTCTCTACTTAATCTGTATCCAGTTCTTTTCACAACACTTTTCACCACAATATGTTATGTGTCAATTAAGTTCATAAACCATCTGCCAGAGCTTGAATTTTGATACTTGCAATTTTTTATTGTCAATCGATGTAGTGTAATTGCTTTTCTCACTATTTTTCAATTTCTAAAACTCACTGTATTTTTGGTATCTGATTTTACTATTTTATACATAAATTTAATATTATACTTTACACCTGTTTCTGATTAAGTATGATACATCTACTGAATATACACTTGGTAATTCCCCCAATATCAAACCCCTGAAACTTTGTTATATTTTGCTTTTATTTATGATAATTATAATAATAATAATCATGTATTCAAAATAATAAAAGGTTATATTGACCTAGATCTTTCAACCAATGTTTATAACTAGTATATCTAAGGTGAACCATATGTTGTCATAGAAAAAGTCCATTATGAAACTCGCACAAGTATAAAAATTTGTTGCACAACCCGAAAGGATGTGCAGCATCATCTTAAGCTTGTTGTACAGTATGTTATTAATTTTGTTGCGAGTTTCTTTTTCAACCATTTCACTAACATCTTCATATTCACAGTATTGTGATAATCAGCCAAATTTAACTAAAATAAGAGATCCGGTTTATTAACAAAACCTTGCCTTCCATCTGCATGTATCTTTTTCCTTCATCGGTATGTTTTTATGTATTATACTTTCACCCAAGTAAATTCTTTTTTGTTACTAATAGTAGACAGACTGTCCAAATATACAAATGAATTGCTTAAAGCTGGTGTAATTTGTCTACTATAATTTTATTCTTTTGTGAACTACATTAGCTCTTTCACACAAAACCTTCTTATAATCTTCCTTTTGAATGTAAACTCTGTCTCAAAACTCTCCAAAGATGATCTGGTAATTTAAGATTTCTAATCTTGAATCTAACGAGAAATTTTCTTTGGATGTTGGCACCATTTATATTTTTCAAAATGTATTTCAATGTTTCCATTTTTTGCACTTGTCAATACTGACTACAGTTTTGTTTCACAATACACAGTTGTAGCTAGTAGCAATGGCCCTACATTGTCTTTCTCGGCAGTAAAATAAGCCTTGAAATAAGCTTGTACTGGATGGACACATAAGAATGCAAAGTACTGTATCTCAGAAAAAATGTATCACTAAAGTAGTCAAAAGAAAATCCTGGAAATTAATTTCAGTTTTCCAAAGTGCCGACAGCTGGCGTGGCCTCCAACGGAGACTGTTGAAGCGATTTTTCACTGAAGTTTTTTGTTCCACACTTTTTGACGTATCTATTAAAATGAAGTAGTAGGGTGTAATTTAATGATTTTTTTAAACAAACAGTACTTAATAATCCCTAAATTACAAAGCAGATTTTAACAAATTTGTTCTCGCTGCTCCATCAAACCTAATTTAAAAAAACGCTATTGTACTGGTAGGTATTTATTCCTATTTATTTGTTTTCTGCCAAAGAATTGATAATGAAATTTCATTGTTTTTTAATTTTTAAATAATATTACCTATTCTTGCTTAAAAAAAATTTATCTACGACCTCCTTTAAAATTAGGCATTTACAAACCAAAAAAAATGTGTGAAATCATACATACATACGTTAAAAAGCGTGCGTAAATGAACAACGCTTTTTATATGGGACTTTCATTATAACACCCAAAAGCGTGCGTAAATGACCAATGCTTTTTAAAAGGGGTTTTTTAGCATTGATAAGTTTTTATGTCACTTGAAAGCACATGTTTCACAATGTGTTCGTTATTTTAAATTTTTAGACTGCACACCCATATCATATGGTTTTATATCAAGCCTTAAATGACGAAAACATTGATCGACGGATAGATTATTGCCACTGGATGTTGGGCATGATATGTGAAAATAAAGATTTTTTATACGAAATCTTTGAACGGATGAGGACACTTTTAGAAGTGATGGAAACGTTAATATGCATTATTGGTCAGTCAACAATCCTCACTGGTTGCGCGATGTCCAATATCAAGGCCATTGGATTCTCAATGTGTGGTGTGCCATCCTGGGCAGAGCTATTATAGTTCCCTATTTTCTTCGATCAACCACTGTATTGGACTAGGTAGTCTATTTCCTTAGCCAACCCGATCCACAGAATTAATCTGTTTAGACCTCGGTTTAGACTTACACAGAACGAGAGACGACATGAAAATACGAATACAAGAGACCATTCTTAGCCAGTCAAGAGCAGCAATTCAAGCTGCTGAGTGTGATGGACACAGTTCGAGCATTTAAGGAGGCGTTTTATTTCAAACTAGGCTTATTATTCAAAAATTATAAAATCATGGATCTATTTCATTGATTCTTGGAAAAATACAAAATTTAAAATTTTATTTCTCCAATATTTTAGGCTAGAAATAAGATATCGAGATACTGTTTTCGCTAGCTTATTCAGGTATCTTTTCACTACATTTTTATGAAGAAAGTCATATTATTGCATTTAATTTTTAACAGATTTTTGAAATTTTCTGTTATAATATCAAAAACGCGCTCTACCGGCATAACTAAAAACCAGACATAGGTATCACGGATAATCTGGGTTTAATGGAGCAATAAATGCTTTTTCCGAGACCAAGTTTGTTAAAATCCGGAGTTACAGCTGTTAATTAAAAAAAAACATTAAATCACCCCTCACCTCTTCATTTTAATAGATAAGTCAAAAAGTGTCAAACAAAAAATACTCAAATAAAGCTTAGTTTTAAAAAGCATATATTTTTTTGGTAAATTTTCTAGGTATATTTCAGTGATTTCACTTTAAAAATATTATATGGTTGTTACTTCCCCTGTCGACCATTTTGTAAATCTGAAAATAATTTCCAGGATTTTCTTTTGGCCACTCCAGTCATAACATTTTTTACCGTAAGTGTGTCTCTACTACGAATAGTTTCCAAAATACAGCATTTTGCATTCTTATCTATCCACCCGGTACATTATACATGTTTGGCAAATATTTATCTTCCATGT
Organism: Lochmaea capreae; assembly: GCA_949126875.1. Lineage (NCBI taxonomy): Eukaryota > Metazoa > Arthropoda > Insecta > Coleoptera > Chrysomelidae > Lochmaea > Lochmaea capreae. Next base: position 10,302,687 of record OX421404.1, on the reverse strand, counting down.
GTAGAATCTCAACAGTGAGCACCTACATCTAAAGTATGTCTCGACATTTTAGCGGCTTAAAAATAATCTCTTTCAAATCCCTATCTGTACTAGACCATATTAATATAATTTCTACTCACTACAATGATACTCCAAGTTACTTTTCTAGAAATCAATTGGTGAAATTGCACACCACTCCTACATATCAATGCTGCATCAGTTAATGTTAATTGAGTTTGCTATTTTGGTGATAATTTCCACGTGGTTATAACTCTACTATTCTGTTTCATTTATGTAGTTACCTATTTATTTGCAATAGAAATGTTAACATAGTTTTCAAGTTTTGTTATTCAAATTGCTCAACTTTTTTTGCATAGTAAGTTATTTCGACAGTTTTCTCAATGTGTGGTTGGTGCCGAAACTGTCATCAATGTCAAATCAAAATCGTTTATCATAGCATTAATTAATTTCATGTGGAATTTCAAAAGGTTTCGCATTGCAACCTGCTCTGGTGTTAACAAAAATCGCAGCGACTTTCGAAGCTTTTTACATACCACCATATCAAATCAAGCTACTCTCTACAGATTTGCGATAAGTAGAGTTAACGCAAATAGAGAAAAGTTTCTACAGGCCGTCATAACCGAAAACGCCCGATTGCTTGGCAACTGATCACATGTTTAAGTCTCAGGGGTGTCCAGTAGACATCTAGTAGCAAAGAAGTCTGACTATACACAACATTTCAATGAAAACTATCCACCCCGCATAATTCTGAAGGCCTCACTTTTATGAAAAAACACGTCAAGAATCATATAAAGGGGGACGTCTTATTGTTCATATATAGACGTTACAACTTTAACCCCCTCCCCCTATAGTCACCCCTCTCAATTTTTTAAATGGAACACACTATAAATTATTGCATTGTTGGATTCTCCTCTACAACAGGATTACAAAAATGTATAATTCATAAGTGAAAAGTACATCATTTGGGAGTTACGGATAATTCCAATGTAAACTATGCATTTACTGCGGCACTAACTCTACTCAATTAAGTGAACGATGTTTTGCTTGGGAACAAAAATATAGAGACCGAAAAACTGGTATTTGACGTTTTTTAAAGTGTCAAGTGGAAGCTGCCGTTTTGTGAAAAATTACGTTAGAAGAACCACAGTCAATATCACAAATTTCTATTGCAGTGGGTGTTTCTCGCAACAGTATTTTCAGAATTTTACATAAACACAAATTCCATCCTTACAAAATTAAATTAGTCCAAGTGCTACATGAAGACGATTTCAACCGGCGTTGCACGACTCTCCAGCTTTATTGTACAATATCTGCTTTTCCGACAAATGTTCATTTGCATTAAATCAGGGTCGGGAACCTTTTATCAAATAGGTGCCCATGTGCAATTTTGAAACAAAGCCATAGTGCCACTATAAAAAACTGTATAATTTTTATACGAAGAAATAACGTATAAAATTGTTAAATGCAATAAGTAAGGTAAGGTAACTAATAAAATAGTGATCCACAATATTTTTAAAAATTTTAATCAAAAAGGAAACATTGCACATATTTTACGGTCAAACGAAATATATGTTTTCACCAGAGGACCCGACAGGCGTTTTTCTGTCTTGTATTATCATATCCTACAAATTTTGATAATTTCTTATTTTGATTAAAATATATCACACTGTTACATTTTTTGGGTAGAAAAATCTTATAGTGTCGTTAATTTTCTGATAGGAGAAATGGGTCAATCTCACTAACGCTGACTGTTTCATGTCCACCCTCATTATATAAAAAATAATAATTCCCTGTCATTCTGCTTGGGCTCTATTTACACTAAAAAAATGTTACCTATTTTAAATTTCGATAATCAATTGATCAACATTTGTTAGATTTTTTTTATTGCATAAATACTTCGAAAATCCTCACCTCCGTGATTGTTCTTATTTGTGTGTGATAGTATCAAATTGTCAAACATAATCATTTCAGTTCATACTATATTTTTAAAAATGGATCATCTATGAAGGAAAACAATTCATATAAAGGAATATAAATACCGTTTTTTCAAGACATTATTGGTTATATTTTTATATTTACCTAAATCGCTGTTCTTGATTTTATTTCTCACCTCCGTGAGATAACTTTTGGTTTAGATTTTTATTAATAGAGGTAGCATCGTTACCAATTTTGAAACGTTTAAATAATATCGTTGACAGTTTGTTTTATGTCAGTTTATGTTAGTACTTTGAAGGCAGCAGAATAATTTATAAGAAAGATAAAGTGTTGTCGAGTGTTGTGTTTGGAAAGAGGTCATTCAAGAGTATCACTTCCGTGAATCCGCAGCATTCGGTAAGAAAATAATATTTTGCCTTTTTTTTGTAAGAATAAGTTATGAAATTAGTTTTAGTGTGTGTGATTGAAATTTCATTTACTTGAGATATTTTATATAACAATCATTTTACTAAAACATAGATATTCCTCACCTCTGTGAATCTCAACTCCGTGATGTTGGCAATTCACGGAGGTGAGAACAGGTTCACGGAGGTGAAACATTTAAACGAGCTAGAATATATCTTTTTTTTTTCAAGATATGGCTCGGTAGAAAAGCAAAATAATACATGAAGAGCAGAAGAAACGAAAGAGAGAGGAAATGCGGAGGTTACGTGAAGCTAGAAGACAAGATCCAGCGACTTATGAAGAAGAGAAACGCAAAGAACGAGAAAGATATCATCAGAGGAAACAGACAGGTAAAATAAAAACAATTGGAGAAATGACTGATCGAGAAAAAAGAGACCAAAGAAAAAAGTGGAAGACACGAAGCAAACTGTGCTATAAGAAAAAAAAGACGCAAAAACACTGGAAAATTTATTAAATGAAAACTCACCGCCTCCTACACCACCAGAAGAGTTTCAAGCTGAGCTATTATTAAACCAACTAGATGACGGAAGAAAGAGGCAAGGAAGATTAAGAAGAAGAAAACAAAGCGTTAAACAAAGAAATAAATAAAATAAAGTCAAAATTGGCAAAAGAAAAAAAAAGTAAAAGCACAGAATGCGGTTGAAGAGAATAATAAAAGAACAAAGTAAAAACAAAACAACATCGCCACGCACACGGTTTCAAGTTGCATATTTACTTGTTTCTGATTGTTATTTCCTTAACTGATTATTCGTAGGAGTACCACCAAAAAGAAGACTTCACTATGCAGATGTTGATTCCAGTTCTTCTCATGAAGACAGAAATGCATCTCCAAGAAGAAGACTCCATTATGCAGATGTATATCCAAGTTCTTCTAGTGAAGACGAAAATACGCCATTAGCCGTACGTCTTCAAGATAATAATAATGGGATTTTAGTTACTATGTATGTATGTATGTATGTATTTTGGGGTAACATTCACTGAGACCTAAAAGATCTATTGTGCCCCCTTACTTCTACTTAGTTCCTGAGGAAAGTCTCAGAGACTAGTAGCTCCTTTAGTCCTATTTCCCCGAGGAATTTTAGGATATCTGCAGGCTTCAACTTAGATAACTGTCCCTCTTCTATCCAGTAGTCTCCCAGGTGCTGTGCCCTAGGATTCTGAAATTTTAGTTACTAAGGAGTAGTTCTGATAAGAATATTGTTCCAGAAGATTCATTAACCGTTCTTTCAGAGCTTCAGAATATCTTTCCTCGACAGTCAGTCCCTGTTGGGTTTAATGACAATAGTTGTCCTAACATAACTGATTGCAATCAAAATGACTACGTTGTCGTAAAATTTTGCTCGAAAAAAGTCACTAAACATTACATTGGAGTTGTGCAGTCTACTAAACTAGATGGTTATCCTGATGATACTTAATTAGATTTCTCAAAAAGAAGACTGATACAAATAAGTTTTTCTTCCCCGATAGAGACGATATTTCAATGATTGATAAGAGTAACATTGTTACTGTTCTTCCTCCACCTACTGTTAGACATCGCGGATATTACATTTTTGATGCAGATTTATCATTGTTCAACAACCTCAATTGATTATTGTGTAAAAATATAAAGCAATGTTATTTTTTGCCTACATGAGGAAATATAATGTTTTTATAGGTATAGTTTCTTCAACTAAGTCGAATTTTGATTTCATATTTTTTGCCTGCTAGTACTGTGGATTTCGTTTTTTTAATAAGCATTTTTAATTATCTGATTTATAATGTTCCTAAATGTTCACACTTGATGGAAATAAGAATTTTATAAATAAATAGGTTTTACTTTTTATGATTGTAGTTATTATTTATTACTAATAAAAGAGTATGCTTATTTTAGGTAAAATTTAGACAGAAAGGAAAAATTTCTCACTTCTGTGAATATTTTCTCACCTCCGTGATTTTTGTTTTCCGGAAATCTTAAAAAAAATAAAATCGAATGCTGAAAGTGTTGGACCACATATGTCATCAAATAAATCTTAATAGTGTAAGAATCCTTTTTTTTAGTATATCTATCAAACTTAATATTTTTAAAATGTGGATAAAAAAATATTTATATTCAGCATTCCATATCACGAAATAATCACCAGAACAAAATACACACAGTATATTTTTAAAGTAACACCTTTAAGATAACTATAATCGTTGAGTAAAAAATACAAGAAGAGGCGCAACGCAATGTAAAATTTTGTGCCTTATGGAGATTCCAGCGTACCCCCCACTATTCATTAAAATTGGTACTGTATTTAGGCGACGCGGTGTTCAAACATCGAACTATTCCTTGCTCTTGTCCCCACCACGCCTCGAATCTAATCCCGTCGCTTGTTTCGGACGGCTCTTGACTGTTGATTTGTGAAATTTATTTCTTTTAGAAGCGGGCAGTTTTTTTTGTTCACTACATACAATATTTACAAATTTATATCGTTCGATATAAAGAAATATGAAGCAAACTTAGTGTAAACAGTTTATAAATTTATAAATAATTCCCTTTAATTAAGAAAAACGAACACTGAACTTCAAAAACTAGGTATATTCGAAAAGTATTATTTTACAAAGAAATGTAATCACGACCGACTCAAAAGAGAGCAAAGATATATCTAAAAAATACTTTTACAGTTTTAAACAGTCTTTTAACAAAACGTATATGTGACAGAGACGGCTTCAAATACAATGGTGAAATATTATCTCCAAAATATAAATTCTAATAGACAAGCAACTTGACGTTTTTTTATACAAATTCTCTCTTTGATTTGTCACTTAGTTATTACAGGACTTTGTTATCTGGTCAATTTTCTAAAATAGCATTATTCATTACTTCCTATCGAAAACAATATTATTACGGTCAGCGAAAATATAAGTAGGTTCATACATAAACATATTTTATTTTATTAATGAACATAAAGTATATTTCACAATATTTCGTTAACTCGGTATCTGGTCTTAAAAGGATTTAATAATAAGTAAACAGTGGCAGATCCGTAATCGGTAAAATTTAGATACTAAAACTAAATAATGTTTTACCAGCCAAACATTTCAGTGGTAAAATAATCATACCATTAGGCATTGTTATCGGATTAACGACTACCTGCTGTGGGTTTTTCTCTTGAATCAGTTATGTTGCAATGAAGTATGCATAAAAATTAAAGTCTGAAGAGAGTACCTACGTAAAATTTTTTTTTTCAAGTGTTATATTAATATAAATATTTATTTAAAAATTCCAAAAAATGATGGTATGTATGGCAAGTTCCCGTTAAAAAAAACTCTTAAAGTTGATTTTTCAACAGGCTAGGCAATCGCCAATTTATAAAATTTTATCCGACTTCCGCCTTCATTAAAGGCAACAAAACATATTTAAATAAATGGAGAAATTCCTAACTTAACAGGGGAGGATAGCCGGTTTGGAGATTTTTTTTTGTATGTTTTTATAGAAGGTAGAACTACCAATTCTTCGGAAGATGTATCTGCAATACAATAAAAAAATTGATTAATTATCTCCTGTATGTTCCTTGTGGTTCATTATTATTTATGTTAATATTTGGGAAATTGAACCACAATATTTTTGTTATTTTTATTTCAACGTTTCGGAGCGTACCAGCTACCGTTGTCAAGAATAATTATTAAGTTTTTTTTAAATTCTGGTCTCTATCTGACACTACGAAAAAATTCAACAACTATACAATCAATAATATTTTGAAGTTTAATCTGCAAAAAATTTGTTGTCAAATTTTTAAGGTCCATTCACAGAAGATAATATCCATTCGTCAAAAAAAGCACCACTTTATGCACTTGTTGCATAAATAACTATTATTGTATGAGATTCTAACACAATAATACAGTCTACTAGAAATGGGATCCAATGAAGTGCACGCTCCAGGAACGGTTTTATTGGAATTTGATTTACTGTGAATGGACCTTAAAAATTTAACAAAAAATTTTGTGCATTCATAAACTTCAAAATATTATTGATTGTCTAGTTGTCAAATTTTTTCGTAGTGTCAGATAGAGACCAGAATTTTAAAAAACTAAATTATTCTTGATAACGGTAGCTGGAACGCTTCCGAAACGTTGAAATGAATATATAAAAAATATTGTGATTTATTTTCCCAAAAAAATTAACAAAAAAAATGAATTAGTTCAAATCTCTGTGTACCAACCAGATATTGTGTCCTCAGTTCCAAAATATTTCCCAGATTTATATTTCTTTTCATTTTGTGACATCCTAGTTTTCAACAGATTAGCATTGTTTTCTATAAAAAATAGATATGGGTACTTATGTTGAATAATTTAAAAGTGCAATTTAATAAGCTTACCATCTAAGTCTGAAAAACGTCTTTTGCAAACACCACTTGTTGAAGGTTCATCTATATTTTCGATAGGGCATTCTACAATAGAATTAACATTTATTTAATAATATTTTATGTAATTAGGTGCCTGTTCATAATTCCTGATTTATGGCTTCTCCGATATTTTGATATTGCACAATAAAATACTTCGTGAAATATAAAACTTTAAAACTACTTAGGTACATCGCGAAAAATTATTAACTATAGTATCTACTTATTTTAAATATTCTCTTAAATTTTCCATTTTTATAAATGAAAATAAAGGTGAACATTACACATTAAAGATTAAAATCAGTAATAAGAAATGTACTATATTCGAATCAAACACATGAAATTATAAAAAAAACATACCTGCACAATAACTTTTTGGTACTGCATTTTTTCTTAGAACCTTCCGTTTTTGTTGTACAATAATAAAGTCAGAACTAAAATGTTTTTCACACAAAACTTTATTTGCTAACTCGCACTTTTCTAAATTCCAAAGTTATATTACCACAATTTTTTTTCCACTCATTTAGGATATTTTCATTTTTGGTAGGAAACTTAAAAAAACTTAAATGCTTATCTTTTTTTGAATTCTGTCCTCATTCGTGAAAAGAACAAATATGGCTTTGGCTTTTGGGTTTCATATTTAAAAATATTTTTCCCTACGTAACACACAACAAAGTCTTTCAATGCCTAGATTAACAAACTACGCACTTGTTTAATCGTATACAGAAACAAAACACTCGAGAGAGTCGAGAGCTAGAAATTCCGTTCACAGTTCTTACGGCTGCTACGGTCAGTATAAGACTACTAATTCCTAGAGAAAATCAGAAAATGCGAGTGGCGACATCTCTCCGCCAACACCATTTTGCGGCACAAAATCGTTTACGAGGTTGCGCCTCTTCTTGTATTTTTGTATTTTTCACTCAACGATCGAACAGAATAGCGACGAATGTTAGTTTACATTGAAAGAACTACAGGAAGAGTACGATCATGAAAAAAAGGATCGCCCTGTATAATTTGGTTTCGTAATACTGGTTACAAAATACTCTCGAAAGCCTGTTACGACGCAAAGAATTCCGATCCGGAGGAAGAAAGGTTGAGAGTGATTCGCGAAGCAGCTGCCATTATCGTCGAGGACATACGCTCAAGACTACGATACAAAATCGTACCCCCCCTCCGACAATTTCATAGACAACGTGGACGACGCCATTCCCACTTCTCTGAACGTGCTACTCTCAGAAATTATTTTTAAAACCAAAAAAGGATCGCTGGAATCTATTATATCAGCAGTTCGTCCGCGGTCTTTCATTTTCTCCTTACAAATCGGCGTTGGCGCTTTGTTGTACAAGAAATTTGGGTCCAGGCTTTTGATTGACATTCTTTCATCGCTGGGATTTTCCTCGTCGTATGAAGACGTATCATCGTACGAAGCTACTTCCATCATGCGACCACAGCGCCAAGTAAGAGACAGTTTGTTTACGACAATGCCGATTTCAACAGTAATACGCTGGACGGGCATGACACGTTTCATTGTATGGGAGGAATACAATGCGTAACGCCATTCGACGCTATTGATCCTGATACAGAAATGACTCGAAGCTCAGTCAGAAAATCCGCTGCAGCTGTTGCACAAATGTGGCATGAAGGAATTCGATACTACGGAAAAGAGAAATTGGCTGGTCTCCAAAAAGTTCAAGTTGCGAAAATTGCGACCGCGGGCACAATTTCTAAAACATGTCTTCCAACCATTGGCGATTTCATGTAGTTGTACGGGAAATGGGCCTGCGTAGCTGCCGTACCGGGGTGGTTTTATGGAAGAAGTTACTGTCGACAAGAGTTACTGTCGTGAGGACAAAAGTAATGTTTCTCCCATTCATCAACGGTTCTCCTTCCGATTACGACACGATTTACACGACGCTGTGCTCTGCTCTCGACAGGAGCAAAGCTACCAAGTGCAAGTCATGTATCGTTACATTCGACCAGCCGCTGTTTTGGAAAGCTCACGACATTGTTTCCAACACCGATCCTTCATCTGAATTGAGTTCCATCATCGTTCGCCTCGGGGGATTCCACATTCTAATTTCATTTCTGGGAGCCATCGGCTACATAATGAGTGGTAGCGGACTCGAAGATCTTTTAAAAATCATTTACGCTGAAAATAGAGTTGCTAAGATTCTTTCTGGACATTCTTACTCGAGAGCAGTTCGTGCTCATTACCTCGTTCATGCGTCCCTAGCGAAGCGGATCATGGAGACGATTGACTTTCAAGACTGTTGTCCTTACAGCTGGAGAAAACAATACTGTAAAAGAAGTTATCCGAAAATTTGAAACGGCGGTGAACCGAATTGAGCAGAATGGACCCACCGCTAAGCTGTGGGTGCAGTACTTTAGAATGGTCACCTTGGTAAAACATTTCATCGAAGCAGAACGTTCCGGTAACTGGGATCTCCATCTCGATGCAATTCGAGGGATGAAAAAAATAATGGTACAACATCAATAATAAACGCGATAATAGAATACCTACTTACTCTTCTTAGGTATAAATCGAAACATATCGATTCTACCGAATAATTTATAGAAATCAAAATTGTAGGAAATTGAATTTTAAACAACTTTGTTTATCACAATTTTTCTCGTAAAATTGAAAATAAACGAAATATTCGATTACCAAAAATGTACCCCCTCTTTTCGGGTATAAATTCGATCCTATGAAAAAATTGATGAGAATCAAAATTGTAGACAATTTAATTTTAAACAACTTTTGTGATGACTATTTTCCGAGTAAAATTGAAAATAAACGAGTTATTCAAGAGACAAAAAATAACCCTTTAAATCAAGATGGCGGATGCAACAAGTCTGGTACCCTAACTTTTTGAACGTAGACTCCCAGTGACCCCCCCCCCAACGAATTCAAAAGGAAAATTGCTGCTAAAAATTTTTGTAAATTAAAAATACCAATTCGATTGGCTCTTAGACTAGAAGTATAGGCGATATAAGGCATAACGTTTCTGCTCAACTGATATTATTGGCTCCTTCAAATGCATGTTTGTAAATGCTGCTTTTCAAATATCCCCAAAGAAAAAAATCATTTGGAGCTAGTTCAGGTGATCTTGGAGGCCATTTAATTGTACCATTAGTACTAATAATTCTGTCGGGGAATGTAAACCTTAAAAATTCCATTACTATCCTTGAATTATGGACAGCACAACCATCTTGTTGAAACCAAATTCTGTTGAGGTCAACATCGGGTATAAGGAGAACTGCAGGAATTATATGATTTGGTAATAAGTCTAAATATTTGGCGGAATTTAAGCTCCCCCCAATAAAAAAAGGACCTATAATGTGGTCACCTAAAATACCTCTTTTGGTAGCTGGAACTAAACACGCGCCCATCGCTGACTGCGCACAATAATTCTTCTCTCCCTTTCAACTTGTTTTTCTCATATTTTCCTTGTCGTACTTGTGAAATCGTATCTCCCGAATAGACTTTTCGCAATCTGTATAACGGTAAATTCGCCTTCTAGAAGTTTCCCGTGTAACCGTGGCAGAGAATTACCTGCTTGCGTCTTCTCTTTTTTAGAAACGTCCCGTCGTTCCACCCTAGCCTGCCATCACTTAGCTCGGTCGAGCTACGTTGCCAGCTTGTGTACAGTCCCGTATATTATTTTAAATTCACAATAAGTATTATTCAAATTAAATCCTTATTTTATTGCTTTATTTTAAAACATTACACACCAAACTTTACAAAGTTATGCGTGCCATTTTAAACTGCCAGGCGTGCCACGTTTGGCACGCGTACCGATCCCGTCATTAAATAGTGGAGTAAACAGACATAATTGTAGATATTGGCAGAAAATGACCCACAGTATTGCTCTGTTAAATCTGACAGACAATTTTTTTCGAGCTACTTATAAGAAAATGAGCATTTTTATAATTGCTCTGGATCTTTCCAAAGCATTTGATTTAATTGATCACGATTTGTTGTGTGCTAAACTTAAATACTATGGAATATAAGGTAATACACTATCATTTTTCAAGTCATATCTATAGAATCGTAATCAACGTGTGCGTGTCCAAAATCATTATTCATCATCTGTCGTAATTTCCACAGGGTTCCATTTTGGTCCCTCTAATATTTGTTATATATACCTACTTTGGAGTTGCCCAAAGCAGTAACTACCAGTTCAATACAATTCTATCAGATGATACACAATTACTATACTACTTTGAGCTTTCTGAAACACAACGAGCTATTGATGCATTTAATTCTGACGACATACCTCTTTTTCGATACAACATAATCTAACGATCAATTCGTTAAAAACCACTGCAGATTTATTCAGTTCTACAGTTTTTTTTTGGGTTATTTAACGTCGGTCTATTTCTGCAACTGAAGCTGATCACCGACGCCGGGAGCTCGCTACCCCTAACCGGAAATTTTGCCGAATCCACTAGTGGTCCAGCCAGTGGTAGGGATGTTTATCGAGCCTCGGGACCTCGGTTTTACGCATCACCCGAATGACGGCATATCTACATTTTACCCCGTGATCATTGGTATAATGTCTGCGAGCTGTGATATGCTACTCACCCTACTACTCTAAAGTGTTTTGCTGCGGACTCTACGACGGTATTTTCCCAGTGGTCACCCATTCAAGTACTAACCACGTTCGACACTGCTTCACCGAGCTCTAGAGTTAATACAGAGATAATTGAAAAGTCAGTAATACTTGAATTGATTTTTCAAACGAGGTCAAGAGTTAAAGAGTAGCTTCTAGCCTTCTCGGTTCAAATGTGTTGTACCTTGTACACGTTTGTTAAATTAAGACATTCCTTCAAGTGTACTATGATTAAGTTTAAACTTTGAGTTACAGAGAAATTTATCTGACTATTTCACTAGAGTAAATTGATAACTGACAAAATTTGAAGGTTTTGAACTGGCAATTTTTTGTCTTGTCGCGGCAATTTTTTGACATTTAATATATCAAATCTATGTGTATGAAATTCTGATTTTTTAGTTTTTCTCGTGAAATAGTCATGTCGAATACCACTCAATTAAAAATTTTGTAAGGTAATAATTTTTCTCTTGTCGTATTCAAGTTTGTTGCTTTCAGGTAATTTTGCTCATGACATTTAATCCAAAACCACGAGCCGTCAGGCGAGTGGTTTTGTTAAAAATGTCATTCGCAAAATTGCCAAGCATCAAACTTTCATGACACTCGAAAAATTTTGCCGACAAAATTTTCACTCTCATGGTATTATATATGACTATTTCACTAGAGTAAATTGATAACTGACAAAATTTAAAGGTTTTGAACTGGCAATTTTTTGTCTTGTCGCGGCAATTTTTTGACATTTAATATATCAAATCTATGTGTATGAAATTCTGATTTTTTAGTTTTTCTCGTGAAATAGTCATGTCGAATACCACTCAATTAAAAATTTTGTAAGGTAATAATTTTTCTCTTGTCGTATTCAAGTTTGTTGCTTTCAGGTAATTTTGCTCATGACATTTAATCCAAAACCACGAGCCGTCAGGCGAGTGGTTTTGTTAAAAATGTCATTCGCAAAATTGCCAAGCATCAAACTTTCATGACACTCGAAAAATTTTGCCGACAAAATTTTCACTCTCATGGTATTATATATGACTATTTCACTAGAGTAAATTGATAACTGACAAAATTTGAAGGTTTTGAACTGGCAATTTTTTGTCTTGTCGCGGCAATTTTTTGACGTTTAATATATCAAATCTATGTGTATAAAATTTTGTAGTTTTTCTCTCGTGAAATAGTCATGTCGAATACCACTCAATTAAAAATTTTGTAAGGTAATAATTTTTCTCTTGTCGTATTCAAGTTTGTTGCTTTTAGGTAATTTTGCTCATGACATTTAATCCAAAATCACTCGCCTGATGGCTCGTGGTTTTGTTAAAAATGTCATTCGCAAAATTGCCAAGCAACAAACTTTCATGACAATCGAAAAATTTTGCCGACAAAATTTTCAATTATATATGACAATTTAATTCATGTATAAAAAATCGCATATGCCACATTGCAATTGTCACTTTGAAAGTGGTTTTTTCACTTATTCATTTGTTCATCAATTATTGCGGTGTTGGTTACCAGAATAGATAGTTTGGCATGTTTGTCAACAACAATGAGTCGATTCGGTGTGTCTACGAACGCCGAAATGAGTCAAATTGTTAATACCTGTGTGCCTACTAATACACTTGCGACGCAATCATCAATCTGGCGACAATTTTCTACGTTTTGCGATGCAAAAAGATACACATTTGAACCAGATACTTCCATCGAGAAATTGAATGTAATATTGCAAGATTGGGCATTTAATATGCGAAAAAGTAACGGAGAAGACTACAAAGAAGCGGTAGTTAAAACAATTTGGAACACCACCGCTAAAATGCTACAAAGTAAATATTATAGCGAATTTAATATTGTATTCAACCCTTTCACCGATGTTCAGTTTAATTCATCACGAGCTGCACGTAATGCTAAACGTAAAATTCTACAAGCACAACCCGAAAAGAGAAAATGTAGTGCATCAGCAGTTAAAAAATCTGAAGTATTTGCAATGGCCAGATTATATAACGAAAATGAACCGGAAGGACTTCAAAAGAAATTATATCACATTTTGGCGTTTGAACTAGCTTGGCGCGGATGAGAAGCAGCTTACTGCAAAACCACTTATTTCGTATCTGAAATTGAAAATAATGGAAACGAAACTGGATGTATCGAGTATAATCCTCTATTTTCGAAAACGAGACAAGGCAGCAACAATAAATTATGTGATAGCAAATGGATCACGCCTAATATTTTCGACGAAGATATTTGCCCAATACGTTTATTCAAAAAGTTAATGGAAAAACGAAACACTTTTATAACTTCGGACAGAGTATTTCTTACACCAAATCTCTTTTGGAAAAAGAAAAATTCTAAAGGTTGGTACAAGAATTTGCCGATTGGAATCAATGAAATTTCCAAATGGACTAAACGCTCACCACAACGCATTGGTTTAGATGTCAAACGTGTCAAAATTACAAATCACTCAAATCGAGCGGCAGCAGTTAGCGAATAGTAAAAGCAGAAGATGCAGTCAATGCATTCAGAAACTCGATTTTGTATGTTCCAACAAGCGAGTAGAATAACTGATCCAGAATTGGTTCCAAATTATGCTTAAATGCATTTCGCTTCGTGGAGAATACTTTAAAAAGCAATCGTTTTGTATTTATTAACGTAAAATGTGATGTGAAGTTTCATTCTCCGATCGTCTAATATAATTCCAGGAATTTTAGCGTTAGGCATAGTTTGTGCTGGTGCGGTAACCAGCAAACCACTTCTTAACCATTGAAATTGATGGTGCAGAGTTCACATAGTAAGACTTTCCTTGTTGTGGATAATGGTTTATTACACAAAGTTCACTTTCCCCATTTTTGTTGCAATTCACAGGGTTGTCTGCATTCAATGGCTGTCAAACACAAACTAAAGACGCAACTTGCTCAAAATTTGACCTAATTCTATAATGGACAGCAGTTGACGGGAGCAATAAAATATACGTGCAGCTTAATTTTCAAATATTACAATTATTTGTTTTATAATTAAAATAACACGCCCCTTCTTTTCATAAGGAGTCTCGATTGTTTTATCCTTGGTTAATATTTTGAGAGGTTATTATTATTTCGACTCGATGTAATAAAACAATTTAATTTGTTTAAATCTTCATTAAATTTGAACCTATGTTTAACTTAAACTTGTGAAGCGTTTCGCTAACACAGTAGCTTTTTCAAACGTGTGACGATATAATGAAAAATTTTTAATTGATATCCGTTGTTTATCACTACCTAAACAATGAAAACTAAATGGAATATGACATGTGCCTTCCAGAAAAAATATGGCCGACCTGTGAGTGACGTCATTCTGGAATGGTCTATAGGTGACCATGGATTAAACTCAAAAAGTAGTTTTTTAATTTTCTTTTTTGTTATAGGTATTTTGTTTGGAGATGAAATTCAGGAGGAATTGTAATGTTTGTATTCACAATAAATTTTATTGCCGTTTACCCAAATAACTCTGATAGCATCTAATTTCAATTTGTCAAGATCTCTTCTTGAGTTACAGAATAGGATCGATAGTGACGTAATCATAACATTCTGCTATTTTATTATTGTGCTTTTTATTCTTTGGCACTTCCGACAATCCTTAAATCTCAAAACAAATATGTTTATTTGAAAGCTTAGATATTTTTTAACTTTGTGTAGCTTTGTTTCGAATACCTATGTCACAGAGTTTAATAAAAAAAGTTTAACAAACATTATTGTAATTTGAACACTGGTGTTACCTTACCTTGCAGATTTTCGTGTAAAAAAGTCTCAAACTGATATCTTTTTTCTTATTTCTTATTTATAACTATATTAATAGCAAACCTCAAATTAAAAATCTCTTATAACGTTTTACATGCGTTATCGATTTGTTTGGAAAAGTTAATAGGAGGAGCCTTCTGTTGTGACGTCAGAGCTTGGACAGTCCACTTACTTTTTTTTTGTTAAATGACTGGCAGAAACCATTTAGCAATTTATTGTTTTGATGCAGTTTTTATCGCCAGCTACACCTCAGCCTCTTGTGGTTTTTCTGTGTTCTGAGTTTAGTTTCACAACACTCACTCCGTAACTATACTCCTCTGTATAGTCTACGTAAAACTTATAGTGCCAGCTATCTAATCGTATATCCCCTTTAGGTTATGTTGCGGAGCTAGACTTTGAAAGGTATTATTATTATTATTTCTGCTTACTTACCAAACATAATTCTGTATTATATTTGACGTTACGTAATTGTTGAAAGAGCGTTAGGTTTAAACGAGATACCACACGTTAACTGAGCCCTTTTTGTATCCCATTAGATTTTTTTATGGAAAACGAAATTTCAAAGCCATAAACAAAACTAAATTCTTTGAAAAAATAACAAACAAAAGAAATTTTATAACATTGAATAAAACAATTCTTTAAAAATAAATATAATTTCTAACTCCAATTTGTCACTACTACATAAGTAAAAAAGATATATTAAACTTAATTAACTTTTTTCTTCCAAAAATCCTATTAATCCTTCTTCCATACCATCTGCTTCACTATCACTATCTTTTTGTAAATCAATATTAAACTTATTTCCCCCATTAATATGGATGTTCTTTTACTCATCTTCAATTTTGATTACTTTTTAAATCATTTTCTGCCAGTCGGCATACACGATTTTGACCCATCAGTCAATCCTTTCTTAACCGTATCGTGTGTATCATACCAAGTTTCGTCCAAATATACAATTGGCCGCTTTTATTCTCTATACTTAGTTACTTGTTCCTAGTATGTATACCACACATCCACTATTCTTCTGCTTTCCATGACTGTTTGACGTTTATTAATCGATTTGAATTTGAATCGCAGTTTTCAATGGGATTCTGACGGCAATTTACATTACGGCCGGTATTTGTTAATTTATTTCTTATTATTTCAATTGTAGGTAACTCATTTCTTCTGTAACAGTCATAAATAGTGGTTTTTAATAATGTTATCAAAGACGCATCTTTATATTTGACCGATCCCTTATCACATCGCTTCTTGCCTTCATAAGGCCCATTCTTGGCTATTTTACGTATAGTTGACAGGGGAACTTGTGTCAAATCAGATACTTCTTGCATTAATTCTGTTTTTTCATGGAAACCAAACTTTTCCCGTAGATTCTTATAAATGTCGTCGAATCCTGTTTTCATTACTTCCACTATCACTAAAATCATCACTCTCATCACTATTATTTAAATTTTCGTCGTTGTTACACACAATATTTTGAACCGAACTCGATATTTCCCACATGGTAAATATGAATATTTACCTACAATTCCCACACTACATTTTGTTGATGTCAGACCACCGACTATAAAGGAACACCTGCGTGCTCCGACAAAATAAATAAACTCTCTCTCAAAAATAGTTATAGGTCAGTTAAAGAAGTAAAAAATAATGAATTTTTTGAAATTTACTTCTTAATAAAACGAGATATAAGGTAGTATTAGTTAATTGTCTGGTATTGTGTTTAAGATGTTTTTAAATATAAATAGGTTAAAATTGTTTAGTTTAAAGCAAAGTTTGATAGGTATTCGGGTTATAAATAGCATAGGAAAGAACAAATAGATATTAGATTGAAAGAAACCGTGAATACATCAAAAGAAAGCTCGAGTCGTCCATTAGGTAAAGATTCATTAAAAAATGTGTTTTGTTCTATACATTAACGCTAAGGCCACTTTCAGATAGGACTGATGATTTGTACCGACGTTCGGTCGTGATTCATTGTTTTACATTGCTTTATATGTGACCGATGATCCGCGGACATGTGAATGATAAATATAAAACAATGGATCAGACCGATCGACACTACTAATCATCGGTCCTTTCTGAAAGTGGCCTTCGTATCTTAAAAAGTAGGATGGCGCTCCATAATTGCGGGTTAAAAATAATCGTTAGACAGTCGATAAATTTATTTAACAAATAAAAATTATTAAACACACTTTTTCCGTTTATTAATATCGATTATCGATATTAATGAATTATTTTAATTGAAAAAGGATGCGTTAGTGGACGTCATTAACGCACTTTGTTTGTGATTTTGACGTTTTGATATATACAATATACCAAAGTTTGCACTCGCCAACACTGCAGCAGGTAATTGCGCAGTGTTTTCTAACTCCACAACTGCACAATTACAAATTCACAATAACTTTTTCACAATGACAATTTTTTTGACAATTCGCATTTTATTTTTCAATGATAACAGAGATTTTTAGCAAACGTGATTTTTACGTGAAATTGAACATGTATGTCAATGACATTCTAAGTCATTGGTATGGAGTTGACATTATTGTCTCCTGATAGTCTTTGTGGAAAAGTGATTTTTGTCACAAAAAAAGAGTTTACGGTCAACGAAAAAATATTGTAATCAGCTCATTTGTTAATGGGCGATTAATAAACTCAACTATCGCTAGTTCGTGCTTTAACCAGTTTCGTTTATTAATCGCCTTTCTTAACAAACTAGTTTATTAAATAACTATTAACGATTATTAGTTGAAATTATAACATTAAATGAACTTATCGTCAACTAAGTAAGCATTTTAAATAATTATAAAATTGACTAGGCTATGACGATATACTCTTAGTCTTTGGATCAAACAAAAAGCCGGCAACTTTAAGAAGGCACTATACCGTTTACGTCGACTATACCAGTCTGTACAGGTTCTTCGCCGGTTGGCTGTTGTATTATTCGAAAGTAAGCCTAGGCTGTCTGACCTGTTTTTTTTGTGGCCTAATGCCTCGCATTTTGATATTATAAGTTTGGCCAGTTCTGTTCGTTTATCAGATTGTCTGCAGGAAAGTTGTTCATTATAAATACTTGTTTTGTGCAAGTGACCTCTCATTGGACTGTGTCTAGTCAGAAGACCCGTTTTGTACTATTAATCCAACAAATCTTACCATGTTTTTCAAGACACAGTCATTTTAACCCGGCTGAAATTTATAGAGATGGTAAAAATGTTGTTTGTGTATTTCAAGGGAATATTTTAAAAACTGCTAAATATACTAATTGGGTTATTTATACTATGCCCAAAATAGTATTTTATGCAACGATCATGTAATGATAGCCATTAAGACACGAGTTTCGTATATAATATGCGAGTGTATAAATGGCCATTACATGAAAGTTACATACAATATTTTTTCTACTCCGATTAATAAGAATTATTTAATTAATAATTATCATTTATTATAAAAAACAAGAACAATGAAAGGAACTTCAACAAATAAATTTTACAAATTGTACAACAAATGAATTTAAAACTTTTTAACATAATAATATTAATTACTTAATCTCCTTTGTGCATGTATAACTT
This sequence comes from Lochmaea capreae, assembly GCA_949126875.1. NCBI lineage: Eukaryota > Metazoa > Arthropoda > Insecta > Coleoptera > Chrysomelidae > Lochmaea > Lochmaea capreae. The sequence goes on along the minus strand of OX421404.1, from coordinate 10,283,983 downwards.
ATTTATTGTACAATTTGTAAAATTTATTTGGGGGGCTGATCCTGTTCGGATGCTTGTTGAACTGGAGGGCATGTTAAAGTTTGTTTCATTCCTATTTTCAATTGAATTAAAAATTTTATTCGATACATTTATTTTATTTTGGATACTTTCTTCAATATAACCCTCTGCAGCCGTAGTGGATTTCCAACCACCGTGTCTTTTTAAGGTGGTAATATCACCGCCGCCATCTACGAATACGGTTGCAGATGTTCTACGAAAGCAGTGTCCCTTATACAAAATTGGGATTGGGAAGCCCTAAAAAGGTGGCAATTTGCTTGCCCAAGTTTCCAAATTTGTTTATTCCAATGTTTTGTACTGTACATTTTCCATTTTGGTAATTTAAAAAGAAATGTTGAGAAGGACAGTTTGTTGGTCGAAGATTGATATATTTTTTGCAAATATCATAATATTTGCCGGTAATTGTAAATGTTCTTTATAGTAGGGGAGCCCAAGAGGGGATTCGAAGAGTTACTCGAGCGCGTCAGAAAACTATATGAGGAGAAACCTTATTCCTTGTAATGTACTCCTACCATATATAAACCCTTCATATAAGGGCGTGCTCCGAGGACAGCCCGTCAGATTAGTAAAAAAAAATCAATCCTCAGAAAAACTCGAGCGCGTCAGATTAATGCCAGGTAAGTTAAATACATACAGAACAGAATATATTTCAATAATCTGATGATTTTAGCGTGGCATAATGAAATGGGTGAGTGGCAAAATTGTAAAAAAAAACGTCACTATGAAATACTCGAGCGCGGTTAAATTTTTTTTCATTTTGAAGGAAATCCTGTAAGAATTACAGAATAAAACTAATCTGACGATTTTCATGGGGTGATGTAGCTTAAACCATAAATAAAGTGTGGTGCGTATAGCTGCTGAGAACTGGATTGAAACTCCGCGTCCTGTTTCCTTCTCACTCTTTCTTTATATTTCACTCTCTCGCACCATCCCCACACTACTATCTGCCGCCATACTGATTTAACAGCTGATCATAATAACTTGTTTGTGTTTCGTAGATGTATTGTGTTTTGATTTATTTGTTGTGTTTTACAATAATTTTATTAATTCAATGGAATCAATTTTATATGCATTGCAATAATGAGCAATGTAACAGTGAAATGTGTACTTTGTGAGAAAGAAACATGTGAAAAAATTAAAAAGTTCACACCAGATACTTTAAGAAAATGTATAACTACTTTGGAGTATCGTAGAGTAAAACCAGTTCAAAGAAAATCTAGTAACGCTTATGCTACGGTTAAAATTTCTAATGAAAAATCTTTAAACGATGGATATCATGTCCAGTGCTACAAACTTTTTACAGCTATGAAAATACCGACCGATTTTCAAAAGCGATGAAATAACACCAGAAAGTGCTCAGGAACTTGATGATACTCCAGTGAGGATGAAGATTAAAACATTTTTTTTATATTTTTCAATCTATTTTTGTATTAATAAATAATAATAAAATTACACCTACATATATGCGTAATAATTTATTCCACTCAGAAATTGGAAAAAAAAAATTTTCTTTCAAATTTCCAGATTAAGAATATTCCTTCATATATTTGTCAGATTATCATTTGGGACGACTAGAACATCAAGTCACTTTTTTTTTACATTTTCAAAAATCTACCATGACTTTTGATCACATCCAAATCGTCAGATATTTTAATAGGACACTTTTTTGAGTTTTCTAAATATTCCCTTAGAATATCTGACACGCTCGAATAACTTCTTTTTTTTTCCTACCCTTTTCTACAGCCATCCTCCCCTAATTACTCGTCAGAATAATATCTCTCGGTTGTTAGAAAAACAGAGCGAGTAAACACCGTGAATGTCTGAGGCGCTCGAGTATTTTTATGTGAATGATTTTTTTAACATTTATGAAAATTAGCACACGCTCTCCTCCCCACTAAAATGGCAAAGTGAACATAAATTATTTTTCGTTTTAGGCCCAAATCTTCACAATCTAATCGGTCCCCATGACGCTTTAGTAACTGAAAATTTAGCGTACCGGCCTCCCCTACTATTAAGTTTTTGTTTTTGTTTCAACTATATTGACAATTAATATATTGCTTTTATCTTGAATATTTTCAATTTTTAAATCGTGGAGTTCATGTCTGCGGCATGCTCCCATGAGTCCGAATATCATTGCTACCTAAAATAATTTTAAAAAATTTAACAGTAAACTTAAAAAAAAGTGGGGTCTGGGTAGGGATCGAACCCTCTAACCACATAATTTTTATATCTTGCCGCTTAAACAGCTAGGCTATGACTTCTCGAATATTTGATAATTAAAACTGCATTTATAATTTAAAATGATTCGTCTATTTATTTCTTAAAAAAAAATCAGTTATTTGATTTAATATATACCTACATACTTTTGAAAAAAGAAATTATCAGGCGCTTCATCTAAAAATCTCGTTATCTCATCTGGTAAAAATATTTTTGATTTTTTACCAAAATAATTTTATTAGAGCATGTAACTTGGGATATTTTGATATGTCAATATTATGCTTTATATTTAAAACTGTTTTGATAATTGAATAATGTGTCCATACGGATGATGGTTTCATTTTCTTTTGTAATTCTTCAAAATAAACTATTAAAACATTCTCAGAAAACGGTGTTATATTTTTTGTGTTTCTCCAATCCATAAATTGTTTGTATAATTTTTCATAAGTTTTCTTGGATTTTTCTGGTAATATGTTATCAACTGCATTTTCGGCTCTTTCTCTAATTTCTGGAGGCGCCAGAGAAAATTCTTCGTTTTCACTCATTATTTTAACACAATTTAATTATTTAGTTTAATTAATTTTAAATATAGTTACTTTTGAAAATCAAAATTATTTGACAGCTGTCAAATTAAGTGTTACTTAATAGGTCTGTTCGTCTGCAATAAAAGTGTAGCACTGAGCTATATAATTTTAAAAAATTCAGGTCTATCTGTGAAAATGTGAGTGTAAAATTGCTAAATTTGGGACTATCTATGTATATTGCATTTGTATACTGCAAGAAGCATTAAAACATAATTAAAATAAATAAAATCGTATAGCTCAGTGCTACACTTTTATTGCAGGGAACAGACCTAATATAATTAATTTCAGAAATGTCAACCAGGTATCCATGGCTCTATCATAATGAATATCATTATGATACAGATTTTAGTCTTTTAATAAGTATATTATAAAACAGGAGTAGAAAAAGGTGTTTATGAGATTTCCATTATATTTTCAAATCTTTTTCTATAAGATTACCAGATCGACCACTCCCCACCCGTGACACCGTAAAGAGAATATTTTTTATCTAAATGTAATTAAATCATATAATAAGTATTAAAGAATCAATATTGAATTTTCATGTTTACTTCAAGCAGAGATTTTATTCTTCTAATTTCAGATAGGCCAAGTACTCTTTAAACCTAAAATATCTGATGATGTTCGAAAATAAATTGGAAAAATAAATAGTGTTTTGAAATTTCAAAGATAACCAGTTGCACTGATAAAATACGTCACATAAATATACAATAACTTAAATTTGTCTTTGTTGAACAAATATATAGATTAGTAGCTAATTAGTGATTTTAGTGATTCTTAAAACAGATGCTTGATTTGTTTCATTTTCAATAACTCGCATGATCTTTGAGTATTTGAGGAGAAAATAGAGCGTCGACTATTTAGTTGTGTGATTCGATTTACTTATTTTTTTCAATAAATCAATGGTATTTAAAAATTACAGTCGACATGCGTGAGTATTCATTTTCTATTATCTTTTCGAATTCTGCTTTGCTAAATATGCTTTAGAAAGAAACTAAAATTCCGCATTCGAACTTTAAAGGTATAGGTACTTATAAGTTAGAATGTAATTTCTGTCAACCTGACGATGATATGTCAATATCGAAATAATTATTAAGTTTATTAGAATTTTCACAAATTTCTTCATTAAAAAATGGAATTAATTAGAGACAGTTAATATCATTTCTTAAGAGGAATAATTCAAAAAAATTGTAAATGGAATATTTATTTATAACTTTTTTTTGCTAAACCTGGTCCTTTCGTATGAATTTCTATATCCAGCTGATCCAAACTTTCAAAAATATTCAGAGCTAATTGATTAGAAAAATTAGAAATTTGAAAGTTATTTCACTTTTTACGGTATTCAGATACGAGTACCTATCGTTCTGTATCTTTAAAACGAATGGAAATAATTTGACTTTCACCTTGACAAAAATATATAATATAACACCTTGACCCCTATTTTCTTCTCAAAATAACTCTATAAAATATTTTTATCAATCTTTACACTATTCTTTACTCACTAATGTCACAATTTTATATTTTTGTGAACTGTCTTAACTGGAACAAGCAACTGCAACTAACACATAAACATTGCTTTGCGTAGTTATGGATCACTGTCGAAGCCGAAATCGTGCCTTGTTCAACGTTCCATGTCCCTCTCGGAATCTCGATGCCACTCCGTAGCTACGCCTAAGCAATCACATTCTCGCACTAGACAAGAAAAATATGGAAAGCATCACCCAGAGTACTCTGATCTGCTTATTTTCAGATCCAGAGCAGTTCTACAGCCTGCCAACTCGAAAAATCAATGTTCTCCTCAACAAAATCCGATAGGAGTCACCAACGCTGAAGATAGGGTTACCTTGGTTGTCGATAATACCCGTTTCGTAGTAGATCCGGCTATATTTACCGCACATCCGAATACTATGTTGGGAAGAATGTTCAGTTCTTCTTTGGAATTCACGCATACGAACGAGAGGGGAGAATACGAAGTTGCCGATGGTATACCTGCTTCTGTTTTTAGGGCTATTTTGGAGTATTATAAAGGGGGACTTATTAAATGTCCACCATCTGTGTCTGTACAAGAACTTAGAGAAGCGTGTGATTATTTACTTGTGCCCTTCGATGCTAATACTGTTAGATGCCAAAATTTACGTGAGTATAAAATTTTTGATTTTTTCCACTTTGTCTAAAAAGACTGTTTATTAACTCTTTGCGAATTCTCTTCTTATTTTATTTATTTTTTATTTTATCTTCATTTTATTTTTATTCCACTTCTAATTTATTATAATAGCACGAGGTAGCCTATATTCCGTGTGAAAGTGTGATTGAAAATATTACATACGATAACAACGCTTAGTGTGATTTTTGACATAAAGAGATTCCATAAAAAATGAAGCATAAATGTCAATCGCAATTTTAAAATAGTTCTTTTTTCTTATTTTTTTGGGAATCAAACCACAATAATGTTTTTTCATTTTTTATTTCGACGTTTCGGTATCGTCCAGCTACCGTTGTCAAGATTAACTATTTATAGAAAAAAAATAGCGCTATCCCAATAAAAACCGTTCCTGGAACGTGCACTTCACTGGATTCCATTTCTAGTGGACTACATATCGTTAGAATGTCATAAAATAAAATATTTTATTTCACATTTTACCAGAGGTGTGATCTACTATGAATGGACCTTAATAAAATTTGACAACAAAGTTTTGTAGTCTTAAACTTCAAAATATTATTGATTGTCTAGTTGTCAAATTTTTTCGTTGTGTCAGATAGGGACCAAAAAATTATTTCTATCTATAAATAGTTAATCTTGACAACGGTAGCTGGAACGCTACCGAAACGTCGAAATTAAAAATTAAAAAAACATTATTGTGGTTTGATTCCCAAAAAAATAAGAAAAAAAAAAGAATAAGTAATGCCACAAGGAACTTAGAAGATATTTAAAATAGTTGAAATAGAACCCTATGACAACCAGGAGCGATGTAACAATAAACTTGCCGATGGAGGCAATTTGAAATTTTTATGTTATAGTTAGTCTTTGAAGAGCTGAAAAAAAAAATAAGCCAGGCGATTTAGTCAGGTTTTTAATCTTAAAGGACGCGCGCAAAAAAAATATACATATACTTATGCAGTTTTTCACGTTTCTTTGCTATTTCAACAATTTTCCTAAAGTCTTTAATTTCCATTTTTTCTAAATCTTTCTCTATTTGGTCCATCCATCTAGCTTTTGGTCTGTTTGTCATTGGTGTCCACTAGGGTGGGTCAAAAAAATCAACTACTTATTTTTTTTACAACTAATATGGAAAAATGGGTGGCTAGACACCTTAAAAAAATTCTCACCAAATATGAGCTCTTAATTTTAATAGGAAGATCCTCCGCATCGCAGTTTTTTATTTTTTTCTCAGTCCAATAAAAAAATTCATACCTCATCATTAATTGATTGTACGTACAGAAACATTTTTTTGAAAAATTTTGTAGGAAATTTAATGCTCTAATACAAAAAAGGTATCTTATTGTTTTTCCGTAAACCTTACCATTTGAATGATATTGAAGATTTAAGTTTAATTATTTTAAATCAAATGTCATTTTTGTTTATGAATTTTATAACTGGACAAGAAATGGCTATTATAAAGTGCGCAATAGAAATTTTTGTAGGAAGTTAACTGCTATATAAAAATGGTATTTTATGTTTTGGCGATTAAATTAAGCGTTCAAAAGATATTCATCATCAAATTTTCATGTACCTATAATGATTTTAAGAGTTTTTGATTAAATAATCGAAAAATTTCAATTCAATTTATGAATTTCATACAAATTTCGTTTTTTGTCTTTAATATAATAGCCTAGTCAAAGTATTTAAAAGGGTTGTGTTTTCAGTGGTAGTCAATTCGTAGTTACGCGCGAAAGGTCCGTGAGCCAAATTTATTAACCGCTCGACTTAATAGTTAATAATTTTGGGCTTATAACATTCTGAAAAAATAAATAAACTCATGTAAAATGTAGAGAAACATCTCAACTTTTAGATAGAAATACTTACAAATTTGAAAAAGTAGATTTTCTAACTGTAAAATCAGTTTATTTATAAAAAAAACTAGAGCTAAAAAGTATATTAACAATTATAATTCCTTTTTAATTAATACTTATCCCAGCGAAAATTCCTTTTGGACTTAGCATTGCAAATGAGCATAAAACATTATTATTATAAAAGCAATGCCATCAATATTTAGAATTTTAAACAAATGCTTCTTAAAAATCTGTTTTTTTTGCATGCTTAATTTTACTTGTTTTTTTTAGACTTCATTCAATTATATCTTTTTTCGAAATTAATATAATCCAATGAAACTTTACAACTAAACACTGAAGTATCTACTTTCGAAACTGCTATGCAGCTTTTTTATAAATATCGAATTTTTTAAATAATCATGTTAAACACAACCCTTTTAAATACTCAATTTTGAATTTTCAGGTTTTTTGTATTTTTTGTGGCATTTTACGGATATTTTGTGTACTTTGACTAGGCTATAAGTATTATTTGAGTTTTATTTTCAAAAATTTTGAAAATTTTTATTTAATAATCCATTTTATTTTTAATCTTTAGAAATCACGATCATGTTTTTTTTTATAATGTCTTCAAAACGTCTTTAAAAATTTTTCCACTACAGCTGGATATTTTCCTAGGGAAAATTTTTCAAGTAGTGAATTTTTGTTTTGTATTTTATTTCTTCTGTTTCCCTTGTGAACTAGCTGTAGCATTTAAAAATTCAATTACTAATTTATGATACTAAAATTATGAACAATTTAAAGAAAGGTTCATTTCCATACTTTATTTGGTTAACCTTGATATATTTTCAAAAATATATAACATAATGTTATCCAAAACTCATCTATGCCTTCATACATTTCAGGAGGATTTTGGTTATTACGTTTAGTTTTCTTATGAGTTATTTCAAATATCAAGAACCTAAAATCAATATCCAAGTATTAATCATCAATAATGTTGATGAAATGTATGCTTACCTCTTTTCAATTTTCATTTGTAATAATCATAGTTACTATAGCTCACTTATTTGTTTATTATATTGACAAACGTCAATAATAGGAAAGAACATGCGAGTATTTCCATGGTATTTGTAGGTTGGAGTTAATGATTGTTAGATTAGTAGTCGATAGAGTTCTGTCATTTAGTTGAGTTAGTTCTATGATGCAGTAGATGAAATGTGAAGCAGTCACAGGCCAAATCCTAGAAGTTGGTAGAAATCATTGTCGATTCTCTTGAGTTGGCAGCAGTGATCAATAGACACCCAGTGGGTAAAGCTCTTTTGTCAGACAAGACATTTTTATAAAAGATGAGGTAGAAACCAAGATGACGATAGTTCTGTTGTTGGGCTTAGTTGCCAATCAGTTTTTGGTGTCCCCTTGCTGTCGAAGGGGTAAGTTTTGTTTAGGGATAAAAAGATTTTAGTTACTAAAGCTATTTCTAATAGGGATCACCGTCATATCAAGTATTAAGCCACCCACGTGGCGTACTTTTGTTTTGGAGCGACCATTTTGGCTGGTCGCCATTGCTACTTCGGCACTTTTGATTTTCAACACACTTTCCGTTGTGGGTCCTGATTCAGGCCCTAGGAGTGAGACAGGCGGGATTCAACCTGACGGGTATTCAAAACTAGATACTCATCCTATCCAGAAGCCGTTTTTCGAAGGGGCAGACTCCTCTTCCCACATGAGGACCATGTGGCCGCTACAGCTACTAGTCAAAACGAGAGTGGGACGATTAAGTAATTCCAGTCTCTGCAATCCTGGGATTCAGGTTTCGTTTTTTCTATATTCCTAAATTTTTTTATTCTTGGTGGTATTGAAAATTTGCCATTAACGGCATCTCTGCATTTTTGGTTTAAGTTATGCGTTTTCCATACAGACTTGTATAATAAGTTGTACGTTATCCAAACTTATATGTTTAGATATTTTTTTATTAATTTTTTTGTAATATAATTCAAGCTTTACTTTTGGTAACCTGGTTCTATATGCATACCGAAATCATTTCATTTTTTTTACACATATCTTTAAATTAAACCTAATTTGTTTTATAATTAAGGTCTAATCGCACATAAAAAGTGTGAACACATTATAGCTATAATCTGTATTTACTGGTACATTATGATTTGGGGGGGGAAATCAATTTTTATATGGTTTAATAATTTATATATGACTCCAAGAGTTTGAGGATGTCAAAATGTTTTTGGATAAGTATCCTATTTTTGTTAAATTGATAAATCTGTATATATTATGTTGAACGAGTATTCAACCATCACATTTTTTTATTAAATAAAAAACGTTGCAACTAAATTGTGTTATTTCCTTTTGGTCTACACTTTTAATATTCTTAATTTTTACAGATAAATTTCATTAGTGACATTACCTACTTCATTTTTTCTTTATTTTTTTATGAAGTTAATAACTACCGTCTAAAATAAAGTGGCGCTCACGGAAAGACTACTTTTCATTCAATACAATCTACAAATAAGCAACGGTTCCTACAACCTATGCTCACCGATGAACTGCTGCCGTTCGCACTTATGTAGTTACTTTTAGTTGCTACCCAAAACCAAATCATAATTTTCATAAAAATGCTACAAAGCATCGAAAAAACTACCCTACTTGCAACAAAAAATTGTTTGAAAATTAATAACTCTTAACTTTTTCATAACAAATTGGACATTTTTTTTTCTCAAACTGAAACTAATCATAATATATTTATAATCATATTGGCATAAGAGGTACTCTCAACAAATGGTTTTCAGACTTCCTAACAAACCGGTTATTCAAAGTCAGAGTTGGACAAAAATTCTCTGAGGAAAGACCCGTAACTAGCGGTATTCCACAAGGTTCCGTTCTTGGACCCTTACTTTTCATAGCACATTCCAGTGATCTTCGATACTGTCTGTCAAGCTCAATTTCGGCTTATGCTGACGACATGAAACTTTACGGAAATCCCAACATCAGTTATTTAAGTTTGCAGAATGATCTTAATAAACTACAAGAATGGTATTCCAATTGGATATTTGGAATAGTCTTCTTCAGCAAATAATTGATTCAGAAAATGTTAATAGTTTCAAAAATCAAATAGACTCCTACATTTTCAATCTGTAGTTTTTTAGGCTTAGTGTCAGGCTTAGTGTCAGTTATTATTTAATTTATACACTGTAAATTATTATGGGCAAAATAGGACTTGATCCTCTGCCCTTATCATGTAATAATAATAATAATAATGAAAACTTTGCTTTTTTATCAATAAATAATTAACTAAGCGATAAATAATGTACAATTTATTTTTTTAAATGTAGATAAAGATACTTACACATAAAAAAAAACTTGGAAAACATTTTGAAGTTTCTCAGTTGATAAAAAATAAAATTCGTGGTAATTTTCTCAAAACTTAAAATAAATTGAATTGAAATTTTTCGATTATTTAATCAAAAACTCTTAAAATCGATATACATGAAAGTTTGATGACGAATATCTTTTGAACGCTTAATTTAATCGCCAAAACATAAGATACCATTTTTATAGAGCAGTAATTTCCTACAAAAATTTCTATTGCGCACTTTATAACCGCAATTTCTTGTCGAGTTATAAAATTCATAAACAAAAATGACAATAGATTTAAAATAATCAAACTTATCAATATCATTTAAATGGTTAGGTTTACGGAAAAAATATAAGATACTTTTTTTGTAGAGCATTAAATTTCCTACAAAATTTTTCGAAACATTTTTTCTGTGCAATCAATTAATGATGAGGTATGAATTTTTTTCTATTGGACTGAGAAAAAAATAAAAAACTGCGATGCGGAGGATCTTCCTATTAAAATTAAGAGCTCATATTTGGTAAGAATTTTTTTAAGATGTATAGCAACCCATTTTTCCGTATTAGTTGTAAAAAAAAATAATTGATTTTTTTTGACCCACCCTAGTGTCCACTCTGTTACTCTCTTTACATAACTACTTCCTTTCATCCTTCCAATATGTACATCGTAATCGATTGGAATCTGATGATAACCGGAGGCCAGGTAAATAACTTGTTAGCTTGAATATTATCCAAGACATCGTCAATGCGTGGCAGAGGATATTTGTCCTTAATTGTAATTCCAGAGTTGTTTATTTCAAGACAATTATTATCACAATAAATCGATACATGGCCCATATGCTTGGCTGGGTCTCACTGGCAGTTAATGTTACTTTCTTTTAATCTAATAATTTGTCAATACCAACAATAGATGAATCATTTTTATTAAACAAGCGAATTTGATTTCCCCTAACAATATCAATAACATTACCGTTATTTACAACAGGTTGACCTATTATAACCGATACCTCTTGAATTTCATCAGGCACAACTAAAGCTTCTACAGCCGCGGTCGCCATGTCGACTTGTAGTTTAATAAATATTTTTGCCTTTACAATTATGGAACCCAAATAAACGCACTTTCGTAGGTGTAAGCTCTAACCTCAAATTGTTTGCATCCGTGACAGCCGCACAACCGGAATCAACATAACCACGTAAGGGTTCACCATCAATCAATAAAATAACATGCACTTGAAGAATTTGTAGAGGGTAATAAAATGGGTTTTTGCTCACCTTTGTTCAGTCGATTGCTAGAAGTAACATGACATCGATCCGCTGTATGTCCCAAATAATTGCATATCGTACATGTGACTCGTGGTTCTGGGCACTTACATTGAACATGTCCCCTCTTCTTGCAGTGAAAACACTTAATGTTTGAAACTTCTGCTATATCATTTGGTCTTTTGCGTTTGATGATTACGCTGCGCAAGTCCTTGCTATGCTCTCTTGTGCGGCGTAAGCTGTAATCTTGTTTACGAGTAGGGGTTCTGTTGGGTATAGGGATTTGACGTACGTTTGTCAAGTACTGTTCGAAGAGGGCTTCTGGTGTCTCGTAGCGCCCTACTTGTGCGGCATTCTGGATGGTCACGTCTGGAATACCGTCTATAATACAGGAAACTGCATTTTTTCCAGTAATTTGGACTGTTCTAAGGAGTTCCATTTTGCTAAAATAATATATAGCCATGGATTCATCACATGATTTCTGCCTGTTAAGCATCTTTCTTAAGGTTTTGGCAAAATCCATATGATCTGGGAAAGTCCTTGTAATGATAGATTTCCATTCATCCCAAGTATGATTCACTGATGTTAAGCTGTGGTACCAAGTGCGAGCCATGCCAGCTAGGCGTGACTTCAAATGGTAAACGGTAGTTATGTCATCCCAACAATTCACATTTTTAAGCTGCTCAATTTTTTGGAGCCACTGGCTAGCGGTTATGCTATCATTTTCTGGGTAGATTATTGTGGAATACAATCTGTTTGAACGGTAAATCTCGTCGTAGTCGAATTTTGGTTAGGCATGTTTCTTATTATACTTTCTAATCGTGGAATTCGTTGTTCGTATGAAGACCTTGCATCTGCAGATTCTGTCGTATCTGAGTGGGCTACATCACTTTGAACATGAACAAGTAGGCGTACATTTCTGTTCGGAGGAGGCTCAAGTTCTCTAATATCTCTTGGCTGTGGAGAACCTGTTCGCCTTGATGTTGAAGAAAAATCTGGAGTCTTTCCTTTACGTCTTCCTTCTTTAAAGAGTGGCTTTTCGGAACATCTTTTATTTGAGTCCCTCTCTGTTGCAGTTTTTCGGTACCTTAAGCGTTTAGTTGACCTGGAACTACTATCGCTGCTGGTACCACTACTACTACTTGACCTATCTCTACGCCTCTTTGTTTTACCGATCTTCTCAAATTCCAACAATTATTAATGTAATTGGTTAATTGAAGTACCTATTAAAAAATATTAGATATAAATTGACTTACGTAGAAGCTTCAAACTTTCGAAACGATTACTTCGTAAAAGCAAGGTCTCTTTTACCAATAATAGATAAACAAAACTATAACTCACTTATATGTTTTAAATTAAAATTAGGTCCCAGTTCACTTAGACTACGTAGAAAATTATATGTCTAGCCAAACGTAATTTAACTAAACACCACTTCGTAAAAGCTATATTGTCTTTTGTTTTTATACCTAAATATCAATAATAACAAAGGGCCAACACACTTAAACCCACTATAAAATGTTTTCGGATTCACCGCACACCTGAACTATAAACACATAAATATCGTAGAATAAAAATAAATATTCTATTTTACAAATAGTCGAGGCAATGGAGCACTAAAAAGGCCAAAGATAGGAAATCTTTTAGGATAGGACGTATCGGAATGCGGTTTTTTACATTCGCTTGCAAAAATTATTTATATCATTTGTACCTACTTTGTACCTATTACAAACCGGAAGTTGCATTGCTGCAGCCAAAAATGCATGCGAAAAATGCAACTTTTGAGAGGCCTTTTGGCAAATTTAATAACTTCGTAAATAAGAGTCAGAATTGGCTCAAGTCGGGTACCCGGGGGTTTTCGAGGTCGCTGATCACGATTATGATGTTCAAATTGACCCCCCGAACACCTGGAGCTCAGGAACGCCGACGAACATCATCTCCGAACTTTATGCGAGAGTGGAGAGAAACTGGGCACCCGGGGGTTTTTTGGGTCGCTGAAGTTATTTTTGAGAGACTAAGAACAAAGCTGTTGGGAATACATATAGTTGTAAGTGATAGTGTTTCTGAATGGGAAAAAACTCTTCTACCACAAATTGCTAGATTGTATACTACTCTGGCTGAGTATGATTCCAAAATCAGGCATAGAGCTGGTGATAAAATGTCTCATGTAGATAACGTGTAGAGCAGCTGTTGAAGAAATATACTAAAATAGATTAAATATGTTTGAAATTGTAACCGAAGAAGACAGTGTTGATGATTCAAAAGAATGATGAAACAGATGTCGAAATTATACAAAAAGAAGACAGGAGTAAAGAAGAAGAGAACATGAAAAAAAGTACGCAATAGGAAAGCGACGGTTATACAAAAAAATAAAAATAAACGAATAAAATAAATAGCTTTATGTGATTCCATAATATTCCAGGAGGAAAGCAACGGTTGTAAATACCATGATTTAAGGGGTCAATGGGCATTAGATTGTATCGTATCTACTATTTTAAGAAAATGTTGGTTCAAGGGAATTCGGAGGTATGTGAAAAGATGTTTTAAATGTTTTCTTTTTCCGGGTTGGAAAAAAAAGCTGATATGTTCACCCTGAAAGACCAATGATTAAAATTCATATTAATCATCTTGAACCCTTTCCTAAAAGTTTTAGCGGAAAAATATATGTACTCGTGATAGTTTGTGCTTTCTCACGATTTGTCAAATTATATCCTTTGAGAAGTACAAGATCAGAAGAAACGATAAGGCAAATAGAAATTTTTATAGATCAGTATGGAGCACCAACAGTGATTGTAAGCGATCGAGGAACAGCTTTCACAAGTACTGAATTTACACATTTTTGTAAGAAATTTGATATCAGATTGAAGCTATAATTGCTGCACAGTTCCCGCAAGCGAATGGAATGGCTGAACATAGAATGAAAACTATTGTACCATGCATTGTAGATTGAAGATGAGAAATGGGACAAAACTTTAGGTTCAGTAGAGAGAAAGTTGCATGGCACCATTCGAATGTATATGGATTTCAACCAAATTTGGAAGATGCAATACTGGTACATTTTGCTGGAAGTAAATCTGAAGAAACAAGATATATAGAGAAATTAGAAATAGAGTAAGAAAAAGTGCAGGATGCAACCAAAGTAAATACAAACTGTATTATGATACATGACGATATAGGTAAGTGTGTTGTCTGATGTCGGTGATATTGTAGCAGAAGGTTCGTAAACCACTTGTAACTACTGAACAACCTACAAAAAACTAAAATATCGCGGACCATTATGTTGTCATTGAAATAATTTCTGGAAAAATTAAATACAGAAGATGGAGGATCGAATTTGTATACAGTAGATTATGTATGTCAAATGAAAATCTACAAAAATACAGAAGAAGATGATTACGAAAATGATCAAGAAGAACGGACAGAAACAATTCGAAATAGCAAAGCATGAAGTTAAAGAGAGCGACGATAGCGGAGAAGAATGAAAACCCGAATCTGTTGACGAAACAGAAGATGCTGTCGAATATATAAATTCTAACAATAGGCCAAAAAGGAAAGTACGAATGCCTTACAAATTAAACGACTGTGTTTGACAATCATAATGTTCAGGATGGTCGAATGGTGGAAAATAGATGTCGATCACTCTGTACTATAAACAAGTCAGGGAGAAAGGAGATGTTAGAAAAATTTTAATAGCTAATGTATTGTCATTTTTTAACTTAAATAAATCTTTCCATAAGAATATATTGTTTATTAACCAAGCATTTTGACAGAGTACTGATGATATATTCATACGAAGATATTTACTACATTTTCTGGAAGTTGAATTAATTTTATATTGTAAAATAATTACATGAATATATAAAATTACAATCCTGAAAATTGAAATAATCTTAAATTTGTTTAATACCTTACATTATATAAAATAGATAGTTTTTTCATGTGTCACGAAGTCCAAAATAATATAGCTTAATATCTTCTATAAGTTCCTTGTGCCAATACTTATTCTTTTTTCTCTTTTTTTTGGGAATCAAACCACAATAATGTTTTTTATTTTTTATTTCGACGTTTCGGTAGCGTTCCAGCTACCGTTGTCAAGATTAACTATTTATAGTACAGACATAATTTTTTGGTCCCTATCTGACACAACCAAAAAAATTTGACAACTAGACAATCAATAATATTTTGAAGTTTAAGACCACAAAACTTTGTTGTCAAATTTTATTAAGGTCCATTCATAGTAGATCACACCTCTGGTAAAATGTGAAATAAAATATTTTATTTTATGACATTCTAACGATATGTAGTCTCCACTAGAAATGGAATCCAGTGAAGTGCACGTTCCAGGAACGGTTTTTATTGGGATCGCGCTTTTTTTTTTCTCGCTTATTTTGGAAATTTTGTTAATAAAAACGCGTTGTTTGTTGTTACTTTTTTGTGTATGATTATTTTTGTTTTCAAAATATGTATAACTCAGTTTGAAGTGTGTATTGAAGTGTGTATCGATTAACAACCATTCCAAAGGTAATTGATTATGGGAAATTTCTCTTTCTAACATTGGTAACCAAATTTGACTAGATTCGACATTTATCTGAATTTAGTTGTATTTAAGCACTTTCTTTGATTTTTCGTCTTTTATTATTGGGCTCTTTCAATATTATTTTTGTCGAATCCCATCGAATTTTATGCCCCTCTTCCCAAGCATGTTTGCAAATACCTGAACTCCCTATCTTTGATATACTTTTTATGTTCATTTATTCGGACTTTCAATGGTCTAGATGTTTCACCTAAATAGAATTTGTCGCATTCACAAGATATCTGATATATGCAGTTTTTTGAAAATTGTTCTTCATTTTTTGGCTTCGTTTTTGTTAGTACAGATCTCAACGTATTGCTAGATTTGAAGCTAGTTCGAATATAGAATTGATTACCAATTTTCTTAATTCTTTCTGATAAACCCTTAACATACGGTATTGTCAAGTTTTTAAAAATTATGTTAGCTGAATTATTAATATTATTGTTATTGTTATGGGGCCCTTCTCTATATTCTTAATTTCCTTATTTACAAATTCTGCCGGGTAATTATTGGCATTTAAAAACATTTTTCAGCAAAGTTTTCTCCTTTGTTCCTTTTTTAACACTTATAGAATTTGTTTAGACTCTACAATCTAAACTGCGATCACTAGGCAACGATTTTTTAATATTATCCCTGTCACATATGTGTCAAATTGGCAATAGCCTTAATACTTGAATTAAAACCCATTTTAATAGAACTTAACCAGTTAATACTTATGTAAATGTGTATAACTCAAACACGGTACTTAATTGTGGTGCAATAATACATCTGTACACATGCTGAAATAAAGTTATATACGAAAAAGTGTCACAATACTCTATCTCAATTCTTCAATTTTTCTTAATTACAGTCCACTCTCTTAAATAACCCTAGACTTTACGTAGTTCTTAACTACTCCCAAAACCTCCAAAAATCTCTAAAACCCTTACTCACTCACTTATCATGCATCTAGACTCCAAACTAAAATCTTCATTCATTTATCATTCGTAACCACCTCACTTCTATGCAATTCATCTTTCCTGTGCCCCCAATATGTTTAGACTCTACAATCTAAACTGCGATCACTAGGCAACGATTTTTTAATATTATCCCTGTCACATATGTGTCAAATTGGCAATAGCCTTAATACTTGAATTAAAACCCATTTTAATAGAACTTAACCAGTTAATACTTATGTAAATGTGTATAACTCAAACACGGTACTTAATTGTGGTGCAATAATACATCTGTACACATGCTGAAATAAAGTTATATACGAAAAAGTGTCACACCACGTGCTTCTCTTCTCAAACACCTTGAGGGTTTTACCAGCGAAGAAGGATAATTCTTTTATAAAACCTCATTTGTGTTCAGAATTATTTGATTCAAAATTCAAATACCTATTAGTGTGTGCGGGCTTACGGTATGTTTCATACCCTGTAGGTGTTTTATTGATAAGAACATCTAAAAATGGCAAAAAATTGTTATTTTCAATTTCAAATTTTATAGATTTTTCTCCTTCATTTATATTTGTTAAAAAATCATTCAGAGATACTAAGCCATAAGGCCATATTGCAAAAACGTCGTCTACATATCTCCACCAGACAATTGGTTTTAATTTTTGATTATTTACTATTTTGGCTTCAAAATGTTCCATGTAAATATTCGATAGAATTGGTGAGAGGCAAGAGCCCATGGCAAGACCAAAATTCTGAACATAAAAATAATTATTGAATTGAAAATATGTTTTTGTTATACATAATTTTAATAATTCTATTATTGCTGTTACGCTATCCCAATAAAAACCGTCCCTGGAACGTGCACTTCACTGGATTCCATTTCTAGTGGAGACTACATATCGTTAGAATGTCATCAAATAAAATATTATTTCACATTTTACCAGAGGTGTGATCTACTATGAATGGACCTTAATAAAATTTGACAACAAAGTTTTGTAGCCTTAAACTTCAAAATATTATTGATTGTCTAGTTGTCAAATTTTTTCGTTGTGTCAGATAGGGACCAAAAAATTATTTCTATACCACAGATTATAATTATAATCTGTGTCTATACTATAAATAGTTAATCTTGACAACGGTAGCTGGAACGCTACCGAAACGTCGAAATAAAAAACATTATTGTGGTTTGATTCCCAAAAAAATAAGAAAAAATAATATAGCTTCTTTTTTTAATACAAGCAAATGCAATTCTGCTATACATTTTTCTGCCTTCATACTTTAGAGGTTATTACATTAAAATAAATGAAACGATACTTCGGCGTGGTACCCTATCTAGTTTATTACATTGTTAATTTTTATTTGGTTAATATAAGTTACGTTATGGTTAGGTTATGTTAGTAATTTATTTTTTTCTATTCTCGTGTTTTATATTTTAGTTATACTTTGATCTGTCAGTTGGTCAAGGAGCGACATTGTCCAACCAACGCTCTCTCTAAAATTTTTGACCATCTGATATCTAAACGAAAAATTTTCTAATTTGTTGACTTTTTGTCGGATTTTTTTTAAATATGGCGGATTTTTAGTACTTTTAATTGCGATTTTCTCTTAAAATGTTCTATTGGGCTTATGAAAAAAAAATTGTTGCAAAATTCCGAGGGTCGCGAACCTTACCGGACCAAAATATCCGAGATAATTTTATAATAATTATATTGACTTACATAATTCAAAATAAATGATGTTTTTAAAATATTATAAATTTTATAACATGAAATGACATCATGAGTTGCTGTATTTGTTTGAGAAGGTGCTGATGGTATTTCATTTGATAAATGTAGAAATACTGTTGGTTGTATTAAAGTTTCAGAACATTGAGATGCTATGTGTCCTTGTTTTTTGCAATTGTAGCACACCATATTATCTTGAGAAATGCATATTCTGTAGGAAGTGTTGTCAAAGTCAAGTATAAATGAATCTGGAAGCTGTTGGTTGTGTGGACTGACGAATATTTGTTCTAAAACTCAATATGTGAGTATATTCTGGTGGAAAAGTGGATGTTGTATACACAGACTTTTCTAAAGCTTTCGATAGAATGGATCATAGTATTCTACTGGAAAAATTAAACCAGTTTGGATTTTCCTTAAGAATGATACAGTTTTGTAGATCTTACATTCATCATTGGTAACAATTTGTTTATTACAATGGTTTCCAAAGTATAGATTACGTGTTAAATTTAGGTGTGCCACAAGGTTCCAGCTTAGAAGCATTGTTATTTTCGTTATTTATAAACGATTTGGAACAAACTATAGATACTAATAACCTGTTTTATGCAGATGATTTGAAATAATTTATCCTTGAATGTTTCTAAACGTAGTAATTTTATCTTTATCAGTTAAATATTTAGATTCTAGCACTTTATATGAAGTTATTATGCAACATTCACATTACTACGTATAATTTGTTGAAAATATCGTAGTCTTGTTCATTTTAACTGACATATATCGGTATTTGTTGTTTTTAATATCTAGTCATCCACCCACAACAAATTCCATACCAATATCTCGTTGCTAGGCTTGTATGTTTATTTGGATTCCTTGCTTTCGCTGGCGTTATTTTATTAGTGCTGTTGATTTAAATAATGTCCCTTATTTTGCCTTGTGAATATTTTCAAGATGCAGGCCAATCACTTGAAGTCGCTTGAACCATCATATCAGAAATGTTCCTGTTCAGGGCACTGTCGAACAGAAACTAGTTTTAACAGGTCTTCTTGCTAGGGAAAATTATAATAGAAGTTTTTTGTCCCCAGCCAATTGAGGACGATCTAGTAGAAGTATCAGAAACAATTAATGACTTAACAGACATTACTAATCATTTCAGCGGAAACAAAAACGAACCAGTATTTTCCAGAATTAATTCAAGATTAAAACAAATAGATTTAACAGACTAAACGGCGAAAGTAACAAACAACACAACAAACCTTGACAAATAAGCTAATACTTTTAGAAGTTGATCTTGCGACGAAAACAACTCCGACCTCCAATAATAGAACTGAAGACACTTTACCTTCAAACACATTTCCTTCCCCTACTCTTTCTGACATTCCTCATCAAAGACATGATCCAGTTTACAAATGGAACGTTTTTTTACTGACAAAAATGAATCACTTCACTTCGTAGAAAAAGTTGAAATCCTTAGGATTTCTAGAGGAGTTAGAGAAAATGCCTTCACATGGTATCTTATTAATCGTAGTAAATTTGAACCATATAAAGACATTGTTGACAAGTTGAAAGCTGACTTTTTCCCATACGATTATGAGACTGATTTAGAGTTAGAGATTTCTAATCGCACTATGGGTGCTAACGAACCGGTTGCTGTATACATCTCTTCAATGATAGAGGACTATTTAATCGCTTGTCTAGAGTCGGTGATGAACATACCCGTGTTGCAAAGATTCGTCGGAATCATTCACTCTTCTTTCATCTCGTCCTTAGCGCCTCATAATCCCCATACAGTTGACGGATTATCCGAATTATGCAAAAGAATTGAGGAATCCCGTGTTTGGTCAGACATATATAGATCACCATCTTCTAATAATCGAACCGGATTTATCTTTCCTTTATGTTTTTTCTCATTCAAATCAAAGACAGTTAACCTCTGCAAGCGTCTCAACATTAACTTCTTTGGTTTGTTAGAACTGTGACAAAACTGGTCATTCATATTCTCAATGTTTCTCGTCCGAATCTATCGTTTGCTACGGGTGTGGTGCAAAAACATCAAAAAACCGAAATGTAAATGCAATAAACATTTCCATCGACCTGTTTCGATTTTTAAATCCCTCTGCCAACGGCCGTCTCTTTTCGCTGTCGACTGTATTCGAAGCAAGTCCTACCTTCCTTTTTATTGCTTATTTTTATCTTTTTTACCTAAATTGCTGTGGAAGTTACAATTTTTTTAATAAAAACTCACGCACAATATAAAGAAAAACCAAATATAAATAACACAATAATGTTGGGTTAGGTGAACTCTCAATGGATTGAAATGTAAACAAACCAGAAACCTGGCGTCAATTGCCTTAAAGGCCGCTTGACATGGTGCAATACAACGTGCTATGCAATGCAAGGCGCAAGATATCTTGATCGAAAGCATAAAGGCCGCTTGACATGGTGCAATACAACGTGCTATGCAATGCAAGGCGCAAGATATCTTGATCGAAAGCATAAAGGCCGCTTGACAAGGTGCAATACAACGTTCAAGAAATTGCAGCAATTTCTTGCAAGGTCAGTATATAGCAACTGATAAATCTTGCATGCCATTTAACATCATGCAATTCTCTTTCATTGCAAGATTGCTGCCAACCCAACCAATAGTAGAAAGAAAAAAGTGTGAAAGAAACTTGAAAAATAATTTTTTGAAACAATGTATAAAGTTTATTATTATTTAAAATGAAGATAGTGAAAGTGAGAAAAGCTCAAGGAAAAAAAACTAAGTGAATCACAAATGACAAAACATCAGCAGATAGGTATGATTCGATTGAAAATAATTAGTTGGTTGGTAACACAAAAAAAAACTAGATTTCTCCCTAGAATACAATAGACATACAGTTAACAGAAACAAACATAAGACCCGGAAAATATGCCAACTAAAAGAAAGGTCACCGCAACGAGCCAATTAGGAGCTAATGTTAACGATTGTACATTAGTAATTGTTAACATAATCGAAATAATATGACCGACTGATTTCATCAACATACATCAATTTTAGTGTCTGTATCAGTGTTGTCAATGCGAGGAAAATTATCCGGTTTTTAGACAATTTCGCAAATTTGGATCCAATAGTTTTTCGAATATATTGCAGAAGGGATATATAAAATGGCTATTATTTTTGGGGATTTTCCATATTGACTAAGGTCGAAGACTTTATTTAGATAACTACTGTGTCCTTTTGGTAATTTTGACAAATTCTGATAATTTGAATCGTAAGTTCGGGTAATTTCTATTTTTGCCTCGGCAACACTGGACAGCATTCTATTTTCTATTTGATGTCAGCTGCCATTTATGTGTAAGCATATTTTGTTGCTTTCAATACAAACTTGACCCTTCTTTTTTATGACATTAGTACAGAGTCATGAAATTTGAAAATATAGACATTTAGGGCAGATAGTAGTTTTAATTTTGGTCCAATATAAATTTTTTTATTAATATTTAGAGTTAAATTTTTAGCAACTTTGACTTTGTTTACATATCTCTCGACAGTTATGGTATCGATATTTGGTTATCGATTCAAAATATCGTTGTTACTACAAAAATACAACTACAGCGACATGAACACGCCGACCCAGGGCTCATGTTTGCTTCTGCCGACTGTAGCACCAAACCGATGAAATTGCAATTGGATCGAATTGCAGAAACTGATCAGCTGTGACTCAACTGCGCATGCATTCGGTCAAGAAATCTTGCGTCTTGCAATTTTATCGGTTTGGTGCCATTTCTATTGCCTGCAAGGCGCAATTCTAGGGAGAAATATAGTTTCTTTTGTGTTACCAACCAACTAGCTATTTCCAATCGAATGATACCTATCAGCTGATTATGGTGACTGATGTTTTGTCATTTGATTTGATAATCGACAATAATTCACTTTTCTTAGCTTTTGTTACTTTCGCCATTTTCATTTTAAATAATAATAAACTTTATATACAGGGTGCGGCACCGAAAACGAAACAGATCGCATATCTTGAAGACAATTTTTTTTTGGAGAAAATGCAAGAAGAGGTCGATTTTTATTTCAAGGGGGACATCTATCGATCATATCCTCAACTATCCTACATCCCTACCCTCCCCTCTGTCACTATTACCAATAAAATTGAAATAGGGAAAGTGTAACACATTATTAGCTTAGTTTACACCGTGTGGAGCAATTTGGTCCGTGCACCAAATCGTGGACTTATTTAGCCTAGAACATAAGTCCAAACCAAAGGGTTCAATAAAACTCAAAGTCCAAACCACAATAATTTTAATTTTGTCCACCAAAAGGACAAATCATTCTGCTACTAGTTTCGGTAAATCAATTACCATCATCAGGCTACAATAGAAATAGTATACTTAATAAAAAGATCTCATAAAATTATGTTAAAACTTGAAACAAATTCTACATTTAACATTGTTGAAATAAAAAATAGACATAAAACTTTCAAATACAAAACTAATAATCCAAAGTTATGTTAATAAGATGATACAATAAATTTAGTTACCTTCATGAAATATTATGTTGTTGCCATTAAAAATTTCTCCAAAGTATGATACTATTAATTAACTTATACAAAAATACTAATTGCATGTGGTATGGAAAGAAAAAGAAAATTGGAAAGAAATTGAATATAATTAATATTTAATATATTGGCGAAATTTAAATTTGAATTTAAAGTGTCCAAAAGGATCTTTCTCAAAATGGAGTAGTACTAAGAAAAGACATCTAAGTACTTTAAATTTATAGTGGTTATAAGGACAATTATTAGCCACTAACATGATGGATAACTTGATGAATATAAACATAATCAAAATAAAACGGAAGCATGATGAATATAAATTATGATATCCATCAAAAAATTTTAAGAAAATTATATATGCAACCTCAACCAATAGCACTGTAACACAATATGTACTGTAATTATAAAACAGGTGACCGTGACCGGAAATATAAAATGGATTCATGACATATGACAGATAAACTTGAAACAAAACTGCAAATATTAAAATTAGTATAGTTCTATGATGAAATTGGCAAAACAACTCTTAAACTATGCAATTGTTAATGTTTCATTTACAAAAGAGAAGAAGAATGAATCAATAGAATATAGTGATAATTTAACCAAAGTTAGATACTGATATGTTTTCGTTCGACTTTATATTAGATTGAGGGCTAATAACGAGGATGACTTCAGATTTAGACTTTTTTATATAAGACATAAACTCCATCACAGATAACATACTAACTCCATTACATTTCTACATGACAGTTGACATTGTTGACGGCTGTCATACTTATAAAAATACATTTAAGGAGTTTTCATACATTACACCATGGAGACTTATATCTAGTCTCCATGCATTACACCTTACTCCACTTCGATTTAAAAATTACAATACATTTTTGTTTAATGATTTTCATTTACAATAACTATTCATATTATTGCGCATACATTACATTATGTCTTAACTAATAAAATTAACTAAACTAAAATTGTATTCAAATATTTTGGAGGGGTATGTGAAATCAGTAACTAATTTTGATGGCAAGAAACATAAATCACAAATTTAATCTTTGTAAAGGTTTCAGTGTTCTCTCGGAGCGTCTTAAAGGTTCTGAATTTCCAACGCTACCATATGAGTCTAATTTTGATGGTTGATTATCTACTTCTACCTTAGATTTACCTTTTCCCTTCACTTTCCATTCTTAATAATTCTTTTTTGACAACTTCTTCTAATCCATATGGTAATTGATAAGCTTTGTGAAAAACTGGAATGGCATTTTCTTTCAAGACTAAATTAGCTGAAAAATCTCTTATGAAGCCATTTGCACTTTCTCTAAAACCTCTAGGATACAATGTTTTAAACGTATTTATAATATTTTTAAACGACTCTTGTGAAAACATAGAATTTATTGTACTATCATTTATCTTCTATAAGTTCCTTGTGGCATTACTTATTCTTTTTTCTGATTTGTTTGGGAATCAAACCACAATAATGTTTTTTTATTTTTTATTTCGACGTTTCGGTAGCGTTCCAGCTACCGTTATCAAGATTAACTATTTATAGTATAGAAATAATTTTTTGGTCCCTACCTAACACAACGAAAACATTTGACAACTAGACAATCAATAATATTTTGAAGCTTAAGACTACAAAACTTTGTTGTCAAATTTTATTAAGGTCCATTCACAGTAGATCACACCTCTGGTAAAATGTGAAATAAAATATTTTATTTTATGACATCCTAACGAAATGGAATCCAGTGAAGTGCACGTTCCAGGAACGGTTTTTATTGGGATAGCCCTTTTTTTCGCTTATTTTGGAAATTTTGTTAATAAAAACGCGTTTGTTGCTATTTTTTTGTGTATGATTATTTTTGTTTTCAAAATATGTATAACTCAGTTTTTGATTTTGTGTATTGAAGTATTGTGTATTGTGTATTCGACAAAAATAATATTGAAAGAGCCCAATAATAAAAGACGAAAAATCAAAGAAATTGCTTTAATACAACTAAATTCAGATAAATGTGTAGCTAGTATTTCAGCCGAATGTAGTCAAATTTGGTTACCAAAGTTAGAAAGAGAAAAATAAGCGGAAAAAAGCGCTATCCCAATAAAAACCGTTCCTGGAACGTGCACTTCACTTGATTCCATTTCTAGTGGACTGCATATCGTTAGAATGTCATAAAATAAAATATTTTATTTCACATTTTACCAAAGGTGTGATCTACTATGAATGGACCTTAATAAAATTTGACAACAAAGTTTTGTAGTCTTAAACTTCAAAATATTATTGATTGTCTAGTTGTCAAATATTTTCGTTGTGTCAGATAGGGACCAAAAAATTTTTTCTATACTATAAATAGTTAATCTTGACAACGGTAGCTGGAACGCTACCGAAACGTCGAAATTAAAAATAAAAAAACATTATTGTGGTTTGATTACCAAAAAAATAAGAAAAAAGTACTATCATTTGTTTTAAAACTATCACTTATTAATTGATCTCCAATTTGGAGCTAATTTATCTAACCAGTTTCTTCCTAGAAGCGGAATAAAATTTTCCTCCTTGCAAATTATAAGTGGTAAGACAAAGTTATTTTGATTATTTCTGATATTTGACTTAGTTACTGTGACCATAACTTGACCTTTAACTTTTATTTTTTCTGATACAGATGAAAGTTTACAAGTACTCTGACTAATGATTCTATTTGGGAATAAACAGTTAAATAGTTTAAATGATATAGTTAAAGCTGCCCCACAATCTATTTCCATTTCTATATTTTTCCCATCAATAGTTAATTCGACCATTTCTGATTTATTTTGGTTTATTTTGTATTCATGTATAGACCTGATGTTAAGATTCTCATCCTCTGTGTGAGGACTATTTTCGACATATGTTCCCAAATTTACTGAGAACTCCTGACCTTCCAAGTTATCTATGACATTTGTTTTATTTATTATATTACCTTGACTATTGCTTGTAATTATTTCTGATGTGACAGTTACTGATTTGACATTTACATCATTTTTAATATGATTTGCGACATTTTTATTTTCTACTACTGAATTAGACTTAGATTTTGTACAAACCTGACTGTTATCATTACTAATCTTTGCAGACTGTTCATACTTTACATTGTATATCCTTGCTTCACCGAACATCTCTGTTAATGTATCTTCTTCCTCTTCTGTCTTTACTTCATTTCTGGTGTCCTCTTCTTGTTCTTCAACTTGTCTTATGGTACTTCTACAGTTTTGTGCTGTGTGTCTCCTTCGTTTACAGGCATTGCAGATCCAAAATCTAGCTGGACAATTGTGAGGATTATGATATCTACCACATCTAAAACACCTGTTCCTTGTATATTGTGTTTGGTTCCTACCTTGACTTCTTAGTGGATTATTACCATAAGGTCTTTGAGAATTTGACCCTGACTGACTATTTAACCTGGGTTGACTACTTGTTCTTGCATGAGAATTAGACCACGACTGATTGTCCGAATTTGACTGACTATTAGCTCTTGCATGAGAATTAGACCACGACTGATTGTCTGAATTTGACTGACTATTAGCTCTTGCATGAGAATTTGGTACTGACTTGAAACTTGACTGCTTGTTGTTGTTTTTAACTTTGTTTATTGCTCTACTGTCTCGTAGAAGTTCTTCACTCTGTCTTTTAATAGCTTCATCTTGCAATGCTAGCTCTTTTGCACGAGCATAGGTTATGTTCGCTTCACTTAACAATTTCCTTCTCAAATTTTCATTCTTGGCACCACATATTAATCTGTCCCTACAGTTTTCATCTATATTTTGACCAAAGTTGCACTTTGAGGCGAGTTCCTGTATACTTAGTATATATTCATCTATTGTTTCATTCGGTTCTTGGTTTCTTCGACTAAATAAATATCTGTTCGTGGTTATTAGTCCTGGTGGATCATATTTTTCCAACAGAATGTTTTTTAGATCAACTAATCTTTTGTCTATAGGTTTTGCAGACAGACAATGTCTGTGTAGTAGGCTGTAATTTCTGCTTCCAATGTGTGTTAAGAAAATTTTCTTTTGAGTGGATGAATCAACTTCTTCTACACCGTTTAAATCATAAAACAACTCAAATCTTTCATACCATGCTGAGAATGACTCAATACTATTATCAAATGCAATTTGTGCGCTACTACGAGCATTTGGATTTTCGTCGTCAGACATTTTACGTAGCAATACTGGGTGTCGTTCTTTTCTCGTCGCCACTGATATGTTTTCGTTCGACTTTATATTAGATTGAGGGCTAATAACGAGGATGACTTCAGATTTAGACTTTTTTATATAAGACATAAACTCCATTACATTTCTATATGACAATTGACATTGTTGACGGCTGTCATACTTATAAAAATACATTTAAGGTGTTTTCATACATTACAGATTCATCAATAATGAACCAGTAAAATCAAAACAAAAGTGCAAAACATATATGAAAATACTTGCAAAATTTAAATATTATGAATCATTAAAAATTAACAGCAATTAATATATAGGTAAATGTAAGAAAATATAATTTTCTGTAGAAGAAATCTGCTCATTTAGACAATTGACACCTCTATCCAAAGAAGCTCTATGAATCTCAATACTTTCAAGTAAATTCATTCTAATACCTTTATTACAAGTATGAAGAATTTCAAACTTAAAATCATCTGGAGAATGAAGTTCATCCAAAATATGAGTAGCAAAAGCAGAAGGAGGATTATTAAAATCATAGTTAGAATACTTTTTAATACAATTCCTATGTTCCATTATACGGTATAAATAGGTAGTCCAGGTTTAAAGCCTGGACCAAAATTGACATTTCCATATTAAAATGACATAACCTTAGGCAATTTGATGATAGATCTTGATTTTATTTGAAAATTGATACAAAAATAGTTGTAGTGGTAATAGAGTTCCTGAAAAAAAAATATTCAAAGACTTAAAATATTTACATTAGAGTTATCGAAGTCTCCATATTTAAGAAGCAATTTATTCGCTTATAAGTAGCAGTAATTTTGCGGGATTGTTAAACAATCAAAGAATATTAACTTTTAATATCATTTTTTGTTTCCATTTTCTAATATTATTTGGTATTATTTTTTTAGTATTTATCACAGTCAGTTTTTTTAGGTTATTTTGACCCGATCTTACGTGACAGCTGACTCTGTGCTTTTAGCAAACCGTCACTTCGGTTCACGAATACTAATGTGCCGTGTTTACACCGTTAACAATTGAATTTAAACTACTCTAGATGAGATGGATCAAATTCGAGTACCAAATTTTACTCCTTGGGTGTATACATCGAAAGTAAAGTACAGGTGACGTCAGTGTCAGTTATCATTTAATTTATACACTGTAAATTATTATGGGCAAAATAGGACTTAATCCTCTGCCCTTATCATGTAATAATAATAATAATAATAATAATAATAATGTAGACCTCGGACTAAAAATTTGGTACACCCGTTGTAAACGTACTTATTGAAAAGGTTATTTTATAAGGAATTTGACGCTATGACATATAACAGTTCAAATAAGTGTATTTTCATGTGAAAGCCAAATTCAACAATTTAATGCTAATTACCTTTGGAATAAAATTTAACTTACTACGACTATGTTTTCTTAAAATAAAAATAAAGGTTTTTGTTTCCATAACTACCAGGTCTGTTTTTTAGTTTAGCTAAGGCACTAAAGAGATGAGTATTCTCATCCGCCATTTTGGTGCCTTAATTTATTGTTTTCTGATTTGTCGAGTTGGCATATTGTGTTGAACATTTTTTGATATTGAACAGAACATTTTATTTTACCAACTTTCCTTCAGACTATTAACACCAGAAAATTGAGAAAGTGCAACGAATGGATGCTGGCCACGTCTCTGAGTAGAAATACCGAATCTCATGCCAAATACTTGACCAACACAACAACAACGTCAACGTATAACAAGGTACCAAAATGACGAATGAGAATACCTATGTCTACAGAGCTCTAGTTTAGCGTCATTGATACTTCAAGTCTATTATCGAGTAAAACATAAAAATGGTTTATTCTATTCAGGAGAGAGTAGAAATTGTTGAATGTTATTTAAAAAATAACGAATGTGCTAACACTGCCAGTACAATTTTCAATGAGAGACACCCAAACAAACTGGTTAAACGTAAAAGTACGTCTTGGAACTTATTTCAAAATTTCGACAAACAGGATCTGTTCAAAATAAAAAACGGCAGATTCAAAATCCATAAGAAACAAAGCGGTAGAGGTAGCCGTTTTAGGACAAGTTGTTGCAGATCCAACTCTTAGTACAAGAAAGCTTGCACAATTATCTGGAGTAAGTTAACGTACCGTCCGGCGAATTTTTAAATTCCATCCCTATAAAAATTCATTTTCTTCATACCTCGGTCGAAAGTACGCACTTTCGTCCCTCATAGCAGGGACGAAAGTTCAACATTTACTCCCTGTGAAAAGTACACGCGTTTCCTCTATAACAGCGGGAGGAAAGAGTTTCTCATGCGTATTTATACTCGTAACTACGACCAGCGGCACTCGCTTCCGACCGGCTATGAAGAAAAATAGTATACACTCCACGGGCCGAAAGTTGAAATCTCGGTCCTGCGCGTCATGATGCCCTCGGCGAATTTCGGCCCTTGGAGTGTAATATACTATTAGTTCAGGAACTTAACGAAGACGTTTTTGATCGCCGCTTGTAATTTTGTGAAATCATGAGCGAGCATGCTATACAAGATTATAACATTGGTTTTTCGGATGAATGCAGTATTTATGTTAACGGGACTGTCAATCGACATAACTGTCGATACTGGTCAGATTCCGATCCAAGAATATTTCATGAAACGTATACTCAACACCCAGAAAAGTTAAACGTTTGGGCTGGAATATTTGGCGATCGTATTGTTGATCCATTTTTTTACCAGGTAATTTAACTGGGGGTATGTATTTGGAATTACTCGAAAACACCGTTGATCCAATGTTAACAGACATAATAGAAAACGATACCCCATACCTAATATTTCAACAGGACGGGGCTCCTCCAAATTTTGCTACAGCGGTTCGTCAGTACTTAAATGAAAACTTTCCTAGACATTGGATTGGACGAAGAGGATTTATTGAATGGCCCCACGATCTCCTGATCTGTCCCCCTTAGATTACTTTTTATGGGAATATTTAAAAAGTAAAATATTCGCCACTCAGCCAAGTTCCTTAGAAGAGTTACGTGAACGTATTATTACCCAATGTCGTCAAATAACTCCAGAAATGCTCCAAAACGTCAGACAAAGATTCGAGAATAATTTATATTCGTGTATGGAAGTTAATGGATAACACTTTGAGCATTTACATTGAAGTAATTTAGTTTTTAATTATGGGAGTTGTTCTAAATTTTCCAATTTAATTTTTATGTTCTCTTTTCTATATTTTTTATTTTTATTATGAATTGACGCTAAACTAAAAAACAGACCTGGTAGTTACGGAAACAAAAACCTTTATTTTTATATGAAAACATAGTCGTAGTAAGTTAAATTTTATTCCAAAGGTAATTAGCATTAAATTGTTAAATTGGGCTTTCACATGAAAATAAGCTTATTAGAACAGTCACATGTCACAGTGCCAAATTCCTTATAAAATTACCTTTTCAATGATGTGTCACACTTAGTACTTTCCTTATTTCAATTTTATTGGTAATAGTGACAGGGGGGAGGGGAGGGATGTACCTCTTTTTGCATTTTCTCCAAAAAAATTTGTCTTCAAGATATGCGATCTGTTTCGTTTTCGGTGCCGCACCCTGTTATTATGCTTCAATAAATTATTTTTTGAGGTTAATATCTACTTTTTTCTTTCTACTATTGGTTGGGTTGGCAGCAATGTTGTACCGAAAGAGAGCTACATGATGCCAAGATTCATATTTTGCAATATTCCGACCTTGCAAGAAATTGCTGCAATTTCTTGCACGTTGTAGTGCACCATGTCAAGCATCCTTGACTTTTTTGAGATGCAATTAAATACGTAAACGTATTAGGTATACTTCGTGTCAATACGTTTAGGTGCTGCCTTAAATGCCTATTCATCGGTAGCGTACTTCAATTCTGATGGGAAAATGGCGACTGCTACCTCAGCGCTCACATTTGATCAGTTGACAAAACATGCGTTAAGCAGGAAATTGATTATCGTCCCGGTATCACTACGTTGGGATGAACGATAGGATTATTAAAAAACATTTTCTACCATTGTGCAGAAAAGTATTTTAGATCAGAAAGTTGTACTTTTCCTCACGCTTCTACTTTACCGCACGCAAGGTATCAAATTTGACAGCTATTTTTGCAGTCTGAAACTTGTGGTTTTATTTCCCAAGAAAATAACGAAAATATGAATTGATTAAATTTTTCTTACAAAAGCTTATTTTTTTATAAAGTTTTCTGTTTATATACTGAATGTATGTATGTATGTATATTGGGGTGACATTGACTGAGACCTAGAATATCTATTGTGTCCCCTTACTTCTACTTAGTTCCTGAGAAAAATCTCAGAGACTAGTAGCTCCTTTAGTCCTAATTCCTGGAGGAATTTTAGGATATCTGCAGGTAAATGTCCCACTTCTATCCAATAAACTCCTAGGAGCTGTGCCCTAGGATTCTGAATTGCTGTGCAGTTCGCATGTATGTGGATGGAGGTTCCTTCTTCCTTGCCACATAAGCTATATTCTTCTTCCTCCACTATTATCTTATTCAGGGGCTCATTCAGGCGACAATATCCCGTTAGGATCTTTGTTAAAACTCTTAGTTCAGTTTTACTTTGATTTATGCATTTATTTGATCTCAACAGGTTGTAGTCACCCAGATGAATCTTTGATTGTGTAAGCCCTACTAAATCTTTCCAATGGTCAGATCTTCTATTTTTTTCGACTTTACTTACATACTGAATAAAACTTTTAACAAAATTTCTTTTTTAGGTGGTCTTTTACATGAACTATCCAACGAAGGTGCTAGGTGCCAATTTGAAGTATTTTTAGAAGAATTAATTCTGCCTCTAATGGTAAATTCAGCTCAAAGAGGTGATAGAGAATGTCACATCGTTGTATTATTAGATGACGATTCTGTGGATTGGGATGAAGAATACCCGCCGCAGATGGGAGAAGAATATAGTCAAACCGTTAACAGCACTGCAATGTATAGATTTTTCAAATATATAGAAAATAGGGATGTAGCCAAACAAGTTTTAAAGGATCGAGGACTGAAAAAAATACGATTGGGAATTGAAGGTATGTATCGTTTATAAATCGTATCTGCTATGACTATTTTTTTATACAAGCATATATTATTCTAGAATCATTGTCAGGGAAGTAAAAATGTGGGAAATGAAATATGATAATAATTTTCCACCACCACGAATTGCAATATTTTTATAATTCCTTGTTTGGGATCGAATTTAGTTGTATTAGGAGTGGGTTACTTAGCATGAAACGATGAATTGAGGGCCGTAAATATTTAGTCTCAACTATTTCACATAATGTGCCAACAGCTATTTACAGCTGGTAAAACAATAATCCCATTGATAATCAAAAGAATGACGTCTGCACAGTTATTCGTTAGTTGTTGGTTTGTGCAATCAACTAAAAATATATTCTTGTTTATGGATAGTTAAAAAAGTAGCGCATATTATGCTATATTAGAATTACGCCGATTTTTTAATCATGGGAAATTAATACAATTGTATCATGCACTGGTGTACTCCACCATATCTTATAATATAGTCTTATGGGGTGGTTCTCTAGCGCCTCTAAGGTTTCCATAAACCAAAGAAAAAATTAAATAAACTTTCAAAAAATAATAGTATATTTTACACAAAGGTGGTGAAGACTATATGCGATGATTATAAATGTCTATATCACCGGGGTGTATATACAATTTTTTCCACTACTAACCAAATTTAAGACAATAATTAAAAAAAAATTATAAATATTAAGTAGCCCATGTATGTAAATACGATTTTCCACTAATAAAACAGAAATCAAGTAGTCTGATGCAGATTGACATTTCCACTAGTAAAACTTATTTTCAAACAACGTTCCACTGGTAATAATGTTAAAAACCTTCCTCGATCCATGTTTTTCTGCAATAAACGTAAATTAAACAACATATTGCAATGTCAAAATGAAATTTTGACAGTGTCGATCTACAAATCGGTAGGGAGCGCCCTAATCGCTCAAGCCGATTTATTATTATTATTAATTGCCTTTTTTAGTCTGTAAAAAATACAAACAATACATACAAGTGGCGAAGTCTAGCTAAAACTTCTCTACTTAACCTCATGTTTACAAAAAAAAAAAATTTTACAAAGTATTAAACAAAGAGAAAAATGTACATCACATGGAACTGAATTTGTGTTACAAACAACAAAACAATATTCTAAACATACGTCAGAATTACTGTTGGTGCAGCAAAAAAATTTTATAATTTTGTTTCAAGTGACCGAGAGATTTGGTTTTTAAACTCATAGAAATGCTATTAAAAATTGAAACTGCATTGTAGGTCTTCTTCTTCTTCTTCTTTTCCTTTTCTGTGGGCTCAACTCGTTCGAATTATCTACCCAGTACTATTTATTACTATTAGTTTTCTAGGATGAAGCTGCACTTCCGTGCATCTGCCTCGGAGACACCGCTTCTTCCTGTATCTAAAATAAATTTATATAGTTCTGTTACAATTTTTGAAAAATTTGCACAAAAGCGAAGCACTACGCACTGAAGGATTTCTAAGCATATCTTCTACACATAAAGCAGCTTCATAACCCATGCAGTTTTTAAGCATTAGTTTGTATAGATTGTCACAGTTACTTTTATTTATAGGACACTCCAACAACATATGTCTTATACTACCTAATTGTCCACATTCACAATTGGGGGAGTTAACTACACCTATCCGGTGGAGATGTTCTGGGCATGCACAATGTCCCAACCTAAGTCTATTCATTGTTGTTGCAGCCTGTCTATTGACCTTTACTTCATGGAACCACGGCTTATTTGGTAGTTTCCCTACTATTTTATAGTACTTCTTTCCTTTAATCTTACATAGTTCCATCCATTCTTCTTCCCAATCTTTTCTAATTTTCTCTTTTACTTTAACCATAATATCTTTGTAATCTACTTTGTTGTAATGCTTCTCCCTTTTTTTTAAGCTATTCTTAGCCAGCTTATCTGCTTCTTCATTCCCACTAATACCTGAATGACTAGGTATCCAGCTCAGCTTGATACTTTGATTATTTTTCTTCGCTTCCCATAGCATATCCCTTATATTCAACTCTGGGTATTCTGCTTTCCCGCAAATTCCTTTTTTAGCAATTCTTTGCAAAGCACTCTTGGAATCTGATACCACCAATGAATTCTTATTTCCTACTTCCCTTATTCTTTTGATTGCCTCATGAATAGCTAGCAGCTCTGCTGTACATATAGTAGCTTCATCCGCGACTCTGATACTTATTTTACACTTCCTATTTTTCATATATATCCCCATACCTGTTCGATTTTCTTGTCTGTCTTTGGATCCATCTGTATAGATTATTTCATAATCGCTCCATCTCTCTTTAATGATCCCATCCAATTCAATTTGATTGAATGAGTTGTTTTTCTTTAACCCCATATCTTCCCAGGGAATATCCATGAGCAGTGCACTGTACCCAACTGAAAAACATGGTAACACATTATATTTTCTAATTAAATTATGATAACTTAAAGCTCTATCCAACCCTTCTAATAAGGGGAAGTTGGTATTGTCTGCTATTTCCTGTTGGAATCTATATAAGTCCACCAACTTATTTGTGACTATACTATTCTTTAACGCCAAGTGTTTCAAAATGAATTTTTGTGCCAACCATATACGTCTCCAATGTAGTGGAAGTTCCCCCGCTTCTGCCAACAGTGAAGCTGTCGGAGTGCTTCTCATAGCCCCCAAGATAACTCTTAACGCTTTAAATTGTACCTTGTCTAGGTTATTTAGTTGCTGCTTTGATGTATTAAATATTAGGAATGAACCGAAGTCTAAATGAGATCTAACAATACCTTTGTATATCATATCTATTATTTTTGAGTCCGCCCCCCACCAGTAGCTAGTAACCGCTTTCATAACATCAATTCCCTTTTGCGCTTTTGCCACCACCCTATCAATGTGAGCGCTTAGCTTCCATTTCTCATCCAATACTACTCCTAAGTATTTAACCTCTTTGACATATGGTATTACTTCATATTTAAATACTATGCTAGGTATATTTCCTCTACCTTTCCTTTTTTGAAAAATTATCGCTTTAGATTTTTGTGTTGACATTTCAAACCCATGTTTCCCTATCCATTCGCTAATATTTTCCAGTGAGTCGTTTATTCTCCTGCATATTGTTTCCATATCTTTCCCACTCGCAATGATCATCATGTCGTCCGCCAAGCCTAACAAATCCACTCCCTCCTCCATTTGATCATAAATATCATTTGTGTATACCGCAAATAGTAACGGACTGAGCACTGACCCTTGTGGGATGCCTTTATTTACACTGCCTGCTCTTGAAGTAGCACCTGTGAGATTTTCCTTAACTAGTACCTTTCTATTACTATATACCGCTGTTAAAAATTCTATATATGACTGTGGGATATTTAATTTAGCTAATTTATTCATTAATAATTTAATCCTAACATTATCATATGCTGCTTTAATATCCAGAAAAACCGCAATTACCTTTTTATTATTTATAAAGGCATCCACCACCTTTGTCTGCAAATACACCAAGTTATCCATAATTCCCCTTCCCTTCCTAAAACCTGATTGTCTCTTATTAATTAATTGCTCTGCCTCCAACTTATATTCTATTCTATTTTTGATCAAATTTTCTACGATCTTCAATGCGCACGATTGTAAAGCTATAAACCTATAACTCTCCACTAACATGGGGTCTTTTAGGGGTTTCAGAATCGGGCAAATTATCTGTATTTTCCATTCCTCCGGTACGTTACCCTCTAAGATGATTCCATTCAAAGCTCTAATCAAATCCACTTTTATACTATACGGTAATTCTCTAAACAACGAGTACACCAAATCATCCACACCTGGCATCTTATCTTTTTTCCTTGCACTTAACACTACATTTAACTCATTCATACTAAACTCCTCCCATGTTTTGATATTATATATGATCTCCTCTCCATCATCCCAGACTTCCGGGGTAGTTACTAATTCCAAGAAATTATCTAAATTATTTCTTATAAAC
Organism: Lochmaea capreae; assembly: GCA_949126875.1. Lineage (NCBI taxonomy): Eukaryota > Metazoa > Arthropoda > Insecta > Coleoptera > Chrysomelidae > Lochmaea > Lochmaea capreae. Next base: position 10,247,497 of record OX421404.1, on the reverse strand, counting down.
TCTGTATTCCTATTATACCTATTGCCTCTGCTAAAACCCTTAACCACTTTCCATATATAAGACATGTTGCAATCCCTATTAAGCGTAGAGCAAAAATCTATGAAGCTGTTTTTCTTTTTCTTTTTAAAATATTTTTTGGTCTCCGCTACCTTCTTTTTCATTGCTATATAATTACCTGTACTACTATCCTCTAAGTATAAAAGGATTGCCTTCCTTCTTTCTCCTAACATTATATCACACTCCCTATCCCACCATTTATTAATTGTCCTATTATTTTTTTCTTTCCTCCTATTATTACCCCTGCTTATTTTCTTGGGTTTGGTCATACTGTATCCTTGTTCAATTAATTCTACTATATCCCTATATCCCTTACTTTCCATTTGAATTCCTAATTGCGTACATTTAAGATGATATTCCTCCCAATCCATGTTCTTAGTATTATATTTTTTCATTCTAAATTCATTTTTTTCTTGGTTAAAATTATGAGCATATTCTTCCCCTATGTCAAAATCAAGTCTAATTGGAAAGTGATCACTGTCTCCCTTATCTTGAGGATATAACTCCCATGTTCCTACTGTACCTAGATTACTGGTGCAAAATGACAGGTCTGTGACACTTTTATTCTGTCCCGGCAGTCCTATTCTTGTTGCTCTACCATCATTCATTACCATAAACCCTGAATCTAAAAGTACCTCTACTAAAATGTTGCCATTTCTGTTATTAATATGATTACCAAACACCAAGTTTTTAGAATTAAAATCCCCAGCGAATATAATATAATCAAAATTATTCAATTCTTGACATATATCTTTCAAGAAATTTCTGTTGATTTTAGTGTCTACAGGGAAGTAAGTATTTATGATCAGCATTCTTTTTACTACTATTGCCTGTATAATTATACCACACGGTTTATTTCTTAAATTTAGCTGATATGAATATGATGAGAATTTATTACTTATTAAGGTTGCAATACCGTTGTGCCCTTCTGATTTGTCTATTCGATATATATTAAAGCCTTTTACTATCCATTTCATACTGTTTTTTAAGAATGTTTCTTGTAGCATAATTACATTTGGCTCATCCCTATTAATCAGATATTCAAGATTTATATTGTTAGATCTCACGCTTCTTAAATTCCATTGTATTACTCTGAATTTTATATACTAAAAGAATACATTATTATGCCACCCTCCCTATTTAGTGTACTTTATCTCTTACCACTCATCTTCCTCCATATCTAAAACAGATATGGACTTCCCATTATCCTCTTTTCCTCCCTTAAAATTATTTGTGTCTTGTTTTAAATTATCTATATTAGTATTCATATTTTGTGATGGGGAGACTCCCCTTTTTTGCAAGTTTTCATATATTATTTTGGACATATTTATTAGGATTTCTACTGGGACATTCTGATCTGCCAAATATTCATCAAAATCAATGACGTTTGTGCTGAATTCACTTTTAGATGGGGAATTATTTGTAATATTTTTATTATAATTAGGCCTACCTGTGATTGGACTACTTGGGTACAGTGGACTGCTCACGTAGCATCCCTGTTGTGCATCTTTATCAAAACCTGGGCTGTTCGGGCATCTTCTTTTACTTTTTATCACTTCATTATATGTTCTATTTGGTGTTCTGCTACTACTTTGTATTGTTGTTCTCCTCTGGCTAATGGTTATTATTTCATTTTCTGGAGTTTTATTAGGTAGCTCTGGGTAATTTCTACTGCTCCTATCTGGGATGTTGTCTTCATAAGTGTTATCCTCTTTTCTCTTTGGTACTTGTTTAGCCGCGTCATAGTATGCCATATTCTCGAAACTCATGATTTCATTTATTTTCTTCTGTCTTGTTAGCTCTTCACATCCCTCTATATTTTTCAGTTGTTCTGTAATTAAATGATTTTCACAGCAGTAAATACATCTTTTTGCTTTAAATTCTGTGCAGTTCTCCTTGTTATGGTCCTCTTTCCCGCATTTTTCGCATCTTTCTTTACTATTACATTGTTTTGCTGTATGATTAAATCTGAAGCATTTAAAGCAGAGTGTAATGGGTCTAATATATGATGTTACCTTTAGTTTATTGTTATAAATACTTATATCCCGTGGGAAATTTTTTCCTACAAATGTAAAGATATATGAACCTGTGGGGACATATGCTATTTCTTGGGTAACCTTGTCTTGTACCCTTCTGTTCAATCTACGAGCTTCTAGAATCTTGTACATACCTCCTGCTTCCTCATTTGCTCTATCCAATACCTCTTTTTCGTCCAGTCTGCTTCCCACTCCTTTCACCACTCCTTTGCTTGTAAGCAAGGATGCTGGTATAAATGTATAGAATCCCTTCTTTCTCACCTCCTCATTCTTTTTAAAGTTATTTGCGTCCGTAGGTAGCCGGAATGTGACACATATTCTATTTCTTCCTTTTTTTGTTATGTTTTTAATGCCTTTTATTCTTAAGATGTGCATGATTTTTCCAAACTCCACCGGATGGAGATTCCCTACATTTTTTTCTATATGTTCTACCATTACGTTGAAGGGTCCAGAATCGTACACTGAATATACCAGATTCTCGTATATTGACTTTTTTTCGATTTCTTGGGGTTTTGGTCCAATAGTATTTACCGCATTATTTTCATTCGTGTTTTGTATTGTGACCTCCCCGCCCGGATCGGGCGGCGGATCATTATCGTCCATGTGACTTGTTCAAATTTTAGGTTATTATATCCAAAAAGCTGTAATTTAGTCGCTACTTATAAAATATTACCACTAGTATCAATTATAGATCACCAAACCACTATTTTCCACTTTTCCTGTGCTGATGTTTAGTATTTCTACTAGATTTCCTACAGACGGTGAAAAAAAAAAAAAAAAAAAATAAAAAAAAAAAAATAAAAATAAAAAAAAAAAATAAAAAAAAAAAAAAAAAAAAAAAAATAAAAAAAAAAAAAAAAATCCTGCATTGTAGGTAAATGACCGTTGAAATATTGATAACCTATATTTAGGTAGCATGAGACTATACAGATATCTCCCTAGGCGTTTACCCCGTCGTCTGACTGAAACGTACACTGTTTGTCTTCGCTCCTCACGTAACCCATATATTATGAACGCACTCCTTATATCATCAGCCATTTTTGATTGATCGCGAATTTTAAACTAATGGTAGAAAACAATCCACATTATTTACCGATTTTGTCTAATTATTCGCGTTTTTAGGGAATTTTTAGGTATTTATGATAAAATTCATGGGCGTAGCAGGTTTTGTTTAATATACAAATACGTCTAATAATTAGTTAGTTTAGATTTTTGATAAATCCATATTTAACTTATTTAAAAAAGTACCAATATTTCAAGTGTAATAAATTATTAATTTTAAAATTTCACCCTGTATAATTCATAATTGACCATACATTACTTACTTTGTTGAAATCGGTTCATTAAGGGATTTCAAAAATATGCAAATATACAGGCTGTTTCATTAAAAAAAACAACACCGACTATGGCATACTTGCGTGAATCACCCTGTACATTTAAATTTATGTTTACATAACGCACAACTCAATTCAAAAGTTGACGTGTCTCGGCATTTTTCATAATTTTCTAAAATAATGACATAAAGAATTTTATCCCATAAGTGGTTTCCACACTGTATATACTTCAACTAAAAAAATGGCGTGAGTGGCAATATTGAGATAATCCAACACTCCTCCTCACCAAGGTAGTTCTTTCTTGCTACTGGATACCCATCATTTGTCGGAATCGTAGGTGCTTGATTCCGGTCAAGGGTTTGGTCAAAATATCTGCTTCCATAGATTCAGTACATCGGTATTCAATTTGTATGTGTCCATTAGATATTACTCCTCTTATAAAGTGCTCTCGAATATCTATGTGTTTTGATTTTGAACTGACGATTGTATTTAACGCAAGACTCTGAGCAGCTTGATTGTCATTGAAAATTTTGATTTTATCACGGCATACGGCTAAATCGTTGGCTAATTTCTTGAGATGGATTGCTTCTTTGGCTGATTCAGTCAAAGCCATGTATTCACTTTCCGCAGTAGACAATGCAACCGTTTTTTGTATTTTAGCTTCCCAACTTATAGGTCCACCAGCGTATTTGAAGACACCCAGTGTACTACCTCCTGTCTACTGAACAACTTGCCCAATCTGCGTCTGTTTGTTCATACATTTCTTCACCTGTTTTCTTGTAATGTAGGCTTAGGTCTTTGGTCCCCTGTAGATTCTGTTTCTAGAAAGAAACAAACTGCACAAAAAATACTTCATTGGGAAGAACAACCAAGTACGAGTTCTGGAATCAAAAGAGATTTACATTCAGGAAACCTTTCAAATGATAATATTTCTAGCATAATAAATATAGACAAACACCTTACTAATCATAACATGTATACCAATGCGGTGGCAGTGGCCTAAATTTAAATAACCACAGTATACAAAACTGCACCTTTAATATTACAATTAATAAATAGGTAATGCTTATGCAAGCCATAACTGTTTTTTCATTTGTATTAATAAATAGTTGAGATATAAACAATGTATTCAGTTTTTTTCTACTTATAAATTGCATTATTTTTACGCTTGAAGAAATAATAGTATATGTCACTCGGAGCAGACGACCCATTACATGTTTCGCCCAGTTTGCACATCCTCGGCTAACGCCTCGGCAGTGCAAAAATCTGGGCTCAACAATAATGATAGCCTTCTACTCCTAGTAACATAATGTACTATTGTATATCATGGGTAACATTTCGGAGTTTCCTAAGAACTGTAATTTCCATAACTACTCTACCAGATTTGGTAATAAATTCTGTGTCCCTACTATGCTGGAACAAGATTTTATTATCATCTACCGTCTTCCATCAAAAACATTTCAGAATTCATTTAAAAAAAAATTTTCTTGACCAGTGTGTGTATGTCGCATATGATTTGTTCACTTAATTATTTTTCGGGTTATTTGTCAACAGTATACAGTATGGTGCAAATGAAAAGAATAAATTCGTTATTTTGTAAACCGGCGACTTTAAGGAAAAATCCTGAAACCCGTCGATTTTTATTTTTAAACAGGCTATTCGTAAGGATACCTTTTTATTTTTGAATGGTCCATGTCATTATCTAATGCTACTTGCCGTGAACTGGTATGGGGAGGCTAACAGAACATCTAGTTGTTTGTTTTCTGATATTGGATTTCTACTACCTTTAGGGAGATCTTTGACATGACCCGTTTCTCTGAATTTCTTCTCAATTTTGCTTATAGTGGATTGTGAAATTGGTTCTCGGTTAGGGTATTTATTATCCAATAACGTACATACTTCTTTCTGCGTACGTGCTTTATCTCCACAACCTATCATTATTAGAATTTCAATTCTTTGGGTTTCAGTCAGCTTCATGTTGATAGATGCAAAGACTTTTTGAATTCGTCTAATACAATAATACTATCAATCACTTGGCAGAAAGTTAATTATGTCCAAGTGTCAATGTTGATGTTGATAAGGTAACTAGATTTTTAAAAAAGGTAAAAAGTAGGTAGATGAGACATTTCATAACCAGTGACTGCCTTCACAAAATTTATTTTTGGGTGTCAATAAATACATCATGCCAATACGTAATACATATTATTAAGAAATCTGTTGAAATTTCATCAATAATATTTGTGACAATACGCAAATCAATTACTGTACATATTGATATGGCTGAATAGGTATTTAAAAGACCTTTGCTACGTTTTCTCCAAGTTTTCCACTACTGGCGTTTTCCCTTTTCTGAAGAAAGTAGAAGCTGTGACGCGCCCATGTAAAAAGATAATGTTATCTCTTATAAAAGTGCGCCCATCCATAGATAATATTCACTCAATACCAAAGAAAATTAGATTATGCTGCTTGAAACTCAAATGAATCAAATCTTTCTTCATCCTCTCCACTTAATTTCCGACTCAAGTAAAACTGATACCCCCGCAAACCATATGCAGCAACGATGAAAGGGGAGGATAGATTTCAGCTCACTAGTGAGTAAATAAAAAAAACGCGCACATTACCAATGTGAGCCGAGATTAACTGAAATCTCGTAAAGTTATTAAGCGAAGTTACTTATATGAACAGAAAATTCGGAATGTCATGCTTATTTTGGGGAACTAATCAACTTCCAAGAAATAAACCGCGAAGAGAAAAAAATCATTAAGACAAAAAACCCATAATGCACCCCTGTGACCAATCTGTAAAAAAATAGAAAATACCATTGGAAAGGGGACATTTCAAACGTTCCAGTGAAACCAATACGATGATTAATAATTTTTTAATGCCCGATTAATACCACAATTTTTCAAAACTCCGAAAATACCAAAAAAATCAACATTTACATGACCATGTGAGTACTTATACTCTTAGGCGTATATACTTTATTTGAAATATTTGTTTTGATAGAAGCCAAACGAAATAAGTTAAAAATTCAATCTTGTTATCTTTATTAAAAAATTCGTTTCCTTTTATTGTTTTATCTCGAATAAAATTATGCACGTTTGAAGAAAAAATAGTATATGATATTCTGAGAATAAGATACTTTATGTGTTACGCTCGTCAGACAAACTTTCCACTCTCAGCACATAAAATATCACATTCTCCTAATATCATATAATATTATTCATTAAAATATGGGTGTATTTTGTAAGAGTCGAGAAATAACTCAAAAAAAAATCTTTGGCTTGGGGTCCCAATATTAAAAAGTGGTCCGAGATACAGGATACCATAGCTATGAGGTTTCCCTTTCACGTGGATTTTGAATCATGAAAAAATATCCATTTTTACTCGAGTTATTGGACAATATATCCGCCCGCTTATGTTTACATTTCTCGAATTTGCTCTCCTGGATTCACAACAGAAGCTACAAGTAAAGAGCACGTTTTGTGGCCGTTATCTCAGAGACCCAGCTGAGACCTAAAATTGCGCCAGGTATGACCCATTTGCTTAATTAACTACTGGTTTGTCCCTTTATTTAATTGATTAATTATTATGAATGTATTGCATTGTCCAAACTTTTTTTGAATAAAATCGGATTGAGTTTCCAAACGTGTCAAAATAAAAAGTAATTTAAATCAAAAGCATTAAGGAGTAATAATATCAACTACGATGCAAATCACCCCCTAAAATAACTTTCTACCCTATTTGAACCCCTTTAGGTGATGAGCTTCAGTAAAATACGAAACAAGTCTTCCAACAATTCTGTTAAAGGATGTTTATGCAAAATTTTAAGTGGATTGGACCAAGGAATCACGTTGTTCCATACAAACTGTCCCCGTTTTTCACCCCCTTAGGGGTAGACTTTCGGAAAATCTAATCGGGTGCCTACGTCATACAAAGAACACACTCTCCGTGTTTCAGGTCATGTTATCTGTGTTTCAGGTCTCTAGCATCAGTGGTTCAAGCTGTGCGTTGATCCGTCAGTCGGTCATTCAGGACAAAGCATTTTATATGTATAGATGATCTGAAGGGATGAATAAATTTATTATCTTCTTGTGGTGTATTCATTTTTCTTTTTGTTATTTTTTTGGGAAATTAAAGCACAATCTTTGAAATAAAAAACGTAAAAAAGATTGTGGTTTAATTTCCCAAAAAATTAACAAAAAGAAAAATAAATTGTTCATTCATTATTATCTCTTTCTAAAGAAACAAATTACATCACGCTATATTTAATCAAATAAAATAGTGTAGCTTTGTTTTCAACCCCAATTAAAAAATCGTATTTTTAAAATTTTTCAAAATCCACCTTTTAGATTATTACGTCACTAGTATAAATTGAAGTTAGGCACAATTTTTGACATTGAAAATAATTTTCATAAGATAGTATAGTCACCAATATTGAAGGGAAAAGAATTTTAGGATACATTGACAGTGAGTCGTTTGTATTTAGTTTTGGTTTATGGAAAAGGGCAATAGGTTTAATAAATATAAATATATTGTTATGGTATAAATAGGTACTCAATAATAATAGTAAAGATTGAATAACCATGTAATTTGATTTTCAGTCTTTTTTTTATAATGAAAGAATATAAAATATATCACATAAGTCCGTCATAAATTATAGTGTTAATGATTTTGAATATTTTTGAAGCTTAATTAACGAATCAAACAAATTTCATATGTTTGAACCTTCGTATAAACTAATGAGTTCTATGTACACAATAAATAAAACGTTTCTTTTGTTGAACAGTTATTGAAATTGAATGTGCTTTATTTTTGTTTCTATGATAAAATTTACAATCAACACAGGTAGTTAATATTGGAATTCTTTGAAGGCCAAATGACAGAGTTGGCCTCATAACAAAAAATAAAAATACTATTCCCTGAGATATTTAAATAAAATATGTGTCTACTTAGCCAATAAGGACATTGTAGAAACTTTTATAAATGAAATTGGCGAAATAACGGTTAATGGAATAGTTTTAAAAGCCCGTATATTGGTAGCTCCAGCTGAAGGGATAATATTATCAAATGGTTGTCCATCTATCTCACATGAAACCAGTGTAAATAAGTTAACCCTTAAAGCTACTTCACGAATGACCTCCTTGAAAATTAGCATTACACTTCCTGAATTCAGTCACATTTTAAGCTTCAGAAGACAAGTCTTCATTGTACTGTATAGTCCTGAAATCCCTGAATCTTCTGTCCTAGATTTTGATAACACCTCTTACCGAATAAAAGATGGATAAAAGATGGAATGACTTGTTTTCGATGTGAGAAAACAGGCCATCTTGCGTCACGTTGCCCAGAGCAAACAAATATTAGCACTGACTCCATTTCCACTGATGCCCCTATACATCTGCAAACAACAACAATACCGAATCTCTTAAATCATCATCCCAATTTGAATTGTTTAGTTCAAAAAACTCTACTCATCCAATGGAAATAGTACATTCACAAGAAACCATTGACCCAGAGAAAAATGCTAATAATTGCAAACAACAATTATCAGAAGAATCAACGTTGCAATTTACAAAATTAAAAAATAAAATACTTGAAAAACTGGGTATTGGCACTACTGGTACAGAAAGTGACTCCTCTTCTCAAGACTGCTAAAACTTATAAAATAATTTTTCTATTTACTTAATATTCAATTTAAATCTATACTGCAGTGGAACATCAATGGCTGGTATTGTTCGTTTTTTCAAGAAAGAGTTAATAGAAATCACGCTAGTGGAGAATACATATATCACATGCATCAGATTGTTTGAATGCAGAAGAAATTCCAATTACCTCCAATCTTGAACTAATTGCAGTTAAAATCTCGCCTACTCCAACAAGAACCTTCAATGTTTGTAATTTTTATCTACCACATGGTCAAATATCATATCAAGACATTTGTGATGTTATTGACCAAATTTCCTCGCCAAAATTAATACTTGGTGATTTCAATGGCCATCATATTATGTGGGTCACTGAATTTACAAACAGTTCAAACGCCACTTGCTTAACACTGAGCGGTAAATTGGATTGACCTGCCAATTCGCCTGATATTAATCCCATCGAATACATGTGGGATTTTGTTGTTAGAGCAATTCCCAACCGGATTAACCCACCCCTAGTAGTTGAAGAATTAATCATTGCGACAATAGAAGAATGCAACAATTTTCCTAAAGATTATATGCAGTATCGGTTGATCGTTCAATGCATTAATACGAAGTAGGGAAGAACTATTAACTGTTGTTAACTTCAACAATAACAGTTTTGAATTTTTTTATTATTAATTTATCTAAAAATATCAATACATTTTGTTTAATAATTTTCTTGGAGATTTAGTTTCTTAAAATTTTCTTATCAAAATTATATCAAAACAAAACGTTCACCAGTGAATAATTATTAAAGAAAAATATTAGTGGGTCCAAGTCTTTTGATGTGTGATAATAACTGTTAAATAATTTAGAATAAATCCCTCATTGTAAGTTGGCACTTGGACATCTGAGATGTGCGGTAGAACATACGATCGCTGAGAGACTCACTGAAATGGAGGAAATGTTTCAAATAACCAATATCTATATTCCCTTCAAGCTAATAAATAAGGATATTATTGTATGTAAAACAATTCTAATTCGTTATTCTGTTTTATTATGCAGGTGTACAATATTCTTGCAGTTAAAGTATTAACACTTTTCAGAAATAAAATTAAAAAGTATTTTTTGAGACTCGGACATTAAAGTTTTTCTCCTTTTTTAGGTTACCCAACATATAAAGAAAAGGTCAAAAAACGTCCCGGGGGTCGTGCAGAGGTAATCTACAACTACGTTCAACGACCATTTATCCACATGTCGTGGGAAAAGGAAGAAGCAAAAAGTCGCCATGTAGATTTTCAATGCGTGAAATCCAAAAGTGTCACGAATTTAGCCGAGGCCACCGCTGATCCAGTATTAGAACTTGATTCTCGAGGAAATCCAATAGTTTCATCTATGATGGCAGCTATTCAGCCCAATATGCCGGCAGACCAGGGTTATGCGCCACTAATGCCTGAAAACGAAGAAGGCGCAGTAGGAGGTTTACCGGATATCGACAATGTTAATAATCAGCAGCCGCCTGAAGAACCGAATATGTAAAGGTGTAGGTTGTTTTTGAATTGTTACATATTTATTTGGAGAAAATCATTTTTTATAATATGTAAAGTCTTGAGGTTATGTATATATTAAAATCGTTATACGATCATTTCAAGGTTTTCCAGATGTGTTAGTTACATAATTGTATGTTCAATTATATATGAAACTGAAGTCACTACTTTTTATTGAAAAAAATGGAAAATGTATTTTTTTATTGTTGATAATTTAGCTGAATTTTTCAAATTGTCTCAAATTTCTTCATCCGCCTATAAGATTCACTGGAAATCCCATTAGATCATAATGTAAGTAAGTTTTGTATGTTTTGAAAAAGTATGGAGAGTTTGGTTAGTTGCAAAATAAAAGACTTAAATGTTGGTAAATATTTTATATAATCATAAAATGTTGTTTATCATTATTTGTGTATATTTTGGAAATAATTAACCTTACTTGACAATTTTACTCTAATCGACAATTTTGACTGCATTAGTCGGGCCGGTTTCATATTCGAAAAAGTTTAGTAATGTCACATCATGTGCTAACAAAACATTGGAGAAATACAAAATAATTTCATGTTTAAAAATAACGCACTTCTCAAATAATTCCAAACAATAGTTACAAAATTGTCTATTGAGTATTTTTCAATGCTATCAAACCCCTACCCATAATATATGTCCTATATGTGCCCTATCAATTATTTCGTTTCTCAAGAATGGTAGAATTACCAGTTCTTTTTGTTTAAAGAGGAAGCCATTATGCTCAAAAAAATCATAACTTTCAAATAGGTTTTACCTTTTTTTGTTACACTGCTTTGATTCGGAGACCATCCACTACGAACATAGTTAAAATTTGTTGTATTTCTGAGTTCTTCACGGCTTCCCTTTATTCATCAATTCGTCTCTTTGATGTTACAAGAAGCGTCTGTTCATTGTACTGTTAGATCTCCTATTATGGATTTTGTATTCTTTCTTTTCAGTTTTGACAAAGCATCTGGAAAATATAGAGTGTCCCAGGACACTACACTTGTGAACTCAGGTGCAGACTAAGTTCAATGGTTGATGCGACAATTTTTTGTTAAATATATAGGGTGTTTCTAAATTCATGCGACAAAATTCAGGTGATTGCTCGTATGAAATTAAGATGGGTCTTTCCTATATCAAAATTTCTTCAGGTCACCCCTTTCCGAAATATCACCCTTAAAAGGTAGTGACTAAAATTGAGTTTAATTTTTTTTCTAAAATTTCAGTAAAGCTAGAAACTTGAAACTCTGTAATTTTTGTGCACTCGCAAATGACTAACCAAGGGTATTTTTTCAATTTTGCTGTTACATTATACGGGGGGTGGTATTAGCAACCCCTACTTTATTTCATATCAAAACTTTTTTTTCGAGATGAAGTTTTATGAAATAAAATTTAACTCAATATCCTTATCTTCTATAAGTTCCTTGTGGCATTACTTGTTATTTTTTCTTATTTTCTTGGGAATCAAACCACAATATGTTTTTTTATTTTTTTATTTCAACGTTTCCCAAAACCAATAGCTGCAGTGAAAAATATAAACACCATGATTTATATTTTTTTAAATAATTTCAGTGGAAAACAGTAAAGATGTAAAATGTAATGTAAAATACATGAATGTACTTAGCCTACATGTCATAGTCCAGTAAACGAAGGTGTCAACCTGGGCATCTGGTCCAGCGGTAATTTTTTTTAATTTGCAGGTATTCATAGGTACATTGACGCCCCAAAATGTCAGGTACTTGGAATTTGTGGAAAGGTGGGAAAATGGCCCATTGGGCCCAAAAATTTGGTATTTTCGCTTATATTTCTGTCAATATGCCACATAGAGAATTTTTGTTCAGACAAAAAATGACGGGGACTTTATTATCTACAAAAATGATCCTTATCATTTTTTGTAAAAAAGTTGATAGTTTTCGAGATAAACGGTCCTGAACGCAGCCCCATTTCCAGCTCCTGCCCGGCATCAAGAAAGTACGCTCTGAGAGCATGACGCCTACAAGCAAATTACAAATTTTTTAATAACTCCCGTTCAAATGAATATTTTTTCATGATTCAAAGTGCAGATGAAAGAAGGAACCTGTGGCTACAATATCGTGTATTTTCCTCCCCTAATTTATTTCCCTGGATTAGGGAAAAACCCGGCCAAAGTTCGTTTTTGCCTGATTTTTCAGCCCTCCCATAAATATGTTCATATTTTTTTCATTAAGATTAATTTTCTCGAATTCTTCTGAGTTAAGGAGGTTTGGGGGATGCTTTCTGGTCCTTTGTTTGTCAACAACCTATATTTTTACATTAAAGAATTGGGTTTCCTTGATTTTTTTTACAATAAATTTATTAGTCAAGTTAATAAAGTGAAATCAAAGTTATTATTGTCTTATTATTATTGTTATTATTATCATTACTATTATTGAGATAAAAAACGGGAAGATATTGAAGTTTTTTCAGTTTCTTTTTTTTTTGGAGCACAGGGTAAGGTTTTATTTTTGTACTCAAAACTCAAGAAAGTTAATTAATTTATTGTGGATTAAGTAGAGTTAATAGTATTTGTTCATGTAGAAAAATAGCGTCCATTTTCCATCTCGTTCGCATGTAATCATTCTCAAGATTTGGTTACACCATTAAAGTAGGCCAACGGCTCATTTTTGGGGGAAGTGATAGTGGTTCTGACCCCGGGAGTTGTTAAGAAAAAGAGCATTTTCATGACTACCATTAATGGCCTTGATATTTTCGCGAGTGCGAAAAAGTATGGTGGCGCCATCTACAATTGATACTTGAAGCACTAACCATAGGAATTGGTTTATTTGCAGGACCCTCACCCCAGATTTTGATAGGGAAGCGCCGGATTTTAAGTTTCGGAAAACGGTGAATTTTGAACCGCCGTTTTTGCAAAAAGTAGTGGGATAGCGAAAAAAATAATAAGGACAACTTTTGTAGGTAATAAATTGCTCTTCATTTTTTGTCTGAATAAAAATTGTCTTAAGGCGACCTTACATTATGCTATTTAGGTGCAATTTTAAAGCCACGCTATTTTGAAGCAATTTTTGGCTTCGTTTTACACTAAGCTATTTTCGGGATAGTTTGTTTTATTTTGTATGATGCAATTCAGTGTGGCAAACTTAAAAATATTTTTAGGTGATGTTAAATAATCATGAAAATAAATGTTTTCACAATTTTCTGGTATTTAACAATACTTTCAGATAAATCGGAGTCTGGGTACATTTCTGAGAGACTAGCACATATTTCATGTGCCTTATTTCTTGTATTTCTATTGTGATAATCTATTGATCTCAAGACAGGGCTTGCTTTCATACAATAAAATTAAGTGTGTGGCCATATCGGTACTCCAAACTTGATTGCTAAAATAAAAATTAATTATTACATCTATTTTCTTTTTCTATATAAACACGATTCGAGGTTTGAGTTTCTGCTCTAATATTTTTAGGGTTGGTAGCAGAATTATTACTAAAAAAATAACTAAAATTGCCTACAAATTTCATGAAAATAGAAACTGTTCTAATTATTTATCTTGCTTAAAAATTGCCACAAACTAGCACACGCACATGCGCTGTTTATTTTGTTATAGCATGAAACTTGCCTTGCACCTAAATAGCATAATGTAAGGTCGCCTTTAGGGTCATATTTCGGCAGATATCGCCGGAAAACGGATTTTCGGGAACTCCAGAGCCATTTACCCACCCTTCCACAAATTCCAGCTACCTGATATTTTGGGAATTTAATGTACCTATGGATACCTGCAAATTAAAAAAAAATTCCCGCCGGACCAGATGCCCAGGTTGACGGGTTTTTTGGCATTTATTTATTGGGCTATCATGGATTACAATACACGTTCAAAGATTTGAGGTGTATTTCTTCACGCTATTTGAATACGATTCTTCAAATCGTTGATACCAACTATGGGTGTCGTGTAGACTAATGATTTAAGGTAACTCCATAAACAGAAATCACAAAGATTTCCATTTCCAGCATTTATTATGAATCATATTACATTATACATCTTTACTGTTTTCCACTCAATTTTTTGAAAAAAATTTAAATTATGGTGTTTATTTTTTTTTCCTCTGCATCTATTGGTTTTGGGAATAAAAATTTTAAACAAAACAAGTTATCTCGAAAAAGTTTTGATACCTATGAAATAAAGTAAGGGTTGCTAAATTCACCCCCGTATAATGTAACAGGAACATTGAAAAAATACCCGTGGTTAGTCCTTTTCGAGTGCACGAAAATTACAGAATTTCAAATTTCTAACTTTACTGAAATTTTAGAGAAAAAATAAAAACTCAATTTTAGTCACCACCTTTTAAGGGTGATATCTCGGAAAGGCGTGGGCTGAGGAAATTTTGTTATAGGAAAGACCCATCTTAATTTCATACGAGCAATCATCACCTCCTGAATTCTGTCGCATGAATTTAGAAACACCCTGTATATAAATACAATAATTAACTTTTGAAACATTTTTAAAGACAAAAAGTCATTTGGGATATCTTGATAAGTTTACGGTTTAAGAGATACGAGCAATTTTATGTCGCACTGCACATCTATTAGCCAATATTAAACATTTGATGTAATTTTTTAAACCAGTTTGTCTTTTTTACTATTAGATTAGATTATGAATAAAGCTAGATATAAAAAGTACGACAACTTTAAAAAGCCAAATTCAGGAGGACGGTAAATAATTTAGTAAATGTGGACACTGATAATCGGCTTCGAGGACACAAATGGAAATTGAAAAAAAGAAGTATTCACTTGTCGGACAAGGAAACATTTTTTGTTTAATCGTGTTTTTTCATCATTGAACCATCTACCTGAGGATATTGTAACGGCAAGAACAAACTGGACGCTTTTCTTTTTTCTAATTAAATTTTTTCCTTGAAAGATAATATACTTCTAAGAAAAAAAATTGCTATAGTAATCGCATGTTGTCTCGAAGTCTGTTTAATATGGTCTAAAATCAGTAAAAAACTAGAAAGAATTGTTTTTATCTTTATTGGTTTAGTTTACGATGTAGTTTTTAAATACTTGGTGACCGCAGTTTCATAAAAAAAATATCTGAAATTGATAGCTTTTTGATTGGTGGTTATCAGATATAAGTAATACCTACATTATTCGATTGTATTATCGGTATTATATCAAACTAATTTAAAATTATATTTCAGCCTAAACAAAATATGTTAACTTTTCACGAATTTTTGGTGTTGATGCGGGCATAAATATATTGTTAAGTGTGCGGGAGTTTAAGAATTTTTAAAGTATCCTTTTAACACAAATAGGTATATGAATTTAAAAAAATATCATTAGGGTCATTACTAATGCCACAATGTTGAATTTTTGTTTATGTTTGCGTGTATGTTTTGACCGTTAAAAGATTTGCCCCAACTGGCGTTAAAATCGTTCTAAGTATCGTTCCGCGCAGCGCTGTATTTATTTAGCGTTCCAACTGATTTTTGTATCGCTCTACTTGGGATGATACAAAAACTGTGCCAACCGAAAACGGAATGATAAATAAACTAAATTGGCGCTTAACGTCAAAACTATTGTGTTACTTCAAGAACCATCCCTAATTCGAGTTTGTGCTGTACTCGATACCGGAACGGTTCATACATGCCAATTGGAACAGACTATGCTTCAAAAGTTTACGCACATATTAGGATTGGAGACCATTGATGTAAATGTTTAATTTTGCAATCATTTATACTATAAATAAAAATAATCAAAGAGTACGTAATTTTCCCTTATGCATCTTCACAGAATTCGTGTCCACCAAGTTAACATCAAACACTTGAGACTGAGATTTAGAAATTTTCGTCCATTGTTGCTCATCTAATTTATTGTTGATTTTTTTGTAGCTGGAATATTTAGTTCCCATTAATTTCAGTAATTCATAATATGAAACATCGCATCTTACAAGAAATAGTATTTAATGTAGTTTAAGCCTAGCAGCCACTTACGTGACTTTTATATGGGATGATAGATTCAAATTCAAGTGGATTGTATTGGGATCAATGTTTATTTTTTCACATCTAAAATCAATATCCAATTATACATTTTTCTTGCTCTCTACAAAAAATGATGAGGCTGAAACTGGCAGCCGAACGCCATCGTCGTTACCTTATAAAATAGCTATTTATGTAACCAGTTATGAAATGCATCATTTTGTGTAACGAGTGAAATTTTTGCGGGGCGAGCGAGGTCCCGTAAAATGACACGAGTTAGACAAAAAAGCATTTCATAACGTGTGTCATACAAGATTTTATCTAATTTTGACAAAAAGAAAATTTAATTTATTTTATCTGTTTCTTAACAATTTTTAATTAATTTTTCTGATTTGAAAACAGCACTTTTTGATTCCTACAAGTTATGTAACCAATATTACACAAGACAATACTTTTATTAATCTAACAAACTGTTCAAATTGAGTCATAAATATTTATAATGCATAAAATAAAAAGTAAATTGTTCTAGTTGTTCTTATTGTTAGTAGTTATCTTCAGTTCTGGTTGTTGTTATTTTTCTATAATATCGCACCCCGGCGAGAATAATGTCACAACTAAAAAAACATCATTTTACAGTACACAAAAAATAAAGTTCACTTACATTGTGAAATCAAAGTTCAAATACTTTAGAAAGGGCAATTAGTGCAATAAGTTCATTGTTTAGTTAGGAATTGAGTTACTTACTTATTTTATAAATCTATAATAATTACAATTATTTCCTAGGCTAGAATAAATTGTACTTTGAGTTGTGACACTCTTCCTGAATGACATATGACAATTTTATTAGTTGTGCCTTTGTGTCAATAATTGTAATAATTTATTATACTGCACGATAAAAAAAAATAAGGTCATTAATGAACAAATTTTATTGTTAGAAAAGTACAAAAGAGTTTTTATCTAAAATGTAATTAATTATACCACTGCACTGAACAAAACATAGTCTATGGGTTCAAAATAGAATCATAAAAAGGTCCGTAAAACTTTGGAATATAGTTGCCTTTGATAAGGTCAAGTATATCTGACTTCTTCCTTTCGGTAATAGGAATTTTACTTCTGTATGCTGTAGGACAGATTATCTTCTCTACTTCGATAGGTTTTTTTTCTTTTCTCCCCGCTTTAACTTTCCATCATTCACCTTAATTTTCATAAACTCCTCTTGCTCGTATGAAGTTTTTACAAAAAAGACTCTTGGTTCACTCTTTAAAACCTTCAAAATTTTTATATCGCCAATTTTAATATTATCCATTCTTTTTTATTTTCATTGACTCGTTTGGCTTGCTTTGTTCTTTCTATGTCTTCTTCAGTGTCAATACTTTCGTTTTTTTGTGTGCTATTTTGTTCATCTTCAGTTACATTTTCATTTTGGACCTTGTTTGGGACTGATTCATCCTCTTCTTGGACAACTTTATTAAAATTGGATCCCAGTTGTTGTGTGACGACTTTCCAGTCAATAAAGTCACTGTGGGATAACTCTACTACTTTGAAAGCGTTTCCTGTTTTCTTGGCAGATCGTATTATTCTGACGTATTCGGGTGGGGTATAGATGGGGCCTGATTTCTGGGTTTTTTTGACAGCCTTTTCAATGACTAAGTGGCTGTTATCTCCCTCATTTTGGGCATGACCCTTGATCAAAAACTTATGTGTTATTGATTTGATATTAAGTTTTTGAACAGCAAAAAGATACATACCAAATATGAATGAATTTTTTTGCTGCCCACAGCAATTGTCGGAGTACAGAACTATTTCTAGGTCCTGGTCATTTTTCAATTGTGAAATCTGCTCCAAATATTTATAGACACAAGTACCTATTTCAATGACACCTCTGTTTCCTTCAGCTTCATGCCAAAAATAGCATTGCACATCATCTAGCTTCAGGTCACTTACGGTCAAGTTGTAACTATTAATTTTTGATTTGTAAAAGAAAACCGACACGTCCCCTTTGGGAGCTGGCAAAACCGCTTGCAGATCATAAACTGCAACCACGAGTTTGTCATTGTTCTCTGCACGTAGTTTATCCTTTTTCTTTTCCTCCCTAGACAATTTTTTCTCTTTCAAATGGTTGTCATACTGATCTTTTAGTTTTTCCTTCTCATCATCAGCTACATTGTTGTAAGCGGTACATAGCTCACATTGGTCCTTTTTTGGGACAAAAAATGAGATGTTAAATTGTTCATTAAAGATTCTTGAAAATAAAGTCAAATTGCCATATTTTTTATTCTTACTTTTACTTTCTGCAACATAATCGCGGTGCATGCCTGCAATTGATTTTCCACCATCAATATACTCGCGTGTAGTTTGTTCTCTCAAATAATGACTTTCAATCCTGGGTATACTGTTTATAAAGTCATGTATACCTTGTTTGATTGTAGGATCAATAACTTTGTGGTTACCATGTTTTCCTCGTTTATCAGCTTCTATGAACCCATCATTACTTTTACTTAATACTGTCCTGATAGGTCTGTCGTTAATATCCAACGTTGCTTTGAAAAATTTTTTACATACACGTACATTGATGCCATTTACTATAAAATGAAAAGCATGATTGAAACTACGTGTACTGCCTATTCTCTCGTACCGATATTTCGGTTTCACTTCTGTAATAAGCTTCGAAATAAATTCGCGCTGTAATTGCAAACTACCAAGTTCCCAATAATTTTTAAATATTGTCTCTCTTGATTGATGATTAATTTTTTCATAGCATTTAAGTTTACAAATATTTGAACAAGGCTGTTGCAGATTTCGTTCTCTGATTGGCTGAGGATTCTTAGAATTAGAAGTATATTGTTTTCCTGTGTTTCTGCAAAGTTTTTTGTTATTTTTCTGCCACAGTTGAGGCTTCGCACGTTTCTTTTTACCTTTTTTTATAGTATTTTCATCTTCCATCTCTGCGTTGCGTAGTTCTAATGCATCTATCTCTTCATCTAACTCTTTATTACTTCTGTTTTCAACGTCTGAAGAATCAGTTGAAGAATACGTAAAGTTAGGATCCCTGTCTGAGTCGTCAACATCCTCTTCATAGCTTGAGTCCCCACTCAAAGAAGTGGTTCGCCTTGATTGGTTTTTATTGACCCTACATAACCGTACTTTTATATCACTACTAGTTTTAGATTTGGGAACAGTTACCCACTTTGAACATCCTACAGATGCAGCATCTTCATCTTCAAAGTTTTTAGTTTTATCACAAACATCGTCTAAGTCTGTATTTTCATTTTCTAGTTTTTCCGTGTTAGCGTTTTGCTGTGCAGCTAACAGCAACATTTTCTTACCTCTCGACAATGCCATAATGGACCTAAAAATAAAACAATTAATTAGTATAGAAAAAGTGTCAAGGTTACATCTTTTATTAATAAATGAAAAATCCAAAATTTGATTGTGAGTAATCAGATCAATAGTGACACAACTCAAAATAAAACGCGAAAATACACAAATTATCATGCATTAAAAACAAGAATAATGTCATAACCCTAAAAGAGACAAGCAGAAATGTATAAGTTCCTTACCTTGAATCATAAAGAACGTCACAACTCAAAAAGTGTCAGTATTTCTGCCTTATTTCAGCAACTTAAAACACCACCTCACTGCACCAAGTCTAATGTGACACTGTTCTTGGTTGGCGCTAACCGAAATGACTGCCTACCAGAATGACACTTGCGCCACCTAGTGTTCAGTTTTGAAACTTCAGAAGTGTCACTATTCCAGACTTGTAGAGACAAAAATTTGTTGTTTTGAAAAGTGACTAACCTAAATTTGTTGATTTTTTAGTTGTGACGTTATTCTCGCCGGGGTGCGATATGACATTAAACTTTCTTCTTTTTATTAACTGGTGATAAAATTAATCTTTCATCACCAGTTACGTAATATTTTTCATTATGTAACTGGTTACGAAAAATGTGACGTTTGCTAATGGAAGTCAGTTTTGAAAAATGTCACTTTATATGTCAAAATTAGATAAACATTTTTTTAACACTGTAAATGGCGGCGGCTTCAGCAGCCGTTGATATTAATGCAATTTTTTTTTTAATTATCGTACTCAAAAAAAGTATCAAATTTCTATGATAGAAATAGAATCCACAACATATTCTGTGAAATTTATTATTTCGCAGTTTTTTTAAAAACTGTAAATGTCGACGGCTTCAGCAGCCGTTTATATCGGTGTTTTTTGTTATTACTCAAACAAGCTTTTATCAAATTTCTATGATGCGTATAGAATCCACAACATTTTTTGTGAAATTTTATACTGTTTCTTTAACAGTGTAGATTTCGGAGTATTTAGTAAACTGAATGTTTGTTCTGGTTATTAAAATATTCAAAAGTTTTATCAAATCTTTTTCATGCCTATAGAAAATATGGCTTCCTGCGGTTTCCTAATTCAAACGGTAACGACAATGGCGTTCGGCTGCTAGCTCCGGATGCCAGTTTCAGCCTCTTAAAAAAATCTAATATCATATTGAAGGCATTTTTTAAATCATGGAAACATTGTGCATTGGTCGACTAAATGATACAGACGAGTCGATCATGCAGTATTTTGGATACAGTTATTAGAGGTATATCAAGATCGAATTTAAAATTACAAAAATGAGTACGAATTTAATCAACCATTTCCATATTCCAAAATTAGAATGTTATTAATGAAACTTTTCAAATTATGATTCTTTAGGAATGTTTCATACATTTGACACTCCTTAAATGTTTGCTTTTTATCATACTAGCCTAGAATTTTGTACTTGTTTTATTATAAAATGCAAATATATAGTCAGCATATTTATCAATGTTTTATTTAAAAAAAAACCTAACCGAATGACAAAAGTGAATATTAATTATTTTTAGTATTTAAAGGTTCTTGTAGGCGGAAACAGTCGCTAACAATTTTCCATTTATCGCCTTGTGCTGTGACAATAAAGTTTTGTTGAAACGTTTTGCTTGGCTTTTCTTGATATTTTACATTTCCTGTAGCTTGTATCGCCAAAGTTATTTGTCCATTTACTGCAGAATCTAAGATACAAAAAAAAATTAATAGATCGTCAATAACATATAATATTAAAACTATAGATGGTATATTTCTGGAATTTCTGATGAGCTGTGAATCACAATGTTTCGACTGCAAACATCGCGCTATTTGTCTTTTTATTGGCGAATTAATATCTCTACTATTTAGTTTGGGTCTTGGGGAATAGCTTTATTCTACTTGGTTTTCACATGAAACTCTATGATGAAAATGGCTTCCATTTAAAATAATGAATCCTATATGTGTCATGGGCTACCTTCTATATTGAATGTTAATTACGATTTGTTTCAGAAAGACTGTGTTATTAACATAATAGTTTATAAATACAAAAGGCATTTTAATTTTGCTATACAAGTATTTATAGAGATCTAGATATGTACTAAAAATATTGTTCTTTTTATTTCACTAATTATTTTTTATTTAATTAAAGACTGATGTATATTTGGGAACCCAATAATCATAAAAAAATCAAGTACCACCCTACTCTTTACGTTTTATATAGACCAGTATAGTTAAAAACCAGAAACCCTAGTTTTTAACTATGAACCATGAACCTACTATAAAAGTAAACTTACAAATTGCCTGAAGCCAAACATTAAAATTAAATTCATGCTACCAAATTTCACACTTAACAAGTGAACAGTTTTAAAGATGTTGGACAATCAAAATGACGTGGCTAGATTATAACATGCCAACATAGATCTTTAAGCCATACGGGCTCTTTCTTTCATCATATGGTAGGTAACATTACAATATTCTACGCCATAATAGATATGAAGACAAAAAGGTAACTATTATTGAACATATTGGTTAAAAATAAAAAGACTCTCTCCATTCTCGAGTTATACAGGGAAAACTGAAAATACTGTTTTTGGTTTTTTACTCATAAAATTTTTAAATCAAAAAATGGAAAAACAAATTTTTATTTGATCACAAATTTACTATTAATCTTCAATTAAAACCATTTTCAAATATGGTCCTGTCGTGATTATTTTGTGGACCTGTTTTGATTTTGTATAAATGTACCGAGAGCCCTTCGATGTTACATATCGTTTCGATAAAAAAATATGACATTAACAACAAATTTAATTGAGCAATAATAATTTATGTAGTTTTAGAGACGTAATGTTACTCAATAATTAACATATCAAAGTAGAAGAGAAAAAAATGATTTAATTAAAAATTAAAATTACATCAAATGCTCAAATTGACGACTCCACTGTTGAATGTACATTCGTGCTCTGCGCAAGCAAATGTTCTGACATTGAAATGCTATTAGATGCATCCCGTATTTTTTGTTTAATATGGTTGATATATATGTAGTCAGTGTCGAAAAAACTTGATCTATTATGTATCCTCGGACAAAAAAAATAAAATATTAAGGGCCGGAGATCGAGCTGGCCAGGATATCGGTCTGTTATTTCCAATCAATTTTCTCGAGAATTTCGCATCTAAATGTTCCCTTACTTATTGCGTTATGGGGTGGAGCACCGTCTTGTTTAGAATATTCTATTTCGCGGTTGATTTTCAGTGGCGCCTCACCTAAAAACAGTCAAACTCATTCGATAAAAAATGTAAACGTAAATAATTCCCAACCAAGTATTCCGAACGTATCCTGGAAATTGGTTTATCTTTGTAAATGTTCATTCACCTCTACAATGGATGTTTCTGTTAAACCAACAGTTGATTCGTCACTCCATAGTTTTTTTAATATTTCCGATTTTTACCCAACTTTTAATAGCACTGCTTTTCTGTGTTTGTCGCCGTATGCTAATTTTATCTAAATATTTAGTTTTTGAAGTTTTGTTCGCAGTTTTTCAGAGTGACTATTTTTTCATTTTTTGTTTTTTAGGACAACTATGATCTTTAATTTAATTGTTATCGGGAATTTCTGTTTACCTTCTTTCAGTAAAATTGGAACTTGAGCCAACTTGGAAGACTATGATTTTGTAATATACTCTTCATTTGATCATTCAATGTGCATTATCATTGATAAATCTCTGGCCGCCGTGAATAAACAGATAAGTCATAAAATTTGCAAAACGAGATAATCACATGTGATTGCTGAACATATCATTTCCTTTTTTGTGAATAAGCAAATAAGTCGAATATCTTCAATTACCTACACTGTGACCATGTGATTTTTCGAATATCACAAAAATTTATGGTTTTTATGAAATAAGTTGAGTTATTCTATTTTCAGCAAAAATTAGTCCCCAGTAATAAGCAAATAAGTAGACTGGTTTGGTTATTCACTGCCGCAGTGTTATAATTATAATAATAATAATATATATTGCTCTTTAGTATTACAATCAAATACATGAACAAGGTGAAGAGAGGGTTACAAAATATTAGTGTATTATCTGATAAAAAAATAAATAAATAGAATAAAGAGTAGAAGAAGTTTGAAAAGAAAATATATATAAATATTAGATTATTAGATAAATTGAAATAGAGATTGAGGTGCCATCAGTTATTCATTTATGTTGAACGATCTTAATTTCATCGCTTCGCTGAGGAATTTAAATTTTTTTTTTAATACAGAGATATCGTTTGAGGTTAAGAAAGCATCTAAATCATCTGAATATCGTTCGGATTTGACAAATATAGTTCTTAAGCCGCTATACATAGGACATGTCAGAAGTATATGTTCGAGTGATTCGGGTGTTAATTGATTGTAAATTGAGCAGGTTAGTTTTGTCTTAATTGCATACCAGGTGTTATTTAGATATAATGTACAAATTTTCTACATTAGCAGTTCGCAATTGTGCCATTAATCTCTTAATATAAAGGGGTAACGAGTATTTCATATAGTTGGTTGTTTCAAATGGAATGTGGTCTCCTATTAAGAATTTGTAACCAGAATTATAAGTGCTAAGTAGAATTTTATTCATGTCTTCTCTATAATTGTGACTCAAGAACTTAGAAAAGATATATTCTCTATCAATTACTCCTATATGGGAAATATTTAATTCGAGCTGGGAATATTTTTCTAAACAAGCTTGTAATTGACTAATCCAATTATATTTCAAGTTGACATTATCAGCATTATATAGTTTTTTTAAGTGGACAAGTGCTTTGTGAGTGTATCTGTTAAAGTAGTTGATTCCACCGATGATAGCCTAAAAGATCCCGATTATGACTCTTGCGATGAAGAAATGGAAAATACAAGCGATGACGGATTTACAAAAGGTTCTGAAAAAATATTAAAGAAAAGCAGAAGTAGCAACGACAAAACATCAACGAAGATAAAAACTTTGAAAAAGAAAGGCCGGTCAAGAAAAGAGACAGAAGCTGCTAAATAATTAAGGAATACTGTGAAAGAATATTTAAATGAAAAGGGAAAAGCTGTGAAAGCAAGAGCTATGATACCACTAACAGATTGCCGAATGAAATGTAGAAATAAATTTCCAGATGATGTATGATTGGCACATTTTAAAGAATACTGGAAATTAGGGAATCATGATAAAAGAGCCAATTTTCTATCATCGTTGATTTTCATCATGGGTAAAAAAACAACACACTTGCGACTTGAGTCAGACAAAGTTCGAAAATTCTCTTGCAAGTATGAACTCGTTGTAAAAGGCGAACGAAAATCAATATGTAAAAAATGTTTTATTGCCACATTTGGGGAAACCAATGCTTTTATAAATCAAATAATACGAAACAGGCAATTCTCCGTAACCAGCATAATAGAAAATGATCGGAGAGGTCGAAGTGAGCCATAAAATAAGTGGTCCCAGGAAAGTCTAATCGATGTTGTTGAACATATTTGCAGCTTTCCTGCATATAAAAGTCACTATTGCAGACAGACAACGTCAAAAAAATATTTGCACTCAGATTTAACCATATCAAAAATGCATGCCCTTTCCAAAGAAAATAGGGAAAATTGTGTATCAATGACTATCTATGCAAGAAAGTTTCGTGAGCTAGGCTTGGCATTCAAAAAACCTCAAAAAGACACTTGTTCTAAGTATGATACACTTAAAATACAAATTACTTATGCGAATGCAGAAGAAGAAAGATTCATCTTAGAGCAAGCAAATCACCACTCTGCAGCAGATGAAGCTTATAAAGCAAAAGGTAATGATAAAAATATTGCAAAGGCAGATCCATGAATAGCTGTGTTTGCTCTTGATTTGCAGCAGTGCCTGCCCACTCCCGTACCTTAAATCTTCAATTTCGTCCTACAAAAGGCAATTGTGGATTTACAATCTGACAGTTCATAACTTAGCTACAAATGAAGCCACTTGCTACATATGGAACGAGTCTGTTTCTGGTAGAGGCGGAAATCAGATTGGTTCTTGTTTATACAGGCATACCTTCTAATATAAAAAAAGTCTGCTTTTATTCAGATACTTGCGGGGGTCAGAATAAAAACAATCATGTGGCAGCTATGTTTATGACGGTATTAAAGGAGAAAAATCCCCTTGACTGTATTGACCATAAGTTCCTAGAAAGTGGGCATACGCATATGGAATGCGATGTGGACCACGCTACAACTGAGAAAGCAAAGAAAAAAACTACAATGAAAATAAATCATCCCTATGACTGGGTTCAGCTAATAAGAGCTTGTAAAAAAACAAATCCTTTTAAAGTAAAGATAATGGAATGTGACGATTTTTTAGATTTCGCAGCCTTATTGAAAACTTACCTGGTCCAAAAAAAAGTTACTGAAAATGGCGAAAAGTTTTTGTGGAAAAATTTGCAGTGGGTACGTTATTGCAAAGACCATATTGGAACAATGTATTTTAAGTCGTCTCTCAATAACGAACACAATTTTAAGACGGTCAACTTTCGCCGTCGGGGAAAACAAGCTGCAGTACTCTGTCAAAGCTACACAATAAACAAGGACAAGAAAAATAACCACATGGAACTCTTGCCCCTTATTGATATGGAGTTTCCATTTTACGAAGGATTATTGGTAGCTATGATGTTCCCGACATAGATCCAGATGAATAAAAGTTACATAGTTTTTATGTATTTTCTATTACTTTTTCCCTTATTGAAAAATCATACCTTTGGATGTTAAGTGAATGGAAGAAAATGAAAAATAACAATAATATAATTGAATTTATGTCGATACCTAAAATTTATTTCAAAACCACAGTTGAGATATCTCGACTTATACTAAAATGTACCTTAAACTATACTTGTGAATATCCGGTTAAGTCACTCAACATACACTTAAGATCATTTTATTGCAAATAACAATATCCTACTTTATACATTACATACATTTCTTGTGAAAGCGCAAACTAGATTCCTATAATTTTATTTTGGTGATTTACTCTTATTTAATTAATATTGTTTTAGCTCTACTGAACATTTTTATAAAGTTGACTTACGCTTATTCACAGGGGCCAGAGAAATATGATAGCGAGTATTGTAGACATTTATCAATAACCAACACAACTTTATTGAATCGATGCTAATCATCTTATCAACAAAACACATGTTCTTGGAAACACTCGACACGATTTGTTTACAAATCCATCTGCTTTGTTGAAGTTTCAAATTTCGCCACCAGATAGCGTATTGCTTGGTTTTAATCGCGAATGCCCTCCAGCGACCGCAGTGGAGAAGCAAGCAAAAGCCCACTACATCCTTTTTGGTTTATTTACCTCGGCTATAAGAGCCGTATTACACAGCAAAGAATTATGCCGAAAATTACTCTGAAATTTACCACAAAAATTTTCGTCAATAAAATTTGCTGTATGACACGACCAAAAATTCTAGCGAAAATTTCCGGAGTAAAAATATTCAACATGTTCAATATTCTCCAGACAAAAGTTTATAAAGTGCGCCAGAATCAGCGCAGAACCGCATAATCGGTTTGTTTGACATTACACTCATTAATTGCCTTAAGAAACAAACAACAACAAATTTCTGCAACATCTAATATTACAAATTCTTTTTTTTCACCATTTCTAAAAAGAAAATAAATCTTTTATTATTGAAAATAAATAATATTAGGTTAATGAAAGTGTGTTCGTTTACTTCTTCTAGTAAATTACAACAATGGCCTCCTGTTTGCTACGTTTTAAGGAGTTTTAAAGGTTAATCTGCAACTGGCATACATCAGCTGTAACAAAATAACCCATCTGCGCAAGCGTATCGTGTGAATTACTCTGATTATTTTTTGACGTTTTTCGAAACCAATAGAAATTTTCAATTCATATAGGTACGTTCTAGCCAATCAAAACATTTTTATAGTGGAAATAATCTACTTCTACTTACATTATAACGGCGATAATAATTCAATGTAGGTACATATTGTTTTTATTGAATGACAACCACATGACAACGGATTTTATTGATTTGACGTGTCTGTCATAAAGTTTCAAGAAATTTGTAAAATGATCCCAAACGTTGAAAAATCCTCCACACAAGGACAACATTTATAATAATAGTATTTTTCATGTTCAAAACTTCAATTAATCCTAATTTGAATAACTCATTCTGTTTATATTGAGTCGAGTGATAAAAATGTTTTTGAAATAAAAATATAAAATCTTAAAAATGATTTTGATTGGAACGTCAAAAAATAATCTATCGAATAGGTACCACACGAGAGTTCGATAAATTAGATAATAATTCTCCAGGCATTTTCTCAAACTTGTTGCAACAAGTTTTCTAAAATCTGTCGAATTATTTTCAATTTATTCTCACTCTCTTGTGACATTACTACTGAAAATTTTTGGAAGATTCATTGCCCATGTAATACATAGTTCTAGAAAATGTTATAAAATGTTTGGAGACATTTCTGGCAAAATTTTCGTGGTAAATTTCAGAGTAATTTTCGGCATTGTAATACGGCTCTAAGTGAATCTACGCTATCTTGTATTTGTTCTGTATTCTGTGCTTTTATTTTTTTTAGGTTTAATGTAATATTCGATAGTTGTTTTTTTCACACCTGTATGTACCTATCAACTTTTCGGGTTTTACGGTAAATTTAAATGTAATTTTGTGTAGAATACCCTAAACCTAATATGTATCTATTTTGAGACATTAATTTTTTTATGTGGCCATCTGTTTAAAGGCAACCAGGAAGTAATTTAATGCAAATAAATTCTTAAACACACAAGTAGACAAGGCGATGTCTATTTTAAAGGGATTCATTCCTTATCGCATGGGAGCTGCATCGAGATCAAACTGTCTGACGTCACAAGCAATAGCAATGCGTTCACAGCCGCTCGAAATAATTTGAATTTTTTACCATTTTAAATTCGTTGTAGCGGCCGTTTGTGACAAATAAAAAATAGTTTTGTTGTTTTGATGTATATTATTGGTTTATTGCACATTTTTGCTAATCAAAATTTTTGTCAATCCCTATTTATTGATTAAACTAAATTATAATAAATAGGTACTGAATGGTATACAAAACCAGTATTTTTTATAAAAATACAAAAACATCACAACATTCTTACTGGAAATCAGCTATTAAGATGTTGCTTAAAAGTATATGTTCAGAATTGTGTATTAATCATCTAGTATATTTAATGATTGAATGTTATTACAGCCTTTTTATTCAAGAGGTCTACAAAGTGAAGTTGTATGTTTGGCTATATCTTTCCGAGTTTAAATAAATACAATTATTCATTTCTCTCCCACATCCAGTCATTTGTCATTTCTAAATATAATTTAAACTTCATGACACTTCTAAATAGTATTGAACCAATGTTTTGATAATTTTGCACTTTCTTCTACTATCTTCAAATATTGCTTGAAGAAATAATATAAATTTTAAATCATCCAAGTTGTTACTGCCTATAACTGCAAAATCCATAAGAATAAAAAAGCATTATAGGAAAAAAATTGTTAAGAACACAATCTTCTCATATCTTGAGACAATATTTGCAGAAAACTGTTTAAAATGACTGTAGAATGCATTTTTTGAAAGTTTCAGTCATTGCACAAAAACTCAACTTGTTTGGTGTTAAATTATATTAACAAATTAGCCCTTAATACAAGAAAATTTCCCATTAATATCACTATTATTATTATTAAATACAATCGATAATTACCTACCAAATTTGACAACAGAAATATAACATAATATTACCTGGTCAGTTTCACAAATAGCATTTGCATCATCAGGAGTAAATTATAGAAATTGACATAAATAAACAAGTAACTAAGATAGTGAGTAGTCTAAGGTGCTATAGTAATGAACATCCAGATAAGTCATATTATGCAAATATAAATCATCACCCCACTTTAAATAATACCATTGAACTTATTTACATAGATGCCAGAATTCCTCAGTATCATTACAAAAATTAAACAATATAAGAAATATCTTCAATATACTCTTATAAATGAACATATAGATACTCTACATTCTCCATCAAGCTTGTATTTTAGAATAGATAGCATATAAATGTGTATGTATGAATGTATGAAATCTTAGATCATAAATATCTTAATATGACATATCCTAGGATGCACGAAAAATGAGGTATCTCTTAGTTACTTGTTTATTTATATCAATTTCTATAATTTCCTCTTAATGATTCAAATGTTATTTGTGAAACCGATCGAATGATTTATGTTATATTTCTGTTGTGGAATTTGTAGTTCATTGATTTTATTTAATAATTAAATTATGTTATTTTCTGATAAAAAAAAATTAAAAACTAGTACTATAACCTCAAAATATGAAGAGAGATATAGAAATAAGATTATCTTGACCATCTGATATCGCAATTAAAAGCTTTTAAAAACGATCATTGATTGAAGAAGGAATAGTGTTAAAAAAATTGACTTGTAAATTGAAAAACTGCAGCATCAAACACCAAAAGCAAAGTAACAACAATGAATTTATGTTTAGTGATTCTGAGGGTCACCTGTATGTAAACTCTGTAACAGAATCGACGGGAAATTTCTTTCTATATTCGGAAATTTCTAGTACCTACCCAACGTTACACAATTCGGAATTTACCACAAAGTTTTCGACGGATATTCTCCAAATTGGTGAGTAGGTACTCTTGATTTTTTGCAAAATCTGTCAAAAACTTGTGGATCTATATAGTTCACCAAACCCCAAATGTTTTTTTCAAATTTGAGTTGTTTCTTTAACAATGAAACTCGTTTGTTAAGAACAAGACAAAACAAATGATAATTTGCATTACAGAAAATGTATCACAAACTAGAATGTATTTTTGCAAACCTATATAGTTTTTTGAAAATCGTTTATTCAATTTATGTGTTTACCTAATATAGGTTGAGCATCCAGTGTAGTTAAAGTATGGTCTGTAGGAGGTAAATCAATCATAAATTTCAAAATGTTTTCATTTCCAGTAACTCCATTGCCATTCCAAGATAATAATCCTGTGTCCATGTATAATCTGGATAATAACTGAAAATTCCACGTTTATTTATTTATTTATCACATTTTTAAGATACTTACATGTCGGCGTTTATCAACAGTGTCATAGTACAGTTTTGTAAACTCTTCAGCAACTCTGCAAGCTTGGTCAATTTTAGATCTTACCTAAATACATACATATTATCAAATATTTGCACAAAATTATTCAACTATACTTACATCGTCCATATTTCAATATTGTTCTTTTGAAACCCTAACAAAAATATTTAAATGTCAGCATGAATCGTCTTTTGTTAGTATTTGCAAATAATATATTTGTTATTCTTAACCTAAAAAATTAGATGAGTCTTCTTCTTCTTCTTTCGTTTTTATGGCCTCCGCCGTTACAGCATATGGCCAGCGCAGGTTTGTATTATATAACGGGAATGCTCTTACGAGCGTCTGGAAATAACTTCCATCTTCCCTCTTGTTTCTTCTTTGCTGTAAACATGTTATTTAGACAACACAACAAAGGTTTAACTTTTCTCTCTCGGGGGCAACAGCCGAGCATTTTTTACACACATTAGAAAATTGCCTCGGTAGGCCTAATAGTAGGACAGATTGCTGGTCGAGTGTTGATCTATGATTCCTAAATCCGGCTTGAGCAGGTGATAGTAGATTGTTGACTTCCAGGTACCATATGAGACGAATACTGACCATCACATAACCCTACTTATACCTTATTCTATGCTGACCATTTTCTCCATGAGTTTGCTCAGGCAACATGTGAGCGATATAGGACGATAGTTTGTTGGTGATTTGATATCTTTTCCAATTTTAGGGATGGCAATAATTATAGCCTCACGCCAGCTGTCAGGGTAGATTCCCGAGTCCCATATTTTATTGAATAGTTTCAAAACAATTCTCTTCATGTCTGGTGACAGTTGGCGTATGAACTCATAGGGGATCTGGTCCGGTCCGAAAGTTCTTCAAAGTCAAGGTGGGTTTCTGCTTGCTCTTTCTGAGGAATAAAAGCTAGGTCATAGTTATCTGAGCTACTGGAATCACTGAAGTGTTTCGCGAGTGCTTCTACTACTTCTAGTTCGTTGTCAATCAGTTCACCATCAATCTCTAGAACTCGAGAGGGGGTCAAGAACTTCTTTCCCATCACTGACCGAATTTTCTTCCACACGTCCGTTGTTGAAGTATCTGCTGTGATGGAGGATACGTATTCTTCAAACGATTTTCGTTTACTCTCAATTATCAAACGTCTGGATTTCGCACGGAGTTGTTTGAATGAGATCAAATTAGCAGTGTTTGGGAATCTTTTGAATATGTTGAATGCTCGTTTTTTTTCCGCTATGGCTGCAGCTATATAGTCATTCCACCAAGGGACAAGTCTTTTGCACTTGGAACCATTGGACAGGGGGATAGATATTTCAGCAGCATTGATTAGTGTGGTCGTTATGGCAGCTGTGGCTTCATCTACATTATTGAGTTCTATTTCATCTTCAGTGACTATTCGTATGTCGTTTCTATATTTTGGCCAGTTAGCTCTTTTTAGTTGCCATCGTCTGGGAAGTGTTTGAGATACAAATCGATCTGCACACTCAATTGCAATTGGAAAGTGATCTGTTTGATGTTCGCCTAGACAAGTCCTTTGGAGTGATGGGGCGAGTATTGGGCTGCAGAATGCTAAGTCTAAACATGAAAAGTTGTTTGATCTTGAATTCAGGTATGTGGCATCACCACTGTTTAATAGAACTAGATCGTTTGCATCGAGAAAGCTTTCTATAAGTCTTCCACGGGTGTCGAGTCTACTAGAACCCCAAAGTGGATTATGCGCGTTGAAGTCACCGACAATTAGATGAGGGGTCGGAAGTTGGACGGAAAGTTCATTCAAATCGCCAATAGTCCAATTGAAATCTGGTAAATAAACATTACAAATAGTGAGTTTGAATGGGTAATCGATTTTCACGGCTACAGCTTGCAACCTTGTCTGAATCGGGATTCTTTGACTTGGAATATTATTCCTAATGAAAGTTGCAACGCCACCTCTGGCTCTTTGATCCGGA
This sequence comes from Lochmaea capreae, assembly GCA_949126875.1. Lineage (NCBI taxonomy): Eukaryota > Metazoa > Arthropoda > Insecta > Coleoptera > Chrysomelidae > Lochmaea > Lochmaea capreae. The sequence continues at coordinate 10,214,492 of OX421404.1, read as the reverse complement.
ATAACATCTTTCCTGTACACTATATATCCTCTCAGTTCAAATTTCTCCAGGGGTTTGAGGTGGGTTTCTTGCAGGCAAATACTATAGGGGGTATTTTTCATTAACAATAGTTTTGAGCTCTGTATAGTTGTTTTTACATCCGTTACAATTCCATTGAATTAGATTTTCCATTAATTCTTCGAAGATGATAAAATAGAAAAAAAAAAATAGAAATACGGTTGGAAATGTATAGAGCTTATTATATATATTATATAGTTTGTTTATAGTTGAGTGTATCAATATTAATTATGTTTCCGTCATGTTTGTTTCCATGACTCCTGTATTCATGGAATTTCTCGATTTCCCTTTTGGCCATCCAGGTTTTCTCTTACCGCGTTTCTGAATCTGAAACGCAGAATCCTGTATCTGAGATGATTGGCTCTCATCAGTTTCTTCTTCTGATTGTAAAGGGGGTGATTTACTCGCTTTTCTTTTTCCTTTACTTTGGGAAGATGAATCTGAAGCATACGAGCGCAATTTTTCTTTCATAGAATTCCCTGAATCGGCATTAGTTGAGGTTCTAAAAGTCAATTCATCTGACTCTCGAGGTTTCGAGCTATTTTGAGTTTTGTTTTCTATCAAGGCAGTGCATATTTTCACTATTTCTGGGATCATGTCTGCTATTATCTTTTTGATATCAGTTGATTGTACAGAAGGTGAGGCTGTTACTCTGGCATATGATTAATGTGGGAGGAGGGGCGTTTCCTCTTACTTTTCTTCGTGCCTCGGCGTAGGAAGTTTTTTCCAAACATTTGATTTTCTGAATAGCAGCTTCTTCCTTGAAAATAGGGCAGTTTTTAGATCTGGCTGAATGATTTCCATTACAATTAACGCAAGTGATGGGGTCCTCACACGGAGTGCCTTGATGGAGTGCTTTACCACATACACATATTTGCTCTTTGTTACAAGTCGCTGAGGAGTGGCCAAATTTTTGACATTTATAGCATCTGAGCGGGGCAGGTATATATGGTCTAACTGAAAGTGAGTAGTAAATCCCTGCTCTTATCTTGTCCGGAAGTTTTGGTTTATTGAATGTGAGTATCAAAGACGCTGTTTCGATAATGGTACCTTCTCTTTTTGTCGTAATTCGTTTCACGTCTATGACACCTTGGTCAGTCAGATTTTCCAAAATTTCTTCCACAGAACAGCTCAGTAGGTCTCTACAAGTGATAACTCCCTTACTATAGTTCAGGGATAGGTGAGGGCTTACTTCAACATCAAAGTCATGCAACTTTTTCAGAGCAAGTAGATTTTGAGTTTGAGTTCGATTATTCGTTTCGATAAGCAGCCCATCCTTTATGTTCCTTATTGATTTAACATTTCCAATTACGTTGAATAAAGACTTTTCTATGAGGAAGGGGCTCACTTTCGTGAAATCTTCTTTTCTTTTCACTATCAAAAACTTCGGCATTATTGCTGTTGTTTCTTGACTTAACACTACAGGTATCTGAGTACTTTCCTTATGCTTCCTATGGGGAAGTTCTGAAGGTGTTTTATGTGTTCCTTCACCACAGCCTGAGTTCCTGGTATCAGGTTTACCAATATTGGTTGATGAAATTATTGAGGTCATTTGTTTCCCACGAGTAGGGCTGAAAAATTTCTTCGGCTGCAGCAGTGCACCCTTACTGCATCAAGGCTATTTTGAAACCGGAGGGCGCCAATTATCCGGAGTTCACCGTTAGGGACCAACTACGTATGGCCATCCACCTCTCAGCACGGTCCGTATGACACTTTAGGTTACGGATTTTATCTCAGGTTTAATCCTGTCGAGCTGTCCTTAGCTTCACTACTCATCATTGACCTTACCGACATGGGTGGCCCTACCAGGAGTATAAACTCCCGCCGGCATCGCTCGCAGAATCATTGTAGCTACTAAGCTCCTCCACCACCGACAAGGTCCCACAGCTCCTTGGAGGGGCTTAATCTTATTATTAACTAAAGTGATTATGCCCCCGTATCCATCATATCTATCCTGCCTATATATACTGAAACCCTTAATATTAAAATAATATTTATCATCTAACCAAGTTTCATTTAAAATTATTATATCTGGTTTTAATTCAAACATAAATATTTTTAGTTGGTTATAGTTTACTTTTAGGCTGCGAATGTTCCATTGGAATATTCTCAGACCTGAACCTGAATTATTATTCTTAGCGTTGTTTTTATTATTTTTGTTTAGTTTAATATTGCTTTGTATGTCTTCATTTTGTTTCATGTGTGTTCCTGAATGCATCTTTATTTATTATATCTATACCGGGTGTTCTTAATAGCCTACCAATAAATTGGAGCACATGCTCCATATTATTATGATTAAGTGAGTTAGCTAGACTCATAATTTGGTGTAACATATGGGGATTTTCCCTTGAAATCCTATAAGAAGGGCCTTGGTTTTGTTCCCCATCACTCCCGCTTTCTTCTGATGGCGGGACATAATACGTACTTGCAGGTGAATATTGCGTTCTTCCATTCGGGGACAATAATTGCTCATTATGTTCTTTTGTATTGTAAGATCTTATGGGAATACTTTTTCTTTTCTTTCCCTTCACAGCTTGACTGTATTCCATTTTTGGTGTAATTTGTTGGGTATAAGTCGCTCTTCTACCACTAATCGGTATTGTACTGGTAGCCTCTCTTTGCGGTAACAAAGGAAACTCTTTGGGAGAGATTTGTTCTCTGGACTGATTTTTTGGTATTGTCTCTGCTGCCTCAAATAACGAAATATTTTCAAAGGACATCATTTCCCTAATTGCTTTTTGTCTTTTTTTTCCGGACAGTTAATATCTGTGCTATTATGCTCCAGACTATTACAATGAATACATTTAATGTGACATGTCTGCGTTACTTCATGAGTTTCTCCGCATTTTAAACATAAGGTAAAACTCGATGTTCAATGCCACAGATAACAACAGATCGAGGCAAACTGGTCCCAGAAAAAGTATATCTGACCGTCTCCGTTGGGACCGTCTTCACACTCCCCTCGACACCAGTTCCCCCCGCCGTCTGTTCCATCTGCTCTTCCCCTAAATTTTTATTAGTTATTTTCACTCTCCTCATAAATCTTTTGGCCTCTAAAACCTTAGTATTTTTACTTATTGTGTCTGAATATTCAACCAGCAATTCATCCGAAAAAGATTTATCAATATATTTAACTATTCCTTTACACGTTATATTTTTCCTAGGTATAAAAATTTCGTAACCTCTTTCCCTTAGATTATTCGATTCCAAAAACAAATTTGCCTCTTTAAATCCCCTAAATTCCGCACTTATACGATTTCTGCATTTTTTATGGATTTTTTTAATATCGCCTAACTTTAGATCAAATATTTCTCTAGCAATTGCCAAATAATTATAATTCCACACATTACGATTTTCATTTGAAGCTTCAATATAGATTTCATATGGGCCCTTATCATAGCAAGAATATTTATCATTAGTTTTTATGGTATTATTAAATGGTATTTACAACAGGTTTTTCTGTCAACCCAGACTCGTCGCCTGACGGCCTAAAACTATTTTTAGTGGCTTGATTTATATTTTCCACTCCCATTATCATTTCCGCATCAATTTTTTCATTAATCGGGGGATCCGACCCCCCCGAAGCCACACTCATTCTGACTTGTACCCTTTATTCTATATGTATTTTAATTTAGAACCCAACTAATAAAAATAACCCAAATCGAAATCAAAAGGAACAATTATAAAGGAATATGTTTTCCCCCAGCTCAGGAAGAGATAGGTTTTTATTTTTCAACACAGGATATTAGTAGAACAGCCTACCTTCCGTGACTTCTTTCACGCCGCGCGCCGGTATCTGATCTGCTGCGCCTACTCGTCTGCACTTTACAACGGTTCACACTCGAATCTTAGATGAGTCTTTCTTCTTTTAGACACAGAACACCTTAACTACAAGGTGTTCTGTGTTTTAGATCTATCATTCCTTTGAACAACAGAGACATAGATAAAGGATTATATATAACGAGAACAGAGACAAGGGCCAACAATAAGAAATAAAAATCCAAATTGAATTAAACTTTTAGTTTCCGGACCAATTCTTAGATGGCGTTAAAAAACGTACTGTATTTCGTCAATCCAAGTGCCCGGCAATGCTGCAGTCAAAAAATTGCGCTTGCAATGAGTATTATACTTATCAAATTCAAGAAATATTTATTAAGCCGAATTTTGCTTTAAGTAACATTTTTATTTTCAGCTTCAAACTTACAACACTCGGCAACCAAGTCCTTCAAGGGATGATACTCCTTTATCAAAATTCATCACGAAAGTTTTCTGAGGTAGAGTGTTGTGTCGTGTTATCACAACATCCTGTATAGTAATCAAGATTAAAAAGGAAAGAATGTTGTAAATAAAAAATATATTAACGAAAAAAGTACTTTAATCCGTTCACTACATAAATAAATAAATAACAAAAAATATATTTTAAACATTTGTAAATTAAAATTATATAAAATAGTTTTATAATTATTCGACTTCCGTCCATGATTTAGAATAAAGCTTAAAGAATTAATCAAGAAAGACCACATTTTTGTTTTTATACATTTGTGTACTGACAATCGTTAAACATTTTAAAATTACAGGAAAATTCACGAAAGTGTGGATACAAAAAGTAACAACTCTTACAAATGGTACAACTTCAAAAAGCACCAAATATTGAATTAAGAAAGCTATTTTAGGAATACAAGTGAAGTAGTTTTATCTAACGGAACGGGTAAGAAAAAAATACAGTCTTCAAATATGTCAATCAAAATTAATTATTTAAAAACCATTTCAAACCCTTTGATACCGCCTAAAAGTGATTCTATAGTATAGTTCACTGCACTAAGTTTTAAATTTTATCTTATACAATCCTTATTAAAGAATAACTTCTCATACAATTGCGGATCAGGAAATATTGCATTGAACTGTATTTTGTTACTTATTCTGTCTCCGTTCAACTTAATACTCTTCCATTTTGACTCCCAAATATCTGAGTAAAAGACACAATTCTCAACCAGAATAACGAACGATTAAATCCAAGAAAAATGTGACTTTTTTTTAATGTTTTTTTATTCGGCAAAGGACAACCCCAACAGTTTGCAACGTTGAATATGGAAAACAAATTTCCAATCTCTTCAAAAAATATAGATACGTGTACCTAAATATTTCATAAAACTTTTAAAAATATGTATACTCCTACGTCGACTTAAAACTGTTAATACTAAAAACAATGTTAGGGCACTACAATTTCAATTTTAGGTTTTCATATGACGAAGTAACGATGTAGGAAGACAATGATTTAGAGAAAATGATGAGTATCATTAACGAAATATTAATAATTCCGTTGATTTTTTTAAGAATATTATTCTTTCGTCAATAGCAATAAAGGGTAATAGAGGCATTAACAATTTGATTTTTGAAAATATATTAAAGCAATAAAAGTCAAATTTGTAAGATATGTACGTCAATTTACTTAACAAACAATAAGTTTAACTATACGATGTATTTTATTTTCTTTTTAATCAAGATTGCACTCTAGTCTAAAAGAAATAAACTATTTAAAAATAATATAAAAAATTACAAAGAATGAAAATATTTCACTGTTACCATATCTATCAACATATTTAAACCACAAAATAATTTATTGTTTATAAAATTTAAAAATGAATATATAATTGAAGCACTACCTCCTAGATGTGGATTAAAATTACTTATTTATTCCCACTTTTGTACAGATGTTTATACATTTTTTTTCGATGGATACAAAATTGTTACTTCCTCTTTTATACAATTATTATTATGCATTGGGTCACTGGAATTTCAATTCCATATCGAATAATACAATAAAATCATCGTATAACTGTTATAATAAAGCAAGTATGCTATAAAAGGTCAAACAACAAATAGGTAATTACTATAGTTGTAAAATTTTAGTCAAAAACTTGCCTATGAAATGATTCTAATTCTTGACTAATTTTCTGTGCGGTATCACAAAATTCGACAATAAACATGGAGAGTAGGTGGCATAGAAATGTGTAGAACGGTGGGAAATCTCAAACAGTGACATTTTTTATGTCGCATGCGAGATTGTAGTTTTGTCGATCAAGAATTATACAAAAAAGTACAATCTCGCATGCGACATAAAAAATGTCAGTTTGAAAATAGACCGCCGGGACAGAGACAGGCGAATTAGTTCATTAGAGAACATTCGCCAAAATTTACAGTCGACCACTTAGACGCAGGACACATCCAGTGCGGTTTTTCTACTAGGTGATCTTTAATTTTTTTGGTAAATACGTTAATCTCCAATTTAAATATTTTCTTAGGAAAAATACAATTAGACACATTTAAAGAAAATCTTATATTAAAAATATCCATAGAGCACTATAGTTTATCATTTGGACAGAATTTGTACAAACGTAAATCTCAATCTTAATAAGTGAAGAAAATTTGTTGAATTTCCTAACCGTGTTGCTAGTGTATACTTTACTCAAGTCAAGTTTTTTTTTGGTGGAATCCCAAGCAACTTTTGTTTATAGAATGAATAACAACACAAATACAAAAATTAGTTTAAATAAACACAACATAGCATTAGTATAAATTATTAGCTATTTATAGGTTATATGTGGACAGACCGTATATTATACTCGCGGAAAGTTAAGAAAAGTTTATAATAACCTAGGTTTGAATTTTGATATTAAATTCACCGCCCAGCACAAGTTGTCAATTCATAAAACAAAACAAATTAATTTTGAAAAAAATAGTAACTATTCAATTATTTTAGCGTAAGTGTGCACAACGTTCATGAATAAAAATGTGTGAAAAAAGTGTTTGTTCTTTGAATAGTGGCTGTAGAAAAATAGATTTACCGGGTTGTTTATGAAAACACTTAAATTGATCTACACAGCTCAAGTGTCTTTTCATGAACATATATTATACAAGTTCATTATTTTCATCAGTTGCTTCAATCTGGATGTAGGGTTTCGAATTTTTTCATCTCCTTTTTTGTGTTCTAAAACCAATTGTTTTTCATAGTTGTTTTAAAGCTGGTTAATAACATTATCTATATCTGTAAAGTTCCTAAATTTTTAATTAGAACATTACTCCAACTTCCTAATATTATATATTTTATAGTCATTTTTTTAAATTACCATTTAGAAGATATTGAGTTCCAACTAACCTACAATCAATCTACTATAGCCTTTTTTGTCAATATAAATTTTGTAATTCAACTTTTTTTTTCATTGAACTTTATTCAATTCCCCAGGCATTTCGGTGGATTTTGAGATAATAATTAAAGTGTCAGATTAAATTGTATTATTTAGTATCATTACATTGTTTAGTTAAATTTTTAATAAGAAATAGGAACAATAAAAATTGGGAATCTTTATAATTTACAAATCCATAATAGGTACCAACCATTAAGAATATATTATTTCTTTTAAAAAGAATTGTTATTGAAAATAAATACAATATTGACAAGGAAATCAACAAATATGACTCGGGCATTTTAAAATATTCTGCAAAAAACAATATTGCTTAAATTGTCAACTGTTTTTATACCCTTACCACTTAAACGCTGCTAAATGTATCCACACTTTCAAAATATTCTGCATAAAACAAACTCTCACTAAAAAAGAAGACGATTTTTACAATATAATAATCATAATAATAAAAAAACCAATGGCTCTCATAACAACAATATCATCCATAATAAAATTGCACGCAAGCCATTTGCCCTGTACAATATATTTATAAATAATATTTTTTCACATATCGATTGTTCGAAAAAAAATCCATCTCAAAAATCTTTAGAAAAATTTTATATCGTATATATTAGCAATAGAAAGATTTGAGCTCTTCGGTACAATATATTACATAGAAAAGAACTAGAATTTGAATTTAATTTATAAAATTACCGAAAAAGGTTTTGTATAAGTTGAATTATATACTTGTCATTTTGAAATTCAATTTCAATATACTTATTAATATTTATTCGCTGAAATGAAATATTTCGGACTTTAAGGTAGTTGTCGTGGTAGAATAACGTTGAAAAGTTTTGATTCATATCCATAGAGGTTTGTAACATAATGCGTAATTTTGTTGATAGACTATACCCTTAGAGATGCTACATATATCATTCTGACACATAACTACTAGCAATAGCTACCACAAGTTGCAATCCGACAACGTCGCTCGTGTTTACTCTATGTCCGCTTGAATTCACGGCTAACATACTCGGGTGCAAGATGTTTCTGTTCGATTTCCCAGCATGTATATTGTACATAATTTTTCAAGTTTTGCCTTGTTGTACCTTAAGAATTTTTTTTAAAGCAGAACAGATTAACCAATAAACAGTTAATTTTTGGAATTTTTTTGACGTTTTTTTGTGGAACTAAAAAAATTATAAAAAGCTCTCCATTGCTCCATAATAATTACACAAACTTTAAATCAAAATTTCCTGCAGAAAAGAAGAAAACAATGAAAATTATGTTCAATATCATGAATTGCTTGGTTATGTTTGAAATGTGGAATCCTAATTAATAGATGCCCTTTGTATAAAAAAAGGTTATAAGAACATTACAAAAACAAAATTGTCTATTAAATGGGTTAATAGCCACCCCTATAACTTTTTTGAACCTTATAGAAATGAACAAATGGACTCAAATAGAAACCAGTACATTTCTACACATTCTTCACTTCACTTTATTGGCAATTATTTTGATATGTTGATGAGATGGGAAGATGCCACAGTAAGAAAAGTATTTGAAGCAAACATATTCAAAGACAAAAGAAACATAAAAAAGGCGAAACATGAATGGATGCCACGTATTAAGCAAAGGTAAAATTAATAGCATAAAAATAAAAAATTATGGCATGAAAAATGGAGCATGGATAACTTAATCGGTATAAAAAAAACAACAATTTATTGAGACCATAAAAAACGATAACCAGATAACGTAGCAATAGAGTTCAGTGAGAACTGCTTTTTTTACTAATTTAGATCGTTAATTTTACATTTTGAGAGACTGCTTTAAGGAGAGGACTTCTGCACAATTTTAAGAATGGTCACGAGGCAATAAAAGATACATGATACAGCAGCATTGTGTAGTAGAGCCAGTAACACTGCAAAAATGATTGATCAACATTCTTTGAGGAAAGAATAGGTTACTTATTTTATTATTAGTCTCAACAATGCGCTGTTATGGAAGGAAATTCTAAAAATAGCTAGAACGAATAATTAAGTGTTCAAAACATTCAAATAACTTCAAAACAAGTAAACAAGTTAAACTTTAGTGGCTTGAAGATATTTTCTTCTTTAGAGGCTGAAATATGTCATTTAGTAGATTTAAAAGGAAATAAAATTCCCAAATTTTTAGATAAGTTATATGTCATTTTAATATAATTCAACCAAAATGGTACGTATTCGCCAAAAACAGTTCGAAATGTACTTTAATAATAAATTAAATATGATCATATCTTCCAATTTTATATTAAATTAACTTTTATTTAAAATATGCCACATAGTAATTACATGTTTATCACTAATCAAAACTAGACATTACATTTATCTAAAACAGTATTTAAAAAAATTGCTAAAAAGATTGTATCATATTGAGAAAATTTCAGTCGAATCAAATAAGATAATCAATTTTTCTAATAGAGATAAATTTAGTTTAGTCCCAAAATTTCTTTGGTTGGTATTTGATAAAAACGCGTTACTTTCAATCATACATTGACTGATCGGCACAATTGTTCAAGTAAATAGCTTGTTATCTTCTATAAGTTCCTTGTGGCATTACTTGTTATTTTTTCTTATTTTCTTGGGAATCAAACCACAATAATGTTTTTTTATTTTTTTATTTCAACGTTTCGGTAGCGTTCCAGCTACCGTTGTCAAGATTAACCGAAACGTTGAAATAAAAAAATAAAAAAACATTATTGTGGTTTGATTCCCAAGAAAATAAGAAAAAATAATAAATAGCTTGTGAGCTAATCAGGAAAGCGAGTTTGGCTCTATAACATTACCGGGGAGTTAAAAAGGTAGAAAGAATGAGGCAGAAAGGGCATACCTCTGGAACTGCCTTCCAGGACTGGATCACTCCCTCCTGAACTTCACCCGAAAGAGATTAAAGTCTTGACAAAAACCAACTAAGATTCGTTATTGTTTTTCTCGTAGGGTATTGGTAACTCAATCAACACCTATGCAACATGGAGCTAAAGGCACCGAGATAATGACGGCCTTATCTCACTGAAGAGACTTCCATCTGGGCAAACCTCAAGTAGTAGAGAAATCCTCTCTTTGAAACTATAAAGAGATATGGCATAGTAGACGTAATTAAGTCGCAGTGATACACCATCCCATTTAATTCATTCATGTTTTTCAATTAAATAGTTTGAACGTAAGCCGTAATAGACATAATCCAATTGAAATTGGGGAAACTGTTTACAACAGGTGGAATGTGTGTATGATCTGAATTCGAATTCAAAATTATTTGGATGACATTATTCCCCATTTAACATTCTCGATCTTATCTTTGAGTGTACTCTTGAAGTATAAAGAATAAAGTCAAAGAAAATATGTAGAATTAGGATTTTAAGACGTCAAGAAGAAACTTATAAACATATTGCATGAACTCCGTATTTGATATTTCCACTAATTTCGCGACAAAATTGCACATTTGCTGAAACTATTATTTTTTAATGTATAAGAAATTAACTTTTCTCTTTTTTAATATCATTCGAAATGGGTAAAAATATTGATATTTGAATAGTGAAAAATATAATCAAAAGTTTCATGAGACAGATTTTTTGTTTGTTTTCAAAACAATCGTATAATTACGAATCATTTCTTTTTCTAATAACGAGTTCTACCTATCAAAAACTTGTCAACACGAGTTAATCATCATTTTAAATGAAATTTTATATAAATTAGTTTAGTCACTATAATATATATTCACAATTACCATAACTTACAATATGTACAAAAATAATATTACGGTGTTGCCATAATTGACTTTGTACAATGAATATCACATACTGGACATTTTGTAAACAGTTTACCATTTTTAGGTCTCTTTCTCTTGCTCTCGTAATTTTTTAAAACGTACGTTATGTATATAAAATAGAAGATATAACACACGAAACAATTATGTACCAAAAGACAACTTAAAGTCAAAAAATAACTATGAGTTGACTTTTGTATAAAAAATAATAATATGTACAACATAAAGTTATTAGAAAAACATCATAATTTAAAAGTTCAGACGTTAAAATAGTTATTTGATAATAGAAGTTGCATGAAATATAGAATTAACATAAAATATAAACAAGCCTAGAGTAGTTGTCAGTGTTGGGATAACACAAAAACAATAAATTTTTGTATTCCTAGTTTTTCCGAAACATCTAACGGTGTCCGAGTGTTACAGTGTTTTTTTTATATTTCAGCCGTTTGTGTGGCAATTCACTAGTTTATTTAGCATGTAGAAATCTCGCATCAACACCATCTTGTGGGAATTCTTAAAGCGATCTAGTCGCAAATTTTGATTTTAACCTCCGAATGTAAAAAATTTAAGTGGTATGTATGAGTTATTGAATGAATCTACTTTTAAAAAATGATGTACCTATCGTCTCGTCCTTTGTTATTATTCCTCCTATCGGTTGCCTGTCTTGTTTGTGTTTATGACGGACACCTTAGCGTGAAGAGAGTGTCCCTGATGTTCCCCTTGCTGTTTTTTAAATCTTTTGTTATCTATTACTATATTAGATGTAGTTTGATGGAGGTATGGATGACTGAATGCATGAATTAACTTAGTGCCTTCACTCTTACATTTGAATATATAGTATGCTTCAAAATTTTCGTGGATGAAAGGGTAACCAGTGTCGAAGGACAAAAAAATTTGCTTTTTCAATATACACTTCAAACGCAATAATAAATATAATGACAATGTTCCAGGAAAATAAAAACTTTTAATTCTCGTTCGTGAATTGTGCAAGTCAAAAAGAGAATATTTTTAAAAACAGCTGTACAAGTTATGTAAGCAGGCATGGGATCAAATCAAATAAATATATAAATATAACTTTGCAAATAAGTGCGTATAAAATACTGTCAACTTTTTAAATTTAATTGGGACATGTTTGCTTATTTTGGTAGATTTTTTTTATTCCGAATTCGTACGTTCTGGGCTCGGAGGAAATAATTTGTAAAAACGAAAAATTAAACCACTTTATATTTATTCAATAATTTATTTTATTCATTAGATAATAATGAGAATAATGATAACTTAAGCAAATCATAATGTTCAAAATGCTCGCCGTTTTCTTCCTGACAATATGCAAGCCTATTAACAAATTCATGAATTACTAAAATCCGTAACCCAATTTATTGTAGTGGGGAGCTCCAGAGGTGAACGACGGGCAGCTTGAATCTTTGAATGAATTTGATTAAATTATTATTATTATCATCCAATCTAATAGAAAAAATTAATTATTCAATACATGTAAAATGCTTCAGTTTCTTGTTTCTACACATTTTTTTCATTAAGCCCAATGTACAAATCAAATCAATGTACAGATCAAATCTGTAAAATAAAATTAATTATTCAGTAAATGTAAAATGTTTCTCGTTTTTACACATTTTTCAAACTGAACCTAGTGGTACGAATTCGAAATAATAGATTAAAAAGTTGAGTATATTGCACTTATCTGCAAAATTTCATAAATATCGTTATTTTCGTTTTAAAGATACTGCTACAACAGTTTTCTCGCATCTGCCAATATTTTCAGAAGCTGATTCTTTTGTACATAAAAAAAAACAAGACAGATTACTACTGAAAGATGTTTCCGAAACAATCAATAGATGATGCTGCACGCTGCAATGTAAGCAAACGGTTCTTTACTTATTGAGCATAGGAATAGCATCAGAACTATAATAACATGCTAAATACTAAGATAGGGCACATTCAATAATTTGAAGAACACAGTACCTACTGTCATTAGCCTGGTCCTACAGAATTAATTTAAAAAATAGTTAAAATATAAATTAGTTACATGTAGAGATAAAAATTGAATAATAATTAATAACGAAAATATTAATTTGATTACAGTTAATCAACTATAATTCAATAAGTTCAATTTAATGTATGTATAAAAAGTTTGTATATATGAACAATAAAATTAGCTAATGCTTAATAAATTATAGTTGACCAACTATAGAAATAAATAGAACAAATCAACAGAAATTGAATAATGTAATAAACAAGAAATAGAGACGCCTAAAACGGAAACTGTGTACGACAATCTATCCGCGTATGTGTCTTTCGCATAGCCTACACATTCACTAGTCAGCTTAACAACGTGGATTTAAACATGTGAATAGCAGCTAGCATTTCATCGGACTGTACAAATATTTTCACAATTATTTAATCTCTCTATTTCTGCCTTCACTGGGCACCATCTATATCCAACCAATATTACATATTTTACACAATTTCGACATAAATAAATTTACACGATTATCATCTAACTTCACAGTCTTTATTGACGGCTAGTACCGGTAGGGTGGGTTGTAAGGGGTGTGGGGAGGAGTTGGCGGCGGGTTTAGTTTCTATATGGGGTGTAGGTTCGGGATCTGCGGGTGGAGGTTGGCCCGGTTGCAGCGCCCTCTCCTCTTCTTTTTCGGTGTTCTGGACGGGAGGTTTCATCACATACCCGGAACCTTCTTGACAACGAGACAGTTTTAATTTTATAGGAATTAATTTAACCGGTGGTGATTTATCTCTATCGTCTGATTGTATTGAAGGTTTTTCCGAAATATCTTTATTACCGGATTCCGGTTTTAATTCGCCCGATTCACCACTCGTCCGTTTTTCATTGTCACTATCACTTTTTTTACCAAACCTAATAATCAGTTTTGTAGAATTTTCACCTGTATTGGCGATTATTTGTACTTCGGACTTGAGCTTTTTCTTCTTTTTCTTCTCGCTCTTATCCTTTTTGTGCTTGATTTTTAAATCTTTGATCATCATTTTCCTAAATTTCATACTTTCTCGTTTCAAATCTTCCACCTGAAATGCGTTTAACAAGTGACCAAAAGTTACGAATTTTGCACAAAACCCCAAAAAATAAATGATTATAGAACGAAAAAAATATTTACGAAAATATATCATTCTTTAACTACATACAGATCAATAATAAAATTTGTATCTATCGGATGTTGACTAATTTGTTAAAAATAAACATCTAGGTATTTTATATCCTTCTAAGCATATTATGTTGTATCCACTTTTAACTGCAGAGGTAAATTGACGGATACAAAAGAAGTTATCGATAATCGTATATCTTTATGCTAGACACTAATCTGAGATTATTGACATATGCATGTTCTTATTTCTGCAATATTAATTATTAGAGTGTATCGTCTAAAGATCAAGAAAATAAGGCGTAATTTCCTTAATTTTTTTTTCCAAATTCTCACATTTTTTATTTTAAGTACCAATAACAAGGTTTGAACCTGTAGTGTACTTAGTAGAATTGTACAAAGTGCTTGTAATCCCATACAAGATTGATATCAGGATAAATGAGAAGAGATAATATACTTGACCAAAAAAGGAAGAAACACCTCAGCCTCTCTTAATATCAAATCATGACTATGTTAAAATGTTGAAATGTTAAAAAAGCAGAATTAAACCTAAAATTCTGAGAATACAGATAGACTCTTGAAAGAAAATTCAATCTGTCCTTATGGTTACATGGTATACAATTATGGAGTTTTACGAAGGGAAGCGATATAACAATTAAATAGATATCAATAGATATTTTGGAATACCAACTGTAAAAAAATAATAAAGACAAGCTACACCTTCATTGGCTTATCAACACATGTTTGAAGATTGAAAGAAATAAAAATGCTGGTGCTCATATACAATTTTATGTAGACATCAGAGCATAGATTGTTTTCTAACTATCTAGTGCAGCGAAGAGCATTTATGAAATTATATAGCAGATGATGTACCTAATTTTAAGAATTAACCAGACTAGTTATAGAATATTGTGAGCAATTGGTGAGGTGGGGACCAACATACACCGTGGGTATACAGCTTCAGGAAATATTTATCTTCCATTATGTAGAATCTCATATAGGAGCAGCAGTGAGCATATACATTGAATTATATACGTCCAAGAGAGAACAGCATACTTTCCCTCCACAAAACACCCACTTCTCTATACATAATCTTTCTGTTATTCTATAGCTTCCTCTTTTCCATTCACAGAATGGCTATACGGAACATAATTATTTGCCGAATCTGTATATTGTTTGGAGATTTGGGTGAGAGCTAGACAGTTCAATAGATGACGTTTATTAAATAAGCTGGAAATGGAAGTGCTCCTTACAATTCCAGTAATGAAATTGAGGAAGAACATGAAAATGATTCAGATAATTTTGTGTAGGGCTAATATTAAAACTTATGGAAACTGATATTCGAATCAACTGAAAATATATACAAACAAAACCAATACTACTAAAATGACGTCAGTGATTGAGTTTGTCAGATGATAACGGGTCATGCACAATTTATCATTTTTTTTATAAAGGACCCCGCGCTTTTCTTATGACAAAGTGGCGTTCCGTCAAATGTTATAAATTTTGGATATGATGTTGTACTCTCTTGACCAATAGTGTCCATGGGACCAACTCAATCCTATGACTAGTTTCCGTTATACAGGGTATTAAAGTTGAAAAATCCTTGAATTTCGTTACCACGTAATTTTATTATCAACAAATAAATATGCATTTTTAGTTGATAGTACCATTGATATGTTCTAGTTTATCGTAACTTAGTCATAAATAGTTCAAAATGTCATTATATACACGGTGGGACTCAATTATATAAGGACGAATTTTTGGAATTTTAGGAAATTCTTATATTGAATGAAAACAAGGTCAGAAATAAAAAGCTGCTTCATATTCAATGTTCTGGCATCAAATATACTAATTCTAGAGGGATTCTTAATGCAACCTGAAATTAGTTTTTTTCTATATGAAATAAATAACTTACACCATGTATTTCAAAATTAGTTTTTGATGTTGAAAACGTATTGGTTACCTAGATATTAGTACTTTTCTTATAATACAGGGTGATTTGCACATACATCTTGTTATTAAACCGACAAAAATTAGAGAAAATACACTTCTTCTGAATCACCCAGTATTTTATAATTCGATCCGTCAAAATGATTAATTTATTTTGTTTTATAATAAGCTTAAAATAGTGAATAAACTGAAAAAATTTCATAATCTTACTATGACCAGTTTTTCAAAAACAAGGTCCCGAAGGTAGAGCACTCAACAAAATAGGCATAGTGAACGAAATTATAAGGGGGCGTCCATTAATTACGTGAGGTGTTCAGGGGGGGGGATCGAGCCGAATCTCACCAATTCTCACTTAGGGGAAAAACGTGTCTTGAATAAAATTTGACACAAAATTACGGTAACATTCCCTAATCAGTCTTTGTTAGTTTTAAATGAAAGTATTTGAGAAGATTGTTTTTTTTTTAATAAGTCCAACGCATTTACCCAAAATACAAACATTGAAAAATCTTACCAAGGGGGGGAGGGGGAGTCAAAAATTCCTCAAAAATGCCTCACGTAATTAATGGACGCCCCCTAATCACATTTCTATGGATACATACCGAAGTGTACTGTACATTGATAAAAAGATGAATAAATTATAAGTATTTATCATCCTGTAGGTACCTACTACAGTAAATTAATTAATTAAATAAAATGCTGATATTTTTAGTCTGAAAAACTGGTCATAGTAAGATTATGAAATTTTTTCAGTTCAATAAACTAATCATTTTGACCGATCGAATTATAACATACAGGGTGATTTAGAAAAAGTGTTTTGTCTCTAATTTTTGTCGGTTTAGTAACAACATGTATGTGCAAATCAATCTGTATTATAAGAAAAGTACTAATATCTAGGTAACCAATACGTTTTCAACATCAAAAACTAATTTTGAAATACATGATGTAACTTACTTATTTCATATGGAAAAAAAATAATTTCAGGTTGCATTAAGAATCACCATACAGGGTGGGCTGTATATGTTGACATTTTGAACTATGTGTGTGTAAGTTTACGAGAAACTAGAACATATCAATGGTACTATCAACTAAAAATGCATATTTATTTGTTAATAATGAAATTACGTGGTAACGAAAAACAAGGATTTTTCAACTTTAATACCCTGTATATCGGAAACTAGTCATAGGATTGAATTGGTCCCATGGACACTTTTGGTCAAGAAGTCGAGTACAACATATCCAAAATTTATAACATTTGACGGAACGCCACTTTGTTATAAGAAAAGCGCGGGGTCCTTTATATTTAAAATAATTCCAGAGGATTCTAGAGAATTAGATGTCGTTAACAACAAAATTTTCTTTTATAGCGAAGATACAAATTCTATAATAATCTATAGGTAGAAATCAAATTTAATTAATTTCCTTCGTATAGATGCTACAAATATTTTAATAAAAAGGTCATATATGACATTTGTAACGTTGAGATTATAACTGCATGAAACATTTACTAGAAATATAAATTAAATTAAAGATAAAACACATTTCCTCATTTGTATTTTATGTTAGTAGAGTGGTCGATTTAGTTTTATTGTATTACAAATATTAAATAAATTCCTATATATGATTGTATCAACAAACCACTAAGTATGGTTAACGAATATGATTGCCTTTTTTAATTATTGTATATTAATAATACTTAGTAGAGTAACTATATACAAATAAGTGTATTCATTTCTACAATCGAGAATATGAAACTTTGGGTTTTTGAGTAAATTGAATATAATTGGTTGTTATTTAATATACAGTGCTATTCAAAAGTCCCCTCCCCCCCTCGTATCTTTTGAACGGCTACACTTACATTAATAAAATTTGGAGCGTGAAAATAAAGTGTTGTAAACTTCTCTACGAATGGTAACAGGTGACGTAATAGTGATAGATGACGTCACAGTGCCACTCTGGCCAATAATTTTAAATAGGACCTTATGGCAAGTGATATCTCGTTTGAAAGGCATTGACATTGGCTACAAAGCCATATTAATTTCGTTTGGGTTTAAACTAATTTTGACGGATAAATTAAATAAATACCAAAATTATTGAAATTCTTTTTTTAAATTTAATTAATCAAATATCAACAATGGATTCTTATAGCAAGTGTTCGAAATGTGCTCCGTCTACTTCCTGACAGTAATACATCCTATTATTAAACTCTTGTCTTACTCGTTCGAATGTGTCAGCTGAAATTGCATTGCATTCTTCAATAATTCTTTCTTTCAAAACGCCAATGCCATCTGGTGCCGTAGTATAAACCGTGGATTTCAAGTACCCCCATAGAAAAAATCTAATGGTGTCAGATCTGGTGACCGAGGTGGCCATTCCATAGGACCTCGCCGACCGATCCATCTACTTCGATATTCTTCATCCAGGTAACATCTTACTCCACCATAATAATGTGCAGGAGCACCATCTTGTTGAAATGTTATTTCCAGATGGTCGAATTCATCTGGATTATCTTCCAGAATTTCAATAATTAACGGCTCAATTGCATTTTGTAACATCTCCAGATACACTTCACCGCTTAAATTTGAATTTAGGAAAACAGGACTTTTCCTGGAAATTGGGTATGTTGTTCACGAAAGGTGTGAGGATTTGTGTCACTCCAATACCTTACATTTTCTGTATTCACATTTCCATTGAGGCAAAAAGTACTTTCGTCACTAAAACAAATTGTTTTTGTGTATAATGTGGGTTTTGACTAATTTTATTTGTCATACATTCACAGAATTCGAGTCTTCTGTCGGGGTCGTCATCCGAAAGGTAGTGCACCATTTTTAACTTGTATGGATGAAATTTATTTTTAGGCAACACTCTCTGTACTGTACTTTTACTTACTTCACAGATAGACGCAACTTTAGTTACCATTTCAGCAACTATATCAATTTTTTTATCATCACTAAATGTTGGTCGACCAGATCGTTTGGCATCTTGAACACTACCTGTTGCTTCAAACTTGTGAAGAAGCTCCCTCAAATAAGTTCTCGAGATAGGGCGATCTGGGTATCTCTCATTAAATAAACGTTCCGCTTCATGGAGATTCTTTCCAGATTCACCAATTATTAAGATAGCTGCTACTTTGTCGGCTTGAGTACGTACCATTTTGCCTACGTAAACTCTTAAACGTCTCGTTAAACAATAATAAAATTAAATATTTAAGCTATTTAGAAAAACTTTGCAAAGCAACAAATACTATTAAATTAAAAACGTCAATTTTTTTGACAACTAACCAGAGGTGGACTGAAAAATCTTCAATATTTAAAAGTGAAATAATAATTTTGTTATTTATTTAATTTATCCGTCAAAATTAGTTTAAACCCCCAAACAAAATTAATATGGCTATGTAGCCAATGTCAATGCCTTACAAACGAGATATCACTTGCCATAAGGTCCTATTTAAAATTATTGGCCAGAGTGGCACTGTGACGTCATCTATTACTATTACGTCACCTGTTACCATTCGTAGAGAAGTTTACAACACTTTATTTTCACACTTCAAATTTTATTAATGTAAGTGTAGCCGTTCAAAAGATACGAGATACGAAGATACGAGGGGGGAGGGGACTTTTGAATAGCACTGTATACAGATATTTTATTGGTTTAAAATTTTGAGTTTTATCACAACTAAGATTCCAAATAGAGATTACTGGGTCCCCCGCAAGGAGGAACTACTAAGAGCAAATAGCTATTGATACTCGGATGGCTCAAAAACTCCCTTAGTCTCTGGTGTATACGCAGACCTAGGACAGAAATATTAACCCTCCTAAGATACTATGCAACTGTATTTCGGGCGGAAATTTACGCAATTGATCCATATGTAGAAATATTGAAGAAAACCAATCTCATACAGCCAAGCGGTAAAAGATCTTACTGCGACGTCGAAATTGGTATCAAACTGCAAAAAAAGACTGTCCCCAATAGGTAGACTGAACAAAATGTCTCTGGTCTGGATTCCTGGTCATTCTGGTATGGATATCAATGAAAAGGCAGAATATATCCACAAGAGCGGTCTCAGTTTTTCCAAGGTATGTTTGATAGGTTCTTTGCGATATAAATTTTATAATTTTTATCTTATACTCGTAGGCCAAAGAAAAACCATTGTTGACGAAACTCAAAAAGTAATCATTACATTTGGCCCAAATCAAAGCTTTCGTGGACCAAGTATGTGTGATACAAAGTTATCTAACCAAGTTATCTATAGCGACGAAAGCAAATTTGATGTCTTCGTGAGAGATTACCGAAAGCGTGTGATTCGGGAAAAAACAGAAGCATTCCGTAAGGATTGCCCCAAAAGGACTGTAATGAAGTCAATAAATTCTGGTGTGCCCACATTTCTCCGCGGCCCTAAATATGAGGTAGAGATACCTCTCAGAAAGGACTGGCAAGACCCAAGCAGACTGACGCTTCCCCGAGCTGAGACCTAGTATACATACGGATCAAAGACTGGGGAAGGAAGTGGAGCAAGGGTGTATAGTGAAATGAGAAACACAAGAAATTCACTCTCACTAGGAAAACGTATCTCAGTATTTTAGGTGGAGGTTTATGCAGTGTGTCAGAATTAACAAATACACAATTGATACTCATGGGATAAACATATTAACTGACAACCAGGCAGCCTTTGTGACTTTAAAAAGTCGCATGGTAACATCCAGACTGGTAGCAGACCACTTTAAAGTAAGATTATTATGGGTGCCGGGACATAAAGATATTTCTGGAAATGAACAAGCTGATGAACTCCCGAGGAAAGGTTCAGCAACGATGTATGTTGGACCAGAACCAGTCCTTGCGACCACAAAGAAAAAGTTCCGAGGACAAAATACAAAAATGGGTTTAAAGCCAACATAGACTACACATAAAGAATACTCCAAAGCAGGTACACAGTAAGACTTTTATAGGTGTTAAATAATTTTATACGTGTTAAACGGGACGAAGAATAACTGAATATCAGGAGGAATCAGCTAAGAATCATTACAGGTTATCTGACGCTCATGTTTCGGTAAAATATGACCAGCATAAAATGAGGCTGTATAACGAGGATCTCAGGTGCAGACTTTGTGGCAAAGAAACCAAAACCCTTATCTTATCTGACTGTGCGGTACTGGCTCGAGGAGAAAAGCAATTCTAGAATTACTAATTTTAGTAATAGACAGTAGCCCATTTATTTTAAATGGAAGCCGTTTTCACCATTTAGTTTAATGTGAATAACTAGCCAAATAAGGCTATTGCCCAAGACCCAAACTTGATAATCGACGCTACATTGAAAATCATATTCGGAAAATTATTAACAAATGAAGTATCGCCGTAAAATGTTTGCCACTAATGTTTTTAACATCTGCTAAGATAGCAAAATCTCTGGCATACAATCGTTCATTTTGTTTCCACCTTTTTATAAAGTTTTAACCATCGCTTATCAACTCTTAGTAACGCTTGGATTTGTATGCCATATTTTTTCATGATAAAGCAATGCATCCATTAATTAATTGTTCTAGTTTCATGAAAATTCTAAGATTTTCAATGTCCTCGGTAGCGTCGTTTAGCAAGCTTGGGTCTTGGGCAATAGCGTGATTCTACTTGTTTTTCATATTAAACTCGATGGTGAAATTGGCTTCCATTTAAAATAATAAAGCCTATATGTGTCATGGGCTACCAGTCTATAATAGTGTGTGCCCTCATATTTAAACTAAGCAAATAGTAAAAATTGATGATACAAACCTTGTAATTTGTGAAGCCAGATGAATAATATATTATGTCATATTTACGTTGTGGAATTTCTTAATTACGGGTTTTTTCAATAATTATTATTTGATTCCACACAAGGGTTGAAGTAATTATTTGTTAAACGATTTGTATAGTACATACATTTGCTAATTTTCTAAACTGAATAAAAAATTATTGAATAAAATCAATAAATCACAAATTCCACAACAGACATATAATATACTACTCGACCGACCGGTTTTACAAATAATATTTGTTTCATCAGGAATACATTATTGAAATTGCTATTATGGTAATCAACCAAAAATAATGTTGCAATAAGTATATAAGAATGTTAGTAATTACATTCAAATATCATGTGTTTATCTCAACGATATACAAATTGTGTCACAGAAATATAATAATAAAAACAATAACAAGAAACACTTACCGACGGTTTGTTTGGCGGGGCAGTTAATCGCTTCTTAGGAGGTCTTATCCTATCTCTTTTATCGGGCGGATGTTCCAATCCACCTACTATACTATTTGTATTATTGCCTATTTTAATTTTGAGCTTCGGCGTAACCGGTTGTTGAAATAGTTGCTGTGAAGATGGCCTCATCGGTCTACCTCTTCTTTTATTCGCTAACGATGAATCGAAACTGGCATTGTTACCGCTAGATGAACCTATACTTCTTCTTCTTTCGAGATGTCCCTCATTATCGATTAAATCCAACTGACGAAGTTCTCGCGAGAGGGGACGCGATTTCGATTCTTTACGAAAGTGTTTGGAATCTAGTAAATCATCAGAATCTGTTCTGTAGTCCCGGTAATCTTCTTTCGTGGGAATGCTGGTCATAGAAGCGACTGCTTTTGGAATTGTTATAATGGTACGGTTAAGAGGTGGTGCTGCTGGTGCTGTAAAACCTGTGAATTTGTTTTAATTAATCTCATATTTTAATAATTATTTTATTACACAGTCAACCTACAATTTCACATTAATTTCAACAATAATTAAAAATGTTCGGTTCAACTTAACATAATCTAGCAGCATTATTTATGAACATGATCTCTATTTAGTGCTCCATGGTAACACTACAGGAGAACGTATGATAATGCTCCATAATTTTCATCACGGACAGTACCTGTGGAATTACTACACTATGTGTTTGTACGAGGGTTGTCTTTCAAGTGTTGCAGCCTTCAAAAACTCTTATTTTGAATTTACCAAAAAGTGAGAGAAATAACTGCATCCAGAATTGGTTCCAAATAACGCAAAAATACATTTCCCTTGATGGAGAATACCTTGAAAAACAATAGTGTTATCTTTTTTTTTCTAGCTCTATATGCAAAATATAAAAGACAACTCTCGTATTTACGACTCAAATTAAACTACTATAATAGGTCCAGTATTGTCAATAAGTTTCTGTTCAACTTCCCGACATAAATATTGTTCATAATCTTTTAGACTTTATGTTTTTATATCAGCAACGAAACGGTCAATATTTTTTCATCGAATAACAATGTTGGCAATTTTCACTACAAATACGTCGTATAACCAAAGATGCAGTTAGTCACTTTCTGATAAGCTGTTTTATGAGCTAATAGCCAATTACAAAAAGGCAATTCGAATTTGAAGTTCGAAGAACTGTCAAAGTCTATAATATAAAATTGTTGTTTACATTTTATACGAGCTTGACGATTTAATAATATATGGATAGCGTTATTCGAAAAGGAACCAAGCAACACATTATCTATTTTGGCAGTAATAGTACCAATTCATGTCGTTGAAATCATCAGATCGAATGGATACCATGTCGGATAGTAGACTCAATCGGGAACTTAATATTAAGTGCTCCTCAACTAGTTTAAGGAATATGTAGAGAGAAGACTTTTAAGATTGTATTTTAAGAATGTCTTAAAGTAAACGGGCATCAGTTAGTGAAAAGTAATAACAGTTGAGACTTTGAACAAATTTGAATAGGTATGTGAAATTGTGGAATGTAAAAGTTTCATCATTTTGATTACTATATTCTGTTGATCTAATTTGGCTCAAGTTTGATGAACAGTGAAGAACTTAATACAATGACATTGTTTATGGCACACGATAAATGACTCGATACGCCAGACTTCTCTGGAACATTGTCAGATTTCAACTCTACAGAATTAGGATGTACACATTTTGGATGTTCTGAAAATATCAGTAAGGCGCATCCAGAAATTTAGAAAAATCGTATTTTTAGAATGGGACAATCTTCCTTAAGCAGTTAGAGGAATGTCAAGTCGTTAAATTTTATTTTATGAGTTATTAAGATATTCATACATATTTACACTTTTAAATTAATTGGTATTTTCAACTTTCCAAAGCTAGGTCTGGTAGATAAACAATAGGTTTATTGATTTATTTTTTATTACAATATTATTTAACTATTTAGTTTTTGTTTAATATATATTTTTCTATTCATTGTCTGGATCTTAACAAAGGAAAGTATTTTATAGAAACAAAACTTTCTTTTATAATTTTTATAAATCCTTTCAAGTCACGATTTGAATTTAAATATTACTTGTAATAATATTTTTTTTTTGTATTAGGATTGAATCCGTGCAGCCAGGAACACTGTTGTTAAATGATAATACACATATTTTTGTTTGGAGTGGCTTTGGTTCTACCCTTGATTACATAAGCTTTCATCGACTATGAGGAAAGACAAGGTCACTCGCTTCTCGCCTAGGGGTCAGTCAAGGCATGGCCACCTACAACACTAGGCCGGAATACTGAAATTTGGCAACAGTGGGCCGATCAAGTCGGATTTTTATCATGGCGAGACCGTGAAATCAATGGATCTAATATGCATTTTCGTTTATATAGCGCCTGTATTTATAATTCGTGATATGTAACAGGTGATCTGAAGTATGTAATAGTGTGTACAATCTTTTTAAATTAAGTTAACTTGGTACTCGCTATTTCGTAGTTAACAGACTGACAACTTCAACATAAGACTTCTGTTTGTGTTAAGTTTTAGAGGTAAGATATTTAATATTATATATAAATAAAAAGATTTTTGCATCAGTATAATTTGTAAACATACTCTCTGGTCTGTGGACTCATATAAAATATAAGGCATAACATGGTAATTGTATCAAATAAAGTATGGTTAAAAAATTTCTAAAACTCATTGAAAATGCTTAAAGGTGACTTGAACCAAGATTAATTTTTATATTATTATCCAATTTGTGATTCTAGTTAAGCCATTCCACATAAATCAAGTATATAAATTAAGCCAATAAGGTTAATTACTTATGTACTTATAGGGTAGCACTTCTATTAAATATTTTATTTTGTTGTAGATGCCTGCGAAATGTTTGGTACCAAGTTGTACTAGTAATTATGCTTCCAACAGTGAAGGATATATTACAGTATTTAAGTTTCCACAAAGTGATGAGCTGAAGAACAAATGGTTGAGAAGTATCCCATGTGTAAACTGGGAACCAAGTCAAATTTCAGTTGTGTGTATTAAACATTTCATGCCAAAGATTAAATTTCATTCACTGATGTGTAAAAGGATAAGGATGGTGATCTGAAGACCTTTACAAGGAAAAGACCTGGAGAAGAATCCAGCTGCAAGAAGTAATCCTGGAATACGAAGAAAAAGGATGCTAGATAGACAACAGGAACAACAAGAAGATTGGTTTAACAGTGATGTGATAGTGAATTTTTTAAATTTTTGTGGAGTTTAAATCTAAATTGAGTGTTCATTTAGAGAAGTGGCAGTGTCATCAACAAACAAACTGTATATTGTCATGATATATATTATTCAAGAAAAAATAGAATTAATTTTTAACATTTAAAAGTCCTAACTAATTACCTAAATGGTTTGTTAAATGTTTGAGTTTAAAGAAGTTTAAGTTAAGTTTGTTACGTTTGTTTCGTATAGCTTATAAAAAAATTTATAGTATAAAATACATTGAAGTTTTTAAGTTTTCATTTGGTAATGTACAATTAAAAAAAGACATTATTTATACTTACGAATCAATAAATTTAAAGGTTACACTCAGATAGACAATGTGACAGTATAATATTTATAAAATTTCAATTCAAATGATAATGGGAAAAATTTCAATGTTTGTTTATTTTGAGAAAATATAAAAGATGTAAAAATTATTTATTTGTCAAAAGGGACAGAATTATTGAAATATTGATAATTATTTAAAAAACTCATAAGCGATGGTCACAACATGAAAATTAAATATAAGTAAATAAGAAGAAAATCAACCAATATAAAGATATGGAGTGACAAAAATTGATTGGTTACTATATAAAAGAAAAAAAAAGATTTTGTTGGGGAAAAAAAGTCAAGAAGAAAAAAAGTCAGAAGTTAAAATATTTTTTAAAATTTTGAGAGAATCTTAAGAAATTATATAGATAAAGAAGAGATTTGTGCGAACAAATCAACAAAATTTGGAAAAGAAAGAACAATAGAAATTATAAAGATGAAGAAGAGATTTGTGTGAACAAATCATTGGAAATTGGAAAAATTTAAATTGTAATTTTGGAAGATTATATGTTAAATTGGTTGGACGGTGAAGAAGTTTTCATTTTAAACAATTTTTGAAAGTAAAAGTTTTTTTTGGACTATAGTAAGAATTTTAATTTATATTTTTTTTAAATTGTCAAAAATTACATTATAGATAGTTTGCCTATAGCTGTTTTCTTTTAGTGTGAACTTGCTCCTTTAATAAATAAAAAAAAATAATTATAACAAAATAAGTTAAAGTAATTTTATTTATATGTGGTAATTTGAATAATAATAATTTATAAAATTCAGTACAATATATTTATACAAATCTGATGGGATTTGACAATGATGAACCAGATGTCAGGTGTACTTAGTATAAAAATATTTGAATCAATGGAAATCGAAGTAGGAATTGAGCATAATTTATTACATAAAAATGATTTAAACTGGATATTACCACCGTGTCTAAATGTGTCCCTTCGGTCATAGATTCAAAATTTTTATAAAGCTCAAAAATTCATTTTACTCATGTTAGTAAAGGAGTATGTTAATAAAAATAAGGATACAGTTCACTTTCGGGATTTCTATTCATGCAATCAACCTTAAACTAGTTTTGTTTTAGAAATGATGTTACCTATTTTAGCAAATATTTTTATAAATAATTATTCAAAAACAATTCAAGATAAATTACAAGCTAGTAAGAAACATATAAATAATAATCATGAAACAAAATGTCAAAAAAAAAGAAAAATTCTTAAATTACAATAGTTCTATCCAGTTTATTGATATTAAATACCTACTTTTTATATTACTTCTTAAGAATTCTGTAGTATCCATATTATTGTATGTAGTTCAGTTTGTATTAATAAAGGTATAAGAAATAGAAGGTGAAGAAATAATTATTTTAAGGTGGTGTCTGGTCAGCTGTAAGGGAATGTGGAGGCTGATTTTCTTCATATTTTATATTCTTATCAATAAATTACCTTTTGCAGTTTTATTTTATTTAGTCTACCTATAAATATTTCGATTTTTATTAATTAAAAATGTTTTATAGCTTGATTTATTTCATATTTCTCACTATTGTAGTAGGCCTACAAGTCGTTCTCATCGGCCCACTATTTGACAGGTGCGCCACGTTGCCACATCTAGGATTCCGGCCTTGTGTTAGAGGTGGCCATGGTCAAGGCATTATTCTAACATGTAGGTATCTTTAGGGAAGGCAACACTAATATGTTTGGTGTATTATTGGTTGCCTATAGGTACGCTCGGTAAGACGCTAATATCTATTGTCCTACTCTCGCCCTAAGACAATAGATGCGGCAGGGGCAGGGGCAGTATGTATTATGATTTTATGAAAGGTGGTTGTGTGAGCGGTGCATCCACCAAATGTTATGTCTTTTTATGTTATGTGATTTAAGTTATGAAATAAATATATAAAACCAAAACTATTAGCATCGTCATTCTGCGCTTAACCCAGAGAAGCCCTACAACAGTCAGAAGTGGGATAAAAAAGCCGGATGACCGAAATATTGGTAGATTATTAAACATATCTGAAGCATGGCCGAAAATTCAAGAGCTGAAATTCCCGTAGAAACGGAGAACTGCGGTAACAATACTCAAGTGAGTGTGGAAGATATAGTCCAAACGACGGTCCAAGCAATTTTGGCCTATGAACAAAGTAAAAATGATAGAAGAGAAGACAGTAGCTTGCGAATTACGAATAAGGAGCTGTCCTCGCTCTTGCCTGAATTCCATGGATCTGAAGACAAACAGCAAAACGTCAGAGTATGGCTAGAACGAGTCGATTCAGTTCAGAGAACGTACAATGTCCCGGACGAGACTTTGAAATTGCTCGTTGTTGGAAAATTAAGGGGCCACGCGCTAAAGTGGTATCACAGTAAAACGGATCATGTGATAATGGAATGGAATTCCCTAAAAGCCGAACTAGGAAGAATGTATATGCCGATTGTAGATCCAGTTTCCTTAAGAAGGATAATGGAAAGAAGGAAGTGGAAAAAATTCGAGAGCTTTTCAAGTTATTTTCACGACAAAGTTTTATTGGGAAATCAAGCAGAAGTACCTGAAAGTGAAATGCTTTTTTATGTGATCGACGGCTTTGAAGATAAAACTTTACAAAATCATGCAAAGATGATGATCAGTTCGACGAATTCGTTGGAAGAATTATTTTCGATAATGAACAACGTATCAAGAGATGGCGCTAGTTCTAGCGGATTTAGAGAAAACCAACATCGTCAAAGTGTCGGAGTTTCGAATAGTGATAGTGCGAACCGAGGGAGGGCGCTAGGGTTAAAATGTTTTAATTGTGGTCAAGATGGCCACAGAATAGGTGAATGTGCAAAACCCAAGAGGCCACGAGGATCGTGCTTTAAATGTGGTTCCCCCGACCACAAAATATCGACGTGTCCCAGTAGAAGCAACCCTGTAACGATTGCACCGGATTCGACTACTAATCGAGGTAACGTAGCTTATCTCGACCAGAACCAGAGGAATATAAAACCTTATTCGGTGGAAGTTCAAATTGTAAGTAGACAATCTAATGTTATGATAGGCGTTTTAGACACAGGTAGTCCAATATCATTGATTTGCGAAGAGTTTGTTGAACCTAGTGATATAATGAGTTATGACAGCGATCAAACTTTTTCGGGTATAAACAATTCACCATTAGAAATAGTAGGAATCTTTTGTTCAGATGTTATTGTAAGTCAAATTAAAATGCATTTGAGGTTTTTTGTCATCAAGAAGAATAGTATCAGTTTTAATCTACTATTAGGCCGCGATTTTATTACAAACGAAAATATCAAAGAAATTAGATTTAAAAAAGAGAATTTAGAAATCATAGGAGAAACTGGGGATAATGTTGATAACGATTTTCAATTTCCTTTTTCTGAGATTTTGCTGATTGAAAATTATAATAAACAAGATATTGATATAAATGAATCATTACCATTTGATATAAAATCACAAGTTTCACAGATTATGGATGATCATTATTTCTCTTGTGTAAAACCACAAAAACCAGCTACTGATTTTAAAATGAATTTAACTTTAAGGGATCCATCAGTTTATTTTAATACTCGTCCAAGAAGACTTTCTTTTACAGAAAAAAAAGCTCTAGACGAAATTGTGTCAGATCTTTTAAACAAAAATATTATTCAGGAAAGTGAATCGCCTTATTGTTCAAATATAGTACTTGCCAAAAAGAAATCAGGAGACTATCGGATGTGTGTTGACTATAGAACTTTAAACAAAAACTTAATTAAGGATCAGTTTCCTCTGCCTTTAATTGAAGATCAATTAGATAGATTAAGAAATAAAAATTATTTTACTAAGTTAGATTTGAAAAATGCCTTCTATAATGTTTCACTAGACAAAGATTCATACAAATATACATCTTTTATTACACCTACAGGACAGTACGAATTTTTAAAATGTCCTTTTGGACTTAGCAATAGTCCAGCAACTTTCGCTCGATTTGTATATAAAATTTTTAAACAGTTATGTGATGAGGGTAAGGTTTTAATTTATTTCGATGACATTTTAATTGCCACTGAAACAGTTGAAGAAAATCTTGCAATACTTAGAGTAGTCTTAGATTTAATGAATCAAAATTTATTGGAACTTAGGTTAGATAAATGTTCGATTTTGAAAACGCAAATTGACTTTTTAGGTTACTCAATTCATGAAAAGGGTATAAGCCCAAATCCAGCTAACACCGAAGCCATAAAGTTTTATCCAATTCCAACCAATGTTAAGAATGTTCAACAATTTATTGGTTTGGCTAGCTTTTTCCGGAAGTTTATTAAAAACTTTTCCATTATTGCAAAACCTCTTTATGACTTACTAAGAAAGAATGCGAAGTTTACTTTTAATGCAGAACACTTATTAGCTTTTGAAACTTTGAAAGAGTTATTGACTTCTCAACCAATTTTAGCCATTTATAATCCAAAAGCTGAAACTGAATTACATTGTGATGCGTCAGCACAGGGTTATGGCTCGATCCTATTACAAAAACAGTCGGATGGTAAGTTCCATCCAGTTTTCTTTTTCAGTAAACGAACAAGCAATTATGAATCGAATTACCATAGCTATGAACTAGAATGCCTTGCGGTAATTTATTCTTTAAAGCGATTCCATGTGTACTTACAGGGAATCCAATTCAAAATCTTAACTGATTGTGACAGCTTTTGACTTACTTTAGCCAAAAGAGACATAAACCCTCGTATAATGCGTTGGTGTTTAGTTCTCCAAAATTACAGTTACACTATAGAGCACAGACCAGGTGATCGAATGAAACATGTAGATGCCTTAAGCCGTGCTCACTCTATTTTAGTTCTAGAAGGAAATACGTTAGAGCAAACGTTAGCAATAAAACAGACAACCGACGAGAATATTGTGCGTATTCGAAGATTGTTAGAAGAATCAGAACACCCTTTCTTTGAATTAAGAAACGGATTGGTTTATAGGAAGTATAAAGATAAACTATTGTTTTATGTACCAGAAGACATGGAAAGTCAGATATTGCACTTGTATCATAATGAGATGGGTCATTTTGGTATTGATAAAACTTATGAACTAGTAACGCGAACTTATTGGTTTCCCAAGATAAAAACAAAAATTAATGAATTTATAGGCAATTGTTCAAAATGCATTGAATATAACCCCAAGTCAGGTAAAAGGGAGGGATTTTTGCATAACATACCCAAAGGAAATTTACCCTTTGAAACAATTCACATAGATCATTATGGACCTCTTTCTCCTGTAAATCGACAAAAACATATTTTTGAAATTATTGATGGTTTTACAAAACACATTAAATTCTATTGTTGTAAAAGTACTGATAGTCAGGAAGTTATTAAGCATTTACGAGACTACTTTCAATATTATTCAGTTCCGAAACAGATTGTATCGGATCGGGGCTCATGTTTTACGTCCCAAATGTTTTCTGATTTCATTAAAGAATATGATATTCAACATACTCTCATAGCTACTGGCAGTCCTAAAGCAAATGGACAAATAGAGAGGATGAATAGGTTATTAACCCCTATGCTAGCGAAAATTACAGATGAGAAGCAAATAAATTGGGTAAAAGCTCTAGGCGAAGTAGAATTTAGTATAAACAATACTGTCAATAGAAGTACGGGTGAAACACCTGCTAAGTTGTTATATGGTAGGAATCAGAGAGGGAAAGTTAAAGATAATATTAGGGAAATTTTAGAACTTTTACATGAAGGTGATAGGGACTTAGTTAAGGTCAGATCAGAAGCTGAGGAGCGACTAGAAAATAATCAGCTAAAGAACAAAAATTATTATGATGCCAATCGCAAACCTGCAATGGAATATAAAACTGGGCAGTATGTAATGATAGCAAATTACGACACTACCCCAGGAATAAATAAAAAGTTGATTCCGAAATACAAAGGACCTTATGTTATAAGTAAGGTTCTACCAAATGATCGTTATGTAGTTACAGATATTATAGGATTTCAGAATACTCAAATGCCTTATGATGGAGTTATTGAAAGCGCACGATTAAAACCATACGACACCTCTGATTGATGGCAGAAAGAACGTTAAGTGCATAGGATATTATTTTTTGATTATTATACTTTATGTAGAATCTTATGTGTGAATTGAATGTTATGTTTCCATTCTATGTTCTAGGTTATATCATGACACATTTTAGGATTAGTTTTATTTCTTCATAATTTTTGATTATTTAGAATTATTTAGGTTTATGCAAAAGACAAATGTTCCATAACTTGTACTATAACCATATTATGTTTTGAGTTTATGACAAGCCAAAATCCTGATGTTAAGACCATTTTATGTTTTATGCCATTATGTTATTTATTATGTATAATTGAAAATTAATTAATTATGTTTATGTGCTATAACTAAAATTTATATTTGATCGAGGACGATCAAGTGTCAGGATGACCGAGCTGTAGGTATCTTTAGGGAAGGCAACACTAATATGTTTGGTGTATTATTGGTTGCCTATAGGTACGCTCGGTAAGACGCTAATATCTATTGTCCTACTCTCGCCCTAAGACAATAGATGCGGCAGGGGCAGTATGTATTATGATTTTATGAAAGGTGGTTGTGTGAGCGGTGCATCCACCAAATGTTATGTCTTTTTATGTTATGTGATTTAAGTTATGAAATAAATATATAAAACCAAAACTATTAGCATCGTCATTCTGCGCTTAACCCAGAGAAGCCCTACAAACAATACAGATGGACCACGGATAAAAAGGTATATATACACAAGGGAAGAAAAACATAGGATTGACATCTAACAATGATCGTTCTAGATAAATATATTTGTGTTTTTGATAAACTTGATGATTACGTCAAGGACCTTTATGTTATTGGTGCCCAAGAGGAATGGCATGTTGATTGGGAATTCAATCATGTTAATGTGAGCTTCGAATTTCTTGCATTTTAAAAACATGTCAGTTGTTAATACTTTGATTTTGTTGAGATGAGCAGGGTAAGATGCATGTCCGAATCGCATTCTTATTAAGGAGACAGTCTGTCTTCGAATGTAAGGAGTGTTCCTGAACCAACATTTTTTTGGAATGTTTTTTTGTAACCAAGCATACTGTGTATTTTTGTTGTTACAATAGTTTTCCCAGTGTATAGTCCATTTTTCATACAAATTCTTTCTTGCATATGTTAATGCAATCCGATAGACAATTATTCTCAAAATATGGTTCTCCTGTTTCAATACTTGAGAAACGAGGGAGCTTGGATTTATTGGTTTATTCATACTTTGTAGGACAGATAGTGAGTCTGAAAATACCGTAATATTTTTATGTTGGTTTTGAGATGCTACGTATTCTAACGCATTCAATATTCCGTATGCCTCTGTGGTGTAAATGGAGCTGTGGTGATTGATTTCGAACTTTTTTTCTATTTTTCCTTTGGGGATGAAAAATGCACACCCTGTACCTAACTCATTCTTTGATGCGTCAGTGTATATTGCCATGGTACTTTCGTTATTATTTATAATTCTTTCGAGTAAATTTTGATTATAAGGAGCAGTTTCAGAGTATTTCGGTATTACAATTATTGGTTTGTTTTGATATAATTCAAAGTATTTATCTCTTGTGTCATCAGAGGCGAGTTGATCGTATTACGAAAACCTATACAAAGTGGAGGAGAATTTTTTTTGATCCAGTATGTTTTTGTCAAATCGTTGCAGTTTAAATCAGATACTTTATGGATTAAAGGCGACTGTTTTAGTTTGCATTTTAGAATCATTGTTTCCGCCAAGTATTCTCTTCTTAATTTTAGTGGCGGATCTTTTGCTTCCACTCTAATAGCTTCGACAGGTGTAGACTTCATTGCTCCGATACAAATTCTAAGAGCTTTATTCTGGATAAGATCTAACTGTTTTAGTTTTGTGTCATTTGCTGATCCGTACAGTATGCTTCCATAGTCCATTATAGATCGGATGTAAGCTCGGTAAAACAAAAGTGCAATATCTGGACTAGCTCCCCACCACGTCCTCGTAATCATTTTCAGGAAGTTTATTGCTTTTGTGCATTTTGTTCGTATGAGCTCTATGAATGGTTTCCATGTTAGCTTGCTATCCAGTACTATTCCTAAATATTTGACTTCATCTTTGTATGGTAGTATAGCATTACCCAGTTGAATATTTTCAGGTTTTGGTACATTATGTCTAGAAATGACGCTGATGCTTGACTTATGAGGCGCGATCTGAAGTCCTAGGTCCTGGATGGTGGTGATCAAAGGAATAAATGAGTTCTTTATGTTCTGTAACCCGCGATCGTATTTCTTTTCCTGTGAATATAAAACAATATCATCTGCATATTGTATTATAGTTGTTTCCTCTGTTATTGAGTGTAATCCGGAGGTAAATATATTAAATAATAGAGGAGATAATGTTGATCCCTGAGGTAGTCCCAGTGAGGTGTGTCGTGGTCCGATTAGGGAATTATTGTATCTAATATATACTTTCCTATTTGATAGCATTTAGCATAATAGGTTACAGATTCGTTCAGGAATGTTCGATTCTTTCATGTTATCTTTTAATATTGGGATGTTGACTGTATCGTAAGCACCTTGAAGGTCTCAGAATGTTGCAAATAGGTATCCATTTTCTGAGAATGTGTTCTGTATATCTGTGGTAATGTGTGATGCCGCATCCATTGTGCCGAATCGTTTTTTAAATCCATATTTAGTTATGGGTAATATTTGGTTCTGGTTTATCCACCACTCTAGTCGATTTTTTATTATTCTCTCAAAGGTCTTTAGAACACATGAGAGAAGTGATATTCCTCTGTAAGATTCAGGATCATCGGGTTCTTTCAAAGGTTTTAAAATTGGAACGATTATTACCTTTTTCCAGTCTTGTATGTTGCAATTCCCGGTTGTCCATATTTCGTTGAATATATCCAATAAAAACATTTTTGCGTTTTTTGGTAAATTAAACAGCATTGCATATTTGATGTCATCTTAATAATATATTATTATTTCCTTTTTGTCACATACAATTGGAAAATAAAACGAATCTCTAAAAAGACCCGAAAGTGGTAGTACCGCAATATTATTTTATAAATGCATATTAACTTCTAAATTTGCAATAAATAAACGTATTTTTGAACTTCTGACTATCTAATACCTACTGTGAGAGTTTACAGCACTGTTGTGTTATTAGCAACCGTAAAAGATATTATATATATTTTAAAAATTTTACAATCATTTTTCGCCTGTAGTTATATTAGAAAATTACGATTTTTTAAATGTTCTTTCAGAGAATTGCAATAAACAAATATTTCGTATTACGGGAGGAGAGTATCAATACTTAGGTCACGGGTGAATAATTTTCAGTGATAGCTTCGAAAATGGTTTCTTCATATTTATGAATTTAAAGCACAACCTACTCATGGATCTTAAAACAATTTGACAGCAAGCAAGAAGAATATAAACTTAAACGTAAACAATGGTCGCGTTCATCTCAACGTAGTAATAAGCAATTTTCTGCTGAACGCGTGTTTCGCCAACTGATAGATGTGAGCGCTGTGGAAGTAGTCGCCATTTTTTTTCATCAGAATTGAAATACGCTACGCTAACAATCAATGATGCATTAACTGTCATTTATGCCAAATATTATGAAATCGATGGTGAGTGAATAATTATTGATTAATATATCAAATAAAATTAGGTTATGGTGTTATATCAAGATAAGCACGTTCAGAACAATTACGAAACGATGCATCACTCATTGCTACCTGATCAACTTTGTTGGAATGAACGCGACCAATGTTAGCGTTTCGTCGGTTCCGATGTATTTCAGTTTAATCAACTTAAAAAAATTACTAGAATATAGTATAGAATATGAACATCACACAATTTTTATTTAAATTTTGGTTCAAGTTTTTTAGAAAATTCGCTCATTAAAATAAATAAGATTATTCACTTTTTTTAATGTTCATACCTGTATTGCTTGCAGGATCATCCATATTCATATCCTGCGTCCAATACTGCCTCAACAGCTCCTTCTTTCTCATTCTTCTTAAACTTGAAGGAACTCCTCCACCACCAGAAGTCATGCTTCCGCTTCCAGTGACAACGCTATTGATGATCGCATTATTCGTCGATAAATTAGCAGTAACGGGGGTTGAACTATCATGAACTGGCGTTGGCAAAGGCGGAAGTGGAGTGACAGTTGAAGTATAATTAGCAATCGGACCTTTGATTTTAACTTTCAGTTGATTACGTGAGTCGGAAAGAGAAACTTTGATGTTGTTGGAGGATTCTGATGATGGCGGAGGAGGTTCGATGGGTTTCTTAGCTAAGGCTGTGTGAAGTTCTTTTTCAAAGTCTTCATCTATTTCTTGCACCTGTTTTGAACAAATAGAATTCAATAATTAAAAAGATCACAATCTATGTTTTGAGATAAGATTAACCCATTCATATGTAGATTACTCTGTTAATAAGACGTATCTTTGTCAACTGTCAACATCGAGCTAAAACTCATGTTTGACGTGTGTCACATAATTTGATATTTTATTGTAAACGTATTCGTATCAGTTAATAAATTCGAGGTTAAGTTTTTGAAACTAACCATGAAACCATTCAGAATGTATATTTTGGAAATTGGTCTGGTAAAAGTACTTAGAAAATTATACCAATTGCATACATAACGTCTTTTTTAGGGTTCCTTACATAGAGGGCAAAAAACGGACCCAATTACTAAGACTTCGCTGTCCGAACGTCTGTCTGTCACCAGGCTGTATCTCATGAACCGTGATAGTTAGACAGTTGAAATTTTCACAAATGATGTATTTCTGTTGCCGCTATAACAACAAATACTAAAAACAGAATAAAATAAATATTTAAAAACGTGATTTTTTGCTCGTTTTTGTTCGATATTGATAACGGCAACATGTAGCTGGCATAGTTGGTTAAAGCGTCTGGATAATAAAAACGAATCAAATTTCTTTTTAAAATGTTAGACTTTTGCTTTCAATAGAGGTATCGATTCCTCGGTGTTTGAGTCTGAGTTTATTCTTTGTAGTAGTAATCTTTAAAGGACCTTCGACAAGATTGGCAGTAAGCTTATTGGACGATATGAAGAGACAGTGTTTGGGTTTTTGCCTTGTTTTGGGATCATTATTATTTCTGCAGTTTTCGCCAGTAATTAATACGTAAAATAGCATTAAATATGTGGGTGATAAGTATTATACCTTTCCTTGGTAACTCCTTTATCATTTTTGGGATTATTTTGTCTATACCAGGAGCTTTTCTTAGATTTATGCAGTTGATTTCCTGTTTAACTTCGTTTACCGTTAGTTTAATTGCCGATACGTTTGGAAGAATTTCAGATAATTTTCTTTCTATTTCGGGATTAGCTACGTAGTTGTTGGAATTATACACTTTTGCAAGATGTTCCGCAAATAGCACTGTTTTCTCTTCGTCTCTTCTAGCCCATTGTCATACTACAGATGCAGCAATAAACATTGAAAATTCAGATGATGAAGTAATCAAAACACTTTTTGAAATTTTTTAGTTAAGAAACTTAAAAAACCTAATGGTATGAATGTATCTAAAGAAGACTTGAAAAAATTTAATTAGTAATCAACTGAAACAAATGACTTATCGACTTCGCAGACATTTTTGCAATGGAATTGTAGATCTCCTTCATACAAATCACATAGATATTGCTCTTTTATCAGAAACATGGTTCAAATCAAATAAATATTATAATTTCAAAGGTTATAACTGATAGAAACGATGGATATGGTGAAATTGCCATACTATTAAAAAACAACCTATTTTTTAGGAAGTGCAAACTCATAAATAATATAAAGATGCCATGTAGTATATCAATCCAACTCTATTATATATTAAAAGGGGGAGATTTTAATTCTCATCACTAATCGTGGGGCTGCGAGTACGACGATTCATATGGAAATGTACTGTTAGATGCTATTAATCTTTGTAACTTAGTCTTAATAAATGATGGATCACATACCCTGGTGACAAGAGGTAGAGGCAGTGCAATAGATCTTACAATCAGCACTCCAGAAAAAGCTCAATTGGAACTTTTAGAACGATCCACATGTCTCAAAGCATCTACCTTTAGTATTTTTTTTTAAATCTCCACAAGTGAAATATACATTTAAAACTATTAAACATAATATCTGGATTCTCAAAGAGAATCCTGCTACAAGTACAGCGGGTTCGTGGACAACATCAATATGGCCTGAAGGAACCATAATCCCAAGATAAGATGGAATAAAACTTGTGAAGAGGCAGCAAAAAAAACAGAAAAAATACATTTTGTAAAATTCAAAAATGACCCAAACATTCAAAACCTTGTGGAATATAATAAACTAGATGCAGTAGCAAAAAGAATATTCAAATGTACCAAAAAACAACTGTAGGCCAAATACTGCGAAAGTCTAAATTCTTCAACACCAATTAAAGAAGTATGGCAAAGATTAGATTCCTACAAAAGCAGAAAACAACAAAACAAGATACCAATGGATGACAAAGCAGAATGGATTCAAGATCTCCACAGCAAAATATTCCCGGCGTGGGTTGAAAATATAAGAACGAGTGTACCTATAAATGGCTGTCCTAAAAACTGTGAATAGTGTAAATCCTTTACATATTGGAGAGTTGGAAAAAACTTTAAAACGTACTAAAAACTCTCCTGGAAAGACGACACTTCCTATTCAATGTTATACAATTCACCTATTAACCACAAATAATCACTTCTTAAAATATATAACCTCATTTGGACCAAACAGATCAGTATCCCTATTAGTTGGAAAGAATATACTTTCCTCCCTCACACCAGCCAGGAAATTCATACTTTCCTCCCTAAGACCTGCCAGGAAACTCATACTTTCCTCCCTAGGAAGGAAAATTACTTTTCCTACTTCTTATGATTGAATGATGAACCCCGTGAATCGATTATAATATGCAAATTGTTTCCGTAATTGTGTACACTGAATTCGGGTAACATTTAAACATGAATATTACTTCAACGTTAGATTTTTAAATAAAAATTTCATCTTCAGGATTTTCAGATACTTTTTTGACATAAGAATAAAATTGTGTGGCTTACTGACTGTAACTAAACACTGCTACTGAGTTTTAGAATGAAAAGTTGCTATGTTTATTAAGCTTAATCAAACTTTTGAAAAACGGAGAGCGATTCAAGTGTTTGAATTTCCCAATATATCACCTAAGATTAAAGAGCAAGCCAACATAGCGTCATTGACATTACTGCCAGAAAAATCTAAAAACAAGTTTGAAAAACAATAACACAATAAGCTAAAGACGATTAAAAAACTATTTAGGAGGAGAAATAATTTGTCTTAGTGAAGTGCATTTTCCTCCCTTAAATGGAAATTCATCTTCATAGTTTATAAATATATATATATAGTTTAAAAATTCATACTTTTTGTTTGTTTAATTTTTCTTAAAATGTTACATAGTAATTAAAAAGTTATTCAGTAATGTTTTACTACATGGAATGTTCAAAAAGACGTAATTGCAAGAAAATATAATAATATAGTTAAATACTTAGATAATATATTAGAAAAAGGCAATAAAATTCATTCACATTATTATAGGCTATAAATTTGATTATTACTTTAGCGTGGACGGACGTATGTCGTGCGTTAATGTTTGTTTACAATGGTGGTCTTGCAGGCAATTGGTTGTAGTATTATTTAAAACTCGTTTTACTTCATCACTTGTATATTATATTTTACTAAAATGATATGTATAAGTAATATTGAACTCTGGTCAGCACAAGCTGGCCTTATTTGAGTTTATATAATGATTAGCTAAAAACCAATTAATTATCGTATGTCATATTTATCAAAACACATATTATGCTTACTTTGACATGTTTGTTGATAAACACATCTGATCAATATTATTAGTTATTACAGCTCGCTTCGAAGTGAGTAAATAACTAATGTACAGCGTTGACATAAGAGGGGCATTCAGCCTCTTGGATTTGAACAAAGTATAGTAATTCATGTTGGGTTTACAAACTATGGTCAATTGGGGTTGGACCCAGACGTATGTCGTAGTAAGGGCAAAATCAAAATTAAATTTCAATGGTAAGATAGCTCTTGTTTCCTGCCGCTTCCATTCACAATGGCTGCCGTAGTAACAGAAACATCTTTGTCCAATCCCTATGGATAATGATCTGTAAGGCCAACATTCATCAACAGTCATAATTCCGATCATGAGACTACATTTTTTTTATATGATTATTAACATTAATTATGCAATTACTATTTTTATTGAAAACAGTAGTCAGAAGTCAATTCTAAAGCAAAAAATGTCATTTCATTAATACAGTTAATTGTTATGTTATTTCACTTTGAATATGTAAAGTCACCTTATTATTTTATGATCTTCATTTCTCGCATATTTCGTGACCGTTAAATTTATGTTAACTTATTTCCAATTTTCAGAGAAAGTAATACGTTTGCAAAAAAATTAATGTTCACATTTTTTAGTGAAATTTCCTCTGCTTTCGATAAACAAAATCACCAAACTGAGTTATACATATTTTGAAAACAAAATAATCATACACAAAAAAGTAATAACAAACGCGTTTATATTAACAAAATTTCCAACATAAGCAAGAAAAAAGCGCTATCCCAATAAAAACCGTTCCTGGAACGTGCACTTCACTGGATTCCATTTCTAGTGGACTACATATCGTTAGAATGTCATGAAATGAAATATTTTATTTCTCATTTTACCAGAGGTGTGATCTACTATGAATGGACCTTAATAAAATTTGACAACAAAGTTTTGTAGTCTTAAACTTCAAAATATTATTGATTGTCTAGTTGTCAAATTTTTTTCGTTGTGTCAGATAGGGACCAAAATTTTTTCATTTATTCATTATTAGTTAATCTTGACAACGGTAGCTGGAACGCTACCGAAACGTTGAAATAAAAAAAATAAAAAAACATTATTGTGGTTTGATTCCCAAGAAAATAAGAAAAAATAACAAGTAATGCCACAAGGAACTTATAGAAGATATTTAAAATACTTCTTGGGTAACAATTTTCAATTTATTCTCAAGATGCCAAAGAACACAATTACAAATTTTTGTTGAAGTGAACCTTATTCCAAGGAAATCGAACCAGACAGTGTTATTACTAAATCTACCGAAACTTTCACTTACCAATGCCTATGTACAACAAAAATAGTGACATAACCATTTTTAAAATATCATTTAGGAAGACAGAAATATGCCAGATTCAGAGGATCCCTACGAATTAATTTGTCGAACTATACACAGAGGAATCTTATTGTTACAAAAGATACTAATGGACGTAGCACAACCGCTGAAGGAAAATAGTCATCGACATGTTACTTTGAAGAAATGAAACTCCAAGTTTACCTGTGTTTCCGCCGTGCCACTAGCAAAGGCACTTAAAAGATTGTGTTCATTATAAGTCTGTTGATCGAAGTTGGTACTATAAGTTCGCATATCTACAGGTCCTGGAAGAGGAGGCGTAACATCCGGGAAAGCTCGCGGTGGATTGTTGTTTGAATTAACCATAGATATATCCAATTTTGACCGGATATCTTCAATTGGAGTTGGTGGTCTCAATTCCCTTAAGTCTGCGTTATAACTCCTGCCTATAAACAAACGAAAATTTTATTTATTTTAAAATGTTACATAATGGACCCCCAAAATCATCTACTAACTAAAAAATTGCAAATGTTTAGAAGCAGAAGGTGGTTCCATAGAACATTATTTATTGGATTATTACCAATAAAATTTGTTTCTGTTTATCACAGTAGTAATAAGATATTAAGTTTTTTAATGTTAAAATAATTAATAAAGTTTAAGTGACAGATGATCAAATTGTGTCAATGTATTGGTCACGGTTTCTTAATCTAATGCTATATTATAAATAAAACAAATATTCATCACCAACATCGTTTCTTCACAAAAAAAACTTACCTTTATGTGATGTTTGTGATGGACTAGAAAATTTGGGCGATTTAGGTGAATCTCTTGTTGAAGAAAAGGGTTCGTATTTTCTTTCATGGACATCTAAGGACTTTCTTCGCTCTCTCATAGACTTCAAATCCGCCATGTTGTCATTGGAAATATCGTCATCAAAGTCCAAATCGTAAACAGTGCCGACA
Source organism: Lochmaea capreae (assembly GCA_949126875.1). Classification (NCBI taxonomy): domain Eukaryota; kingdom Metazoa; phylum Arthropoda; class Insecta; order Coleoptera; family Chrysomelidae; genus Lochmaea; species Lochmaea capreae. The sequence continues at coordinate 10,172,405 of OX421404.1, read as the reverse complement.
AGTTTGTTGTGAATAGTACCAGCGCTCACAAAATCTTCATTATTGTGGTTGCCCCTGTTTAAAATAAACGACTATTATAACCAAATATTAAAAAAATATACTGAAAAATACTCAAAAAGGTTTTAAAGCATTTATAAATTTACCCATAGTAGGCCAATTAATATGTTACACGTCGGGAGTATGAAACTGATTTCTTGTATGTTATTGTTGGTAATTATGTATATATTATTTTATTTATGGGAACCTAGTGTTATTGTATAATATCGGTTGTTTCTGTGTGGTATTCGTGTAATTGCATGTTTCTGTGTTGTGTGTTATTTGAGAAAATAGATAATTGCATGATTGCGGTTTCTTTATGTATTTTTAAGTAGTTTTCTGTGCTATCGAGTGTTCTGGTTTGAATGTGAGAGTTTGTAACATGTCCGTCGACCTGTTTAGTATGTTTCTCGAGTTTATACCGCAAATATATTTTTAACCCCGATTGTCGTCTCATTAGCTGCCCTCAGAAAATCTGTCCTCAATTTCGTCACGCGACAAAAACCTTGCTTTTTCGAGCTGATTGCTTTACAAACAACAGCGACCATTGTCTTCATTTTCATTATTACCTTTAATTAGTTGCTGTGGTCAAATGATAACATGTCAGATCTAGAATAAACAATTTATGTTATTTTAATATTAACGATAACCCACCTTCCTCTGCTTCGACCTCGTCCTCTTCCTCTTATGGTACCTGTTCCCCTATTAAGTCCCGTTTTATTTGTAGTTCTTTTGTTCTCCGCTTTACCCCTCCCAGGACCACTTTGTTTAAGAGCAGTCTCTTGTCTCGGGCTTTTTCCTGGACTTTTAGCAGGCGATTTGTTCATCATTTGGGAACTGACTCTAGCAGATGTTCTTGTAGGTTTACTAGGCGATTTTTTACCAGTTGAGCTGTTAGATTTCAAACTTGTACTAGGAGAGGGCAGTGTGCTGTTTGCCGTTGGAGTAGAGATGCTAAGAACTGGAGATGGAACAATCTGTAGAAAGTATAAGACCTGAGTAACATAGAAAATCATAATATTGATAATGTCAATCTTACTAGATTGCATATAATATATAACTTTGGATGTATAGTATATAGTTGTGACATGTCTCAATGTGATGACAATATTGTCTGTCCAACCAAAAAGACAACCATATTCATATGAAGGAATACTGCATGCTTTATACCCGGAATTTAAATAGAAAATAGGTTTAGAAAACTCACCAAATTGCGAATACGAAGAAGTAGGTTCACTAAACCACATATTATGGGAATGTCAGTTTTTCATAAGACAAAATCAAGATTTCATGAAGGAACTAACAAAAGCTGGAGTCAAGCTGCCACCAATTTAGACAAGTTATTGTATACTCGAAATAAAAACATTTATAGTTGTATATATAAGCATTTGAAAAGAATTAAAAGATAAATATAAAAATAAATAAATAACAATAAATGAATAAAACAAAATTTAAAAAAATTGTGAAAAATGTTGGGACAAATGATAAAGAATTTAAAGAAAACTAATGAATAAAAAAATAAAAATTAAATAATTTTTTCATGAAAGTAGGACCGCAGTGCTTGTGAGAAGCAATAAAATCCATGGTGTGACCTAAAACCTGGTGATTTGAGCATTCTACATCGGCCATTTGTCGACAGAACAAACATTATACTTCCACCTTCTTATGAGAATCTTTTGTTTAAGGTATGTCTATTGGACGCCCTTCAAGTATTTATTTCTAAATTTGTAGTTAAAATGCCAGTGTGTTTGATGGTCCACAGATTTGGTGGTTGGTTAATGATAACATTTCATTGAAAAATTGACAAAATTTGAAAATAATACTTGGCTGGTGTTCAAACACCTCGTGAAAAACTTTTATGGAATACATACTCCGAAATTGTCCGGTAAGTGTAGAGATTCAATGTTGAAACATGATTTTCCGAAACAACTCTGGTCGGTGATGAGCAGAGTAGCTTTTCAACCAAAATTTTAAGGTCATGGGGCCATGGAGTCAAAACAGCGTCAATCGAGATTAAACACTCCAGAAAAAACTTATATCTTTTTACCTTAATTAGTAGATTATAGAAACATTTTCAATTGTATGAGCATAATAATTGAACTTGCTGTAATTAAGTGTAGCCACGACAAATTTTCACTGTGTTTTTCTTAATATGGATATGATGTATGATTTTAAAGAAAAGATGGGGTATGCCCTAGCAAATTTTTGGGTTCAGAAGCGAAAAATTAGACAAACATAAATTTACCGATTTAAGAGCCTAAAGTGCCATTTTCATCAATATACGCTAATACTGCTAAAAACTAAATATACCTCTTCAGCAGATGTAGTAGGAGTTAAGGAAGGTGGTGCCACTGTCTCCAAGGTGGGCGGTCCCAGCAACTGTTCTTCCAATTGTTGTTCGATCGGTTTAGAATCGATAGTGGAAGGAGGCATGTTAACCATTGCAGCGGTAAACGCCATATTATGCTGAGATGACGTAAACGCGGCAGTACATGTGGAATAAGTAACTGAAGATTCCTCCACGGGCTTTGTATTAGACATAGGCGGCATGGAATGAGATGGAGCTGGAAAAGGAGCACCAAAAGCAGGAGGATGGAACATCGGGGCAGGTCCTGTAGGAGTAAAGGTTAACTGAGTATTGAGATTAGGGGGTGGAAATAAACTAACAGGATAGCCATCTGGTATAGAATAACTCCCAAAGTTATCTAAATGATTCGGAGGATAGGTAGATGGAGCTTGACTGTGTAGGAAGGAGGTCGCCATATCTAACGACGCATGGTTGACAATTCGTAAATCTGGGAGACGTGGTTCATCTTCATCTCGACGAGAACTTGACGACGATGAGGACGAACTTGAAGATGACCTTGAAACAGATCTAAATATGGACATATTGTCGTTAATAATAGAAAGCCAAATAAAAAAAAACACCCGACGAGTTCGTTTAGGGGATTATTGTTGAAAATAGGTTTAAATTATATATTATTTTGAAAAACAACATCGCAATGTTGCTGCTGGCTCTATTTCATTTGACTACATTTTTGTGTGTGCCTTCTTTTGTCTACTGTGTCGATTTAGACTTAGATTATTTATTCACGGATATATCCATTTTTATAAAAAAAGAATTTAAATTAAAAGTGTAGCAAAGGAGTATATCATAATTAAAAGAAAAACTGATCTTTGCAGCTTCTAACACACAAATTACGTGAACCCAACATTAATAACCGTCCAATGATTTCAATGTTTCAAGAATTCTTAACACATCTTCTCCAGTACTTATTATATTATTTAGATAAATGTATAAAAAGCAATTTGTTCAATATTTCACAATAAGCAGTTCATTTATATATAAATCAAAATTTATTAACAGCATGCCAATCTCGAAATTTCGGAATTTTGTATAATGACAGGGACATTGTCGTATTCTTTGATTTATGAACATGATCTAGCTATTTTAGTACGGAGATCTCAATGAAGGTTCAGTTATTGAGTGATCTAAGAAGTTCTAAATGGCGTTGATTGATACATTTGTATTTTCTATATGTTTGAAATAGCATCTCAGCTTTTGAAATGTTGACAAATTCAGTGTATGGCTAGTCTGTTGAAAGATCAAATGTTAAATTGAAAATTGACCTATTTCTGGATTTTTATCTAAAATAAATTGTTTGCTGATGAGGCCTAAAGGCCGAAACAGCTGTCCCAGGATGCGAACCGATTGAATAAAAATTAATTCGACTCCATTTTTGATTTATATATGATTTATAATGACACTTGCAACGTTTGCACGTAGATACCTCTCACAAGATAGGACAAAATTATATAAGGATTGAGGGGTCCAGCATATTTACTTTTCGAAATAAAGGGTGTTGAAGTTAGGAAAAATTAAATGTTTTAATTTTATTCCTTTAAAATGGATGAATATATTGATTTGAAATTTGGCAGGTTGTTTTAAAATCTAAAAGGGCATATTTTTGTAGAAAAAAAATGTTTCAATTCTTGATCCAGTGGTGTACATTTGGAAGAATATGTCACCTTTCCCCTCCCATTTTTTATCCCACTGGCATTTGAAGCTATTTTTATTTTATTTTGTATTCCTCAATGCTTTTCACGTGAAAAACGCATAACCTTTACATATCAAGTTATTTATTGTCATTAATTCTTTTGTTAATAAAATCACAAGTTTGGAATAGTAGTTTGTACAACTAGTGCGCTAGATTTGCGGCACTCGCCTTACGGCTCGTACCACAAACTTCTGCACTCGTGGGAAAAGTGATTTGCGTACAAGTTGTACACAATATTTTTTCTACAACCACGTTTATTAATGAAATAAAAACAGAAATTTATATAGGTATTTTATTAAAACTTTGAACAGAAAGAACATACAAAAAGAAAATTTAATATAGAAAAATCAGTTGAGTGTATGTTTAATAGTGAACAATGACTAAATAAATAATCAAATAAATAGTTTACTCATTTTTGGTTTAAATTTAAAATTGTTACACCCAGAAATTCACTAAGTATAATAAATATGTTGAATTATCAAAAAAAGTTGACAGGTCATAGGTAGCTTTGTTTGACATTTCGGTGCGGAAAAGTGCCATAGCGTGTACTTTTCGCATTACTTTTCCAACAGTTATCAAAAGAATTAAGAAAAGGCCTGCTTTGCGTATACAAATTTGTGTAGAAAAGCGTGTTTTGCATAGTGGTTGTAGGAAAAAGTATTTTCAACAATGTTCTCTGAATGTTTTAGATGCATTGCTGTTTCACAAATTAGTTCCCGTAACATATTCTAACCATTAGTACTTTCGTAGTTATTAAAAAAAATTGAAGAAAAATATTTTTTTTATTTCATTATTAAAATGATTTTGCAGACTCCATAAAAACATGGAATATCTTAAGAATTACAAATTTTTTATATGTAAAGGTTATGAGTTTTTCACGTGAAAACCATTAAGGAATACAAAATAAAATGGAAATTAACTTCAAATGCCAGTGGCGTAAATGGGAAGGGAAAGGTGACATATTTTTCCAAATGTGCACCACTGGATCAAGAATTAAAACATGGTTTTCCATCAAAATATGCCCTTTTACATTTATAAAAACAACCTGCTAAATTTCAAATCAATATATTCATCCATTTTAAAGTTATAAAATGAAAACATTTAATTTTTAGAATGATTTTAAGAAATAAAACAACAAAAAATGGTTTCTTCATTCACGGGGAAAGTAGCCAAAAAACACAAACTAATTATTTCTTACTAAAGTGAACTCTCGGGAAACTTTGCTTCCATTTTCAAGGCTAAAATATTCAATAAAGGAAACTAGGTAAAATTTTTTTATTTTGATTGAAAATTATTAAGCTTACTTGTAAGTCAGATTATAAACTAAAAATAAGGTAACACAAAAATACAAGAAAACAATTCATTTTTAAAATAATTTTGAAAGTTAATGCTATGAATTCATTATGATAATATTTTGGTCTTGAAAATGGAAGCAAAGTTTTGGGAAAACTTGGTAATATATAAAAGAGTTCACTTGAGTAAGAAATAATTGGGTAATTTATGTTTTTGGCTGCTCTCCCCGTGAATAAAGAAAACAATTTTTGTGCAAAAAGGTTTTTTTTCAGTTTTACTATATATACAAGCTGTTTCACGTTTCTATATATTGGAGACTACTCACTCGATTGCTATGAAAATTGAGTTATGGCGAATTTATGGAAAATATTTTGACATACATTCCGGTTATACCGAAAGTGAACGACAAGTTTGTTATTTTAAATGTAACACCCTGTATATTATTAACTTTTCGGATTCCACATTAAATTTTTATGTCACTTTTTGTAGAGTACCCTGTATCTAAAATGTATACTTATCGAGATATTAGTTTTTTTAATAAAAAATTGACAGGTACAGACCTTCATATTGAAAATTCTGTGTGAACATACCCAATACCAAATAAAAAACATCTAGTTGGATCGATTAGTAGGACGATCAAGGTAATTGGTGACATGTCGAAAATATTATTTGTAGTTAGGGTTGTTAAAAAAAGATAATGAGAAGTTCAAGTTTAAAAATGTTAAATATCTTCATTTTTTTAAATGAAACAACCATATTTTTATTCTTTTACTTAATTCTAAGGGCAGTTTATGTTCACTTCCCTATACCAAATTTTGAGAAATTAACAAGTATTTAAAAATTTGAAGCTTAGGTATTATTGCGTAGGCGTAGACCGTGTTATTTATTCTTTTTTTAGCATTTAGTATTTATCTGTCTTAATTAAATAGTATTAATTGTCATTATTTGAAGTCAATCGCATCATACGGTGATATACTTTTAATACATGGTGAATTTGACTGAGTTGTTACTAGAACATGTGTTTTATTTGCTACAAGACTCCGACCCAGCCGTCACACAGTGAAGAGAATATTAATCAGTTCAACACATTTTTTCAAGCTTACGCAACAGCAGAAGTTCTTCACTTTTGTTAACCGAGTGTTCCAAAAACCAGGAGGGTGCCGGGTGCGTTTTTGGCACTTGTCGCAACGAAATAATTTGTGACCTAACGGCACTTTGGTGTCTACGAGTATTGGCCTATATGATATAAATCAAAATCCAGATTTGTCATACCAAAATTCTAATACTTTTCTAAATTTTATTACGCTTAAGTTGATATTTTGACCGTTTTTTTTTTCTTTTCCACTAATTTTCTTTGGCACTGACAGAGCAAACAGACCAGCTTTATTCTAATATTTTGGCAGATAACTTACAAAATAGCTAGTGGGAAAAAATACACGATTCTTGAGAGAATTGTGTGATTGTGAGCGTTTAATTTCAAAATGTAAGCCAGTATTTTTTGACAATAATAGTTAATGCATCATTTACAGAATAGCTAAATTTTAAATTAGGTTAATCGATTTCACAAAAATTCACCTCAAGTTCGTATTGAAAAATAATATTTTCTTACCTTCTATTCGGTATGACTTCACAATCGGCCCATTTCGCTTGGGGATGAATATTAGAATACGGCATCGGACTATTCATGGAATCCGTCGGATGTTCACTGAGCGTTGCCTGGGACATTCTCGCATCGATCCTATTTCGAATTATCGGGGCCGATTTGAGTACTTCCTCCTGGAGTCGAGCTTCCAATTGAACGGGTAACGAATTAAATTGCTTTTTGTGATGTTCTTGATGGTCAGTATTATTGTTTGCGTATTGATCTATATAATTGGGAACTACAGTGTCATGAACAATCGATGGTATCACAGCATCATTACTAACCGATGGTACCGCAGGATCTAAGTTAACTCGCTGGTCCACTGTTTGATTGTTGGGATAATTATCGCTGGGCGGTACCCAACGTTCGTCACCTTCTACCGGCGCACAATGGTCCGTAAGGCTTTCATTTTGCTGAACAATGTCTTTAGATACATTAGGAGGGATATTATTCAAGTAATTGAAGTCTTGTTGAGTATATTTGTTCGTATGCGGGAATTCTTTAACGGAAGCGATATCAGACACGGGTAATAATTTACTAATCGGTGTACCTTTTGCATTTTCGTTCGCAGATTCGGAAGGTAGGTGAAAAGGTATTATTCGAGGTTCGGCTTCACTGGTGGTAGGTTCGTCTAATTCGCTTCCTCCTGACTTTTTCGAAAGTCCCATTCTAAGTTTTTCCACTAAATTTAACGTTTCTCTGGCACTATCTTCTTTGGTGTCTTCTCTTACGATAGCATGATTAGAATTAAAGTTCCAAGAAAGAGTGCTTTTTATCAAATCGTCGTCTTTAGTGATTCCTATATCATCAAAATTAACCAAATCCAAGAAATCAGTGGCGTCTTTAACGTGCGGTTGCGGGGAAAATATGGAACGGTTTTGTAATACTTGATTTGTTAAGCCGATGGGTTTCACGAAATTTTTCTTATCAGCTTCCAGATCGTTAAGTAAAGTTTTAGCTACATCCGGGGTTACAGTAAAAGCATCCTGAACGACTTCCGACTGGCGAAAAAGATCTTTCGCTTTATGTATTTGTAAATGATCGTCTACTATTTTATCTGCCAACGTTATTTCATCTGTAGTTTTGATTTGTTTTGGAGTCGGAGGTTTTTTAATATCAATTTCGTTTTCCTTGGTTTCGCTATTTGATAGTTTGTTAGCAAAAATGTCGTCTATACACTTATTTTTATTCGTTGGTTTTTTATTTACTACTTTCTTGTCCTCTTTTTGTTCTATTTTTTTATCTATCAGTTCCTTTAAATCCTTATTGGGGGACTTTAAGAACGATTCTGCTTTTATGAATTTATCTGCGGAAAGGTCTGGTAATGAACTTTTTGGAGTATCATCTATTTTCGCTTTTCCGTGGGAGGTACACATTAATGGCGATTTATTTTCTACCATCGATTTTGGTGTTTCTGCAATTTTATTTGATTTTTCCGGTAATATTTTGGATTTATCAACAAAGTTATTTTTATCGGGTATTGTAAGTTTTTCGGGTGCTATGAGAGGCCTTTCGTGTTTGGAGTGCTTGTCAATTACTTTCGATAAGTCTTTTTTCACTTTTTCTAATTTTTCAACTTTCTCCAAGTTTTCAATTTTTTCAGATTTATTTTCCCTTTTCTCGGGTGTCCCGAAGAGTCTTTCGAACATGGAAGATTTGCTATTTGTTAGAGCACCTTCTTTGTCTGCTTTCCTTTCCAGAATTTCTTTTTCCAAAGTACAAATTGTCGATGTTTTGTCGTCCTTCAATTTTTTGTCCGTTTTACGGACCGGAGAGAGTATTTTACAGTCTGCGGTTTCTTTTGCGTCCAAATTATCTCTCGAAGTTGATTTTCCCCTTCGTCCTTTTGCAGTTTTCGATTCTCCTTCCACACTGACACGTTGGCCATCAGGCATATCTCTATTCCTGACATTAGCATCTCCGAGCCGTTCACTAGTGTTTGATGTCTTGGGACGACCTCTAGGAGCTCTTCCCCGGCCTCTAGACGGCCGTGGCGGCTGTTGTTCTTCTCGTTTAGCAGTCGCCGAAGACTGTTTCTTATCGGGACTCCTTTTAGTTTTGGTAATAAATTCGTTTGCGGCTCGCGATGGAGAGTCTGTTCGGGATATAGGAATTGGTGATGGGGACATGGGTTTCTTAGCGGGAGGAGAGGAGGGACTGGAATCGCTTGAGCTTGAGGAACCAGAGGTTGCCGCAGACCTGGCTCCCTTGTCAAGAAAGGGCAAGTCTTTGGCATTGGACCGCTTATTACTCTCCGATCGCGGCTTTTGAGATGATTTTTCGTCTACGGGTTCATCGCTATCTGAACTTGAAGAACTGGATGAATCCGATGAGCTATTTGTTGAGGAAGACGAATTGCTGCTTGAATTAGTGGAAGACTTTCTTTTACCTTCTGATATTTTAGCAGGTTTCAGCGATTCAGCCTCTTTCTTCAAATCCGATTTCTTATTGATATCAATTTTCTTTGTTTCGGGTTCCTTTCTAAGTTTATCCAAAGTTTCTTGGATTAGTGGTACATCGTTTGTTTGTGGTGCTGGTTTCCCAAGACCACTCTTAATATGCTCTGCAGCTTTCTTAGCAGCCTGTCTTTGAGGAACATATAACAGTTCTTGAGGTTCAGCTTTGTCGATTTCTTTATCAATATCAAATATGTCGATGGATTTATTTTCTTTATCTTTCTTCTTTTCCTTGATTTCTTTGAATTGTTCCTTATCTCTGTGTTTCTCTTCTTTTACCAATTCTTTTTCTTTATCTTTGATTTGTTTTTCCCTAACATCTGTCTCTTTGATATCATTTTCTTTGCCAGATTTTGTTTTCGGTTTATGCTTGGGTTTTTCTTCCAATTTAACAGGGGGATCTTCCACGGTAACAGAATGTTCTTTGGTTCTTGAAGTCGTTGTGGTCTTTAGATTTTCCGTAGCCTTTTTCGCTGCCTGTCTTTGAGGAACGATGAGATCAGAAGGTACATAATCCTTTTTCTTTGCTTCCTTTTCTTTTCTAGCCATATCAATTATGGATGATTTCTTTTTAACGTCTGCGTTATTACTATTTTTATTGCATCCTGACGGTTTGTGTAAGAACTCTTTGACTGCTGCCTTCGTACGCAGCTTGCTTTGAGAATCGGTAGTAGCGTTCGACGATTTATCGTCATTTTTGCCAGAATCGTCTGAACTGTCAGTATCCGAATAAATAGACGACATCGATTTTGCGGCAGTTTTGTGATTGTTATCTTTATGTAACGACGTAATTGGTATCATAAGTTCATCGCTATCGCTAGCGGATTCGCCTAATTCTTTATCCATTTGACTTAATCTCGATCTAGAAATTTGTCCCCAGTCTTTTTTCGAAGGTTTGATATCTTCTTCGCTACTAGTGTTACTTTTTGATGTGCTATGTTTTTTTCGCCGCTTCCGTTCCACAACCTTATTGACGTTATTAGGTTTACGAGGTATCGTAGATGATTTTTTCTTCGTTGAATTCGATACCGACGGTTTTTCATCCTCGGTATCCGTATGTAATCTATTTTCTTTGTTATCTTTAGGTTTTTCATCACTACTGCTTGGTTCGGACATACTGCTGCCGTACAAGCTATCGCTTCGGCGTTTGGAAGATCCGTTAAAGTACACTTTTTTATAGGGATTGTTCTTAACGTCTTTGAACAAGCCGTTAACTTCAATTTTAGATTCATCTCCAGAGTGACCGGGCGATTTACCAGCTATTCTGGCTAATATAGTTTCAAAGTCGTATGTGTGATCTTCGGCTTCATTATGTGAATACAGCCTGTCGTAAATGGACGGGCCATGATTAGCCTCTATGACGGCTTCGATTACAGAAGGAGGTAACGATGGAGGCGAATCTAAAACGGCTGTTTGTTTATGGAAAGTTTGCTCTCTCATACGAAAGAAGCTTCTGGAGAGTTTTTCTCGTCTACTAACCATATAACATAAGTTTCGCACTCTTTCGAGATCTTGCCGCAACTGAACAAACATCTTCATTTTTTCTACATCAGCCTGTTCTCTCTTGTGGGAAAGTACATCTACATCTTCGGATTTCGGAGGTAGTAAAGGTTTATTAAAACCGGCTTTTCTCTTTAATTTCCAATAGTTATAGATGTACACTAACGCATCGTTGTCGAGGGTAAATGGTATAGATATATCTTTGACAGAAACGTGTTTAAAAAATTCCGCTTCTATTTCTTGTAAACGAATTGCCCGCGCCTGATTTTTTTCTTCGGAGGTCATGTCTTTTCGTTTTTTCCTCTTGCAGTCATCATCTTCTGATCCCGAACATATACTTTTCTCTTTTTTACTAGATTTACTGTGCTTTTCGCAATAAGATCTAAGCTTTACGCCGTCGTCGGCGTTTTCGTCTTCGATAATGGCTCTCATTTCGAGGCCATGTTTGAATGCGCATGTTACGTGATACGCGGTTTTACAAGTCTTTACCGAACACTGTATACAAGCGCCTACTCGTTCTCGACAGAGTACGCATATTAGAGCCCATCGACTTTGCGGAATGCTAGAAACTTTTGTTATTGGTTCCATTTTTTCTACACATCCTGAAAAAAATAATTGAAAATGAATTTGTGGTTTGTTAAAATAGTATTTCAATTACACCAAATATAAGTCCTTGTCAATTGAAAGATCTAGCGCTAGGTTAAGCACATGCGTTTCCTGCGGGTGTGTTATTCTGTAAAAATATTATTTGAAACGGAGTGGCGCATATCGGACCTATTCCACGGTCAGACGTTTTGACTTGGTTTTACGTGGACTGTGTTGAGCTTGCAACACAGTATCGTGGATCGTGGGTACAAGGTAGGTGGATAGAAAGGTAATAAAAAAAGATGAACCATGAGTAACATATATTAAAATTAAAATCAAAAGTTTTAAATGCACTTTGCACAATTATAACGCATAAAAGCGACGTTACAAATCACCTGCGTTGTTAAATTGCAAGTTCCACTACCAGAGATAGATAACTATCCAATCAAATAGACAAACATTCGATAGTTTAGAGGTATATGAAGTTGTCTATATCATCCTCTTTTTTCTTACTTTCACACTGCAGGATATTTCTTGAACGTAAAGTCAGTGCATTTATATCTATAGGATATACTCCATTTAAGCAACGATTACACAGAACAATATATTCAACTGTGGAGCCCAGAGTGACATTGTAATAGTGCAATCGTTGATGAAATACAGGGGGTTACTATATTCGACCGACAACGTTCTACCCCAGAGAGCTCTCGTTAATTGATGAATGTTTATATGGGAACATTAACCACTAAAGGGCATAGTTACCGAGATATAATATGTTGTATAGATATTGAATGGATATAGAGTTCTATGAAATATTATTCAAGTAGTGTATAGATCTATAAAATTCAATTTGTAAAGAAAATACGTCATTTGTGATTAAAAAGAAATGTCAATTTGAAAGATGAATAATTTTTTTAAGATAGTTATCAGGGTAGAATATTGAATGTGGGTGGTGATGGTGATGAATGATTATTAAGATTGAAGAGATTGAGAGATTTTTGACAGGAAGAAGCTAAAAATTTTTAAAAAGCCCATAAAAATATTTATTGATTTGGAAATTAAAATTGGATTGAAAGTAATTTAGAAGTTTTTTGATGAATATGTAAAATAATATTATCACAAATGATGGATTTGATAATAAAGCATGGAAAATTAGAAGAATCTGAAGGATTGGTTTTATACCTGACTACAGGAAAGTAGCATTTCGATACAATTTCGGGAGGAATTTAAAGAATTAAAATAATAGTATTTGAAAAACAGTAGAATTTTTTTTTGAAGATCAAAGATATTTTAAAACATTATAATAATAGAAATTTAACATTTTTATATAAGAAATCGAATAATGGGCATTTAAAAAAAAATCAATTCTTTAAAATATACAGATAGAATATAGATATTTATTCATGATTTAGAAATTTGTAATGTTTAATGAAATTGTTTATTAAATAAGCATATATGAGACAGAATTTGATTTAAAAGGAATTTAGTTTTGAACCCAACCCTGAAATAAGAATTTAAATAAACAATACAAATAATATATAATTACAGAAGAAAATAATAAAAGTTTTTCACCAATCATCACACAAAAGTCTAACCTTGTGTCATAATCATAATCTTGTAAGATATGAATAAATTTCAGTTTGAATGGATGAATTTTGTTTTGCTTAAATATTTTCTGTAAGTGACTCTTGCAAAAACCAACCTCCACTGCTCTATTTCGTAGACTCAACTTGGGATTTTCCCCTAAACAAATGCACTAGCTGCATCATCCTCCTAAACGTATGCCTTTTTCAATTTATTTTTGTTTTGAACCGATCCTGTCTCATCAAACTTCTTTATTAATTTTTTTTAATCCACACCGCATCTGGATATTTTTCGTGAAATTTTGCAATTGCATACTGGTATGAAACTTCCCCAATACCATAACACTTAATAATATATACTCCTTGTTGAATAGTTAAGATTGTTGTCAAAAATTTATTAAAGTATGACAATTTGAAAATTATTTATAAAAGTTGACAGTTGAACATCGTAAACGTCACTCACTAGATTAATACATTATTTTCGAACTTAGTGCAAAAATTCATAGGGTTTTAATAATACTGGCTATAAAATAAGACGGGTGTTAAAAAACTTGAATTTTATTTCATTTTATGGGGTTTCAGAACAAGCAAAACTTTTTATCAAGAATGACATTTTTCACTAAAACTAATATTTAAACATTTTTCAACTATAGGATACCCCATCCGTTGACACGCCTTGAACTTTGATCATTATAGTCGAGTTGATTTTTGGTTCAATCGGTTCGATAGCCTGGCTGATGAGGCCTAAAGGCCGAAACAGCTGTCCCAGGATGCGAACCGATTGAATAAAAATTAATTCGACTCCATTTTTGATATATATATTATATATATCGTTCTACTATATAGTATGGTGTAGGAAGGTAATCTCTTTTCATCTATGTACGAACTTCCACCATTATTTCCTGTTTTTGGCTTTTATTTTTGCTTCATTTAATTCCTCTTTTATTGTCTGGTTTATAATACAATCTCTTCTTGTTATTCCTTTAACTCTTCTTACGTATTTCATCTCTGCTGCTTGAATCTTACTCTTTTTCTGTCATTTAAACCCCAAGACTCGCAGCCATACGTGAGTATTCGTTTGAATATGGAGTGATAAACTTTCGTTTTAGTTTTCTTAGAAACTTCCTTTTTGTTGATAAAATTTTTATTCATTGCGTAATAGCGTTTAATGGCTTTGTCTATTCTCTTACTAATTTCTAAATCCTGCTTGCCAGTATATTGGATTATGACCCCTAAATATTGAAAATCATTCACTTGTTCTATTTCCGAATTATCGATACATATGTTTAGTACCTGTCGTTCTTCTGTAATTGCCATAACTTTTGATTTTTCCACGTTGATTTTCATTCCATGTTTTATCATCGATTCGTTCCATATGTTGACATTATTTTGCAGGTTATTTCTTGTGCTTGCCATTATGACAATATCATCAGCAAAGGCGCATTCTGCTATTTGGATTCGTTGCATATTGTGATAGCCGACATAATAGTTGCCGAGATACAGAGTGTTAAAAGTTTGAAATCAAAATTCAAAATTTGCCATAAATAAAAACGTTTTGAAATATTCATTTTAAATTTATGGACCAGTACACTCTTTAATAATGTAATATTTTGACATAAAGTAACTTCTGAAAAATTCAACGAGTGGCACACTATCAGGCTCAGTGGCAACTTTTATCCCCTTATTTCTTACGCCACTGGAACAAATATTTTCTTTAAATTCTCTGTTAATTTTTTATTAAAAAAGGAATATCCTTTCATGGAGCTAAAATGAACGGTTTTATAGAAATTTACTTCTGAACAAAAGTCTGCAAGTAGGTGGGTACTTATAGATAATTTACACATTAGGATTTGTAATGTAATTTGCCTGTCGGCGTTTTGCTAAACAAATAAGTATTTGCTCTAAACCTTACTATTGATTAGATTCCGAATAACGACTGAGCGTAAATGGTTGAAAAGGGAATACATGCTATTTATGGGATCAATTTTTGAGCCCAGTTGCTGCAATTTAATGAGAATAAAAATCAAATAGCGCAAAAGCTATTAAAATTAAATTTAAACAAACGTATTACAACAATAACAAAACTACAATTAATAGTGGTTCAAACTTTCGACCGTTTACTTGGAAGCACGTTCTACACCGTTTTCTCATTGAAAAACGTGTATTTGAGAGTAAATCCGGATTGGAATGAATGAGTTCTGCCGCAGCTTCAATTCTCGCTATTAGATCGGGTTTAAGGTGGATTTTCTATATCCCAAACGTGACTGTTGCTGGAATTAAAAATTCCTTCCCTGGTAATTTTGGATTCGTCAGTATACATCACATATTTTGGGAAATTTCGATATTCATAACACTTTTGTACATACCAATTTGAAAATTCCATACGTACTGGATAATGCTTGAACCCTGGTGAATTTGTGAATATACAACATTTGATCTTTTAAAACTTTCCATACAGTACAATTGTGCACTCTTAATGCAGGGCCTAGAGTTCGAGTACTTAAAGATGGCCTTTCAGAAATAGTATTTAATATTGCCTCTTCCAAACGCAGTCCTGGTTGTTCGTGACCTTCCGACATTACTTCTCTTAATAATCAAGTATCCAGTTTCTTTCAGTCTTCTATCGATACTTCCAAATGTAAAATGATGTGAAATTCGACGATTGCGGAATCTTTGTTGGTATAAACGAGTTGCAATTCTACCATTTTTTGAGCTTTCCCGTAGATTATTAACATATCGGTCAATTATTCAAATGAAAAATTAATTTTGCAACAACAAAATTAATTTAAAAACTGTATTGTTTAATTTACCAAGATCTGGTCAAAACGAACTATTAAACATTTGACACGTTCCTGCTAGATTAGAATTTAGAAATATTGAGTAGTTACAAATTAACTAATTACTTGAAGACTTTTGTTTAGAAGCAAATTTCTACTACACTGTTTATTTTAGCACCATAAAAGATAATTCCTTTTTTTAAATAAAAATGAATAGTTTAAAAAATATATATTTGTTCCAGTGGCGAGAACAAGAAGAAGATAAAAGTTGCCACTATCCCTGATAGTACGCCATTGTTTGAATTTTGATTTATGGCCAATTTTGAATTTTGATTTCAAACTTTTAACACCCTGTATTTCGGTTGCAAATCCCTTTAGGGGAAAATGTTCCTATATCAAAATTTATCAAATAAAAAGAGCTCTCTTGGATAGAGCGTTGTGGGTCGCCTGTATATGAAGGAGGGTAGCTAGAAGAATGAACACGCAAGAAAGAATTTTGCGCAAATGGATGGGATGTTCGCCATGAGGAAAGAGGACGATAAGAGAGAAATCTTCTTAGTCAGCGCGGAACAAAATAAAATGTAGGATTTTCGGCAAATAACTAACAATATTTTGAATTTGGCAACGTTGCTTTAAATAGTTTGCTGTCAATTTAAGCTAATTGATAATTTATTTGAAGTAATTTTATATGGACATAGGTTGATAATTTTATTTCGACTATTATTTTGAACTAATATGATTAACTGATTATTGAGATTTATATAAAACATGTGGTAAAACTAATTCAGTATATCATAGTCTCATGTGACACTACCTTTAGAGGTGACATCTGGTAAAATTCTCGATGAACTACAATTCAAATATGGAGTGAGTAGGAAATTCAACAGATGAATGATTTCGTTTCAGACTGTTTGGACAAAATAAGAGTCGAATATTACATTTTGTCCACGACCACTTAATAATAAGTCAATATTTTACCTCCTAACAACAGGTATATGGTACCCATATATCTACTAGAGTGAATTATGGTTCATAATAATACCAGATTATTACTTTCCGTTCTACACTCGCCTTATTTTATAAAGAAATCAAGGGTCGTGGACAAAGTATAGTATTCTACTCTCAATTTATGGCCATTATTCACTCGGGTGACATGCACCCCTCGCCTACGGCTCGGGATGCAAACGTCACCCTGCGTGAATAATGGCCATAAATTGCTCGTTTAATAATATACTATTATTGAAAGAATGTTGATAAATTTTTATGTAGAATGTGACCTGTATATTATTTTTCGGAGTTTTTACAGTAAAATAATTGGGGTTAATGTGATTCAATACACTGTTAATACTAATTTTGTATATGCAAGTTATAATTTGTGTGTCGAGTTATTCTCTTACATAATTGGTTCACTTATTATGATTCTTCCATCATTAATTTGGTGTGAATTAAGAAATTGATATTCAAAAGTTCCGCCATTGCCAACTTATGCAGCCTTAATGGTTCAACTGATTCTTCATCCATTAGTAGCTCTTTATCATTTTTACACAAGTGAATACTAATTTATTATCTAAATTCACCCTTACATCGTTGCTGTAAAGCTTATAATAAATATGATTGTGTTTCCACGGTTGATATTTTTTCTGAGAAATTTTGATATATTGATTAAGTGCATTATCATTAATAACATGCTTTTATAATTTTCCTTAAATATTTTTTTCCTTTCCTTTCATGTTTTGTAATAATTTAGGTACTTTATCCAAGACTACACTATGTATTTTATAGTTTTATATATTAATGTGTTGCTGCAATATTTGTTTAATGTCTTTGGCTTTTACTTCAGGAAATATATCCTGAAAATTACCATTTTACATTGTTTCTCTCCTGGTGGATGACTTTGCTTGGCAAGAGGGCAAAATTGATGTAGAATAAGATGCACTCATCCTGATCTATGAAGTCATTGCTGAAAATTGTTCAACGAGGTAAGAAAGGTGTGATTTCAGTGAAAATAGCGTTTATTGTGCATATCTTTTTACCCTTCAATTTTACAGTAAAAACGTCAAGAGCTTTTTTCTCTCCCCAAAAGATCTACAAAACTAGATGCACGTCAAAAAATATCGATTAGGTCCGAAGTTATGAGCAAAAAACCATTATTACTAATAAACAAATTTAAAACCCAATGTTATTATTATGATCTCTTTATATCACACCTAATTATGCCCTCAAATTCACAAATAACCTGTACGAAATCTGGAATCTGTAACTTAATTAGTTAATTATGTCGTTATAAACAAATCAATTGATTCTCGCCCTGTACGACATTGCGCATTACCCTTACTTATACTGTTTGTTTTGTTGGTAATTTCACTGTCATAAGTATTGTGTCGTTATTATTTTTCAGAAATATGGAATTTCGCAACCGTGGGAATGGTTATTTAAAACGACTTTAGTTGTAAAATGCAATAAACCGCATGTTCAATGAATTTTGCAATATATTATTACATACATTGATAGAGCATGAAAAAAGCTTTAATATGAAAAGATTCGTCTAGATTCCTAACGGAGTTACAAACCGTCAAAGTTTAAGGTTAAGCTAAAAGCCACTTCCAAAGTTCATGCAACGGTATCATTTTTACTATCTGGCTCGTGGCGACGGAAAATTTCCCACAGCGCGCCTCAAAACTCGACCCCGGAGCTGCAAGATAAATTGATGATTTTGTTTTAATTTAATTACTCGATGAGAGGAATCCATTTTTATTATCTAAAATTATAAAATTTCTCATTTCGCTGACGTCATAATAATAACATGGGGTTTTAAATTGGTTGATTAATAATATTGTAAATAATGGTTCTCTGCCCCTAACTTCGGACCTAATCGATATTTTTTGACGTGCAGAGTCTAGTTTTGTAAATCTTTTGAGAAGAAAAAAAAGTTCTTAACGTTTTTTCTGTAAAATTTAAGGGTAAAAAGGAATGCACGAAAAACGTTATTTTCACTGAAATCACACCCTTCTTACCTCGTTAAACAATTTTCAACAATGACTTCTACATCAATTCTCTTGTCAAGCAGGAGGGAAACAATGCTCACAACTCTATATTGCGTGGACTATTGACAGCACCTCGTTCGTCGTTCTCAAATAGATATAATGAATAATTCTATGATTCAATATATTTTAAACTGTTGAATGATAAAAAGTTTATATATAAATTGTTAAATAAATGAGTACATACCTATACTGACTTCGGGGATCCAGAGAGCACAAGAAACGTGAGCCCATTTTTGAGCAGTCCTAAGACACTTCATTGCCCCTCCTTTATTGGGACACAAAACACACTCTGGCCTCTTACCAATGTTACAAGTACAACACAACCATTGTCCGTCAGGAATTTGAGTAATACCATAACAGGCTTGGTGAACGCAAATATTGCAACTATCACAAAATACCATTTCATTTCCTTCTTCTGAATCTGGAGATCGACATACATCGCATATGACATTTTCATCGTATTCAATACCTTAAAGAAACAAACAATAAATAAGTGAATACCGTCAACATTGTTGAAATATCAGTACAATTATGTTCAACTTCAAACAATTGCGATTATAATGTTATATCTCATACTTCTTGTAGATTTGTATATTTCACCATTAGGTGAATTTTGACTCCCGTTTAAAAACATTCTGGCATCATCCACATTGCCAGTTTTCAGTTATGATAAAAGCTATCATTTTAGCTTCTTGTCCTACAAATAAAGTACTTTGTCCTGAATGACTGATTGACGGATCAACGCACTGCCTAAACCGCTGATCGTAGAGACCTGAAACTTGTAGGGTGTTCTTTGTATGAGGTAGGCATCCCATAAGAAAGGATTTTCCGATATTACAACTAGGGGGGTGAAAAACGGGGACAACGTGATTCCTTGGTCCAGTTTATTACAAATTTTGCATAAACATTCAGAATTGAGGGAAGACGTGTTTCGTAATTTAATGATACTCATCGCCTAACGCGGTTAGAAAGGGGTAGAAATTTATTTTGGGGGGATTTGCATCTAAGTTAATACTTTTGATTTAAATTACATTTTATTTGGACACGTTTGAAAACTCAATCTGATTTTATTCAAAGAACGATGAACTCACTTAAAAGCTTGGTGCAATGCAATGTTCATTCTATAGATTTTTGTACCACCCACTTTCTTATGGCCAAATTTATTGTCAACTTTGCGACGTCGTTGTCTAGACGTTTCATCCGCAAATTCGTTATCATTGTGACCCTCGTGCCCTGGTACGCAGGCTACTATGACTTTGAAATGGTCTCAAAGTGCGATTAAGAGGCAGTGCGCTGTGTGCGCTCTCGCCAAAAAAGCTAAAATGTACTAAAAGACCCTGTAGAATGTGTACTTTTTTTTATTTTTTGAAGCTTGATAGGTACTTACTCAATACATAAAATTGTATAAACAGAAATAGAAATTATTTCAAGATTTGCTTTAAATTTGGAAAATAAGTGATTTTTCCTTCAAACACATTTTTCTCCCTTGTTAGTTGAGATAATACATTCAAAATTTCAGGGTTCATAGGAACCATTACAGTGAAGAGACATATTATTTTTTGAAAACAAAATTTCCATGCTGTGAAATTGTAAATAAATTTTGTTAATATTTTATCAGTGCAGTTATAAATATGCATCGTCTCCGAAGCTGCACACTAGTAATATACTGTCAAAATTTGAAATCATTATCTTGATTAATTAATTAGAAAAATGTGTTTGAATTTGCATAAAAATTTGAATTTTAATGGTACGATCTGAAGCGACATCTCACGGAGTACAGTCTGTTGCAAATCACTGACCGTTTGTACAGAGTAACTGGAGTTATCATTACTTACGTTCTGAATCATTACTTTATTACACGAAATAGTGGACCAGCTGTAAATCAACAAGCTTGTATAATACATGCCCTACAGTACGTAAGAGGAGAACTAGCTCGAGCGTCTTCTAGATACTAAATCGGTATTTCGTTAAAGGAAAACAATATCTACTGTGGTATTACACAATGCCTGTTTTCGAATAGTGTGTATTGGATATTGTAATAGTGTGGGTATACAGTACTGTTATATTTTAGATAAATTTTTCGGGTCAGAAATCGTATCAAATGAGGTGTGAAGCAGCGGCCATTTCTTATAATTGTAGAGAAAACTACATTGTGGAAATCCTAAAAGATGCTGGTTTGGAAGCCAACAATATTGTTGACAATTTTGTGAAAAGGAAGGGTTTAAAGAGAAAAACAGAACTGATATATTATGAAAAAAAAAACTAAACGAATGAATAAAAAATTGAAAACATCTGGACCAGATGAAGACTATGGAGCTGTAGAATAGGTTTCAACTGTAGAAGAAGCGGAAAGTAGGAAGAATAAAATAGAAATTTCCCTGAAAAAGAATTCAGAAAAAATAAAAAATATAGAGCTTACGACTAGAGGACAAAGCACTAATCATAAGTAGCTAGAGGAGAGGATGTGCAGGTTAACTGCTTCTACCTTCGCTCAAATTTGTAAAAGGAGAACGGCGAATCCGTGTGCATTGGCCAAAAGATTGTTTAACGACCCCTTCTCAGGAAATAAAAACACCAAATACGGATTGGATCATGAACCAGTAGCTATTGAAACATTCCAAAAAATAAATTTAAAAGTTGAGAATTGTGGATTGTTCGTTGGACATGATGATGAGCTCTTCCTGGGTGTTAGTCTTGATGGAACCATAGGTCATGATTCGATAATAGAAATAAAATGTCCCGCAGTTCTGCAACACATAAGCGTTGAAGAGGGAATTGCCAACAAAAAAATAAAGTACCTCCAAGTAGATGAAAATGGTGAAATCACATTAAAACAAAATCATAACTACTATTATCAAATCCAAGGGCTACTCCACATAACTCATCGACAATTTTGTTATTTTTTGGTTTGGAGTACAATAAATATTCATATTCAGAAAATCGAAAGAGATTATAATTTCTGGGAGAAAAAATGAAATTTTGACTAAAGGAATTTTTTAATACCTTCTACATGCCAGAAATGATAAAACGCCCTACTTAATAGGTAGGTACGTATGATTTAATTTCACATAAACCAACAAAAATTATCGATGTTCTTTCTCAAATGGAGTAAAAGTTGAGTTTCCTATATTATCTAGTTTGTTTTTAATTGTTTCAAAATATTATTCAGCTGGATCGTTCTGTAGTAAAGCTAGGTACTTTTCGAGGTACTATCCCAACTAACAATTTAAGTAATAAATACCCTAGTCTAAGGAACTATAACCTATCCTTGGTAATAATTTCGTGTTTTTTACGAGAGTAATACCTTTATCGTAAGATCATATAATAGAGTAAATTTATCAAGTCAATAATACGAAAGATTTACTAAGAGTATTACTTATAACGGAACAGTAACAATTAAAGTTATTTTTACGAAAACATTCCTTTCAGAATTACTTATATATTATTTTTACTTACAAGTATAGTTTCGGCGGTAATAATTACCATTAGCTTTACGTAACTATTACCTATAAGTTATTTTCACTGTTAAGTCTCCAATGCTTGTTTTTATGACGTAAATGTTTCAACAATTTATTACTGATAGGTTTCTGACTTTTTAGTCAAATTATTGGTATTTTGTTGGAAATCGTTACTTCAAAAATTACTTTTTGGTTTTTTTACCTATATGAGATATATTAAAAACAACTACAAAGTCACGATTACTGAATGAATTAACCATGAAGTGTACTTAACATGAGGATCAGAATATCAGAAATAATATATTTGTCTATAAGTAGTACCTACCTATATAAGTTCACAACATAGAACAAATAAACAATATTATTGATAGCAGCTTAGTGTGTAAAACTTATTATTTACGATACCTCGTAATACCCGAAAGAAGAAATTGTTTAGACATTCGACTACATTTTACAGAAAATTGAAAACTGCATTAGAAAATGTTAGGCACCATCACTTCGTTCTTTTTCTAAATCTTTTCTTGTTAAATGATTCGGATAATATAAAACGTTATTAGCTTCCCACTGATGTGGAACGGCCGTGTAAAACAACCCTTTTCTTTCCTTGGTACAAACAATTTTAAAAAAATTCATCTTCTATAACCAGATGCAAGTGGATATTTTTGGTGTTGACAATGACAATTGACATTGAATATTATACGGGGTCGCGGCTCGTTCCGTAACGACGGTTTGGTCACGGCTAAGACTGTAAGGTAGGAAATGCATAGTTACCGTCACAAATGTAATGGATACGTTATTTGGGGGACTTAAAAGTATAATTTGAAAGTAGTTATTACGTATTTGTTACTAATAAGTAACATTTTTATGGTAAAAATTGTTACTCTAAGGTTAAATAGCACTGTGTGGTTTTTATGTTACTAATTTTTCCTCACTCATTAGTTAATACAACTTTAGTGTTGCCGAAGTCTCGGTAGGGTCTTTATTTTGTTGGACGCCATGATGATTATTAGTTTCAATTTTGTGTTTTTCAAAATTATTATCGAAATTATACTTTGACCTACTTTTGAGCCCAGAACATTGATAATATATCATTTTTATGACTAAACTGAATGTACGAATAGCCTATTATAAATTTTATCGATATGAAATTCATTTTTAGACCGCATTACGCTTAACATTTTCTATTTTTTTTCTTAGAAAAACTTATTATTTTGGAGGCGAATAATAAATTGAGGGCTAAAAGTATCCATATTATCAGTAAACTATGTCCGGTTTATGTTTTCGAAGTTAGGGACCTCTGAATTGAACGTGTTTTACTTTGTATTATTCACCAATATTATATTATTGTGATTATATGTAGAGCATTTCACCATAGTTTAGAAGTTTAGATCGAAACTATAAAAGATAAAGAGATAAAATTTTGTTCCACGTATCGCCGAGGAGGATAGAAAATATTTTGTCGAAAATACTACTTCATTACGTTGTTATGACGTCGTTGAAACGGTATTATTACGTCTTTGTGACCGTCACTGCAACGTTTTCACGACGTCGTGGTTACCACAAATGCGTTCCCCATTTTGGTAGTAGTTACGTGTAAACGACGTATTTAGAACGTAACGACGACTAGTAAAAATTACTTGAAGGTTGACTAGATCGTCAGTTTTACGTTTTTACAACTTTATATGTTAGTTGGGATTTCAATGAACCAAAAATAATTGATGGTATTGATACATCTATCTACATGGAACAAAAATCAAATATTTGGGTGTAATTAATTGATCCGTAATTTTAATAGAATTGACAAACTTCATATAAAGCAAACAAACATATGTACTAAGGGAAGTTAGGTTAAATCGAGTTATTTTCAGCTCCACAATAAATGGTTTAATTTATGACCTACCTTTTTGTTACACCCTGTTTATTGGATTGAGGCAACTGCACTCTTATGTTATAGCATTACATTTTATGTCAATTAACCTCCGAATTCAGTATTAAACCACCACTCTAATACACGACAAAGGCAAAATTACGTCTTACCACTAATGCTAAAACCAGTAACCTACTCAAAGATCGTATTTCTACTATGCACATTATACCAAATGATATAAAAAAATCACGTGTATACTTATATACAATGAAAACTGTATGTATAATTGTCTATAAAAATATTTTAATACCTAGCTAAATAAGGATATTTCAAATTTATATGATTTCATATTAAATTACTATTTTTCAATACTATATTTATTATGTATTGTAAGTACTTGTAAATATTTTACATTTTTTCGAAAAAAAGCGTTTGTTGGCTTATCGAGTATCATTGTATCATTCATTTTTTTCATATTCTAGTAAACTTTTATTATTATGGTTATCTATGCATTTATATCTTTAAAATTTGTATCTGCTTTTTTTGTATTTGTGTTAATGAATAAAAAAACTATTATTATTACTTAATCATATTCTCTACTTTTATATTCTATTTTATTAAGTCATAATTGACTCTTAAATTACAAGTCAATAAATGAGAAGTGGGCACTTAAATCAATATTATTAAAATTTTCAATTTGGGCACGTTATAACAATAATGGCTACTATTTTTTCATATAATATCAATATACCGTAAACAATTTCATAATAAAATAGTCATTTAGCCTCCGTACTACTGCAACGAACTAGAGTCGCTTACAAAATAGCAAAATATCCATTTAACATTATTTCTAAAAATGCAAATGTTATCGCCTACTCGTCTAACCCATCTGAAATAAGTTGTCCATCTTAGCAATCAAGACGTATGAGCGACGTTCGATATCTCTATTGATGTGGACTACTATATAGTACATGCTGCGTTCTACATTGTATTTTATAGTAATTCAAACAAGTTTAGTTAAAGGTAATTTAGACAATATAGTCCGGGAAAGTAAGGTCGAAAAATCTGTTAACTATCAAAACTTTCCCATAATTGATTTTTCATTTTTAAATGAAAATATATTGACCCAGCATCACTCTCCTAGATTGTCTAATAATTTCCGCTGGAGCTTGCGACGCAGCTTGCAAGCACAGCTCAGACCACCTAAAATTCATGTGATTTATGCTCGTGTCATTTCTGGATGTGTTCTTACAAAAAAATCGTAGAGATGAAAATTGAAGCAAATCTTATGCTCTTGAAGGTGACGTAAATAGTTTTTTCAAAAAAAAATTTTCCGATCTTAAATTTTCCAAAAATTGAAAAATTTTTCGAAAATTATATTTTTGGCTGGTAATTATAAATAAAATATTAATATCGAGGTCAAAACATAGATAAACATAGAGGGCAAACTCCTAAAAATTTACATTTTTTCAGATTTGGAAAATTCAAAATGGCGGCTGCGCAAATTGGAAACAAATTTTTTTTTTTCATTCGTGTCTAAATTTATGAACATTAACGATATTGAGAAACGGTTTGTTGCAATCGGCAGAGTGAAAGTTATATTTTTATAAATAACATAAAGAAAATTTTTAAAAATTTTTTTACATAATTTTTTAGAACATTTACCGAAAATAAAAATTTTTCCATCTAGTTTTTTCTCATTTTGGCGTTGAAAAATTTGTTTAAAATATGTTTTCACATTATAAATATGTGTGTCTTAGTAAGACGAGTATTTAAAAAAAAATTTTTTTTAGATGCGACTTTTACAAGCTGAGATAAACAAATTCAAAGTCTGTTAGATACTGTAATAATATTGATTGAAATTTTCAAATTTTGATCACTTCGCTAGGTTGTCGAATCCCAACTAAACTTAAACACAAATTTTCATTTTTCTACCGTCAATTGGTCCATTCAAAAGAGAATAGTAATCCTAGCTCGCTCGGCCAAACGGTGCGGCGGCAGCTGCTTGGCGTTGTGGTGGGGGGTCAGCGCTCGTTCGCAGTTGAACGAAGCTCAAGCTTTTATTTTGGTTTTCTTTGTAAAAATTTTGCATTTGTGGTTTGCTAATAGTATGGTTATTATCAACCATTACATACTGCTAGAAATAAGGTACAATGATATTTATAATTTATATCTATAAATCCATTTATTATATATATATATTATACATAATTCGAAACGTAGATACTAAGAATAATATTTATTTACAAATTTACATCTATTTTCTACAAATTCTCGCCCTTTTTGGTCTCTGAGGAAGTGGCTCTGTACAATTGAAATTTTCAAATTTTGATCACTTCGCTAGGTTGTTGAATCCCAACTCAACGTAAACACAATTTTTAATTTTTCTTCCGTCAATTGGTCCATTCAAAAGAGAACAGTTATCCTATAGCTCGCCCGATCAAACGGTTTTGATGGTTATCCTGAAAGTGTAAATGACCGGGGAACAAAAAATGTAGAACAAATCCGGCGAAAAAAACAGTGTACATCACCTGCATATGCTATTACTGATGATAGTCCAACAATCAACCAACGCAACTTTTTAAGCAATGATACGAATAAAAACAATTTTATTCAGTTATTGAAAAGAAAACTTGCCAATGCTGGATTTTTGGTAAACCAAGCAGAAGAAGATGTCGATGCAGAGCTTGTTCGGTCGGCTATAAACTATTCCAATAACTATCCATTTGCTTGCATCGTTGCTGAGGATGTAGACGTTATAGTTATATTAAGTCAGCTGGCTCATGAAAAAACTAATATTTACTTTCAACAACTAGGCAAAGGTAAAGACGCTAAAAAATTTTATCGATGCGACAGCTTCAAATACCCAATGCTTCAAAATTACTTGTTACTATTACATGCCTTTAGCGGCTGTGATACCACGTCTGCTTTTTATAACCAAGGTAAACTCAAATTCGTAGATCTTCTTAGGAACAACATGCAACTGCTCGATCAACTACAACGCAACGAAAGCTGAAGTCGAAAAAGCTGGCACAGAATTTATAAAATATGCATATGTGTAGAAACCAAATCACAATGAATCGTTAAACATGCTACGATTTACATGTTTTTTAAAATCTTTAGCTAAAAAAACTTTTAATTTAGCAACTTTGCCACCAACGGAAGCTGCAATGAAATTTCATTCTTTTAGAGTGTTTTATCAACTCCGGTTGTGGGATAAGGATAAAACCATTATTGACAAAATGAAGCCTACCGACTGGGGTTGGAAATTCATTGATAATTATGGCCTCGCACCAGAAATGACTGACGACGTACTTGTACCCGACGAATTATTGAAAATTATTTCGTGTTCTTGTACCACAGGGTGCTCCACTTCCAGGTGTGGTTGTGAAAAAGTTGACATACATTGCACGATATTATGTAAAAATTGCGAATCAATATTATTACAGTATCTAACAGACTTTGAATTTGTTTATCTCAGCTTGTAAAAGTCGCATCTAAAAAAATTTTTTTTTAAATACTCGTCTTACTAAGACACATATTTATAATGTGAAAACATATTTTGAACAAATTTTTCAACGCCAAAATGAGAAAAAACTAGATGGAAAAATTTTTATTTTCAGTAAATGTTCTAAAAAATTATGTAAAAAAATTTTTAAAAATTTTGTTTATGTTATTTATAAAAATATAACTTTCACTCTCCGATTGCAACAAACCGTTTCTCAATATCGTTAATGTTCATAAATTTAGACGCGAATGAAAAAAAAAATTTGTTTCCAATTTGCGCAGCCGCCATTTTGAATTTTCCAAATCTGAAAAAATGTAAATTTTTAGGAGTTTGCCCTCTATGTTTTGACCTCGATATTAATATTTTATTTATAATTACCAGCCAAAAATATAATTTTCGAAAATTTTTTCAATTTTTGGAAAATTTAAGATCGGAAAATTTTTTTTGGAAAAAACTATTTACGTCACCTTCAAGAGCATAAGATTTACTTCAATTTTCATCTCTACGATTTTTTTGTAAGAACACATCCAGAAATGACACGAGCATAAATCACTTGAATTTTAGGTGGTCTGAGCTGTGCTTGCAAGCTGCGTCGCAAGCTCCAGCGGAAATTATTAGACAATCTAGGAGAGTGATGCTGGGTCAATATATTTTCATTTAAAAATGAAAAATCAATTATGGGAAACTTTTGAATTGTATTTCCTTACTTTCCCGGGCTAATAAATGGAATATTACAGTTGGCTAATTGCAGTACATAAATCTTCACTTTAAACTTACATTTTGCACAGAGTGTACTGACTGACTCTCACCTCAAATTTCGAAGCTTTCCAATCTTACGCGGGTAAATCAGAGCGCATTGGCTCTTAAGGTACACGTAACCTGGTATCTCGTGACAAGGCGGAGCTTCCAGTACGCAGAGAGAGAACGTATTCGGCCAGACTGGGATTGAATTTACCCGAACATTAGATATTAAAATTTATACAATGTTGTCAATATGTGGATGATCACAGTAATGTTGGGTATTTTTTGGTATGATATTTAGAGAAATGAGTTTCAAATCATTGACACAACAATTTAATTACTAATAGGATGAGGGAATGATTTTTGGTTAGGTATGAAATACAGTGTGTCCCAAAGTTTTATACAAACGGAGAGAAAGTGTATCTCACATTTCACAAAAAATGAACTTTTGCATGAAATGAGCAAAACTAAAATAATTAAAACAGAATACACAAATACAAAACGTAAGATCACAACAAAACCAACTTTAAATAACGCGAGTAAATGAAACAATGCAACAGTGTAAAAATATCGAGCTGCCGACTGCATAACATCTACCGCACGATTGGCCTTGTTGGGTCCCCACTTTCAAATTTGTTACGGCGCATCGTCATTTCATTTCACGAGATACCGGTTGGAGTGTACCTATGGAATCAAGTGCTTTCAGTGCAGCTTGGCTGCCAGTGAAGATGGCAACTGAATGGTAAGTCCTTTCCTGCCTTTTAATTTATTTAATGCAGTGGTGAATCGCCGTCACTTCCGCTTAGAAAGGTGTGACGTCCTGCTTACCCCATATCTAAGAAACTGTATACAGGGCGAAGCCAAACTCGAATACATCGGTTTCGCCATTTTATGTCGGTATATGAAAGTTACTTGAAATTTGATCAAGTATTCCCTATAACCAAAATGGAACTTTTTCTCAATAGTTAAATTAGAACCACATCATCATTAATATATTAATGTTACTCTTAGTGATTAGGTAGATAGTAAGTAGACCCTGAAATATCAACTTATTTGCTAATTCATTTGTCTGCAAATGTGGTATGTACATGATGAAGCTCCTGGTCGTTCGATGTGCTCATTCAGTCAATGGAATGATGTTTCCTGAAAAGTTTGGACAAGCAGGCCAGTTCTCTTGACACCAAGATCACTAGAGTTACATAAAGTCGTTTTTTCTTCTGTGGTTATGTTAAAGATCAGGTGTACAAACTACCTGTCACTACACCAGAGGATGAAAGATAGAATAAGGCAGGCTTCTCGTAATGTTAATGAGCAAAAGCCTAGAGATTTAAGTTGATATTTTGAAGACCATCTTCAAGTCTGCATCAATGTATATATGTTATACCTTTGATCTGGCATGGTGTTCTGGAAGTTGCTGTACAATTGCGACTAATTTTATAATATGTCTTTAGGCTGGATACAACCGGTGAAAATTTTATTTCAATATCTTTGAGGATTTACAAGATATTGGACTTTATCGAACTTATGAATCACCTTGTATAATGAAACGTACGCAAAATTCAAAAATGTCAGAAATGTCCATAGCATCTGGAAAAACCAAGATTTCTAGAGTTATGCAACCTACTTCGACTGCATTACATTCTGGATACTTTGAATTTATAAATACCTGATTTTTACAGTAGGTACAATCAAAGTTATTTTCTCGGATTGACATTAAACTTCAGTTTTAGTTACATTTATCGATCATAGAAGTAACACTTTTACTGCTTAGGCAGTAAAAATTATTTTTAAGGCATAGACATTGAAAAACTCATTTTTTCATATTTTTTGGTGAAATCTTGCTCTGATTTTCAACTAAACAATTCAGAAAAGGTACATAGCAACCCAGACTTTACTTAACAATGGCAATGATAATGTGATTTAAGCAGGTTCATGGAATCAAACAGTCACTTCCATGTCATACATACATAGGCTAACTTCACTGTGCACACTATTATTGTCGATATTTAATATTATATTTATTATCTTTCGGTATATATGTTATTATGTATCCAATTCAAGGTCTAATCGACAATGATAATTAAAAAACACGATTTAATTATTACATATAACATTCGATTAGGAAAAATATTAAAAATTGTGAGTTATATCCGTTATAAAAAAGTTTTCATAATAATTTGATTTTCCTCCACACTGTACAAATAATCGGAGAAAAAATTATCACACGGCAGATAATCAGATTTACTTGGCATCGGCAATGAAATGCTAGCCGCGGCAGTAAATCTGTTACTTCGCTGCTTAGTTAAACGAATAACTATTGTTTAAACATTTACCAAATTTAGTTACTCCCAACATAAACAATACTTTTTAATATAAAAATGTATATCCAATTGTATGAAGTAATATTAGTTTATGCAATACTGACCGTGACCATACATAGTTTTTATAAAATAAACAATTGAAATAGAGACGTCTAAAATGTTAGCAACTTACCTAAGCCTTCCTCATTCCTGAGTATTGTTTGAATTTTCTCCCAACAGCATAACTCTAGCCTCTCCACCACCCTTTCTAATTCTTCATCATAGACAGGCCCCATACCTGAAGCAGCTCTTTCGGCGTTCAAGATTTTGAGCCAAGCGACATCACATTCATCTAAATCATAAGAACACGCAGCTTCCGCTTTAGCAGGCGCTTGCGATAGGACGTGTTCGTCCATTTTAAAATTTTCATCTTTTGTGATGCGAGTATATTTCGTTTTGTGTCTGTGAAAAATAATAATAGTATATTATTCAACAAACATATAATAATAACCAATAGGCAGTAGAATACTATACTTTATCTACGACTATTAAATAATTTTGGCTAAAACTACTGTAAACCTTCATTTATGAATGAGTAATATTTAAACATTGTATATCTGTAAAACAGTAATTCAAAAAACGATTGGAATTTTACTTAATAAGGTCAATGATTTAAACTCGCAGTGCGCCAAAAACTTACTTTCTTTGTTAATTCTCCATTCTATAAACACTTGTGCAGATATATGAAGTTTTCTAGATATTTCTGGTAATATTGCCGGGAGCACTCTACCCCTAACCGGTAATTTTGCCGAGCCCTCCAGTGTTCCAACCAGTGGTAGGGTTCTTTATTATATTATATGTATAGTTTGTTTTAAAAATTGTTAAAGTAGGTTTGAAAAGGTGCCTTTGAGAGGTTTTGTCAAATTATATACATATGTTGATATCCCATCTACTCCAAAAATATAGGAGGTTCACTGTTCATTCTATCTAATTGTGATGCACAAACTTTGTCTATTCTTTTTTTTGGTTTTGTCATATTTACTACCTCTGACCAAGACTTATTTTGTTTCTGTAAAACTAGTGCTATCTCTTGATTTCATGTCTTTCTCGGTCTTCTTCTTTTGTTTTGTACTTTTCCCTCTCATATCCGTTTTACTTTTCTGTTAATGTGCCAAACCATTTTAGCTGATTATTTTCAATAACTTTAAGTATCAATTCTACTCTCTAACTCTACTCTGATCTGGTTGTTTCTTATCCTTATCCTACTGCTTGTATTATGTTTTCCATTATTTATTTAGTAACCAGCTTACACTTCCATATGCAAAGGTTGGTTTGAAGATTGTTTTGTACACAGAACACACCAACTGACAAGAAGCGAAGCCCGACGAAATTCCTTTGATGGTGGAGTGGTCGAAATGAATGTCTTTGAAAGTGACAGCTAACTCTGACATACACTCAGAAACATAATAAATTCATATAGCTTTATTTGAGTCACAAAGAGAAAAAGTATTTCAGCATAAAGTTGTGTTTAATCAAAGGTATTTCAAAGATGGCTTCTGCACATTTGTTTTTATCGCTTCTGGTCGGTTCGTGTATTCTTTGCCTTAGTATACTTTCACTGCATTTAGACCTCTTATTATTTTAGTTTCCATATTTCTATCTCTTTACATCTAAATTCATAGATATTTCAGTTCTTCCGGATCTATTGTTCTATTTAACAATTAATTTCAATTTTTTCAAATTAAAACTTTTCTTTTGTTCTACTTGACTTTATTCTCTCCAGAAGATCAATATACGAAAAGATGAAAGAATCATAGAAAATAATTATAAAATAGTAGAGACTATGTAACAAATCAATACATACTCCAACCAAATAATATGATAAAACAAATCAATAGGAAACACAGTTCTATCCTGATTTATAAACTTCAAATATATTTTCAAACAAGTCTAGAGGCGTTTCTGGAAAGCTGATTTTTGTCAAAAATATCTTGGATTCTAGATATCTGGTATAGTCGAGGAAATAGTGTTAGTCCTTTTATATGATCATACTGTAAATATAGTTACAAAACATATGTGTTTTATTATTTCGGTTTTAAATTGTCATTGGTGGTCAAATTTATGACTTTGAAGGATTAAGTACTTGGTGTCAACACTTTACATTTACCATTTGGTTCACCAATGCTCAATGCCTGGATTTGAGTGAAAGTGCTGGTTAGCTAATCTCTAGCCTAGCAAAAATAGTCTCCCAGCCGCTAAGTAATAATTCATAATACAAAACATGGAAAAATGGTATTCAAGTTTTAAAATATTTCAGATGAATCATGATTGAATTTAGTCACCAAAAGGCAAAACACAGTATTATATGAAAATTATTTAATAAACAATATTTTCAAACCAAAGGTTGTTGAATGCACAAAATCTGTCACAAAAAATCATATATAAAGGATTCTACAAATATCAATTATCATCTGAAAAATCTTCTGATGAACTGCCGTCATCCGTTATTACGACAGGATTTATATTGGAAGCGTCTACAAATTTTTCTATTTCCCAGTCTTTCAAAATTAGTTTGTCACAATGTGCCATGTAATGTTTCCAATGTATTCCAAATAACATCATTTGGAGATCTATTAGTGTTATTCATTTCTTGATAGTAGATTATTTTACTTTCTAACCAAACCATTTCAATGCCACTGTTCTAGCAATGATGATGGTAAACGTAAAACTTTGTGACCCATTTACTCTGCATAACAGTCAAACATTGTTTTTATAATTTCCTATATTTGGTATTTCATAAGTTTACCTTGAATATTGATTTTTCAAGACTCTGTCCAAGTAGTAATTATGTTTTAGAGAAACTAAAACATGGAACTGGTTGCACCAGTCATGAATGGTAACTGGCATTATCCTTGATAATTAAACTGTATTTGTCTAGGTTTGGTATAAATTTGGTTTTGAACCCTTTTTCCAAATTTTCGTATGGTATTCGCCGGTTTTCCGGTTACTTTTAAAAACTATACCTGTACCTTCTCAAAATCGTCCTCTCCTCCTGCATGCACGATTATATATCATATGACCTTTGCTAAAAATCCAAATCATTTGGTTAATATAAGTGGAAACTTTTTCCTCAGAATATTTTCCCAGAAACTGTAACCTCTAGTATTGTACAGCATGACTCCATTAAATATTTTCTATTATTAGTTAGTTAAATCTCAAAACCAATGTTATGTATCCAGTTAATAATGGTTCTTTTGCTACATTGTACATCAGGCATTCCTTTTCGGAACCGCTCATGAATTGTTTCTGCCAATACACGCTTTTAATCGTCGTACATTTTATGCACCACTCGTAGTAAACTACTTAGAATAAGAGGTAGAGTTCATACAATAGCCTTTTTGGTGTGCGTCATTGATTGTTAATGTCCTTCTAACACATTACGATGAAAGAAATGGAAAAAAGGCAGGTCTGTGATTAATCCCAATCAAAATATCACAATAATGAACTGTTTAAACGTATTACAAACGTTAACCCTAATCTTTGACAGAAAAATTTGATTGGTTGATGTTTAGGTTACGTGCAAGCGCGACCTATCAATCGGGCGAATTTATATCGTTCAAAATTCTATGTAGACGTTCCCTTCGTAGCTTACGTCTTTTTCTAATGTCCCACTGACAGTTCTCGTCAGGTCTGTACTTTGTTGTTTATGATTATTTATGGAAAGTGAATATTAATATTATTGTTAGCATTTTATTTCTTAAATAATACAAAAATATGCCTAGATACACGGAAAAAGAGCTGCATCTTATTTTGAAAGTTATTAAATATTTTCAATTAGAAAAAGAAGCTGGTAAACCATTGATACCTTTAACTTCAGTGCACCAAGTAAGTATTTTTTATATAACAATAAGTGAAATTAATATAAATCAAGTTAATCCTATTTCATTAGGATTGTTTAAATATTTTAATTTTTATCTATTGTGTTTCAGCACGTTTCAGATGCATTGGGAATATCCTTGCCGACTGTAGCAAATTTAGCAAAAAATGGCATTCACAGTAATTCAGAGTATACCACTAAAATGAGTAAGTCTGTCAAAATGTCGAAGGGTCCCACAATCCGAGAGAAACACGAGCATGCCATTAGGACGCGTATCTACAGAATGTTTAGTGAAGGTATGTAGAAAAATCTTTTCTATGCATCTGACATTTTTAATTAGTCCGATGAGTGAACCATTTTTACACACTTTTATTTAACTTCACTCCTCTGTTTGTCTACATCAAATCTTGCAATCCACTTTTTGAGCGAGTATGAGTGGTATGTAAGTAAAATATTCGAGAGCTCATATTAAATGTTTGTTTAAAACTAGTAGTCACATTTTATAGATTGCGCCACCTACTTTAATCATAGTGGGAAAGAGTGAATGAGAAATTAAAAAAAATTATTATTCACTTTTTAGTGCATTTCCTAATAAAAGTGTGTAATTAAAAAAGTGTTTTTGTATTTTTTATTCATTAATATTGTTTGTTTACTTATTTATTTTAGGGGAACACGTAACTCTACATACACTGAATAAGAAACTCATTGATCTGGATGGAATCGACATGTCTGTTGGTTCAATGGCTAATGTTTTAAGGGAACTAAAATTCAGGTGGCTAAATTGCAGTATTTCCAATAGAAACTATCTTATGGAACAACCACAAGTAGCTCAAAAAAGATTACATTTTCTGAGAGAATTCAAGAACAATAAGAGTTCTCCTTACCCTCTACAGCCTGTTTTTTTGGACGAGACCTGGATTTTTAGTAAAGGTAGTTTTCGCAAGAGTTGGCAAGATGGTAGCACTAAGGCGGTAAGGAAGACGAGTGGTGAAGGTGTACGGTACATTATTTTACATGCAGGTTCTGAGAATGGTTTTGTCAAAAATTGTAGTTTTATTTTCAAAAGTGGGAGTAAATCTGGAGACTATCATGATTCGATGAATTCGAATAACTTCGAAAAATGGTTTGAACAACAGCTCCTGCCGAATTTAGAAGAACCTTCTTTAATAATAATGGACAATGCATCTTACCATTCAAGTTTAGTTGAGAAAATCCCTAATTCTTCTTGGGCTAAGCAATCTTTAATTAGTTGGTTACAAGGAAGGTGTATACCTTTTCCAGCATCTAGCATGAAAGATGAAATTATGAAAATTGTGAAGAAACATATACCGGATAAAGAATACAAGTATGTAATTTATTGTAGGAGGTAAGGCTCAACAGTGTTAATGTAAGCGTGCTGTTTTATAGATTAGATAGACTGGCTCTTCAGCACGGTCATCGTATTTTAAGACTACCTCCCTACCATTGCCAGTTCAATCCAATAGAAATGGTTTGGTCCGAGCTCAAACGGTATTACGATGCTAAGATAACCTCTATTGACCGTGTAACTGCAGCAACAATAATAAATGTTTGGCAAGAGGCAATTGAGCAGGTATGAACAAATAAGTTTACGTTTCTGCCGTACTGCCAGTATTTTGATTTTTTTTGGGGAGTCCTGGAGACTGTATTTTGTGTGTTTTTCTTAAAGTCTTGATAACACAAATAACCGTATGCGTTCTCGATTTATTTTATGGTTGACCTTCCTCAGAAGTGCGGGAGTCCTAGCTGATAGAAGTAACCAGATGGACTTCTGAATTACTGTATTACTACCAATCAAATATACTATATTTTAATATGTGTTGAGAATGGTTCGTTTTGAGGATTTTAATCACTCATAATGTTCCGCTTCTTCAGTTATGGCTCAACTAATTTTGAGTATCAAAAAGTCAGAAATCTAGTTACAATGTCAACTATTCGGGGCGGGGGAAAAGACGCTTTACAAAAAATCTGCCAGAAAACCAGAACAAAAATCAAAATTCAGTTGGAACAAAAATTTCCTATTATTTTAATTATATTATTGTAGGTTACACCAGAAAAATGGAAAAAATATGTTAGGCATACCGAAAACATTATAGAGGAATATTGGGAAACAGCAAAAATTATTGACGCTAGTGATACGCTAGTCGGAATGTGAATCAGATTGGGACTTATGGGAAGATGACTGCGAAAATTGAGCTTTCATAATCTCTTCTTTTCAATTTTTTATTAGTTGGTTGGTTTCTTGACTATTTACTATGTTTGTTTCTTTTCTACTGAACATGTAACTGAAGATAGAATACTCTAGTTAGTGTTTGGAAAGAAGCTATTCAACGGCAGAGCAAGTGGTCATAGCTTCAAAAAGCTATAGAATAATATCTATTTTGTTAAATTTTCAATATATCCGAGGTGCCTTAGGAGCTTTTGACAACACTCCTGAGACTCTCCTCAGAAACTATGTCTCAGTGAATGTCAAAATACATAAATACATAAATTTTCAATACACCACCTGTACATATTTTAATGAAGATCAAGTACATGAGGTCAGTAAAAACATTAATAAGACAGTGGCCACATTCAAACAAATAAAACAATGAAATTCACTAACAATAAGAATTATAAGTGAAGAATACCTTTTTCCATAAAACTTTAGAATAAAATAGGGTTCCATATGGTGCAGACTTAATTGAACAGGCTGTATAATTCTTTTGCAGGACTATATTTACTAATGTAAAGTTATTTTAATATGTAAATTGAATATACAATTTGTTTTATTTTGCAGTGTTTTCATATCCAAATTATTATTAATTTCATATCATTTTCGAATATGGCTGAATACGATCCTGATCATTTTATTTATCAAATTTAAGGTTAGCTATATGTCAATATAGCAAATATAATAAACGACATGCCGAAAACCCGGATTTACGTCACAAACGATGACGCACACCAAGAAGGCTATTATATGAACTCTATACATCTTGTTTCTATTTCAGTAACTGTCTCAGAGATAATTCTTTTGAATTTGGATCATTAAGAGTCTTAATTTTTTTGTATTGCTCTTGATAATATCCCCAACGCCTCTGCAGTTCCTGACTCATTTAAACTTTTTAAAAGATTGGTGTATTTTTCAAAAAAAGCGTTGGTTTTCCGTATGGACATATATTTCCTTCGTCGGTAATCCTTTTGAACATATTTTTGTTTTGTGACCAGCTTGTAACTGAAATCTAGAGATAATTATTTCGAATAATATGTTTTGTCTTCTTTGATTGCTACAAACGATACAAATTTGCAAACTATGGTCGCGTTTATCCCAACAAAGGTAGCGATTTTCGGAGTAATCCATCATTTATTAATTCTACTGAACGTTCTAATCTAGGTATCACAGCATAATCTAATTTTATTTGGCATATAACTGCAATAATTATTCATTCATCTGAGATTTCAATTTAGTTCAACTACCTACTACTGGGAACTATCCAGTGGTGTTCATTCATTTTCAAGACTAGACTAGTCAAGGTCTAAAATATCATTTCATATGTTTATTCACATGATATTTGTCATAAATTACAGTTAATGCATCACTGATCGAAAGCGTAGCGTATTTCAATTCTGATAAATACCACAGCGCTTACATCAATCAGTTGACAAAACATGCGTTCCGCAGGAAATTGATTATTGCTCCGGTAGCGCTACGTTGAGATGAACGCGATCAATATCAACATATATTCGGATACATTCTGTAGAATATTCGAGTTGGTTCAAAATTATTTTGACAATTCAAGTCTTGATGTCAATTAATAATAATCTACATTGTGCCCAAATCTAGTAACGTTTTGTTTCATTCCTTTATATATGTAAAAAATAGATAAAGAAAAAATACTTGGGAAAAAATAGTACCTTAACTTTAGCAAAGGCAGCGTTTGGAGGTGAAAAATAGGTTTGCATTCTATTTTTTATGAAGACATGACCAATAACAAAATCTAATAAAACTGCTTCTAACTAGTGAATGTTGATGAAGATGTAAAGGTGATATAAACTACACTATCTTTTGATATATGTCTGTCCCTAGATTGACAATTCAATTTTTTTTTTTTTTCATTAAAAGCTAGAACTTTTTTTAAAAAGCTCTTGATCGATTTTTAAACAAACTGAAATAACATTATTAAAATTTAACTAAAGTCAGTGTGATGACCATAAAATAAAGCAATGTTGTCAGATATATTTTCTAAAATTGTTGGGCTCACTATACAAATGTTTCCCATTACTTCAGTAAACTGTTAGTTCGTGATGTTCTCAGAAAGCTAGTTTGGAAATATTTAAAAAAATATACATAATATAAATGTATTAGTAAGCATTAAAAAAAGTCGCTCGAAATTGCTGTAAAAAGAGAAATGAATTAAAACAACTTTTTGTATGCCTACTATATTTAAGAAAATTTTGTATATCTGGCAACGCATCGCAGGTGTTCGAAAACTTCCGAGACAATACAATCATCAAGTACATTATTGTTTATATTATAACGGAGTAACGGGTCACTTACATGCGGACCGCTGTAACTAAAAAAAAAAGCTCCCAGGGTGGCCTGCGATATTAGAGAGATATTAGTATTGTGTGTCGATTCAGGGGCGTGTGTGAATTTTGTTTTAAAGATATATTTAAAATAATAGTAGTAAATATCTAGTATCTATTTCTTGGTCGAATGAGTTTAGTGAATTGATATCAATATAATATTTATTTGTTCATGGACTTGAGTGAATTGATATCAATATAATATTTATTATTTGTTCGTGGAGTTGAGTGAATTGATATTAATATAATATTTATTTGTTCGTAGACGTTAGGGTGAGTTTTATGAATATAATTTATTTGTAATTAATTAGAATGGCATTTTGGAGACCATTTGAAACGACAGTCCAAGATGATGCGCGGGAATCTAATAATTTGGCGCCACAAACAAATGCAAATGATACCGATGATAGGGCCGAATTTAAGAACAAAGATTTACATGTTCAGTGTCAACGCGTTGTTTTAAATATGTACGCGTGTTTGAAAAAAGAAAATTCTGAAATTTCTGATAATGCGGTTATCGCGAGAATTCACGAATTAACGTTAATCGGGTTTACAACGATTTATAAAGTAATAGTACCAAGTTTAGAGCTGATTCGAGATAAATTGCGGGATATTCCTGAATATACTTATCAATGTTTTATTGAATTGTGGATTCAAATATAAGAAGTTAGATAATCGAATGGTGATAATGGAATCTCGGCGTATCGTTGAACTAAGACAGGAGTATTTGCGCAAAATAAAAGGGTATAGTGATTCAAATAGAACTAGGTATAATTTATTTAGACGAAACTTGGTTTGATACGCAAGATTTGTCAAGTATGGTTGGGTTGACGATACAAAAAACTGTTCTTTGGATACCCCCTGTTCTAGAGGAAAACGCGTTATTATTGTATTACAAATTTTATTAATTTTGTATGCAGGTTGATTTTTTTCATTCAAATTGATATAGTAGATTAACATTATTTCACAATATTTGAATTTATAAAAAATTTATATGCACGCCATT
Organism: Lochmaea capreae; assembly: GCA_949126875.1. NCBI lineage: Eukaryota > Metazoa > Arthropoda > Insecta > Coleoptera > Chrysomelidae > Lochmaea > Lochmaea capreae. Next base: position 10,132,087 of record OX421404.1, on the reverse strand, counting down.
GGGCGGCTTTTTCCTTCAAGGGGATTAAAAATATGGTTCATCACACTGACTTTAGTTAAACTATATCTAATATGTGAATTCCAGAATATTTGCCTCAAAAATAATCTTTAGTGTTAGGAGAGCTCACATGAATACTTTTGCCTTAATACATTCGAATCAGCCAATCTCTACAGAGAAAACGATTCAAATGGACGGAATTACTCGAAAATGAATACGAAGATTTTAGGCCCAGTCTTCGTCGAATTTCAAAAGATTTTATACCCTTTATACATCACAAAATTCAACGACGGTGAAAAAAAAGGGTAGGCTGCCTTGCCAAAAGTGAGACTTTCTCCACTTGACCTGAGATAGTATCAACGAAAACTAAATTTCCTAATTTGCCTTCATAAATCAATTTAGGATTCCTCTAATGTTACTGTGTGAAATAATTGATTTGTTAAATTTATATACTTACAATTTAAAATCCGTAGGAGGTCTAAACGAAGAAGAACAAGATGAGCTGGGTTTTATGGTGACCAACGGTTCTGGCAGACTATCAGGATTCACAGGTACCTGTACACCTCTCTCCCATTCCTGTTTCCACTGATCTACTATCACCCAATATTCACTGCTGGCCAGTTGTTCGGAATCGGGCAGTTTCATGGCGCTAAATAAATTTAAATATTAGTTGAATTTTCATTGAGATATTGGAAAATATCATAATATGTAAAGCTTAACAGGACAACAACAAAATCCATAACTGGATACTAAATACAGATATGGAATATGGGTATTAAATTTAATATTTTATAGTCCCCAGCTTCTCTCTAAAATATATTTGGTGGTTCCTCCTTGTATTACTAGGCAGGTGCAAACCTTTTGTTTCATTACACTGATACGTCTAAGCATTTCAATTTTTAATGTGTCAACCATGGAGACTATATAAGGAGAACTAACTCATACGGAAAAATTCTCAAAATCGTCTATCTAAGGAGTTTGTTTTTTCACCGCTGCGTCGCGCATTGCAAATACGATACCATCCAAAAGAAGTAACCTTAGTTTTTATACATGACAATAGTCAAATCTGTCAAATTGTAAACATTACTTATGACCTAATAATAAAAACTCAAAGCAGAAAGAATAAAAGTGTTAAAAATTAAAAAAAAGGGCAGGGTGTGCAGTTAAAAATTATCGCAATACAATAGTGGTTGGTAGTGCATCTGATGTAAAACAAAGATGTGAATTTAATTTAAGAAAACCATACTGTTTTCAGTTACCAAAGGTGATTAAAAATAAAGTAGAAAAGAATATGTATTATGATAGGATTCAAATTATACATTACTTGTGAGAAACTACAAAAAGCACAATTGCACACAAAACACTTTACTTTTGCTGATGACACTATTCTGGTATTTGTATATATACAAATACTTACTTGCACTAAGGGTAGCTTTTTCACATTTTTTTTTTCAAAGTCTTCTAAAATTTCATGCCGATCACAATTTAAGATATCTTCAAAGACGAGGACGAAGACGGATTTCTTAATAATAAAATTTTTCATTTCTGTTCCCTAACCTTACTTACCTAACATACTGTCAAATGAGCTAGCACCAATAAAATACCATGAACTGAAAGTGTATGCAAGGCTCATGATTGTTATTGTTCTGCAGTGTCTTCTGAATGTTGACTCATTAATTGCTACCCTAAAGAACATCACTATTTTTGAAGCTAAAACCATTTGTGCTTATATATGGAACGTTCATTTATCTTAAATGAGTAACTAGGGTATCTTTATTATGAAAATTATTTTTATGTTGGTATACATACATAAATGTTAATTTTGTAAAATGTAAATATTTCTCACTACATAGTATTCATTGCTATAAACACTGTTTTAGAGGAAATAAACATTATTATTATTATTGTTCTGCAGTCAGATGTTTTTGGTATGGTATTATATTATATAGCCCCCATGGTGTCAACTTTCAAGTTTAAAAAACATCTGCTGGAGCTTGAATTTTGATATTTGCACAATTTTTTATTATTGATTGATGTTGTAGTCTTATTCTTACTTTTTCAACTTTGTTGTATTTTATGTTATTGATTTTACTATTGCATGCATAAATTCAATACAATTTTATTCATTTTTCTAATTTTATATGTTTTACTTGTTTGTAGGAAAATATCGAATAGAATTTAGCAGATCACTGTCCAATTATATTATAAACATGATTTTTGGGTCTTGTATACATAACTATCATTTGATTCGATCTAATATATTTTTTAAATAATCTATTATTTATCTATTAGATGATTTAAGAATGGTAAACGAATACCTGATCAGATCTTTGCGAAACAATTCTGCGGGTGCTTCGGTAGTAGTGCGGTTGTAAATACTTTTCAATTCATTCGTACGAGGTGGTTGCCATGCAGCATTAGCTGCCCCTCCTGCACCAGCAGCATTTCCACTTGCTGCAGCTGAGATGATTGATGCAGCTGCCAAGGCGGTCGCTTCTTCTTCTTCCGCCGTCGTGCGCTGAAAAATAAAATATAATAAAATTGTGTTAAGCTATTAAGAGGAAAATTGCACAATCTTAATATAAAATCTCTATGTATTGTACTTTTTTTGTGGTGTGGTAATAGTCCAAAATATGGCTGAACATATTTGCAGGTATCTGTTTTATTGATTAATGCAAATGAAAGATTACTTTTTGGTCGCCTTTGAACAAATCACCTTCATTTTTAACATGAAGATCTGCAATTGTCAAATTTTCATTAAAAAGAATAACACCTCCAAAAAGATGCATTTTAGGTATAAGGTATTCTAAACAAAGAGACTTTTAAATGTAATATAGAATCCAAATAACATTATCAAATAGCTTTACAGTCACTTAAGAATTTACATTTTCCACAATTTCATTTGCTTTATTGTTGAGGATAATAATAGTATATTACATACCTAGTGGGGAAGTAGATCATTACAGCCCAGGCTTTGTTAGAGACCCGAGGCGCGTAGCGCCGAGTGTCGCAAAAAGCACTTTTCCGGCTATAGTGTGGAAGTGAAAGTAAGTAATGAGTCACTTTCCTACCATTTTAAAGGTAAGAAATGTCTATATTACTGACCGATTGTGAATAAACAACTATACTTACTTTACGCCTTTTAACAGGAACTGAGCCATCTTCAGAACGATTAGGCCTTTTAACTCTCTGTGACATTGCCCTTAATTGGTGCACAGGCTTATTCCCTCTGCACAGCCTAAAACATGTTTAAACACAATTTTTGTTAATCTGTCAAGATTTTTAATCAGCAAATCATTTCAATAAGTTATAGTCAAGTAAGTAGTAAAGTCCTGATATTTTGTTTACTAATAATAACTGTATTGGTATTTTTAGATAAGAATTGGTATTACTTTACAGATACAAGAATTATAACATATTTTTGTAATTGTCTAGTAAAGCTGATTATTTGTTTTTTAGGACATGACAATAAATATTCATACATAAGTAATTATTATTACTTAGTTTTATTGAAATGTAAGGGTGATAAGTCATAAAAAGTTATCATTTACATACAATCTCACCTGTATGCACACACAAATAAACATTCAAAATTGAATATTATGATGAGTTCCAGAAAAATTGTACAAACAAATTCATCAATGCTATTGCATCTCTGTAACATTAAGGTGGGTAAACACTCAATTTGATTCATTCCACTAATGAATGCTTGAATAATTAAAGAAGTGATACTACCAATTCAATGCCATATGTATTGCCTATATTTATTAATTGTTTAATATTTCTAATAAAATTACTATCTTCTGTTTTTAATTCGTCATTTCAAGGAATATTCAGCATTTTATTTGTTAATCAAATTAAACATTACAAACTTAATACATAATTTATATGCATTATTAATATACTACAAGTTGAATTTTTCATCTCTTAGATTGAAATAAAAATTATGTTCTAAGACATATTTATTGTTCTAGCACTCCTCCAAGGAACATAAGAATACATACAATATTTACAAGTTATTATGGATAGTTCTAAGCAGTGTAGTAATAAAGCAATATATTTCAAAATAGATGAAAATGTAAATACTAAAGCAGTATTTGCAAAATGGAAAAATTGGTACTTTCAGTCTATGAGAAAGTTCCAATTTTTGCTTGTGTTGAATTGAATCTAAAACTTGTTTTTACAATTATTGATATATTTATCTGCAAAAAGATAATAGATTTATTCTGTTCAGCAAATGATTTTTCTGGTTTTATGAAATCAGCCTTCTTTTATGAGATTTAGATATCTATAATGTTTTTCAGATTATCAAATTTCAAAATATGGAGACTTAAACTGTGATCACATGTGGTCTAAAATCAGAAAACACAATAAGGTTAGTGATATTAAGCATTTCTTCATAAAAGTGCCTGAAGAGCAAAAGTAAAAGCAATAGTTCAAACATGACATTGAGGTTAACTTATTGACAGTATTTTAGGGATTCCTTCTATAATAGCATACCTAATATTTAAATTTTTTTATCAAGAGAAAATATTGAAAATTATTATTTAAAAGCTATATTGATAACCATTTCCATTCGTATTGCATACCGAGTTATTAAATTATGTACTATAAATTCATAAATTTAACAGAAATGATGTGAAAAGTTAAAATAAAACTTACCTACATATAAATAGTTATAAAATTTGTTTTGAGATGTGTAATTAGATCATATTCCCTACCAACTCATGAAACTGGAAAACATCTTTAAAATTATTATGTATAATTGGTAAATATCCTCACTTTACATTTAGGGTTTGATCTATTAACTAATAAAAATGTATGTATTCAATTTAGTTAAGTAAATAAATATAATCTTTGTTAAATTCTGTTTTTAAATGATCAACTATTGTTTTGAATTATTGAGTAGTACACAATAATGAATGTTTGTGTAGAATTGGAGTTCAATTATGTTGTTAGGTATAAGATGTTAATATTTTTATGCACCAGTAGGTATTTAAATAAATAAGGATATTTAAAGTTCACCTATATTATAACAGATATACTTATTCAACAAGATATCAGGTAGGTACAATGGATTTTTAAATATGGTTCTTCGGTAATATTCAACATATTTTCAAATAGACTAGATGAAACCTGTATGAAATGTCTAATATCAATACTTTTAAATGAACTGCTTCCATTGTTTACATGTTTCATGCTGTAAACACACTAACATTTTAGGTTTCTGAACCAAAAGATACTTGATTGAATATAAATAAAAAATCAACTTACTACATATCCAATACCTGAATATGAAGAATAGTCATAATTAGGTCTGCAACAAAAAAATACAGTCAAATTTGTTTTCTTCCTCAAGCATATTCCTTACATTCCATATATTATTGATTTTTACTTTTAAATAAGTATTGGAAACTTTGATGAACAATTGCAGCAATTAAAAGTAAAAAAATAAAATTTTCATCATTGCCTGTGGCTATACTTATAGGGGATGATTTCATCATTCCAAAAGTTTATATTCATATCGAACTGCGTGCAAAGAAAGTAGATTCCATGTTAATTCAACGCAAAAATACAATATTCCAAGGAAAATCGTTGAAATTTCTAGTGACAAACAGCAGAGGTGTCTCCCATGTCTAGATTGTAAACATTTCACTTAAAAGCGTTCACTCGCACGCACAACATTTTGCACTTTTGTAAATAATAATTTTTAGAAAGAAAAATCATTTGTTTACCATTTTAAAGGAATTTCTCATGCTATCCAATTGATTTTCTTTTCAAAGAATTTTCATTAAATCGACTCCATTAGACTCCATTTGGTAAGCCTAACAACATTGACAATATAGGGGGCGCCACATTCATTAGTCGACACAGCAGCGAACTATCAATCCAGAATGCCATGGTTGCCAAGTTTTGAAATCTATCCCTGATTTGAATATATACAATATTTTTTATTTTCCAGAAATACTATAATAAAATTAAACTGATTTCTCGACAATTCAAAATTACTGAGATATTGTTAGTAAACTACTAGATTAAATATTTCAAAGTACTAAGTTTAAAAAATACCAGTTGCTTTGAACAGAGCGGAAAATAAAATAAAATGAAATTTATTGCAATCATAATGTTGGTGCAATCTAACAAATGAATATATTTTGGTCATTCTGCAGTGTTCCATAGATGTATATTTTATAAATGCTTAGCTTAAACTTAGTTCTAATCATTGCGCAAACCCCGTTTCAGTATTAATACCTTTTATAAAATACCAGCTGACAACACTGGTTCCGTCCTTCTTTCTTTATGATTTCGTAATTTTTACCCTGTTTTGGAAATTAAATCAATAAATTCATTTCATATTGGAACTTTTTTGTATAAAATGATAAGAAGACATCTTGCCACCGAATTTGCTGTTTTCACTTCAGTTATTACAAATGCAGGTTTATTCATTGATCATAGTTCTATCTCTTTTCAAGTTTTACTTTACCAGCATGTAATTTTAAACTGTCCTATGTGTTAGGTATTACAAATCAAAAGTAGGTAACCATAGTAAGAAACTTTTATTCCATTTATTAAATGTGTTGTCACAATAAATCAATTTTTTCAGTTTGTATACGATAACCTACCTGTTCCATTTTAAAAAGATTTGGCGCCATTATAGGTACTATAATAGGATAAAAGTTATTACTTTTTACTTTTACCCGTGGAGACTACATGGTCTCCATGCTTTCACCATTATATAAGGATAGGTTTACTAAATTGAAAGACACGTAATAGTGATTTTCTTATTTCAAGCAAAGTTATTCCCTGTTTTACGGAATAAAAATTCACAAGAAAACTTCCTGCTATCCATTTTTAATGTAGGCACCAGAGATAATCTACACAAGGTAGGCACATAACCTTGACATTCGCGACAAAATTTTTTATTGTAATATAGGTATTTTTGAAAGGTAAAATCATCATATTATAAAAAAAGTTCCTTACGAATATTACATATACTCCTACAAAAATAATGAAAAATAAAATGTTCATTTTATTTTTTTCTTGGTTGTTTTACATAGGGGCCTCACAATTTAGACAGCTCAAAACAGTTGGCATCCCTGTCTTGCAGAAAAATTTAAGTCATTTTGTATGCAACAAATCTAAAGAATGCAGTAAAATTAAGAGTTGAAATTCAAACATAATATAACTTGGACCTTTGTCTTGGGGATGAGGTATTTTGGTCAAGTTTAGGATTGTTATAAAAAAGATATAAGCCATTAAGTGATGGTGTGATTTTGACAGTTTTGACAATTTGTGGTCACCAATTTGAACGCCAAGACCTTATCCCCAAAAGAAAGCCTAGAAAATTCGATTCTGGAAATATGAAATCTCAATTCATTGTATTTTTTGAGATTTGTTGCACGAAAGTTTCTGTAAACGAACGCTTCTGTACATTAGTTCAGCTGTTCCACCGTTTTGATGGATGGCGCTGTAAGGAAAGGAATAGAGGAGTTCAGTCTAAGCATGGCCCAACGATCACAGATAACATACTTACCAACGATTATAGTATATAATCGTTGAGCATGGCCACCTACAACACTAGGCCGGAATACTGAAATTTGGCAACAGTGAACAGTGGGCCGATCAAGTCGGATTTTTATCATGGCGAGACCGTGAAATCAATGGATCTAATATGCATTTTCGTTTATATAGCGCCTGTATTTATAATTCGTGATATGTAACAGGTGATCTGAAGTATGTAATAGTGTGTACAATCTTTTTAAATTAAGTTTATGAACTTGGTACTCGCTATTTCGTAGTTAACAGACTGACAACTTCAACATAAGACTTCTGTTTGTGTTAAGTTTTAGAGGTAAGATATTTAATATTATATATAAATAAAAAGATTTTTGCATCAGTATAATTTGTAAACATACTCTCTGGTCTGTGGACTCATATAAAATATAAGGCATAACATGGTAATTGTATCAAATAAAGTATGGTTAAAAAATTTCTAAAACTCATTGAAAATGCTTAAAGGTGACTTGAACCAAGATTAATTTTTATATTATTATCCAATTTGTGATTCTAGTTAAGCCATTCCACATAAATCAAGTATATAAATTAAGCCAATAAGGTTAATTACTTATGTACTTATAGGGTAGCACTTCTATTAAATATTTTATTTTGTTGTAGATGCCTACGAAATGTTTGGTACCAAGTTGTACTAGTAATTATGCTTCCAACAGTGAAGGATATATTACAGTATTTAAGTTTCCACAAAGTGATGAGCTGAAGAACAAATGGTTGAGAAGTATCCCATGTGTAAACTGGGAACCAAGTCAAATTTCAGTTGTGTGTATTAAACATTTCATGCCAAAGATTAAATTTCATTCACTGATGTGTAAAAGGATAAGGATGGTGATCTGAAGACCTTTACAAGGAAAAGACCTGGAGAAGAATCCAGCTGCAAGAAGTAATCCTGGAATACGAAGAAAAAGGATGCTAGATAGACAACAGGAACAACAAGAAGATTGGTTTAACAGTGATGTGATAGTGAATTTTTTAAATTTTTGTGGAGTTTAAATCTAAATTGAGTGTTCATTTAGAGAAGTGGCAGTGTCATCAACAAACAAACTGTATATATTTATACAAATCTGATGGGATTTGACAATGATGAACCAGATGTCAGGTGTACTTAGTATAAAAATATTTGAATCAATGGAAATCGAAGTAGGAATTGAGCATAATTTATTACATAAAAATGATTTAAACTGGATATTACCACCGTGTCTAAATGTGTCCCTTCGGTCATAGATTCAAAATTTTTGTAAAGCTCAAAAATTCATTTTACTCATGTTAGTAAAGGAGTATGTTAATAAAAATAAGGATACAGTTCACTTTCGGGATTTCTATTCATGCAATCAACCTCAAACTAGTTTTGTTTTAGAAATGATGTTACCTATTTTAGCAAATATTTTTATAAATAATTATTCAAAAACAATTCAAGATAAATTACAAGCTAGTAAGAAACATATAAATAATAATCATGAAACAAAATGTCAAAAAAAAGAAAAATTCTTAAATTACAATAGTTCTATCCAGTTTATTGATATTAAATACCTACTTTTTATATTACTTCTTAAGAATTCTGTAGTATCCATATTATTGTATGTAGTTCAGTTTGTATTAATAAAGGTATAAGAAATAGAAGGTGAAGAAATAATTATTTTAAGGTGGTGTCTGGTCAGCTGTAAGGGAATGTGGAGGCTGATTTTCTTCATATTTTATATTCTTATCAATAAATTACCTTTTGCAGTTTTATTTTATTTAGTCTACCTATAAATATTTCGATTTTTATTAATTAAAAATGTTTTATAGCTTGATTTATTTCATATTTCTCACTATTGTAGTAGGCCTACAAGTCGTTCTCATCGGCCCACTATTTGACAGGTGCGCCACGTTGCCACATCTAGGATTCCGGCCTTGTGTTAGAGGTGGCCATGGTCTAAGGTCAGTGTGGCCAACAAAAAGTGGTTTTTCTGACAAGAATGACAGTTAATGTCTACCATTCAAAACATAAGATTTTTGCAGGTATAGTAAAAGGTGTTCTGTGGTTAGGGTAATGACACGGAATAATAAATGTGTTCCGTGGTAATGACCTACAGACATAAGTATATGCCTACAAATTGTCCACACAGAACATGTGATTGCAGACAAATGCCAAGTGTCGACTACCTTAAAATATGGCGTCTGAAGACACCGTTTTATGCACTGAACCATGGAGACTAGATCATGGCCACCTACAACACTAGGCCGGAATACTGAAACTTGGCAACAGTGAACAGTGGGCCGATAAGGGCCCGTGCACTCGAGGCGTCTCCAACAGTAAGAATTTGGCTGTCCCGCACTTGCGCACTTTGAGATCTTTAAATTCACATGTTCGTATCGTGCGACGTTGCCGGTTCCATTGTAGACAGGAAACCTTGGGGAGGGCATCCTTTCAAGATTTTTGTTATTTTTTTGATAGGTATAGGTAGATAGGTAACTAAAAGTCTATGACGATCTCGTACATAAATACTCACCTTCAAAGCTTATTTCGATATCACTTTGGAAATGCTACAGGAAATAACACTTGATGTCTTACGTCATTTTTCCTGATTTCGATTCTATTAGGTATAGGTAGGTATAGTAGGTACAATGTATTATTTTTAGGCTTTCAATTTTGGAAAAATTGCACATTTTAACCTCGTAAAATATCAGTCATCTCAAAGTGATGACATAGGTAATGAAATGATACGAGGAATTTGAAAAGTATAATTTTTTCTGAGCTTCAAAGTTGTTTGGAAATATCCTTCACTTTTCTCAACACTATTAAAGCATTTTTAAAATGTACATATTCTTAATGCATTAGAAATCATGTACCTATTTTTAGTTTCACATAAGTTAGAGTTTTACCATGTAAAATCCTAGTCATCGTTACAAAAAAACACACTGTACAATACTTACCTAGTTATTTAAAACTGGGGTCAGTTTGCAATAACAAATTTTTATTTAAAATTTTCAATTATGTTTGTTGAAATATTGAAAGAACACAAATTGTTAATGCAATATTTTATTAATAATATTATATTACATTCAGATTCATCTTCAGCATATAACTAGGTATACCTATAATAGTTAAAAAAAAATGCTTCTCGTCGTCAAGAAACACCACGACAAGACAACTTAAACAAGTGACAATTTACAACGTCGCACGATAGAAACATGTGAATTTAAAAATCTCAAAGTGCGCAAGTGCGTGAAAGCCAAATTCTTACTGTCGTGAGACGTTCGTGTGCACTCGGGCTGGCGAAATTGATGGTTTTATATGACGCCATTTTTGCGGTGGATCGATTGTAGTGCTATCTAGCGGCACGTGTTGAAAGTAGGTATAAGGTAGAAAACTGGTAAATCAGAAACTGTAATTAGTGTACAGCTATCTACTTTTAACTCACTTAATAATGTCAATGTTGCCATGTTTCAATTATAAACTAACTACACACCTTAAATATGTTTGTGGTATTAGGAAAACTAAAAAATTGTGTGAGCCTAATTTTTTGTATGTGCTATAATCTCTTTTATACCTATTTAAAGAAAATGAAACAAACGCGTCACGGATATCAATAATTAAGCTGAATATTATGTTTTCCTACGACCACATAGGAAAGTGACATATATCGCACTGACTAGTTCTATGGAAAGTGACCTTTATTCATACGCGTACGGAAAAAAATCTTATCCGTACGTGTGCGGATAAAAAAGCTGTCAAATTGAATGTTGAAATGCTAGTCTTTTTACTCCGCAAATTAATATGTATATGTGAAATGCTTATTTCCTAAGTTGATTTGTCCATATAATAATATAATATAATCTATTTATTTCATTTAAAATTAAAAAAAAAAATACCGAGCCCGGACTCGAACCACCCTACTGCTTGTCAAAAATCGAGCCCACGGATGCCTAGACCGCTCGGCCATCCCACTGTCGTAGCTTATGGTTCTTTTCCAAGATACTAATAAGCGCTAAGGAAATATACACAACAGTTTATTTATTCTCCAAAATAAAATGTGTTTATATCGACATTTATTGGACTTTCATGTTATTAAAACAATAAATATCCGTTTCTGTTTGTTGTAAATTGTTGAAATAAATGTTCGTAATATTTTATATTTTGTGTACCAATATTAATTCTAACTTTTTTATAAAGGTACTTTTTTCCATTGCATAAAAATCACAATTTTCTGGGCCAATTTCAAAGATAAGTAATCAAAACCATATAAAGTATTTACAAATACACATATATAAAACCTCTCACATCTACATAAAAAAGCAAGATTATACATGCCTAATTTGGTAAAAGTATATCGCGTGGTCGTAGGAAAAATAGTGTACATAACTTGTGCGAAAGTGATTTTTCACACTCGTGGGATTGTCTCACTCGGCTGCGCTCGTGAGACAATACTTCCCACTCGTGTGAAAAATGCCACTTTCCGCACACGTTACGTAATATACTATTTTGTTTACATTTTAAGATTATTAAGGTTATATATAATATATACTAGGAAAAAAGGTTTCTTACAATTGTGTACTTTATTTGTTTTAAGTTAATAACATATATATTTATGCTATATATATTCCACATTATTCCGCAAATTTAGGTGACTAAGCCAAACTAAAGCTATTGATATACTTTTCAGAAAAACGTGAAAAGACATCATCTTCAAATTATTATCACAATCATCAACACAACATATCCAGCCACCACTTTTTGTGCGTGGCCCTTTTGGAAAACTGAAACAAAGTTATTCTATTTTACCATGGTATTGCTGGTATAGTGACACTTATGTTTCTCCATAATAGAAGTGTGGCGATTGGCGAACAATAAATAGATAATGTTTTCAACTTGAAACAACAAAATACACAACTTTTCCACTTTTATTCATATCACAAATATATTTAAGGTGTGTCTCGGGTTTCCACAGGAACACTAAAATATCTAGTTCGTTTATAATTTATTGAAACATGACAACATTGACATTTTTAAGTGATTAAAATGTAGATGGCGCCACATTCATTATCCTTAGTAGCTACCTATTTTTCTATCTCAGGCCTACTTTCGACAAGTGCCGCTAGATAGCACTACAATACGATCCACCACAGTATGGCGTCAGCTGAAACCATCAATTAATTCAAAATTGTCACGATTTTCAGTGACATCTATATTTGGAGCCGAAAGATAAAAGTTAAAAATTTCAAATAGAGCTGGTAGATGGAGCCTAACATGAAATTGTTGTGGGAGCTGTTACCCATCTCACTCCTTTTTCTCTCTCGCTCTTTCTGACTTCAGAGAATTGGCAAGACTGTTCCAGAGAGTGAGCGAAGAAGCACGGTCACAGAGTACATAAAGACAGACTAGGCGTTTTGCTGCGAGGTACCGTTGACTCAACGTTATACAATAGGTTATGTGATTATAAACGTCAACCGCTCCCAAAAACACCTCGCTCACCACGGTCTATAAATTTACGTACCGTTGAAGTATACTCGCAGACAAAAGTTTGAACAGACCTGTCGCGGAAACGTTACGGTCCCGAAAAATTGTATAACGTTGAGTCAACGGTACCTCGCAGCAAAACGCCTAGTATCTTCTCGTCGCTAATGCAATGGATCTGTGTAAGACAGCGACAGCCATGTTAAAAATCTAGAAACCAGGACAGTATTTAGATAATTTAGTTAGAGCGAGGAAGATCCGTACTTAAGAAATTGAAAAGGAAGGATCGATTTTCATTCTCCCCCCTCGAGAGGAGCGGGCTATAGGCTTTCCGGAGCCTCTTCAGCCAACATTGGAAGAAATAAGGATTATTTTTGGTTCAGGGGATGGGAGCGGAAGGAACGGTGGTAGGTGCCTGAGAGGTGTGTACTGACCCAGCATTCGCCTATTGCTACGAGAAAACCTCTGAAAAAACTCTTGAACCCCGGTCCTTCCGAATGCAAGTCGAGAGCGTAACCACTCCACCACTTACTCGGTAAGAAATTGAAATAGCGTTAATGTAGTAGCTCCACAAATTTTTAATTGTCTATCCAGTTTTGAAAGGTACTAGAAAAAGTCAAATATGCATCTAAAAATATCAGGTGCGTATATGGGGTAAACTTAGATTACATAATTCATGCTCATGCCGATAAAAGTATAGGTACCTAGTATGGGTTAAAAAAAGATTGGAATATAAAGAATTTAATAAATTTTATTGTTTATATAATAATGTGACATATTTATAATACATGACTGATGTAAATTATATTTTTTTTAAAACCACTATTTAGAAATCGTTTTTCTGCATATTTTTTATTCGCAAATTTGATAATTTCTCGGAATAGTTGAAAATAAACATATCGAAAACTGACATGATAGTGTAGTTACATTACGAGTGAGGAACGTAATATATTTCCGTGGCATATTTGGTTGCCATGGCGACTTTGTTTATATAGCAATTGTTTAACAAGGGATGATTGCTGAAGAGCAAAAGTATAATAACTGATCAAGCTAATAAACTCAGATGCGTAGAAAAGGGGAATCAATTAAAATTAAAATGAGAATAAATTAATATGATATCAAACAAAATAATATGTTGGAGTAAATTCCAATACGATATTAGCCTTTTTTTATACTAGGTATATGTTATTATTGATTTTTCCAAATCATTGAGAAACATTTATTCCTCAATATGTATTGCGCATAATCTGTAACTAGACGGTTTATCCATTTTGTCACGAAGATCTTCCCTACCACATGCCATTAACCACATTTCTGCCCTAAAATATGTATACTTAATTAGTTATTTTTATAGAAAGATAGTCATCACTCATCATAAACAAGTTATGATTCTCTACTCACCTTTTATGATCCTTTGGAAAAGAAAAAAAACTTAATTTGCAATTATATGATTTATTTGGACAGTCTCTTGCCGCACAAACAATACCAGTTTTATATTGGTTAATTTTTTATCGCGATGTCGAAAACTAATTATACATACGAACACAGAAAACAACTAAATAAATAAGAATTGCAATCGAAGGAGGTATAAAAATAATAAAGATCGAAATATATAAACGTAATTCACAAATAACACGCCGCCACTGCCAGAATACACACTAATTAGATATCGAAACGTTTCAATCACAAGTAACGCTACTGACTAGATTTAGAACATGGATGCTTGGGATGCGTGAAACGGAATGCGCGTACTTACCCCCTCCATAACGAGTCGATTCTCTGTCTTTTATGTACTCTGTGGCACGGTGGAGTTAACACCGGTTACAGAACTGTACAATTTTATAAGTGGAATAAAGAGTTATATTGTTCTTTAATATTATTGTGAACGACCCTCTGAACCCCACATTGGTGACCCCGACGTGATCTGGTGTTTCTTACATAGTGTAAGTGCTTCGTATTTCGTATATTCCAATATTCGCCACTCCGGCTGAAGTATAGCAGATACCAGTGCTGTGAACTCACCGCACACCCAGCCGAAGGCATCGATTCTTGGTAT
This sequence comes from Lochmaea capreae, assembly GCA_949126875.1. NCBI lineage: Eukaryota > Metazoa > Arthropoda > Insecta > Coleoptera > Chrysomelidae > Lochmaea > Lochmaea capreae. The sequence goes on along the minus strand of OX421404.1, from coordinate 10,117,025 downwards.
CACGGCAGTAAGGACTCTGAAGGGAAAATTTCACATCCTCAAACACGTGAGTTTTTCATAACCCCAATTTTGTCCATCGCCCATGTGCTCCATAGTCCCGCCCATGGAGACTATATAAGGAGATCGAACTCCATGTAATTCATTTTTTGGTAATGGTAGAGGGCGCCAGTCTTAAACGAGTACCAGAAACATCTGACTGCAGAACAATAACAGCCAATCATGAGTCTTGCACACACTTTCAGTTCATGGTTTTTTATTGGTTGCTAGCTCATTTGACAGTATGTTAGGTAAGTGAGGTTAGGGATGAAACATTTTTTGACTAAGAAATCCGTTTTCGTCCTCGTCTTGGAAAATATCTTAAATTGTGGTCGTTTGGTAGTAAAATATGATACATCTTGCCAATAACATTTATCTTCGCATGGAATTTTAGAGGACTTGAAGGTTTGTCACAGTCATAATTAGTATAAAAAGTATTTGAACGAAAAATGTGAAAAAGACATCCTTTAGTGCAAGTAAGTATATTCTAGAACTAATTTGTTCATTATATATGAATAATGTGTTTAAGTTTTTCAGAATTTGGTTTTCTACACAGTAAAATATGGAATATGAAAATCAATTTAAATGCCTTCGAATAATTTAGATTTTAAGAATTATATCTTGCAAGTAAAAAAAATACAGTTTGATGAAACAATAGAAGGTATGTATAGATAAATAGACAGTATAGTCAATGCTCTAATAACAGGATCGATTAATTACAAATTTGTTAATAAGTAATATCTAACATTTTAGGTTATTTTCTATAAAATGAATGAAAGCCAATTGCTCCTGAACTGGCAAAGCCTTTACAAGAAGAAATTATGAAAATGATGAATATACAGAATTGCAGGAGACTTGTAATTTACTACACATTTTGTAACTTTCACCTAAATATAAAGTGTACAATCAGTACCTATATTGTCTCTAACTTTATACCTACCTACCCTATGGTCTGCCATATGTTTCTAGCTTACTATGGGTTATCAGTTTACTGTTGAAGTTGAAATGAGATAATTAGGATATTTAATATTCTCTACTCAAGGCTTTATAGCATTATGATTGAATTCTGTCTGTACTGGCAAATAATTTTTAAAACAAAAGAATATTACAAAATATCGATAAATACATAGATATCTTCATATGAGATTGGTTTTGAGGAAAATGGTCCATTATACATGCCACTATCGAACCCAAAATTGTATATACAAACATCTAGGCTACCAAGCAAATATGTGCTACTTTTTTTCTAGGAATTACTAGAGCCTTTGATGGTGTTAAACACTGTGGTATTTTCTATAAATTATATTAAATGATGTGTCCAGAATACTTGCTATTAAGCCTGAAAGCTACCTTAGTTATAAAAAACTGCAAGTGAAAGTGAATTACAGTTTTTCTCCAAAAATGTATACCTCAACATGAAGTCCTCCAGATTTGATTTCACACGAACACATTCAAATTTGCAAATATACATATTGCAGTATGTAGATGTATGTGATCAGTCATAACAATCTCAAAATAACAGTGAATGAGCTACAATAACTTACAGCAGAATAGTGAAATGGATTTAAAGGTGTAGGATGAATCCCAATGCTTCAAATTTATCTATGCACAATCTTCAATCTGTTTAATTACAATAAAAAATAGGTACAATATATTATGTTTAATCATCACTGTCAACAGGTACAACTTACTAATGATATTAGTTCATGCAAAGGTTTTCCATATAGGTAAAGTACATATTATATGTAAATAGTACATAGGTATCATGCAAGAAAATTATTACTTTATTCTAATACAAAAACGTACAAAAAATTACTATTCACAGTTTCCAAATAACACAAACACAGTGCAAAGTACACAGAATATAGATATATTCATACTCTGACCAATTTCAACATACAATTTTATATTTGCAACAGATTGTTAGTACCATGGCAGACTGTTGAATGACTTTATACATATTATGTTCACTGGGCTGTTCAGAGCTACATGTATATGAAGTGTTTTGTCTTCTGGTATGAGAATGTACATTATTCACCATCCCTTATTGCCAGATTTCAAGTTATTATTTGATCATTTTGTATAAAAATTCTTCTGAGGAGGTATTGGCCACTTTAATTGGTTCTTTGGACCACTCACTATTCAGATACACCTACTCAAGGATATACTAAAACTACAATTTCCAATATTTTTGTCATCTGAAGACCAGTTTCTTTGAAAATTACATCTGTTGACATTCTATAACCTTCACTACACTATTTTAAATTCACTGCGTTTTATCTGTAGATGTTATCCCACAAGTGCCACAGACTGAAATTAGGTACTTAGCTGAAGATTGGTAAGAAAGAAGTGTTAAAAATCACTTTCAATGTCGAATGGTTTTAGTAACCCCTGTAGAGGTAGAGTGTACCAATATTTTTTTCCATTTTTTGTATATTTTTACTCCAAAATTAATAATTTGATTTCCTATTTCTATCACTGAATTCAATTTATATTTTTCTGTATACAAAGTATACCTATTAGTAGTTTTTCCAAATTACTTTCACAGCTTATTCCTTATATCAACTATCATATCATTGTTCACCTTTTTTCTTCCAGTTCTCTTGAATTTTAATTGTATATATCAGCAAAGTAAAGTATTTTGTGTGCCATTGTGCTTTTTCTAGACTTCTCACGAGTAATGTATATAATTTGAATCCTAACATAATAAATATTCTTTAGTACTTTATTGATCTTTGAATATTTTCAATCACCTTGGGTAACTGAAAACACTCTGGCTTTCTTAACTTCAATTCACGTCTCATCGTTTTAAATCAGATGCACTATCAACCACTATTGCAATAATTTTTAACAACGCACACACTTTGTCTTTTTTTAATTTTTAACAATAATTTTAATCTTTCTAGCTCTTACTTTTAGTTTTTATTATTGTCATAACTAATGTTTACAATTTGATTACTGTCATTAATAAAAACTAAGGTTACTTGTTTGGATGGTGCCCGTGTTGCAATGCGCAGCGTAGCGGTGAAAAAACAAACTGCTTAGATAGTCGATTTTGAGGTCAGGTTTTGTCAATTTCTCCGTATGAGTTAGTTCTCCTTATATTAGGTTTGTTTTCACATGCAATCAGAAATATGTTTCTGATAGCTTTCAAACTACTTATACTGCGCATGTCATGTAAGACAAAAATCCATAACAGGTTTGTGATTTTTGTGGAAACACTGGACTAGAACGTATTACTGGTTGCATAGGCATTCTTCTTCTTTTTCTTTGCTTTCCGACATTTGGGAAAACTCTGATCCATCGGATGAAGAAAAATCAGACATTTTTTACTACAAAAAAAAAATTAAAATGCAATAAATAACACTATTTAATATTCACATTATGAATGAATTAATTACCTATTTAACTTCACAAATCAGAATAATTATTTTAACCACTTTTAACTACAAACACAAAGCAAAACCGCAAAACGTCAACACAAATAGCACAAAATATAAATTAATTGTCAAAATTCAAAATAATGCGAATTGCGCATGCTCCAAACTCTTTACTTGTAAATAATCCGCAAACTCTTCTTGCTGCTAGCAAACTGTCAGGAACTGATGTGTGAACAACCGACTCTTAGTTTGATAACAGCTGGAAAGTGATGTGTGAACGCAAAAAAGGTATTACGCAGAATCCAAACATCAGAAACACGTTTCAAACTGATGTGAAAACAAACCTATTGTCTCCATGGTCCCGCCCATCGTCGTCGACGGCAGCACAGCAACCCAGCATACGAGTGATGTACTTCTGGTTGCCTACCGAGAAGTCACAAGTTATTGATTTTTAATAAGCGACTTGCGTAATTCTGGTTGCCTACCGAGAAGTCCACAAGTTATTGATTTTTAATAAGCGACTTGCGTAATCTTGGTTGCCTACCGAGCATCCACCAAAAAATTTATTTTTGTCAGTTGTTTACGTTCTAATAACGAGTGCTTTTAAGCAATTGACATTTCTGGTGTACTGTAATTATTTCTTCACATTTTTTTATCTTCTTTAGCGGATCTCGCCATTAAGTTGAGTGCATATTGCCGAAGTTTTTAACTTGTGTTGTACTGTATTTATTATAAAACATTTCGTTTTAGGTATAACCAAATCATATGAGCGTTTTTAGAAAAGAAAACTGTTTGAAGCAATTTATTTCATTTTTCTTTGCTAACTATTTGTCTCACAATTATTGGTATTTGACCTAAATTGTATATATATAACATAAATTTCAAGGTTATTATTTTGTAGGTTACTATATAGCATAGATAAGAAATTTATACACTGTTATCGGACAATATGTCATTTACCGAGGATCAAATCAAAACAATTATCGACGAGTCAAGGGCAGCACAAGGTCGTGTCCAACAACTGGAGCAATTATTAACAGTAAATATGGATGCACAAGTCCACAGCTACCGAGCACCCAAAATCCCGACATTCTTTCGTGCTGATCCTGCACTGTGGTTCATGCAGGTTGAAATCTCACTGCGGAATGCTCGGATCACAAGTGAAACCACCAAGGCCGACATTATGCTGGCTGGCTGGCTTGATGTAGAGGTCCTCTGCAGCGTCAAGGACATAATCGCCACATCACCACCTCCTCCTGATATATTCCAAAAACTGAAGGAGAGGATCATCAAAACATTTGCGGTGTCGAACGAGGCCAAACTGAGACAACTATTGAAAGGACAGGTATTAACCGACGGTAAGCCATCGTTAATTTTAAGTCGTCTTCGCAATCTTAATGTAAATAACGCGGTCGACGACTCGATTCTCAAATCATTGTTCCTCGAGCAGTTGCCCGAGCAACATCGAGGCATCGTAATGTCTAACACGGCAACTTTAGACGCCATGGCCGATCTGGCTGACCAACTGGCGGACATTTCTAACGCGTCTTCCGGTAACCCTCAAATCAGTGTCGTCAATGCTGAGCTGTCTGCTTCACAGGCACAAATTCAGTCCTTAATCGAGTCGGTTAAAGAACTCACACTAAAGGTGGACGCGATAGAACGGAAAACGCGCTCTCGATCTAGGTCCAGAAACAATTCTCAAACGCGAAGTAAATCGAGGGACAAGGAAAAGTCTAGGCTGTGTTACGCACACCTGAAGTTTCCTGATAACCCTACGTCGTGTCGAAGTTGGTGCGAGAAATACGCGAACTTCAAAGAAAAAAACTAGTAATACCTCCCCACGCGGAGACAGTGGCGGAGAGTACGAATGTATCTTGTCGTCTCCATATTCGTGATAGGAAAACCGGGCAATATTTCTTAGTCGATACAGGGGCTGATATTTCGTTAGACCCCGCCGACACAAAAATTAAGCTCGCACCCGCCAAACTTAAACTTTTCGTGGCAAACGATACCTACGGCGAATCGTACCGCGAACTAGACCTTGGATTACGCCGACCCATCAAATGGAATTTCTGCATCGCGGCCGTTCTTTGCGCTATAATCGGAGCAGATCTTTTAAACCACTACGGAATGATTGTCGATTTGAAAAAGCGCCGAGTTATCGATTCAACAACCGGCAGTTTCTCGCTCAATTAATTCAATTCATAGCTTCAATCCGAACAATTCAATTGCACATCTGCTAAAAAAGTTTCCGGAAATTACCGGTGCGCAGACTCTGTCACCCCCGGAAAATCGAAGTGTACTTCACCATATTATAACCAATGGCCCTCCGGTCGCCGAGCGTGCTCGTAGACTTCCCCCGGAGAAATTAAAATTTGCCAAGGCTAAAATTAAAACTCTAGTCGAGGCAGGCATTTGCCGCCCATCGAGCAGCCCATGGGCCAGCCCTGCACACATGGCCAGGAAAAAAGACGGTACATGGCGCCTATGCGGCGATTACCGACGGCTGAACGCTGTCACAAAGGCATTCGACCTACAGCCGAAAAGATTGAGGCAATACATAGGTTCGAGAAGCCAAAAACGGTTGCATCATTACGTCGGTTCCTCGGGATGTTAAATTTCTACCGTCGATGCTTGCGCAACGCTGCTACAACTCTTGCCCCGCTTAACTCGTATCTTGCAGGTGCTAAGAAAAACGACCTACGAGAAATCGTGTGGACTCCGGAAGCTACGGAAGCATTCGAAAAATCGAAAAACGATTTGGCCAATGCAACCTTACTGGCCCATCCACGTATCGATGCGAATATCAGAGTAGTGACTGACGCGTCGGATTTCGGTATGGGAGCAGCCTTAGAACAATCCAGTGGTGACGACTGGGAGCCTTTAGCTTTCTTTTCTCAGAAATTTTCGTCTGCACAGTCTAAATACAGTGCGTATGATAGGCATTTCTTGGAAGGACGCGAATTTAGAATCTACACCGATCATAAACCGTTGACATTCGCGTTTAAACAACGCAGTGATAAAGCATCACCGCGACAACTCCGACAGCTATCCTTTATCGCCGAATTCACCACGGAAATCGTCCACGTGGCCGGAGCTGAGAACGTAGTCGCCGATTCGCTTTCCCGGATCGAGGCTCTTCGATTACCTTTAGAATTCAATTGGCTATTATGGAGTCTAAAATTAAATTAGGCTGCAATCTTGTGTACATTATCTCTGGCTGCAATCATCAGGGCCCGGGCACTCCGGTGGGCGAAATTAATTCAAAATTGTGACGATTTTCACTGACATCTATATTTGGAGCCGAAAGATAAAAGTTAAAAGTTTCAAATAGAGCTGGTAGATGGAGCCTAACATGAAATTGTTTCAATTGGCTATCATGGACAATTATCTTTGATCATGGAGCCTAAAATTAAATTCATGGAGACTAGTCTCCATGATTAAATTAGGTTGCAATCATGCACCGAACTAGCAGACATATTGTTTATTATTATTGTACGCAAATAAAGGGTGTGTCAGTATCAACTTATCATTTTATCGCGTTTTATTTGACTATGATAGCAAAATAAAGAGTGTAATGCAAAGATAATAACTCTACTAATATAGCTTTCAGTTACAACTGGTTACCTCACTATTACAGAATTATTACGAATACAACAATTTGAATTTCCCACGTAAATTTATTTTTGAATATCCTGCGTTATTTTATTTTTGGATTTCCCGCGCTATTTCGTTTTTGAATTTCCCTCGCTATTTCATTTTTGAATCTCCCGCTAAATTTTAACACTGACGGGTTTAGCCTGGGTGCGTTCGGTTTTAGATAATCTGACAGGATTGGGAAAAGTAGAATTCGATAGATGGCGCTCTGAAATGTCAATGTCATCTTAGCAACGACTAACGAGTAAAACAAATCAGCTGCCGTATAAGCCCTTTGATATTTAAGTGGTTTTATTTTGCTGTTTTAGTTATTTTCAAGGTGTGTTTTGAAAAACTTTTGCTTTTTCTTTGATTGTGCTTTAGTAATTTATGTTGTTAAACTAAATTTTGATTCCTAATATTTTTATTTTTGGAGTAATAGGTGTTCAACTTTTTAAGTGTTACCGGGAGTGTTAATTATGTTTATGTTTGTATATTTTATTGTGACTTACCTTTTGAATTTCTTCATTGTGAATACTGTATGTATTGAATAAATGAAAACACTTGTTATTTTTGAAATTGAGTTTAATTATTTTTGTACAAACGTAATGCAAAATTTATGAACTAATGGTCGTGGTCGTGGCTTGACTGTGGTAGTTTTAAGGAAGGTTCTGCATTTAAAAGAAGATACTTTTTCTTACGAAGACCTGAAGAATATGTTACTCATTTATATACTGTTCACCTTTACAAATATAAACTATACCATCCACTATTAACTTATAACTATTACACACTTGGTACTAACCTTGACCTTCCCTTTTAAAATGTAAAGAACACACGGACATACTATCTGTAACTGTAACCTAACCTTTCTTTGAGATATATTTTCCATAACTCCAAACGTATTTTCAATATTTACCATTCTTCACATGGGAGGAAATTTATGGAAAGATAAATCGGGATTTTTCCCTTTACGGCTAGTGCAACCAAATCCACAATAGTTTCGATTATGCAGCGACATAATTCAAAGTATAAAACTTTAAAAGAGGTACAAAATATTGCAATCAAACTTGATCTGAAATGAAAACAAAAAATAGAACAACATAACCTCTTCAATAATATCTCTGATTATTATAAGAATATTACCTCAGAACGGACAGATAGATAGATAGTATTCTTTGGTAAACTACACTGTTGCCATGTTTTATTTAATATTTACTTCAAGTTATAAAATTTTACTTATTTTAATTTATTTTTAGTTGTGGTTTAATGTATTTCAATAAATTTCTTAAAACAAGATATATCTAATCGCCCATTTTTCAAAATTTAGAGTATAAATTGATTACTAATAATTCATCTGGCAACGTTTCATTTGATCAGAATGTTTTCTGTTTTAGTTGCAAAGCACCTAACTTAACTTGTGTATATTATCTCTGGCCCCTAACCAGAGACAAGATCTCTGCACCTAACCCATTAGATAATAATAATATAGATATATTGAGGGTGTGCTGTGGATATATTATTATAAGTAACTTTTGTAATATTTCGGTATTAATGAGCTAAGATAGTGATGACAGCGAGAATGATGAAAATGAAATGGAATTGTTTCATAATAGTGGTTCTCTAAAGGAACGTAATAAAGTTGTCAGAATTACATTGAGGAAATAGTACCTACCTAATTTTACATGCACCAAGTTTCGTCAACATTTTCGAGAAGCATTTATTGCTCTAGAAAATATCCTAGGCCCTATGTCTAATCCCTATATCTAATTGTGATTCCATTATTATACTTAAATAATAATATATATGTATTATTGTTCATGTTCTGTTTGTAAAGAACATGCTATATGTTCACTACCATTATAAATTTTGACAATTTTGTCTTCGTTTATTTAGTTATTCCACCTGTCGCTGATAGCGCTACGTGAGCGAGGTTCTGTCAGATTTCAATAAGTCCGCCATTTATATAACCTCTATCTCATTTTTAATTTTGAAGATACGGCGTCGCCAACCATTGTTCTCGTTATTGTATATTATACGGTTATTTTTATATTAATTTGTAGAAACAGACATTTTTGTGCTTTCTAGTGATTGTGTTTATTAAACATTGACATTATGGTTCAGTATTGTATTGTTCCCACTTGTAGGAATACAAGTAAGGATATTAAAATGCATCTCCTTCCTGAAGACCCCGAGGTAGGTTTGTATATTAATTTGTTTGATTTAATGTTTTTTCCACTAAAAATGGTTGTCTCACTTTAGGTGGGACAAGTCGAATGGAAATTAATAATAATTTGTGTACATTTTTTAATTTAACGACTGGAAGTTTAGAGTGATGTTGACTATAGTTTCATTAAATTTTTTTTCTACGCCCATGTCTGTAAACGTCAAAAATCGCACTGACAACTTTCCTTGTAAGTGACATTTAACAATAACATGCACGTAATGAGAATCTCATAACATACACGTGCGTTTAGATAGAAAAACTTAGATTTCTTTGTTAAATCAAATTGCAATCAAATTTTTATTTACGTAATACTTTATTTGGTTTATTTACATACTTTTAATCAATTGAAAAACTTAAAAGCTCTTAGCATTAGTGAAATACATTTTAGATTAAAAGAGTGATGCCCCTAAATGTCGGCAACACATTTAACAATTTTAAAAAAAGTAATTCATATTTTTGGGATAAGGGAATAAACGTTATCTCATTTATGCTGTCAATTTTGGTAACAAATTATAGTATCCGAACATTTTCTCAACTTTAACTACGAATATGTCTGTTAGTAGTGAAAAAGATGAAATTATGAGGACTCACAAGAAAATAGATGGGCGTAGAAAAAGTATAGTACGTTACACGAGTTGTAATCCCATAACGCACTCGTGAAATTTACGCACTCGCCGCTGTGCGGCTTCGTGCGTAAACTTTTTCACTTCGTGCGTAATGGGTTACTTACAACTCTTGTTACGTAATATACTATTTTCTACGCCCATGTCTGTAAACGTCAAAAATCGCACTGACAACATTCCTCGTAAGTGACATTTAACAATAACATGCACGTAATGAAAATCTCATAACATACATGTGCGTTTAGATAGAAAAACTTAGATTTCTTTGTTGAATCAAATTGCAATCAAATTTTCATTTATGTAATACTTTATTTGGTTTATTTACATACTTTTAATCAATTGAAAAACATAAAAGCTTTTAGCATTAGTGAAATACATTTTAGATTAAAAGAGTGATGCCCCTAAATGTCGGCAACACATTTTACAATTTCAAAAAAAATAATTCGGTGTTTCTTGATATGGGAAGAAACGTCATCTCATTTATGCTGTCAATTTTGGTAACAAATTATAGTATCCGAACATTTTCTAAACTTTACCTATGAATATGACTGTTAGTAATGAAAAATATGAAATTATGAGCACTCAGAAGAAAATAGATGGGCGTAGAAAAAGTATAGTACGTTACACGAGTTGTAATCCCATTACGCACGAAGTGAAAAAGTTTACGCAAGAAGCCGCGCAGCGTCGAGTGCGTAAATTTCACGTAACTCTTGTTACGTAATATACTATTTTCTTAGCTCTTCAGACAATGGATTCAAATAATTCAAAGAGAGGATATCCCCATATCAAAGAGAAAGAATTCTCGAATATGTGCTATCCCCTTTTCTGAAGAAATGATGTTTGTTGCACATCATAATAGAACAAACTTGATAGCAAGTGCAGTTCCAAACCTAAATATACCAGCCCCAACAAAGGAATTACCTGAGGAGAACCAGGAGATTGTTGAACCACAAGGTACTGTACATTAAGATTCAAAAAACTACTACATCATTACATTATTAGTGTATAAAGTGACCCATTTCACAAGTGGTTATAAAAAAATGGTTTTAGAAAAATCTTATTAATTTTAATTTCTTCAGTTTGCTTTTTAATTAAGAGAAACAGCCCAGTATATACGGGTGTTTCAAAAAAAGGTAACACCGTCTCTAGGATAGGTAAAAAACTGAAAAATAATTGGGGTTTGCTTAGTAAAATTTTTTTCTAACGCCATCCGTTTTCAAGATAAAGGGCGTTGAAGAAAATAAAAAATTACACATTTCTTACGATTTTGCCGAAACTACTGGCACCATTGTAATGAAAGTTTATACGAATATGTTTTGGAAGCTGATATATCCCATGAATTTGTTTTTATAACTAACTCTCATAGAGGGCGCTAGTTACACGATTCATACAACGTATTATTCAACATAACTTTTTTAAGGGTAGAATTAGTAGTCAAAACTCCCAAGTGAACATAAACATCGTTTAATTTTACACCAAAAAGGTACTCTTGGTAAAACTCGATATTATGTACCGTTTTCGGAATATTTTGATTTGAAAATTATGAAGTAATAACCGCTCCTCGTATAAGTTAATGATAAATTTATTAATTAAACAAACTTACAATAAGAAAATTAAAATAAAGACAAAGAACATAACATAAAATTCAATTAGAGTAAATGTTCAAAATGTCCTCCGTTCTCACGAATACACAAGTCTATCCTTTTTTCTAAAGAATCCATTAATCTTCTTAACGGTTGGGGATCAGCTATGAGGTCATTAAAGTGACGTTTAATTCTGTCTATTAATTCTTGACGAGAATTTACCTCTGTAGCATAGACTTTTTCCTTAATATACGACCAGACTGTGTAGTCCAAAGGATTAAAATCGCATGACCGAGGAGGCCAATGAATCGGAGCTTCTGCACCTCTACCAATCCATCGATTCCGAAAATTGTTACTCAACCAATTACGACACCTTCTATCAAAGTGCGGTGGAGCTCCATCATGCATAAAAAATAATGATGTTCGCTCATTTATCGATAAATCTTCTAATATCTCAAATAAGTGATTATTTAAAAAATCAAGGTACATATCACCACTTAAATTTCCAGGTAGAATATGATAACCTATTAATCTGTTACCTAAAGTTGCTGCCCAAACATTAACTTTAAATGAGTGTTGGTAATGTGATACCCTTTTGGCTTGTGGATTCTCATCACACCAGTAGTGTGCGTTATGGGAGTTAAACATACCTTGTCGCGTAAAGGTGGCCTCGTCCGTAAAAAGAATACATTTTAAAAAATTTGGATTGAGGGCTGTCCTTTCTCGCAATGTTTCACAAAAATCGACTCTAACCGGTAGATCGTCCGGCAAGAGTTCTTGAACTTGTCTGTAATGGTAAGGATGTAGCTGCTGCTCTTTAAGTATCCGCCAAGTAGTTGAAGAAGATGTATTTGTTTGTCTTGCCATATTCCTTACACTTAATGTTGGATTTTGATCAACTAAATTTAAAATAATATTTTCTTTATTAATTGTTCTTGTTGTTCTTGGTCTACCTGAATTTATTTTCTTTGGTCTTACATTCCCAGTTTCTCGACAACGTCGTTCAACTGCTCTAAATGTTTTTTTACTTGGTAAGTTTCTTCTAGGAAACTTTTCTGCATAACGCGTAAAAGCTGCACTAGAGTTTCCTAAACACTCGCCTAAAGTTAATAACATGTCGGTGTATTCAACATTTGAGTACATTTTGTTTAACAATATCTAATTTTACAAATAACAAGGTTTCAAAACTCTATTTATTGTTGACTTATTGTCATAACAATCAATAAATGTCAATTTTACATGGCAAACTTAGAGAAAAGCGAACTTTATCATTAGTTTATACCAGGAGCGATTATTACTTCATAATTTTCAAATCAAAATATTCCGAAAACGGTACATAATATCGAGTTTTACAAAGAGTACCTTTTTGGTGTAAAATTAAACGATGTTTATGTTCACTTGGAGTTTTGACTAATAATTCTACCCTTAAAAAAGTTATGTTGAATAATACGTTGTATGAATCGTGTAACTAGCGCCCTCTATGAGAGTTAGTTATAAAAACAAATTCATGGGATATATCAGCTTCCAAAACATATTCGTATAAAATTTCATTACAATGGTGCCAGTAGTTTCGGCAAAATCGTAAGAAATGTGTAATTTTTTATTTTCTTCAACGCCCTTTATCTTGAAAACGGATGGCGTTAGAAAAAAATTTTACTAAGCAAACCCCAATTATTTTTCAGTTTTTACCTATCCTAGAGACGGTGTTACCTTTTTTTGAAACACCCTGTATAAAAATCTAGATTTGCAAAACTATAATTAAATGTATCAGTACGGATTGTTTTCAGTGTGTTATTGAATATGTCAAAAATAGACAAAGCCAAAAACTTGTTCTAGATTATAGAGTTATTTGGCCTATTAATTTTCTACCAAAATAATAACTTTTCTGATGGTGCTTTAATAAAGTTTTATTTTGACAAATATAACTAAGAATTGTACTTATTGCTATTTGGGGTCATCTACTTCCATTGCTACCTGCAGAGCTTTGCCTACCTCCATCACTATACTTTCTACACCCAGCAAATGTAAAGGTAAATTTATAAAGTATGTAAAATGTTTATTGCAATAATGTAAGTGGAAAAAGTACATACTTATCTATAATAATTTGTTTCAGATATTAAACAAAGATTGAATTTACTGAGCCATGGAAATTGTAGTAGAGCCGTACAGCTAACCCCCAAAACCAGAAAATTTTATCGGATTGCCAAAAAAATGAACCATCCACATCAAGTTTTTCACAATTATCGTCCACCTGTTTCACACAAGTACCATCCAGTTCTGGGCATCTGGACAGACATAAGCAAGGAGATTTACTTTAGAAGATAAAAGGTTTTCACTATCTTTTTACAAAAATAGTGGAAAAGGTTACAGGTTTCTTTCTAAAATATTTTCTCTACCCAGCTGCAGAACTTTAAGGGGGTTATTATAAGTCGTTTGCCTTTCAGTTGTGGGATAAATGAAAATATTTTTGGTCATCTTAAAGGGGTTGTAGATAAAATTGTTGATGTTGATAAATTTTGTACATTAGTGTTTCTTGAAATTTCATTGGTTACTTGTCTTACATATAATCCAGTAAAGGGCTGTTTGATAGATTTTGGTAAAGAAGACAGGAGAGCTGCTTTTGCTGATCATGCTCTACTTTTTATGGTCAAAGGTGTGCGTAGAAGTTGGAAGCAAAAGCAGCCTCCTGTATGCATATTACTTCTGTGAACATTCTACCAAAACATTTGATTTGGTAAAAATTAAAAAAAAATGTTTTATGTGCACCATCAGTTAACTACAATAATATTTTAAAGAGTACCTATATCTACTAAACTTTTTGAAAGATTGTCACACTTGATAAATTCTTATGAAATAAAAAACACATTTTTCGTTCAGAGGATTTAGCAGAAATTGATTCTATTTTTTGTATGGATCTTAAGAGTTTTGTAGATACATTATTTATCAATATTGTTTTCAATGCTTGTATTTTTCATTATGTGGACACCGTTAATATAATTTTAAAAGGAAAAGACCTTCGCTGTAAAGATTATGATATCATAATGAGTACCTATGGCGTTTGCAAAATATAAAGAAAAGTGTAAACTTTATGTTACAACCTGTAACACGGTCAACGGGGCGTTAGCCACGACCAAAAACCTTTCAGCAGTTTTCCGCAACCACCGACACAACAACATGACAACCACGATATACAACACGCCATTCTGGCCTCCGTCTGTTTCAAAAGTTCTCTGATGTTTTAGTAGTGTAATTTAATTTGTAATAATGTAATTGTTAGTGATGCATAAACGGGTGTGTGAGGAAAATAAAATAAACCAATTCAAAATACAGTCCACTAATTATTGAAGAGAAGCACTAAATATCCAGTGCCCCTTTAAGTTCCATGCGCCTCAGTTCGTACTGGTTCATATGGTCCTGCAGCGCCGGATAGTTTATTGAAGCCCGAATATAGATATGCAGCACCTAGTTAGAAACCCATTAAGGTGAGCAGCCCCAGTTTCTAATTCTATCGAAGCCCTACGGTAAAAGTAGAAGCCTCTTCTCCCACCACCTATCAGTGTTAGCGGAAAAGTTGGCGTCCATTCCACATCAGATGTCAACGTCAGAACACTCAGAACTTAAAAGGTACGCTCAAGCCACAGACTCTCTCTAGTTCTATGATTCTGCTCACAATCGGAAGAAAAACCACAGAATCAAACTCCATACTCCACGCAGTGAGAACACTGTAGTACATGACAGATGACATCATGTGTCACTGATTGACTGATGACACGGTAAGACAGAAAAACAACATTGAAATCTACAATAATTCAGAACGTGAACTCTGTAACAGAGTAGAAAGGAAATTTCTTTCTATGTTAGTAACACAAAACAGTCTAACCCACAAAACAGTCCAACCTTTATTCTGGCTATCGAGGCACTTAAAACTCTTGATTACGATCCATCCCAATGGTGTTTTCCACTCGCGAATATTTTATTAGATAAGTTACCGGAACTGCTACTTTCCCGCTTTGAGCTCGCCAATCAAAAGGCGAACGAGATGCCTAAATATCAAGAAATCTTCGATTTTCTTGAGGCACAGTGTCATTCCCTTTATTCACTACAATCTAAAAATAAGCCCAAAATTTATAAAAATATGTATACAAGCAATAAAAGTAATAATGGATATCACACTAAAACTTTATTAAGTACGCAACCAGTCCATAGCAATCACCCTCATCTCAAATGTATCGTTTGTGGTGATAACTCGCACTCAATTTATTTCTGTACTGTCTTTTAAAATAAACCTGCATACGAGCGCTTCACTTTCGCAAAACAAAAAAAACTTTGTTGAAATTGTTTGAGTTTTTTACACGATACAAGCTCATGTCAAAGCTCACGCTCCTGTCGCTTTTGCCCAGGAAATAAAAGACATCATTCTTTAATTCATGTAGATCGCAACTCTAATAATAATAATTCACAATATCCCCAAATAAATTCTAACGTTAATTTTTCTCAACAAATTCCAAATCATATCCCTACTCATTCTTCGGCTCTCTTGCCACAAAATTGTCAGCAACCCTCCATGACGTCTGCGTCAAGTTTTTCGCTACAAAATCATTTGCCGCATCAGTCAAGCAATAATAGTTCCATTAATCTCGCACAACAAGGTATCACTCCTTCATTTTATGCAGTTCAAAATTCGCCTAACCAACATACAACGTCTGATAATCACCCGGAAATTTCCGCACCTTCGCGCAATACTTCGGAAAGTAACTTTATGCAAACTAATACTCATTGTGGTTTTACTACTGCTCAATCAAAAACGTTATTGTCTACCGTGAAGGTTCAAATCCAGGACATTCGTGGTAGTTTTCAAAAAGTAAAAGCTATTTTAGATAGTGGTTCAGAAAGTACTTTTTGTAGTTTAAAATTGGCTCAACAGTTAGGACTGCCTAGGAAATCTTGTCACTCAAAAATTCAAGGTATTGGAGGAAATAGTATGACATCAGATCTTGGTACAATTTTTTTAAATATATGCAGCATTCAAAACCCTAATACTTTTGTATCAACACATGCTCTGGTTGTGCCAAAAGTATGTACTAATTTACCCTCTGAACAAATAAATATTGATACTTGGCATTTTGTCAAAAACTTACCCTTGGCCGATCCAACTTTTAATACTCCTGCTCCTATTCATTTATTAATTGGTATGGATTTATACCCATTAATAATTCAAGGGGAAAAATTAATTAGCTCAAACCCGAATCACCCGTTTGCTATGAATACTATTTTTGGATTTATTCTAATGGGACCAATTAATCGCTCCTTAAATCAACCCTTATGTCCAGACCCCCCAATTAACGCTTTATTTTGTCAGAATGAAAATGATCTGCTCTCCAATTTAGTTTCCAAATTTTGGGAGATCGACACGGTTCCGGAGAAAACATCTTTGAAACCCGAGGATGAAATATGTGAAAATTATTTCCAAGAAACTTGGTCGCGTGATTATGATGGCCGATATGTGGTCTCGTTACCTTTTAGAGAGATTGGTATCAATTCACCCCAGTTTCCAGGTATGAAACAAATTGCCCTTAGTCGTTTTTTGTCTCTGGAAAAAAGGTTATTGAGAGGTGAAACTTTGTATTTGGAATATTCTAAATTTATGAAAGAATACCTCGATCTTAACCACATGGAAGTCGATATACAAAACGAATTAGATAGTTATTATATACCTCATTTCGCAGTAATTAAAAATGAAGCTCTTACTACAAAGTTACGTGTAGTCTTCAATGCCAGTGTTCCAGATCCCATTTCCAATATTTCGCTTAATCAGATTTTATTACCAGGGCCTAAATTACAAAAGGACATAGTTCAAATTTTGTTGAATTTTCGCATTAATCCAGTTACGTTAACCTGTGACATACAAAAAATGTATCGCGGAATCAAAGTAACGCCGGCGCATCAAAAGTATCAAAAGATATTTTGGCGATTTAATCCCACTGACCCAGTTTCCGTTTATAAATTAAACACTGTTACGTATGGTGTCAATTGTTCACCATATTTGGCTTTACGCGTTCTTCAGCACTTAGCTGAATCCGAGTACGAAAATTTCCCTCGCGCCGCTAATGTAATCCTAAATGACACATACATTGATGATGTCACGACTTCGTGTTCTTCCGTAGAAGAAGCTCTAAGTTTGCAAAAGGAACTCACGCTTTTGCTAGAAAAGGCTGGTCTTAAATTACATAAATGGTCTAGTAATAAAACCGAAGTTCTTTCACTTGTAGATCCTTCTTTAGTAAATCATGCGGCACTTTCGATGGATTCTGATGATATCACAAAAGTTTTAGGTCTATGTTGGCACCCTTCTGCAGATGAATTTCGTTTCAATGTAAGGCCTGGTGAAGAAAAATGTTCAAAAAGAACTCTTTTGTCCTTCCTTGCCCGCTGCTACGATCCCCATGGTTATTTAACCCCGGTAACTTTTACCCTAAAATACCTAATTCAACAAATGTGGCAATCCGGCATATCTTGGGATCAAACTCCAAGTACCACCATTGTACGTCAATGGCAGTGTTATAAAAGTGAATTTAAATGGTTAGAGGATTTTCGTTTACCTCGTCATATAGACATTACCAATGCAGAATTTATAGATATTTGTGGATTTGCTGATGGCAGCGAACTGGGATATGCTTGTGTTATTTATTTACGAGTTTTTCGTCGTAATAAATACTTTGTTTATTTCGTTATCTCAAAAAGTCGAATCGCTCCTTCTAAAAAAGTCTTAAGTATTCCTAGGATTGAACTTTTAGCCGCTACCCTTCTTTCTGAAATGTTGAGATATACGTATGAAACGTTCTCAATGAAAATTAAAATAAATAATATTTATGCTTTCTCGGATGCAATGGTCGTATTGCACTGGGTGAAATCGCATCCAAGTAAATGGAAATCATTTATCGCGAATCGCGTCTCTTTAATTCAGGAAAATGTTGGTCCTGCATGTTGGTTTTATGTGCCTACTCACTTAAATCCCGCGGATGTCGCAAGTCGCGGCTGCTCACCAAGTGACCTTTTGCACCATCCTCTATGGTGGGCTGCGCCAGATTTTTTACAAACGTCCTTAGATAGATGGCCAGTAAAAAATAAATTTTTGAAAAGCTCTGAGTATCTAGAATCAGAAACACGCAAACATGTTGCGTTAACTGCTATACAAAGTAAAGGTGAAAATGAAAATTTCTTGGATGTATTGTTAAAGAATAATTCAGATTTTTGCACAACTCAGTTTTGTCTGGCTAGAGTTTTGCGCTTTATTAATAACTCAAGAGTACCCAAACAAGAAAGAAAATTGAGTAATATTGATTTCTCCGATCTTTTTTCTGCGTTAAAATGCTTGGCCAAGTATGAGCAGAACAAATATTTTACGGATATAATCGAAAATATTAAAAATAATGCGAAATGTATCAAACCGATACAAAAATTATGTCCACTTCTTGATAAAGAAGGACTTCTTAGAGTCGGTGGTCGAATTCAACAAGCTGCTATTTCTTATAGTCAAAAGCATCCAATTATCTTGCCGGGTGAAAGCCGACTTGCATTTTTATATGTTGAATATATGCACAAAAAATATTTACATGTTGGTGTTCAAACCGTTCAATATTTAATAACACAAACTTTTTGGATTTTAAAAGCTAAGAGACTCATTAAAACAGTTTTATCCAGATGTGTTCGTTGTTATAGGGTTAAACCTCAAACGTATACATAAATTATGGGCCAACTGCCTTCTTATCGAATAATACCCCAGAAGCCGTTTCTATTTAGCGGGGTAGATTTTAGTGGTGCCATATCTATAACGCTTAGCAAACATAGAGGAGTAAAGACTCAAAAAGCATACATCTGTCTATTTGTTTGCCTAGTTTCAAAAGCTATCCATATTGAGCTAGTTTCCGATCTTACCTCCGCAGCATTTTTAGCCGCACTTCGTCGGTTCGTCGCGCGCCGAGGTTGCGTCAAACAACTATTTTCTGACAACGGTACCAATTTCGTTAAATCAAATAAAGAACTGTTATCGCTTGCCCAAAAAGCTTGTACAAAGGAAGCAATCGCTTGGAATTCTATACCACCCTCAGCCCCCCACTTCGGGGGTATTTGGGAATCAGGGATAAAATCCGTGAAACACCACTTAGTACGCACCATAGGTGAACAAATTTTTTACTTATGAAGAGCTTTATACGGTTCTGTGCCAAATAGAGGCGATACTAAATTCGCGTCCACTAACTCTGCAATCATCAGATCCACATGATTTGCAGGTTCTAACACCCGGACACTTTCTGACGCAAGGTCCTTTAATTTCTGTCCCTGATGAGGATTTTCTTCAACAAAATGAAAATCGCTTAACTCCATGGAATGGAATCTCATGGAATCTCATGCAACGCACTTCTGTCGTCGATGGAGTAGAGAATATTTGAGTTCCCTCCAGGTAAGAAACAAGTGGTTAGAACCTTGCAAAGAGCCTAAGATGGGAACGCTTGTTCTCATCAAAGATGAGCTATTACCGCCACTGCAATGGCGCGTTGGGCGCATAACTGAAATATTCAAAGGACCGGATGGTCATGTTAGGGTGGCGACTGTTCAAACTATGTCGGGTAGTTTCAAAAGGCCGCTTATCAAATTATGCCCCCTTCCTATTGATTCAGATGAAGGGATGTAGAAAAATAGTTATAATTTTGTTAAAAATGAACCCATTTTTGGTGGGCTGAAATGAACAAGTTTCATAACCTAGAATTAATAGTTTATTTTTATTTTGTAAATATATTTTGGAAGGCGTTTTAAATACTTAATTAGGTAATTTCTCATTTATGTCATATATTATAATCGCTGTAAATTTACCACAGCCACAGTTTAAGTTATTTCAAATGCAGCGAATTTTTCAATAGCAACGAAAGGCAAAGGAATATATAAGCGACCACGATTGTGCGCATAAAACAAAAAGTAGTACCTCCAGAGACCTAGGTACGAGCAGTACGATCGAATATCGCCGTATGTGTTAAAACGCCATTTTTATGGATAATTTAGTTAATTTAGTGTGGTAGTTATTAGATAAGTAAGACTAGCAATTCGAATCCGCGGTGAACTGTGGGAACACCTCGTGATCTACAACATCCTCTGAGCTGGCCAGCATTGCAGGAGAGAAGATAAAGTACCGGTAAGTCGCTTTCCAGTTTTTTCGTTGCTACGTATATATCGTCTTTTTTGTTGTTATTCTTGAATCATCTTGTTTCAAACACTGTGGATAATTTACAGCCCTAACTCAGCTTCCATTTTTCTTGAGCTATTGCTCGAGTGGTCCTTCGAAAGTTTTTCATCAAAACTATTGCCCCTCGAAAACAAAAAAGAACTCTTACATTTGTTGACAATAACTAGATCTATTGTCCATTACTCTTGCAAATTATTATTCATTGTATTTAAAATCGTTTGAACATCCAAATATGGCAGAAGAAGCTAACCTAACCTAACCTAACCTTTAGTTAAATCGAGGGTCTCTCAAAAATCAGTAATCACTCGTATTGAAAAATGGTATAATTTAAATGAAAGCAAAGAAGTAAACAAATTTGAATATGTAATTCGTGAAGAAGCCCTTAATAAAGCATTCTCAACATATGAGGAGGTTCAAAACAAATTGGAAAATTTAAATCCGCTTCATGAAACAGACAGAGAAGCTACAGAATTAAAGTATTACAGTATTTTGGCAAAGTTGAAACAAAAAGTAGAAGAATTATTCACACACAGTCAAACTACATTACCAAACACATAACAAATTGTGATACAAACCCCTCTTTCTACTCCTAAAACAAAACTACCTCTCATTAATGTACCCAAGTTTTGTGGAGACATTACTCAATACAATTCGTTTCACCAAATTTTAGTGCCCTTATAATTGAAAATGCAGAGTTAACTGATGTCCAAAAATTAATTTATCTCAAAAGTTACCTTTCAGGAGAACCATTGCAACTTGTAGATAACTTACAATTAATCGGAGAAAATTTTGAAGTAGCTATTAACACTCTCAAACAAAGATATGATAACAATATTCAAAATATATTTGCACATATTCGAAAATTTTTAGACATCTCACAAATAAGTAAAATATCTAGTCAGTCACTTCGTGAATTCATTACTTTAGTCAAACAGCATGTGGAAGCTCTGAGAAACTTAAAAGTACCAGTTGATCAGTGGGACCTTATTTTAATATTCATTCTCTTACAGAAATTAGATGGAGCTACTAGGAAGGCATATGAAATTGATAGAACCTCAACAGACAATAAAGCAATTCCTACTCTTAAAGATTTTTTAAAATTTATTGAAAATAGATGCATAGCCTTAGAAAGTTTAGCAATACCAGACATAGCAACATCAGACATTCCCTTTCACTCCAAACAACAAAAATCAAAAATGTCTTATGTTACACATGGCTCTGCTAATACGAGGTCCAATGTTAATTCAACAAATGCTTATAAAAAATGTATTTTTTGTAACTTTAGAAATCATACCATTTATACATGCTTTCAATTTAAAAATTTGAATCATAATGAAAAGATGACATTCATAAGAAATCAAAACTTATGTGTAAACTGTTTCAGCTACAGCCATCGTGTATTTGATTGTAGATCACATAACTGTTCTAATTGTGGACAAAAACATAATAGCATACTTTGTAATCAGACTACTTCAAATAACAAAAAGTTTTATCAAAATAATACTCAAAACCAAAGGTTGAACACTTTTAACCATAACAGATCAGTACAAAATACAAATTCGGAGGAAAACGGTCAAACTTACAATACTATATGTTATGCGTTGTTTTCTTACCTAAAATATTTGAATTAATCCCGGGTCGAAAGGCGAAATCGTGTCCAGAAATCAAAGATTATTTTTCTTATACCAATTTATTTTACAACTTCTTTGACAACTTATTTTTATTGACATCATCAATCAGAACAAAATTAAAAATTGATGGCAAAGGACAGTTTGATTAAAATATAAAAAAATTCTAATAAATATAGGGGCATTCATCAACAAGCACCAACATTTCTCCCCACTAGTAAACCTAAAGGGTTTACTACAAAGTTTTCTCATTCAGTCTTCACATTCTTCTATCTGTACTGTTCTGTCTGACATCTAAAACACATAATCTTGACACTGGTCTTCGTAAAACCATTTTGTTGGATAAAGTAACGTCAACCATTCTCACACGTCCGTCTTTAGCTGGATAAACTTGCGTCACTGTAGCAATAGGCCAGGTGTTTCTAGGGCTCATCGGGTCACTAATGAGAACTACGTCGCCAACTTCAATATTTCTATGTTCTAGGTGCCATTTAGATCTTTTGATCAAGGATAGTAGGTATTCTCGGGACCACCTTTTCCAAAATATATCAGTAAGTTTTTGTGCGTACTTCCATTTACTGACTAAGTTGATATTTCTTTCGTCGATATTTGCACAAGGCAAAACAGTATACGATGGTCCAATTAAGAAATGGTTTGGTGTCAAGGATTCATGGTCTTTAGGATCAGTAGAAATGTGAGTCAATGGTCTGCAATTGAGTATATGCTCTATTTCAATTAGTACTGTTCGTAGAACATATTCTTGGGGATACCGTGACGTCAAAACTTCATGTAGATGCGTCTTGATTGATCGAATCATTCTCTCCCAAATCCCTCCCATATGTGGAGCTGATGGAGGATTAAAGGTCCATTTGATCTTCTTTAGGGTGCAAAATTTGACAATGTCAGTTTGATTTAGGGCGTTGATGTTCTTCTTTAGCTCTGTATCCGCACCTCTAAAATTTGAGCCATTATCACTGATGATTTGTTCTGGATATCCTCTTCTACATGCAAACTGTCTGAGTACGTGGATGAAACTGTCTGTTGAGAGATCATGGGCGATCTCAATGTGCACTGCACGCGTCACCATACATGTAAAGATGACCCCATAACGTTTCTCATGACTCCTCTTGACGGTAACTTCTATTGGGCCGAAGTAATCTACTCCCGTTTTGATGAATGGTCGGATAGTTGGTTCCAATCGAAATTCGGGAAGTTGACCCATAACAGGAACGTGCGGTGTCGCATTTCTATTCTTACATTTCTGACACTGCGCCCAGCAACTTCTGACAGCTTTCCTGATTGAAATTATCCAAAATTTTTCTCGAAGGTTATTGACTACTATCTCTTGTCCATGATGAAATACGTTTTCGTGTTCATTCTGGATAATTAACTTGGTAATTCGGTGATTGGGATCTAGGATTACAGGTTTTCTTGAATTTTCGGTGAGTGATGCAGCATTGTTTAATCTTCCTCCAAGTTTTACTAGGTTATTTTCATAAACACAGTCCAATGAGAAAATTCTACTTCTCGTGTCTATCCTCAGTTTGTTACTAAGTTTCTTGATTTCTTCGGGGAAACTTTCTATTTGCATTTGTCTGAGTAAGAGATTTTCGGCTTCAGTAATTTCTTCTACGTCTAGTTCGCCACTCTTCATTCTTTTTGTCTTGCAGTTAAATTTGTATCTTAATAACCAAGCTGTGGTTCTCAGTAGTCTGTTCCACCTAGAAAATCTGGATACATCAGGAATACATAAATTTTGGGTCTGGACAGAGAAATTTAAAAATACATATTCCCTCTCCTCTTTATCTTTGAAGTCAGCCTTGTTTTCCACAGATTCTTGAGGCCAAAGATCATGAGACAGTGAAAGGAATTGCGGCCCAGAAATCCAACGGTTATTTTCCGAAAAATTATACTTGCTATAAGCTTTCGTAGCTTCGTCTGCTACATTTTCTTTGGATGGGACGTACTTCCATTGGTCAACTTCTGTTCGTTCTTGAATTTCTCCTACCCTCTGAGCAACAAACACTTTAAATCTTCTCGCTTCTGATCTAATCCAGTGTAAAACCGTTTTTGAGTCTGTCCAGTAGGTACATCTAGAAATTTTTAGTTCAAGATTTTGTTTCAAATAATGTCCTAGCTTTGCACCCATACAGGCTGCCTGTAGTTCTAATCGAGGAATTGACATCGGTTTTAATGGGGCAACTTTCGTTTTAGATGTCACAAAACATACTTGAACTTGATGTTCTTCTTGCCAACGAAGATAAGCCACTGTGGACATCGCACTTTCAGATGCATCGTTGAACAAATGCAGTTCTATATTACTCCGCTCTCTGTTTAGGCTACAAAACTGTCGAGGAATCCTAAAATTTGATATTCCCTTCAAATCTTCTATCCATTTTTCCCACTTCAAATTTATATAGGTTATCTCCAATTTCGTCGTCCCAGTTAATCTTGCTTCTCCAGACTTCCTGTAAAAATATCTTTCCTTGAGTTAAGAAATTTGATAAAAATCCTAGCGGGTCAAATATCGACATGATAATCTTAAGCATTTCTCGCTTTGTAGGTCTCTTTTTCTTGTCCAAAAGGTCTTTGTTAACTTTGTGAAATTGAGTCTTGAAACAAAAACTATCTTCTTCCGGGTTCCACCAAACACCTAGGATTCGCTCTGTTGCCGTAGTTGTATGATTCTCCAAATTTTTGTGACTGTCTGCAAGTAATTCTTCATCAATTTCTTCTAAAATTTTTGGATAATTGGCTATCCAATTACAGATAAAGAATCCAGCTTGCTTGTGTATGAAAATTACGTCTTGAACTAGCTGTTTGGCCTCTTCCAGAGTATCTGCTGTTCCTAAGTAGTCGTCCATATAATGGTTGTTAAGAATGTCATAGACAGCTTTCGGGTGACTTTGTTCAAATTCTTTAGCATTTCTGTTTTTTGCTTCTTGTGCTAGGCACGGTCCGCTTGTAGACCCAAAAAATACCACGTTTATTTCATAAACTTTAGGCTCATTCTGTCTATCCATGCCGCGATATAATATTCTTTGGGCTGCTCGGTCTTCTTTTCTAACTAATACCCTCAAGAACATCTCTTTAATGTCGGAAACAAAGGCATATTTCTTGATACGAAAATTTTGAAGAATATTTTGAAGGGAGTTATACAAGTCAGGTCCAGTTAGCAAAAAATTATTCAAACAAACATTGGATGATTTGGCAGATGCGTCGAAAACTATTCTTAGTTTATTCTTATTGAGATTATGGATGCCAAAATGTGGTAAAAACCATTCCCGTCTTCGGATACTACCCTTTTCTTCCATTTCAAAAATCTTTTCACAATACTTTCTTCCAAAGTCTGGGTCCTTGTCCATTTTTCGTTCTGTACAATGTAGTCTACGTAAAGCATTGGTTCTGCTCTCTGGTAAAGCTACATCATGGTCCTTCCATAAAAGTCCAGTTTCAAACCGATTGTCAACTCTGCGCATCGTTTGATCTAAAATTTGCTGTGCTTTGATGTCATCCTTGGATTTTCCCAACTTGTCTGATTCGTAAAACGTATCGATCTTCCACTGAGCTTTAACCATGTCATGAAGTACATCCAGGTCATCTCTTGTTTTATCGTAAACATGACAAACAAAACTTTCATGCTTTTCTACGGCCTGGTGTGGTAGAAAACAAGTACCATGGATAGTCCATCCCAAAAGAGTGCGACTTAGTGCAGGGCCATTCCACGATCCAGTTACTACTTGTCTGGATATCAGTAGTGGGCTATTGTCCTGCCCAATAAGAATTCGCGGTTGAGCGTCTGTCATTTCCGGAATTTGATCGTCAATGTAGGGATACTTCTCTTTAATGGACTGTATGTTGATTGTCTGTCTAGGTAGGGATAAGCCTCTAATTGTCCTGGCATGTCTTAGATAAAAACTCTTCTTCCTGTCTATCGGTGCGGAAATTTTTACACAAACTGACTTCGAATCTGCTTGTTCCCTGACTTCGTTGTTTGTCCACTGAATGCTCAAGGGCTGTCGTGGTCCGGTAAGATTTAAATCGTCTGCTAAATCTTGATCGATCAGCGTAACTGTTGAAGCGTCATCTAAAAGGGCATATGTGTTGATAGTAGTGTTTTCATTAGATAAAACAACGGGTAAAATTTTCAATAAAACATTTCTATTTTCCAAAACATGGCAATTTATTTCAGGTGGACTTTGTGATTGGTGTGGTTCTGTAGTTTGTGGTATGTCTTTTCTTGTAGGTACTCTGTCATGATGCAGAAGCTTGTGATGTGGTTTCTTGCAATCATTTACACCACATGGTTTTCGATATTTGCAGGATTTCAAATTGTGAGAAGAGAACAAACAAGAAAAACAAATTTTATGTTTCGATACAAAACTCCATTTTTCATCGACTGAAAGTGCTTTAAATTTCGAACAGTTTTCTAATTTATGATTTTCAGTTTCGCAGCATATGCAAACCCTTTTATTGAACTGCCCTGTAGCTAAAACTGTCTTTCTTTGGTTACGGTTAGGATAACCTGTCGCTGTTGATCTATACTTGTCATCGTAAAAACTGTCAGATTTGTTAGGTTGTTTACAAACTTCAAGTTGACAAGCTATATCAGATTTTTTGTCAAGCCAAAGTGAAAATTCAACGAGTTTAAAAAAGCCTTTTTTGCGTATTTCTAAATCAGATATGTATTCTACCCAGTTCAGTTGATACGATAGTGGAAGTTTCTTCACTAGTTCTTGTAGCAAAAGAGGATTACGTAAATAGTCATCTTGCTGAAGAGCTTCGATGGTGGTTACAAAAATCTTGACCTCGTCTGCGAAGTTTATGAGCAAATTTAGTTTATCATCCTTAACCAGTGCTAGTTTTTTAATATCTTCAAGTAAAATGGAAATAATTTGTTCAGGACGACCAAAACGCTTTTGTAGGATAGATATTACTTGTTCTACGTTGGTCGGTAAAATTAATAAAGCATGAACAACCCTTCTAGCATTGCCTCTAAGGCACTTTTGCAAACGCGACTGATTTTCCTCGTTTGAATAACCTCCTAGTGCCGTAGAATTTCTAAATTGATAAATGAAATTTGGCCATTCACATGGGTCTCCAGAAAATATAGGAAGATCTCGCGGTATTGATTGTCTTGTCAAGACTTTTGTGAGGTCAACATCTGAATTGGCAATTGGAGTAGAATACATTGAATGATGATGACTCTTACTCAATAAAGCTGAATCACATACCTTGTTTGAAGCTCCTTTATTTTTTAAAACAAGGTCACCTGTTTTATTCCATGGGTTCTCCCCACCAACAATCCAGTTCCTGATGTCTGGCTCTTCACTTTGAATTGACTCACTCCTCATTGACCCTTTACCATTCCTTCCCGACACCCTGTCGAAGGCTTCTTCTTCAATTTGCGCTAACTGTCTTGCCAATTGTAGATCCACTAATTCCTGTTCTTTTCTAAGCATTATTTTCTCAAGTTCTACCTTCTTAATTTCTGCTTCGATTTCTGCCTGTCTTTGTCTTGTCAAAATAATGCTGCTTGTCTCTGATGCTTTGGAGCATGTCCTCTTGCTCCGAAGAGATGATTTCTTCCCGCTGTCAGCTGCCGAGAATACGACCTTGTCGATAATAGGTTGTTCTCTGGAGGTAATCTTCTCTGTCTCTTTTCTACCAACATCAGATTGAGCTTTGACTAGTCTTTTGTCTGCCAGCCTTTGGCTTCGTCGTGGGAGGCATTCAGATAGCTGCTTTTCCATAGTGGAGTTCAGTAAGGCGAGATAGGACCAGTTGTTATGCGTTGTTTTCTTACCTAAAATATTTGAATTAATCCGGCTCGAAAGGACCAGTTGTTATGCGTTGTTTTCTTACCTAAAATATTTGAATTAATCCCGGGTCGAAAGGCGAAATCGTGTCCAGAAATCAAAGATTATTTTTCTTATACCAATTTATTTTACAACTTCTTTGACAACTTATTTTTATTGACATCATCAATCAGAACAAAATTAAAAATTGATAGCAAAGGACAGTTTGATTAAAATATAAAAAAATTCTAATAAATATAGGGGCATTCATCAACAAGCACCAACACTATAATAAACAGACAAAATCAAAATGCACCTCCTACGGTACATAGTCATAATGGTGGTAACAATTCAGGTAATCAGGTGTCTCAGAAACATGAAACACAGTCACATACGTCCTTTGCCACATATACTCCAACTGAAGAGATTTTGCTAGCAACAGCCAAGGTGACAGTCTACACAAAGGGTGGCAAACCCTTGCAGGTAAAGGCGCTGTTGGATTCTTGTAGTACAACTTCTCTTATAACCAAATCACTGGTAAAGAAACTTGGGCTCACTCCTACAAAGCAGAATGTATGCATTTCAGGAGTTCAAGGGATTGTAACTCACTCAAATAAGATTGTTTCTGTAAACATTTACTCTAATACTGAAAAATCATTTGATATTCATGTCAATTGCTCAATTCTCGAAACTATTACACAGCGACTACCTCAATTCTCTATAGACAAAAATAAACTACATTTACCTCCCTATGTTCAATTAGCAGATCCTGATTTTGGCACACCTTCTCAAATAGATTTGCTGTTAGGGGCAGATGTTTATTATACCTTATTAAATGGAGGAATAATAAAACTGCCAGATAAATTTCTGACTCTAATCAATACTCGATTGGGCTATTTAATAGGCGGTCCTATTGCTACTCAATACCTTTGTGGTCTTAAAGAAAATATAAAGTTAGATTTAACTTCTACTAACCCTGAATGTTCCTTATGACTAGACAAAGAAATTGTTGATCCTCTCTGCAATTTAATGGAAAAATTTTGGTCCCTTCAAGAAATCTCTCCCTCAACAGCAAGAATACTCTCTCATGAAGAACAGTGTGTTGAGAATCAAAAACTACAAAAATTCTTGAAAATGGACAGTTCCAAGTAGACTTACCTCTTAAATCTCAAGAGGAACATCTCAAATTAGAGCATTCCTTTTACTCTGCGGAAAAAAGATTCTATAATCTAGAGAAAAGATTTACCAAAGATAATAGTTTGTTCTCTCACTATAAAGACTTCATAGATGAATATCGACATCTGGATCATGCTCAAACAATTCCTCTCTCAATGTACAATCAAGAGGGTGAACTCAAATATTTCTTACCTCATCATTGCGTTATACGAGAAGAAAGCACTAGTACAAAATTAAGAGTAGTGTTTTCTGCCAATTCAAAATCATCCTCAGGCTTATCATTAAATGACATAATGCACAAAGGCTTTACGGTGCAACCGGAATTGTTTGACATTTTATGCAGATTTCGAAGTTTTAATGTTTCTCTTACCTGTGACATACAAAAAATGTACAGACAAATTCGAGTTAATCCAACTCAAACGTTTTTACAGAACATATTGTGGAGGGATAATCCTAATGAACCCTTAGAATGCATAGAACTTCTCACTTTAACATATGGCACAAACAATGCTCCTTATCTAGCTACTCGTGTACTCAATGAATTAGCCTCTTTGAACTCCCATCTGCCTTTAGCTAATCTTTGTTGCAACAGACTTATGTTGACGACATCCTCAGTGGTGCAGATAGTCTAGAGGACTTAAAAACCCTTCACTCAGAACTCTGTCTTCTCTTAGAATCAGCTCATTTTCCATTGCATAAATGGAACTCAAATTCAAGTGAATTTCTTCAAACAATAGATGGCTCTCAACAAACTCCTCTCTCTCTAAATGAAACAGAAGCTTCAGCCAAAGTGTTAGGCCTCTCCTGGAATCCAAATTCGGATCATTTCATGATTTCAATGCCTAAGAATGAAGAGATAAAAATTCTTTCAAAACGAGAAGTTCTGTCAAAAATAGCACAGATGTATGACCCCTTAGGATTCATTGGTCCGGTAATCCTCATTGCAAAATTAATTATGCAGAAACTCTGGTCCCAAAAATTAGATTGGGATGATATTCTCTCTGAAAGCATCTTCGAGGAATGGAATGTTTTCTATAATAATATAGCTTCTCTAAAAAACCTAAAAATTCCCAGATACCTATTAAGCTCTCCTTCATACAAGAAAATCCAATTATTTGGATACTCAGACGCCAGTCTTAAGGCATTTAGTGCATGTGTTTACTTAAGAGCAATTTATACTGACAACTCAGTGTCCTGTCGTCTAATAGCTTCAAAGAGTCGGGTAGCACCCCTTAAAACCACTACTTTCCCTCGACTCGAACTCTGCGGTGCGTTACTTGTCTCTAAATTAGTTGAAAAAATTATACACGTTTTTCAAAATAGATTTTCATTTAACAGTATCAATCTGTTTTCAGTCTCTCAAATAACACTGGCGTGGTTAAACTCTCATCCCTCTAAATGGAACACATTTGTAGCAAATAGGGTGTCAGAAGTTCAACAACTCACCAATATAGCTACCTGGAATTATATGAAATCACCCGAAAACCCAGCAGATTGTCTCTCTAGAGGATTGTCTCCTCAAGACATTTTAGAATTTCCACTGTGGTGGAACGGCCCTCTTTATTTGCAAGACCCAGGCTATGTCGTACCACAACTTGCATCTTCTGCCGATCATCAAGACCTCCCAGAACAGAGAAAGATTAAACAAACCCTTCACATAAAACAAGAAAATTTTTGGTACAATAAATTTTTGAAACTCTCTTCCTTTGGGAAGTTACAACGAGTAATTGCTTATTGCCTCAGATTTAAAAATAACCTAAATCCTACGTGTACCAAAAAAGAAGGTCCTCTCTCGGTAAATGAGTTGAAAGAATCCCTACTTTTCATTGTCAAGACAATCCAAGAAAAATTCTTTGAGAATGAATTATCACGACTCAATTCAAAAAAGATACTCCTCAATAAATCAGTGCTACAATTAAGCCCATTTCTTGATGATTCGAATTTAATCCGAGTGGGAGGTAGATTAGCAAATTCAGACTTGTCATTTGACCAAAAACATCCTTTATTACTCCCCTCTCACAATGAAATAGTCAAACTCATGTTAAAAAATGAACATATTAGATTAGAGCATGCAGGACCGCAAACGGTTCTCTCAAATTTTCGACTTAAATTTTGGCCCTTAGGAGGGTTCAAAGACATTAAGAGAATTATTAATAATTGCCTCATTTGTTATCGACTCAAAGCACAATCATGTCAACAAATAATGTCAGACCTTCCCAAAAGTAGAATTACTCCCTCTCGTCCGTTTTCTCAAACAGGCGTCGATTTTGGAGGCCCATATCTCATTAAATCCTCAAATGTAAGAAAGGCTCCTTTGATCAAATGCTACATTGCAGTCTTCGTATGCATGGCAACAAAGGCAACTCACATCGAACTTGTTTCGGATTTGTCTACAGAAGCCTTCCTTTTGTGCCTAAAGAGATTTATCTCGCGAAGAGGCTCCCCGAGTGTTATACACAGTGATAATGCTACTAATTTTCTGGGAGCAAAAAATAAACTTCATGAATTGTATGTATTCTTTAAAAAATCGGATAACCGTGAGATCATTCAAGATTTCTTGAGCCAGAGGGAGATTCAATGGAAGTTTATACCTCCCCTCTCTCCTCATCATGGTGGCCTTTGGGAAGCCGCAATCAAGAGTTGCAAACATCATCTCATACGAATAGTAGGAGAATCTCATTTTACCTTTGAAGAGTTTTATACTATACTCACCCAAGTGGAGGCTATCTTAAATTCAAGACCTCTTTCGCCTTTATCCTCTGACCCTACTGAAATGAATATCCTCACTCTTGGACACTTTTTAGTCGGATCTAACCTTCTCTCCTACCCTGAGCATGATGTTTTAGAAGTTAAAGAAAATAGATTGTCACGCTGGCAACGTTGTACTAAGGTTCAACAAGTTTTTTGGAAAAGGTGGACTACTGATTACCTTAATTTGTTGCAAAACCGTCCTAAATGGTGTGTTCCTGTTCCCAATGTAAAAATAAATGATATAGTCTTGGTAAAGAATGAATCTACCAAACCTCTACTCTGGCCTTTAGCAAAGATAATTGATTTGATACCTGGCAAAGATGGAAAGGTAAGAGTGGTGAAATTACTCACAAAAGAGGGTACATATATTAGAAATATTTCAAAAATTTGTCCACTCCCGGGCACTAACGATTTAACGTTTGATGCAACGAATTGAATTTATGTTTCCCATGTAATGTATAGTCTCACATAGAACCCTTTAAGTTTTGAAGATTGCGAATCTTCAAGGGGGCCCAGTATGTTACAGCCTGTAACACGGTCAACGGGGCGTTAGCCACGACCAAAAACCTTTCAGCAGTTTTCCGCAACCACCGACACAACAACGTGACAACCACGATATAAAACACGCCATTCTGGCCTCCGTCTGTTTCAAAAGTTCTCTGATGTTTTAGTAGTGTAATTTAATTTGTAATAATGTAATTGTTAGTGATGCATAAACGGGTGTGTGAGGAAAATAAAATAAACCAATTCAAAATACAGTCCACTAATTATTGAAGAGAAGCACTAAATATCCAGTGCCCCTTTAAGTTCCATGCGCCTCAGTTCGTACTGGTTCACTTTAAGTGTACAACATTTTTTATAGTTTTCATACAGCCAAGATCTTTTGTTTTTATTTTAATAATCGAAAACTTATTTTTATATTAAAGTATTCTTGGAATAAAATAAATATTGTGCAGAGGATGAAACTGTGATATCAAAGCGTTAACATTAAAATTATATTCAGTAATAGATTCTACTACTTAAATTTAATTTTTACATATTGATATCACAATTTCATCATCTGCATAATATTTTAAAACTTACATAAATATTGAAAACTACATCTACATGGTTATAGACAATATTAAAATTTTAAAATTAGTGTTTTCTTATTGTGTTTTTATATTTATTAAAGTTTATTAAATGAAGTGGGATTTTTTAAAAGTAATTGTACATTGAATGTCCTATACCTAAGTGGAAAAATAAAAACTAGATTAATGCTCATATGTCGCCTTTTAATTTTTTTACCTTTTATTGTTGTATTCGTAATAATTCTGTAATAGTGAGGTAAACAGTTGTAACTACAAGTTATATTGGTATAGTTATTGTCTTAACATTACACTGGTTTTATTTGACTATGATAGCAAAATAAAGAGTGTAATGCAAAGATAATAACTCTACTAATATAGCTTTCAGTTACAACTGGTTACCTCACTATTACAGAATTATTACGAATACAACAATTTGAATTTCCCACGTAAATTTATTTTTGAATATCCCGCGCTATTTTATTTTTGATTTTCCCGCGCTATTTCGTTTTTGAATTTCCCGCTAAATGACAGGTTTAGCCTGGATCTGAACCTTTAGCGAAATTAATATTAGTATTACTCGGCTCCAAATATAGATGTCACTAGTTTTGATGGCGTGGCCATTTTTCTCTACACAGTGGCCGATCTTCTTGTGTATAAGTTCGTAACTTATAAATATCGTCTCACGTGATCAAAGTGCCAAAAAAGAGACATTCGCTTGTATTATGTCATTCTTTTGCTGCTGTCAATCAGTATGTTTTACAGCCTTAATCCTAATAAATATTGAAATTTATAGGTCGCATGTTATAAAAAAATATGAATATATGCTTAAAGAAAGGTTTCTTAATTGATTTCATATGTAATACAACTCGTGGGTTACTTAATTATTAAACTCAAACTAACATTAGTCGTACTAAAAACTTTATATGTTGGCAAAAATGCGCGCTGTTGCCGCGATTAAAATGGTTTATCTGGTTCAGTTCACGTCTTGACATTTTTAAGGTTATGTTGTGACAGTTTAATATTGATCATTCAATTTTTCGATTATTTCATCTCCTGAGTAAATTTTCACAAGCAGTGATGAGTTGTCAAAGTTAACGTATAAATGAAACTTAATAACACTGCAATAGTTGATGTATTTACTATTCATCTATTCCTGACTATTTACAGCATGTATGAAGCAAGTAAGTATGAGTTTAATATTATACTCAATCAACTGTATTTATTGTATATTATTCTGTTACACTATTCATAATACTTAGCTATTATATTTGTACAATTTATTTACAGATAATCCATGTCACTTTAGAAATGTTACTGCTGCAATTGGAGGAAGAACAATTATTTAATGTAGAATGTTCCTAATCATAGTTTCCTAAAATATGACACACATCCACACAGTGGATTTCCAAGAAAAATAAACCACAATATGAATTTGTTTTTATTAAAATGAATCTTGAATTTTCCAACTATTTCATACATACCTTTTTAGGCCCAATAGGTTTTAAAATAATAATTTCTTACTTAGTGCTGTACTTTTAACATACAAAATATAAAAGTTTTATACAGAAATAAGTTCAAGTTTGTTTATATACAGTAACTATCAAAAACTAAACCTAACCTATAGCCAAATAAAAAGAAGAATATTTGATAACTTCATTTGACATTTACTAGATTCTCATACTATTTCAAGAGCTTGGCAACATAGTACAGTTATGACAGAAGTCACGTGGGTTGATATTTATAAGTTACAAACCATGGAGACTAGTCTCCATGTTACAAACTATATATTATCTCTGGTGTTGACATTTGCCTCTGGTGTGAGGTTAAATATTTTCTAAAAAGTTTTGTTAAGGTAAGTAAAAACTTAAAAAATATATTTCAGCTGTTCGAAAAACTATTTGCATTGAATATTCACTCTGTTAGGTATTATTAAAGTTTGTTACATTCGTTTTCATGTAGACCCTGCTTCACTTCTAACCTAATCTCTGATTTTGGGGGGTGTCGAAAATAGGAACCACTCAACATCAATGCATCCTAGTTATCGACAGTTCTCTGTCGATTACCGGGTTCATTGAGTTCCAGTGGTCGACATGCTTTAATATGGATTAACACGTAAATTTTTTTATAGAAGGATGGCGCCAAAGCGAGGATATTCTCAAAATCAAATGGATTTAGCCCTGCAGGCAGTTACACAAGGCATGCCAGTTGCAACTGCAGCAAAATTATATAATGTACCTTGGACAACTCTCCTGGATAAAAAAATGGGAAGAACCCCCATATCTTGTAAGATGGGCCCACCTTCGATACTAAGCCCTGTAGAAGAGGAGATATTAGTTCAGTGGATTTTGTTACTGGCACAAAAGCATCAACCTGTTACGAGAGAGCAACTCATGGACAGTGTGCAGTTGATAATAAAGACACCTTTTACAGATGGAAGACCAAGAAAAAAATGGTTTGCAGCTTTTCTGAAACGACATCCCCAGATCAGTACAAGGATTGCTCAAAATTTAACTCCTGCAAGGGAGAACGTAACAGAATCACAAATCAGACGTTGGTTTAAGGAAATCCAAGATTATTTGATTTCCAAAAATTTGATAAAAATTACTGAAGATCCTAAGCGGGTATTTAATGCGGATGAAAGTGCTTTCTTTCTTCAGCCAAAAGGGGAAAAGGTTCTTGCAAAAAAAGGAGACAAGTTAATTTATATAGCTGGAACAAATGACGATAAAGAGAATCTGATGGTACTGGTAACAGCTAATGGAGAGGGTGATTTTGCTCCACCTTTGATAATTTTTAAATATGAAAGGATTCCCGGTCACATAAGGACTGGGGACTAGGCCGCTCTGAAACAGGCTGGATGTGTGGCGCCACATTTTACGAATACATAACTAATGTTTTTGTACCTTGGTTGGACAAGAAACAAATTGAGAGACCAATAATACTTTTTACTGATGGACATGTTTCCCACTTAACTTATCATCTATCAGATTTCTGTACCAAAAACCAAATAGAAATTATAGCCTTGTTTCCAAATTCTACCCATCTCATCCAACCAATGGACGTAGCAGTGTTCAGGCCACTGAAAAGCTTTTGGAAAAAGGCAGTAAGACAATTTCATGTGGAGAATGATGGAGAAATGTTACGTAAAGAGCACTTTGCCAAACTTCTTGAATCTGCCTTAAGTGCTATAACGAAAGATACAGTGAAAAATGGATTTAAAGCTTGTGGTCTGGTTCCTTTTTCGGCAGATAGTGTAAAATTTTGAAAAATATCTTCTTCAAATCATAATTTTAATATTATGGATAGTCTAAAATTAAAACAGAAACTAGAAATTTTGGGAAGTTTGATCCCAAGACCTTGTCTAAATCTATTTTTACAAAACACAGAAAATGAAGACTGGAAAGGTCAAGTTGAGCATACTTCAATGTTTGAAGTATGGAGAAAATTAAAAATGGAAATAAAACGAACCGGAAATCAAATAGACCATCCAGCAACAGATGGAAATGAGGATCAATTAGCTGAAACTATGTTGAACCAAGAGTCCAAAAGCCTCACAGTTGAGGAAACCGACAGTGCACCATCAACAAGTAAAATCAACATACAATCTATACAAATAATCAATCCTCATAAAACACCACCCATAACGCCACTCCCTAAAGCTGATGCAATTTGTTTATCCTCCAAAAAAACTCCCATGTCCATGCTTCAAAATAACATTCCAACTCCTTTTAAGAGGGCTCTCTTTTGGCCAGAGGAAACAAAGACTGTCAAGAAAAAGAGATACAAGGAAAAAGTTCCTGCTGCTATCACTTCCGAAGCTTGGCAGAATTATAATAAAAAGAAGGAAATAGAAAAGAAGAGAAAACTTGAGGAAAAAGAAAACAGATCCAAGGCAAGAGAAGCTAAAAAAAAGAATAAACCAGAACATACTGGGAAAAAGAAAAGACAAATAGTACAAAAAGATTCTAGCGAAGAAGAAGAAGTCTGGGAGGAGAGCGGTGACAGTCTAGGCGATATCTCAGATATTGAACAATCGG
Organism: Lochmaea capreae; assembly: GCA_949126875.1. NCBI lineage: Eukaryota > Metazoa > Arthropoda > Insecta > Coleoptera > Chrysomelidae > Lochmaea > Lochmaea capreae. The sequence goes on along the minus strand of OX421404.1, from coordinate 10,079,842 downwards.
TGATTCAAGAAAATGATCTAGCTAATGAAGATACTGATGATAATGAAGATCATAATATTGGTGATTATTTGCTTGTTCAATGTTTAGGTGGAAGTAGAAAAACTACCCATTATAGGTAGTTTGTGTTATTCAGAGAAAATTTCCTTTTGGTGAAATTGAAGTTATGTCTCTAAAATGCATAAACGAAAATAAAACGGTATTTAAGATGGTAGAAAATGATATTTTTGTTATAAAACAAGAAGATATTTTAAAAAAGCTACCCCAACCTGAAATGCAAAATGTATTTTCTTCACCTGTAAACATTTTCGAATCCTAAAAATACCATATTTTATTAACAATCTTGTATTTACTTTACAAATAAAGATATTTTTGATTTCATGTGTCGATTACTGGGGTGATATAATAACTGGTTTAAGGGTGTCGATTATTGGAGTGATGATAATTAGTTCAAGGGTGTCGATTATTGGTCTAGGCGTTGAATGCTAAATCAACGGTCTAGGTAAAAAGAATACAAACTCCATAAGAGCTGCTAATAGTGTCGAAGACTGGTGCTTTTACCTTATGTATAGGTAATAAAGAATGTAAGAAAGCTGTCTTTGTGACAATAATGAAACTTCGAATACAATAATTATTTCTACATTTACCAAAACTTTCATTAAAATCAATTAGGTATCTATCACTTGATTTTAAAGAAGTATTCGAAATTCCAATAAATGCTCTATTAATATTTATTTTGTTTGTCAGGTACCTATTATATTATGGTTTTGTCATTTTTATACCCGATGTTTATACACTATTCTTAGGGTTTGATGTAGCCTTTTAATTTATTTCCGATTTATTTGTTCAAATATGTCACTAGGTCTTTATAGTAAAATCAGTCTTATTATAATACGCCTAGGCTTTTTCAATAAGACCCTGACTTTTTCATAAGCCTTAGTAAAGTATATTTCACAATATTTGCTTGACTCGGTTTCTTCGGATTTATAATAAAAGTAACAGATCCATAGTAGGCAAAATTTAGACTCCTAAAACATAAATTAAATTTATTTTGTGAAAGAAATCACTGAATTTATTAAAAACAAATTTAACAATTGAATAGATGAGGCTTTTACTTGATGAAGATTCATACTTAACTATGAAATAAAACAATAAAAATTTTTGTTTAAACCTTCATTATAATTGAACTATGTTCAAATACAATTTGTGACGCGTTTCGCTACACAGTAGCTTTATCAAACGAATGGAGGTATCATGAAAAGTTTTTAATTTATATACAGTGGATTGATAAGGAATTTTACGGATAAAAGTATTATAATCTATTTACTTGAAAATAAAAAGCAAAAAATATGGGATTAACTAAAGTATTAAACAGTTTTTACCTGGAAAATTCATTCACAACAATCGTACAGGAAGTTTCTAAGTAAAAAGGTTTAATAAGGGAGAATTGTTGATATCTATTTGGTCGTTAAGAAGGTTATCTGAATATTTATTTTTATTTATCTCAAGAGCTTCTAAAAGATTTAATTTCAAGGATTTAGGTTCTACATGCAAAATTTCAAAATTTGAGTCGAAAGTGTGTTGGTTTGCTAATAAATGATTTGAGCTTTTAAATTGGTTATTTTTGTTTTTATCAGAAGGAAATACTTGGTCTAGAGTATGTTTTCGTATCTTTTTATTTATGATATTGTCTATTAAATTTGGATTGTTATTATTATCATAAAACAAATAGCAGTTAATAATAATTACAATCCAAATTTAATAGACAATATCATAAATAAAAAGATACGAAAACATACTCTAGACCAAGTATTTCCTTCTGATAAAAACAAAAATAACCAATTTAAAAGCTTAACATATTTTGGAATACCATCCTTAAAAACCAAATCATTTTTAGAAACTTTAGACTTAAATATTTGCTTTAAAACCGATAACAAATTATCCAAATTCATTAAAAACAACAAATCTAAATCTTCAAAATTAAACAAATCAGGAGTTTATAAATTAAAATGTGGTAATGACAATTGTGATAAAATTTATATAGGTAGAACTTTTAGGAATTTTAAAACTAGAATTTCAGAACACAAACGTAGCTATGATAAACAAAAATTAGATTCCAACTACTCAAATCATTTATTAGCAAACCAACACACTTTCGACTCAAATTTTGAAATTTTGCATGTAGAACCTAAATCATTGAAATTAAATCTTTTAGAAGCTCTTGAGATAAATAAAAATAAATATTCAGATAACCTTCTTAACGACCAAATAGATATCAACAATTCTCCCTTATTAAACCTTTTTACTTAGAAACTTCCTGTACGATTGTTGTGAATGAATTTTCCAGGTAAAAACTGTTTAATACTTTAGTTAATCCCATATTTTTTGCTTTTTATTTTCAAGTAAATAGATTATAATACTTTTATCCGTAAAATTCCTTATCAATGCACTGTATATAAATTAAAAACTTTTCATGATACCTCCATTCGTTTGATAAAGCTACTGTGTAGCGAAACGCGTCACAAATTGTATTTGAACATAGTTCAATTATAATGAAGGTTTAAACAAAAATTTTTATTGTTTTATTTCATAGTTAACAAATTTAACCTTTGTTTATTAATTGAAATTAAACTGTTCAAACATACAGGGTTGCCCACCGTATACGCTTTAGTTTAGTTCATCAAATTGCGGCAGATGTTCTCAAAAATTGTTTCAAATAAAAAATATACGGTATTGTGTTGTTGTTATCGGGTTACCGTCTACCTGCTGTGTGTTTTTCTTTTGAATCAATTATATTGGTCTTAAGTTAAAACGAAATATCTTGGAATGGAGTTGTTTAGACTCTACAATCTAAACTGCGATCACTAGGCAACGATTTGAATTATCCCTGTCATATATGTGTCAAATTGGCAATAGCCTTAATACTTGAATTAAAACCCATTTTAATAGAACTTAACCAGTTAATACTTACGTAAATGTGTATAACTCAAACACGGTACTTAATTGGGGTGCAATAATTCATCTGTACACATGCGGAAATAAAGTTATATACGAAAAAAGTGTCACACCACGTGTTTCTCTTCTCAAACACCTTGAGGGTTTTACCAGCGAAGAAGGATAATTCTTTTATAAAACCTCATTTGTGTTCATGGTCATTCGAGCTGGGATCATCTTTAACCGAATTTTCATCTTTATACTCCTGTGAAAACAGCAGAAATCAACTTTAACTCTAATACCGGCAGCGTTCCACGTGGTCCCGAGGAAGAAAAAGTAAAAAAAAAAAAAAGACAAGGTATTTATAAAAGCTATTTAAACAAGTGTATACAACCTAGTGCTCTTTCCAAATTCAACATAATAGTGCGGGATTCGTTTAACTCAAATTCTTTTCTCTTTTGTAAAACTGCTTAGTTAAGATAAGATTAAGATACCTATTATATCTAATCATTTACTTTAATTGGTAGTAGTTGTTTTTCCTTTACAAAAATATCATTTCTCTCTGTATAACACATATGATTTTGTACTGAAAATTAAAACTAGATAAGATATTCTGTTATCGGGATATTTCACAACACATTTTTATCTCTACGCTCGAATATTGTAAACAAAAAAAATCCACCCTTTTAGAATCATTCAATAATTCATTTCTTATTATAAAATTTTTAAAATGGATAAGCTAAAATCACAGAGGACCAGTTGTAAGGCAAATATCTCTCGATTATACAATTGGTTTACAAATAATTCTGAGGAATCCGATAAGTATGCCTTTAAATCAAGACTAGATAATTTAGAAAAATATTATACGAAATATTGTGATATACAGGATCAAATCGAAACTTTAACTTTAGACTCTGATCAAGAAACAGAAGATAGGAATTTAGTAGACGAAAAATACTACTATCTACATTCAAAGTTTCAAAATGCTTTTGATATTTTAAATTCAGATTCAAGTCAAAATAATACTTTAAATTATTTTAACATACAGGGTGAGACACATTTTCGCTTACCGTCTTTAGAGATACCAGTATTTAACGGTGACAGCACCAAATACAGTGCCTTCATTAATCTTTTCAATGCTCTTATACTAAACAACTCTAGACTTTCGTCTAAAACTGAAAAATTTTATTATTTAAGGTCATACTTACGAGGTGAACCTCTAAATCTTATCTCACAACTATCTATAAATGAACATAATTTTGATGTCGCACTTGATCTTTTACATAGTAAATATAACAATATAAAGCAGATTGTAACTACACATTTTAATCGTTTAATTTCTTGTAATAGTATTTCAAAATGTAATGCACAACAATTAAGAACGTTTATTTCAGAATCCAGGGCAATAGTAAAATCATTAATTAATTTAAATATTAGTAAAGAAAATTTATTTGATTCTTTGATTGTTCACATTTTAAAAAATAAATTAGATTACAGCACAAAAAGATCTCTTGAAGAGATTGATCAAAATTTAATTTCTAGCGATGCCTTCTTTGAATTTTTAGATAAAAAATGTACTGTTTTGGAAAATTTACTTGTTCATGAACGTAAACCTGACAATTCCTCGAATTATTCCCGCAACCATTCTTCTGGTGTGACTTCACATAACAATGTAACTTTATTATCAAATCATAGTTCACCCACTAATCGATCTTCACCGGATCGTTCACACAAAACTCGTTCTCCTAACCAACCATCATTTAATACAGCTCATAGCTCTACTTCTAATACTGTCTTGACTTGCTCTTTTTGTAAGAAAACAGGACATAGAATATACTCTTGCTCCCAATTTGGAGCACTCTCTATACCAAATCGCAATAAATTTATTCGTGATAATAAAATGTGCATCGGGTGTTTAGGTTCTAGACACACATTTCCAAACTGCTCATCTACAGGAACATGTTCTGTTTGTCGAAAAAGACACCACACATTGCTTCATCAATCTCCTAACTCTACCATACAAAACAATATCATCTGTAATAATCAGGGTCAACAACAGCGATCTCTAAACAACTCTGATTTAACTAGCTCTTCTGAAATCTTTCATAATACTCCTACAACTTCTCAAGCCCAACCTTTTTATCCTCAGGAAGAGGACAACCCACAATCTTTAACAAATGTATCAATGCTTAATATCAATGGAAGCCATGTTCTTCTAGCCACCGCCAATATATTGATATATCCACGGGTAGGTTCCCCAATAATAGCTCGAGCGCTACTAGATCCAGGTAGCCAAAATTCTTTTATTTGCTCTCATCTAATCAAACAACTGAATGGAGTGCCTTTTAAACACCCATTGCGGATATCTGGTATCTGCAACAGTAGCCAAAATATAGATTCTTTGTTTGATCTCACATTTTACTCCACCCATGATGGATCATCATGGTTCACAACCACATGTGCTATTGTGCCAAGAATAACCAGAAACCTTCCACAAGTCCTAATAAATACAACATCTTTAGAGATACCTCCTCATCTTTTAGAAAATCTTGCTGACCCTAAGTTCGGAAAGCCATCACAGATAGATGTTCTGTTGGGAGCCGATATATACTACTCGTTGTTAAAACCTGGTATTCACAAATTAGGTAAAAATTTACCTACCCTCATATCCACCTACCTTGGATGGGTAATCTCAGGTACTGTTCCTCCTTCTTGTATCAAGCACGATGCTACCATGGTAGCTGAGACTCACTCTTTCCATTATATCGTCGATGAACCATCCCACCTACAAAGTCTAGAATCACTTTTAGAAAAATTCTGGAATCAGGAAGAATTTATAACTTACAACCAAATGTCTGAAGAGGATATCAGGGCCGAAAATATCTTTACATCATCATTGCAAATACTCCCTAGTGGTCGCCTTAAAGTAGATCTTCCTCTTATTCATGAGACAGCCTACAAACAGTTAGGAGATTCCTTTATGACAGCTAAGCATCGTTTCATTTCTCTAGAAAATCGTCTTTCTAAAAATCCTCAATTAAGAGAGAACTATAGGCAACTTCTATTTGAATACATACATCTAGGTCATGGCGAGATCGTTCCCCTCACATTACACAATCCATTATCAGAACATAAATACTTCGTCCCTCACCTTTGTGTCTTCAAAGAGGATAGTTCAACTACCAAGGTACGAATAGTCTTCGATTATTCAGCCAAGTCATCATCACAAGTGTCATTAAATGACATATCTCTAAAAGGACCCAGAGTTCAACATGAACTGCTTGATATCCTAGTAAGATTTCGCAACTTCAAATATGCTTTAACAGCCGACATTTCCAAAATGTACCGGCAAATAGAACTCAATGATAGATTTCGCTTTCTACAAAATGCATTGTGGAGAGAATCTCCTTCTGATCCTTTCATTTGTATCCAACTTAACACTGTGTCTTTTGGTCAGACCAGTGCTCCTTATCTTGCTTGCCGCACTCTGAGGGAAATAGCTTTAAGAAACCCTCAACATCCTGATCTCCAATCTGCACTTTTATCACAAACTTATGTAGATGACATTTTGACGGGAGCAAATTCCTCCAACGATCTTTTTCAGCTTTATTACAATATCAAAAATACATTATCTCAATCAGGCTTCGAGATTCACAAAGTACGGTCTAACTCTCTTGACTTCATTAATAAACATCTTCCTGACTCTCCATCTGATAAAAATCTTAATTTAGATGACAACCCTAGCAAAGTTCTTGGAATAACTTGGAACCCTAACAAGGATATGTTGCAAATTTCATCTCCTTCATCATTCGTAAAAAATCTCACTAAGCGACAAATTCTGTCAACAATCTCGCAATGCTTTGACCCTTTAGGTCTCATTAATCCAGTCATTGTTCAAGGCAAACTAATAATGCAACATCTTTGGCTACTCAAAGTTTCATGGGACGAAACCATAACTGACGCTGCTCTTATAAAAAACTGGAATGAATTCTTAAAAAACCTAACTCGATTACCATCTCTCCAAATACCAAGATATACCTTTTTAAATAAACAAATTTCTCACTTAGAACTTCATGGTTTTTGCGACGCTAGTACCCTAGCGTACGGAGGATGTTTTTATCTACGAGCAGTGTATACTGATAACTCTGCTTCTTCTCAGCTTATTATATCAAAATCTCGAGTAGCTCCTCTAAATAAACCACTTACTGTTCCTAAGCTTGAATTATGTGCTATGGTCCTTTTGTCAAAACTCTACACACGCTTGCGAAATGTTCTTGATCAACAATTACAGATATCCTCATTTATTTTATGGTCTGATTCCCAAATTGCTCTTTCTTGGATCAAAAGTATTCCCACTCGATGGACAACCTTTGTCTGTAACAGGGTTACACAAATTCAACACTCTACTCATTCAGCCAATTGGCGGCACATTAAATCTACTCTAAACCCGGCTGACGTGTTATCACGGGGCCAGTCCTTAGACTTTCTCGGCACTTTGTGGTTTTCTGGACCTCAATTTCTATGGGAAAATTCCCTGTTTAAAGATACTTTTTCTCACTTACTCAATCCCCCTGAAGAGAGCAAAAAATCCCTTATCTCTGTTGCCACCACTAGTGGCCCCTTTATGACTTTGATCAACCGATCATCCTCATTACTCAAGTTGATTAGATCAATGGCTTATATTAGGAAATTTATAAGTATCTCGAAGCGCTTAGAGAAGCCGTCGCAAAATCTTTCCAAGCAAGAATTGGACGCAGCATTACTCTTTCTTATACATCAAGTACAATTCCATTATTTCCCAAATCTCTATTGTTCATTGCAACGAAATCAGCCCCCTTCAGACAAACGTCTTCGAACTTTGAACCTATTTATCGATACAGACAATCTTATTAGAGTTGGAGGAAGACTGTCACATTCATCAATCTCTTATCAACAAAAACATCCTATATTACTGCCTGCTCGTTGCCATTTTACAACATTAATATTACGAAGAGAGCATCAACGACTAGGACACAGTGGTTCTCAAAATGTACTAGCTAATGTTCGTTTACAATTTTGGCCCCTCGATGGTCTTCGAGAAATCAAGCGCATTATAAATAAATGCACCATGTGCTGCAGATTCAAGGCTATCACTGCTCAACAAATAATGTCAGACTTGCCTTCAAGCCGTGTAACACCCTCTCGCCCCTTCCAAACGACAGGTATCGATTTCGCCGGCACTTTCTTCGTAAAAGCTTCACGCCTCAAAAGAACCCCTTCAACTAAATGTTATGTAGCACTATTTGTATGTTTCTCAACAAAATCAATTCATCTTGAATTAGTGTCTGACTTGTCCACTGAATTTTTTATCGCTTCTTTAAAACGATTAACTTCTGTAATTTATAGCGACAATGCCACTAATTTTGTTGGTGCAAATAATTGTCTCATTGAAATAACCCAGTTTCTAAAGAAAAATTTCTCTCCCATATATGATTTCTTGGCTACATCTTCAATCGAATGGAAGTTTATTCCAACTAGATCCCCACATTGGGGTGGACTCTGGGAAGCCGGAGTAAAAAGTGCCAAAACCCATTTAATGAAGCTAGTATCTAACATGATTCTTACCTTCGAGCAGTTCAGTACCATATTGTCGCAAATAGAAGCCATTCTCAATTCGCGCCCCCTCCACCCACTATCATCTGATCCTAATGATCTCAACCCTTTAACTCCAGGTCACTTTTTAATTGGAGCTCCTTTAATGACACTACCGGAAAAAGATGTGTCAACACTTCCTATGAATCGCTTAAAATTCTGGCAACAATGCACTCATGTTCAGCAAAATTTCTGGAAAAGGTGGTCGGTCGATTATCTCAACCAGTTACAAAATCGTCCAAAATGGACTATCCCTATGAAAAATCTTACGGTTGGGACAATGGTTCTAGTAAAAGATGATGATTCCCCTCCCTTAAAATGGCCTTTAGCCCGCATAATAGCAACTCTCCCTGGCAAAGATGGCAACATCCGTGCAGTTCAAGTCAAGACAGTTTCAGGAACATATATTCGCCCTATAGTCAAAATCATTCCTCTACCTACAGATGAATCTTCCCAAGCATAATAATACATAGTACAAAATCAATTCATTATCAACCTTACTGCCTTTACTCATTACTTATTTAAAAAAAAAAACCACAAATCCTTAACCTTTCTCATCACATAACTCAACTTTTGGTTCACAATACTCTATATCAATTCTTCAATTTTTCTTAATTACAGTCCACTCTCTCAAATAACCCTATACTTTACGTAGTTCTTAACTACTCCCAAAACCTCCAAAAATCTCTAAAACCCTTACTCACTCACTTATGCATCGTAGACTCCAAACTAAAATCTTCATTCATTTATCATTCGTAACTACCTCACTTCTATGCAATTCATCTTTCCCGTGCCCCCAATATGTTTAGACTCTACAATCTAAACTGCGATCACTAGGCAACGATTTGAATTATCCCTGTCATATATGTGTCAAATTGGCAATAGCCTTAATACTTGAATTAAAACCCATTTTAATAGAACTTAACCAGTTAATACTTACGTAAATGTGTATAACTCAAACACGGTACTTAATTGGGGTGCAATAATTCATCTGTACACATGCGGAAATAAAGTTATATACGAAAAAAGTGTCACACCACGTGTTTCTCTTCTCAAACACCTTGAGGGTTTTACCAGCGAAGAAGGATAATTTTTTTATAAAACCTCATTTGTGTTCAGGGGTAAACGTAATTTAGAATTTAAAATGAGATAAGAGTTAAATTTATATCTTTTAGTTAATCGCATTTGACATTCCGTTCGCTACCTATATTTACCGAAATTATATTCCACAAACGGTGTGAGTAAATTTAATAAAAAAATAGTTAAAAGAAACACATATTTATATAGGGTGTGTCAAATGACACTTACAACTTTTGCATGTTTATTACCTCTCCGTTGATTGAGAATATAATAAGATACGCGATCCTGTGTTTCAAAATGTTCATGATCCCCCATGCGCCCCTAGCGCGAGAAACGAATACTAGCCACTTTGGTCATCGCGTCGATGAGGAAACAACAACAAATTGTTATCGGTACGGTTTGAGATTAGACCTATTACAATATTCAGAAAATAATCTTCTACTGGTGGCATCTATTTTGTATGAACGCGAACAAAAGTAAAATATGAATTGTACTTATCTTTCAAATTCTATACAGGGTGTCCCACGACGAGTGAAAACTATCTGTATATGGCAAAATACTCATAGTAAAATCACGAAAATGTCTACGTTTGGGTTTTCGGATACGATCTTTTCAACTAAAATATTTTCAAAGATGGCCGACTTCCGTTTCTACCGGAAGTCGACTGTAACTTTGTTATTTTAAATGGAACACCTTGTATATTAATACATTTTTGAAATCTACGTAATATTTTAGTATACTTTTGTCTAAAAACTTTTTTCGAAAAATGCACACTTTTTGAGTTATTAATTTTTTTGTAGAAAATTTGACGGTTGAAGACCCTTATAAATTATTTTTTTACGAGAGGACCCTTGAAGATATGAAAATGGTTTCTCTTCGGTTGCCTTAAGCAAGGTCAAACGTATTCGAATCTATGTTGAAAAATTTTTCATTTTATACAGGGTGTGTATAAAAAGTGTTCAAAGTTTAACTTCATAAATATCAAATTTCTTCATTTTTTTAAATAGAACCACCCTGTTTAAATGTTTAAATGTTTTCTGTAAATTTAGAGATGGAGGTGTGGTCTAAATTTTTCATGTATACTTTTAGTAGGCTTTGTAATAAATGACACTTATTTAACTGACATTAGTTAATTGTTGATACTTTCGAAAATCGTTAAAATGGCTCGTTCCTAATTTAATAACGAAGATTATGTAAATTTGATTTTAATACATGGTGTGATAGTGAACATTTCTTTTTCTAAACTCGAAGGACCAATGAAGTAATGAACTTATCAACACTACATAACTTAAACTTTATTTTCTAATTTTACAAGAGCATTCTCCATGTTACATGTTACAATCTTCTGTCCTCTCGGACGACAAAACCATCCTCGTTTTCCTTCGCTGCCGTCGGACCGCGCACTCGCACTAATCGACCCCACCGGAGCGTGCACATAAATTGAATCGAAAGATAATCAATAGTGGTATACATACACACAACATAGTTCAGTTCAAAAGTATAAATTAATTTTACACCAACATAGCCGGCCTCCTTGAAAGACCTGGCTTTCAAAACTAAACTAAAGTCAACTTATAATATAAAATAAAGACGGGTTTTAATAAATTGTCCAAATCGCTAAATGTTTATAGGTAATACACAGACCTTTGTAACCGAACGTTTTAAAACAGTTCCATTTGACAGTCTTACCGCCACCACTCTGGTGAATCCGTCTGATCCTGGAAACAGCTGTACAATTCTTCCCATAGGCCATCTGAGTGGGGGTTGATTCTCTTCAACCAAGACTGTGGGATCACGAGTGGTTGCTGTAGAATCACGTGTGGTTGCACATCACACTAGTTCGAGACCAGGTCAACTAAGTTAAGAAGTAGAGTTAAGGTTAATGACAGTTGTAAAAGGTCTGCTGAAGAGCTAACAAGTAAAGCACATGTAGAATTATTAAAGACGTTGTTTTAATCATACAATCATAAATACAGTATAAATACAACCCTTACATGGCGCAGTCAGTCATGAGCGACAGCCGGGGAATACAGCAGATACCGATGACCGGAAACATTGCAGAAAATTGGAGATTGTGGAGGGCACGTTTTGAAAATTACTTAATTGCATCGGAAGTGCACAAAAAGAATGAAGCAACGCAGTGTGCACAACTCCTTCACTATATTGGAGAGGATGGTTTCAAAATATATAGCACATTTCAATTTGCAGACGATGAAAAGAACAAATTGGATAAACTGATCCAAAAATTCGAAGATCATTTCCAAGGTAAAGAAAACATCTTCTATGAAAGATATAAATTTTTCACGTACCGACAAGAGCCAGACCAAAATCTAGATAATTTCATAACTGAGTTGAAAAAGAAGGCTACCAAATGCAAACTAGGAGACCTTCAAGACAGCCTTGTAGTCACAATGTTGATTTGTGGTGTGAATAACAGCTCGATCAGGGAAAAACTACTCCAAGTCGAAGACTTAACATTGCAGAAAGCAATAGAGTTGAGCCACGTAATTGAAAGTTCAAAGGCAAGAAGTGCAGCAATGAGTGGAGCCAACACATTTGAAGTAAACGAATTACACAAAAAAAAATATGAGAACAAACAAATAAACAATTGCAGAAACTGTGGTAAGACTCATCCAATAAACAAATGTCCAGCATATGGTAAAATATGTAATTTCTGTAAAAACAAAAACCATTTTTCTAATGCATGCATAAAAAAGGGTAAAACAAATAACTTCAACAAAAATCCGAAATATGAAACTAATTCACAAGTAAATGAAATTCATGAAAATAATGATAACTTTCTTTTCATAGGTTCTGTAGATACAAACGAAATGAACAAAAATGATTGGATCACGGTACTGGAAATAAATGAAACAAAAACCATTTTTAAAATTGACACAGGAGCCCAGGCAAATGTAATTCCTTTAAGTACTTTTAGAAAACTAGATCTGAACAATAAATTACATAAATCACAAATCAAGCTAACTTCATACACAGGTAACAATTTAAATGTAGTTGGAAAATGCAATCTTCTTTGTAAAAGAGGTGATGAAACTCACAATCTGGAGTTTTATGTGGTAGATTCACAAACACAAGCAATTTTAGGCTTAAATTCAAGTGTAAAATTAAATTTAATAAAGAGAATAGACAGTCTCATTGAAAATAGTGAATATTCTGCACTAGTAAACAAATACAGGGAAATATTTCAGGGCATAGGGTGTATTAGTGAACCATACCACATAGAACTAGAGGAAAATGCGAAACCAGTTGTACATCCTACAAGGAAGGTAGCATTACCGCTGGTAGACAAATTAAAAGAAAGTTTAGCAGAATTAGAGAGAGCAAACATAATTGAAAAAGTGCAGAAACCTACTGATTGGGTTAATGCTCTTGTTCTTGTGCGCAAGGCAGACAAATTACGAATATGCCTTGATCCCAAGGACCTAAATAAGGCAATAAAAAGGGAACATTGTCACATACCAACTTTAGAGGAAATCACTGCAAAATTAAGCGGAGCTACAATATTTAGCACATTAGATGCAACTCAGGGTTTTTATTCTATATTGCTAGATGAGGCTAGTTCTGATTTATGCACATTTGGAACACCTTTCGGTAGATACAAATTTCTCAGACTCCCATATGGTATCAAATCTGCAAGTGAAGTTTTTCAATCTCGTTTTAAAAAAATATTTAACATACAGGGAGTAGATGTTTACATAGATGACTTATTAATTTGGGGAAAGGACAAAATTGAACATGACCAACGTCTAAATAAAGTCCTAGAAATTGCAAAAAAGGCAAACGTTCGCTTTAACATACAGAAATGTAAATTCGGTCTAAGTAAAATTAATTACATGGGACATACCATATCAGAAAATGGTATTACTCCCGAAGATTCAAAATTACGTGCAATTACTGAAATGCCACAACCAAAATCTAAACAAGACATACAAAGGCTTCTAGGAATGATAACATATGTCAGCAAATTCATAAATAATTTCTCAGATAAAACTTCACCATTGCGAAACCTATTAAAAAAGGACGTAGAATTCCAATGGAATACAGAACACAACAAAGCCTTTGAAAATTTAAAAAATTATTACTCCCGAAGATTCAAAATTACGTGCAATTACTGAAATGCCACAACCAAAATCTAAACAAGACATACAAAGGCTTCTAGGAATGATAACATATGTCAGCAAATTCATAAATAATTTCTCAGATAAAACTTCACCATTGCGAAACCTATTAAAAAAGGACGTAGAATTCCAATGGAATACAGAACACAACAAAGCCTTTGAAAATTTAAAAAATTCACTAACTAGCACGCCGGTACTACAATTCTTTAATGTAAATAGCGAAACAGTAGTATCTGTAGATGCAAGTAAAGACGGTTTAGGGGCGGTACTACTACAAAACAAGCTACCTTGTGCTTATGCTTCTAGGTCAATGACTGAAACAGAGACAAGGTATGCCCAAATCGAGAAAGAATTACTCGCAATTACATTTGGTTTAAACAAATATTACCAGTACATTTATGGAAAAAAGTAGTGGTAGAAACAGATCACCAACCACTCATATCAATTTTCAAAAAACCTCTAAATAAATGTCCAGCGAGACTTCAAAGAATGCTTTTACAAATACAAAAATTTGATGTAGAATTGAGATTTAAACCAGGCAAAGATCTGATAATTGCAGATGCGCTAAGCAGGGCGTACCTAAAAGAACAATGTAACGATAACTTAGAGCAGGAGATAGAAACGCATGTTTGTCTAATTCAATCGCAAATCAATGTCACAGAAACAAAATTAAATGAATTGAAAGAAAATACAAAAAACGATGATGAATTACAATTACTAAGAAAAACAATACTAGATGGATGGCCCAAAAATATGAAAAATGTGCCAGAAAAAATTCAAAGTTACAAAAAATTCAGTAGTGAACTCACAGTTCAGAATGATTTAATTTTCAAAAGTCAGTCGATAGTAATTCCGCAAGTAATGCGCAAAGAAATGATTCAAAAAATTCATTATAACCACATGGGTGCAAATAAGTGCATCAAATTGGCACAGGAATCTATTTTTTGGCCTACCATGCAGAATGACATTCGACAAAAAATTTCAAATTGCCATCTTTGTTTAAAATACTCGAAGTCACAAAGTTCGGAACCACTAACCAACCACCAAATTCCGCAAATTCCGTGGAACAAAGTGGGTTGCGATCTTTTCGAGCTAGATGGTAAAAAGTACATATTAATAATTGACTACTATTCAAAATTCCTAGAAATTGAACCTTTAAATAAATACTCAACTAGTGAGTACACAATAAAAATTCTAAAATCAATGTTTGCGAGACATGGGATTCCTCTAACATTGGTAACAGACGGTGGTCCGAATTTCACGTCCCAGGCATTTAAGCATTTCGCACGGGAATGGGAATTCAATCATGTTATTAGCTCTCCTAGATACGCTCAATCAAATGGAATGGCAGAACGTAACGTGCAAACTGCCAAAAATATTTTCAAAAAAGTCTATGAAGATAAGAAGGACATACATTTGGCTCTCCTTCTGTACCGTAACATGAAAATAAATTCAGATTATTCACCAGCTCAAATTCTCATGTCCAGAAAGCTGAGAACCATTATTCCCAGTACCGATATAAATTTAAAACCTAAATTAATTGATCACAATAAATACAGTAAATTCATAAAAGACAACCAATCAAATCAAGAAAAATATTTTAACAAAATGGGTGTCCATAATTTAAAACCACTAGCAGTCAACACAAAAGTTTATGTGCAATTACAACCAAAATCAAACTGGACACCTGGTAAAATTGTAGAAAAAGTTAGGGACAGAATGTATAAAATAGAATTTGAGAATGGATCCGTGCTACTAAGAAATAGAAAATTCATAAAACCTGTTTCTGAAAACGAACAAACAGTTCAAACAAAAAATACCACACCAATAGTAACAGATGATCATAGAATAAGCTATTTCTTAGAACTGGAACCAATAAATAATAATGTAACTAACCAATTAGACTCACAAAACAATGTAACCAACGAAATAGATGTACAAAACAAAGTGACGGTAAAAACAAAGGATAATAGTGAAAGTGAAAAAAGTGCAGCTAATGACAACGAAGAAAATAGTGAATGTGAAGAAAATTGGGAAGACACAAATGAATCTATAGAAATCAATGACAATAATTGTAACAACACAAACGACCCAGAGCACAATTGTATTGTAAATAATTCTAATTTAGATGTAAGTCTCAGCACGAGTACAGATTCTGAGCAATAATTCCTTAATAAGGAGAAAACGACATCTTCAGGTCGAAAAACAAAAAAGCCTCAGAAACTGAACTTGTAGCCTATAAAAAGGGGGATGTGGGATCACGAGTGGTTGCTGTAGAATCACGTGTGGTTGCACATCACACTAGTTCGAGACCAGAGGTCAACTAAGTTAAGAAGTAGAGTTAAGGTTAATGACAGTTGTAAAAGGTCTGCTGAAGAGCTAACAAGTAAAGCACATGTAGAATTATTAATGACAGTTGTAAAAGGTCTGCTGAAGAGCTAACAAGTAAAGCACATGTAGAATTATTAAAGACGTTGTTTTAATCATACAATCATAAATACAGTATAAATACAACCCTTACAAAGACTACGAGAGAACCTTCTTTAACTGGAACACCGGCAGTGTTCCATTTATGGCGATGCTGAAGTTCGTGGAGATAGTCTATTGACCAGCGGTTCCAAAACTGTTGCGTCAGCTGCTGAATTCGCTTATATCTGGTTAGCAAATTAGGGTTTTCTTCCAATAGAACTTCTTGTGGCAATGATTTGAGTGAGTCGCCAAGGAGGAAATGAGAAGGAGTTAGGGGTAAAAAATCATTGGGATCATCGGATAAGGGGATTAACGGACGTGAGTTAAGACATGCCTCAATTTGAGTTAATACGGTATATAACTCTTCGTATCTTATAGAATTATTACCTAGTACACGTCTTAAATGAAATTTACATGACTTGACTGCTGACTCCCAGATCCCACCCATATATGTGAGGTGCCTTGGCAGGAATGAAGTACCACCGAATTGACTCATTAGCTGAATAAGTTGATACTTTGTCTTTATAATTTTTATCAGATAGTAAGTGATAAGGTTCTAGAAAGTGGTTATGAGCTCCAAAAAAATTTGAACCATTATCGGAATGAATTTCGTTAGGTTTACCACGTCGCGATATGAATCTTTTCAAGGCATTTAAGAATCCGTCAGTTGTCAGGTCCATCACCAACTCTATATGGACAGCCTTAATTACGAGACAAACAAATATGCAAATGTAAGCCTTAACAAATTTGCTATTACGAGTTGTACCTTCCTTTACAAATAAAGGTGCGGCGTAATCCACACCGCATTTAGAAAAAGGTCGAGCTGGTGTAATTCGACAACTAGGAATGTCGCCCATAAACGTTTTAGTGGGTTTAGGTTTAACCTTGAAACATATGACACATTCCCGTATTATACGTTTGACCAAAACCTTTCCTTTAATTGGCCAATATTTAAGGCGAATTATAGAAAGTAATGTTTGGGCTCCAGCGTGTAAATTCTGAATATGTTCTGATCGGAGAACAAGGTGCGTTAAGGGGTGATTATACGGAAGAATAATAGGGTGTTTGTGATCAAAGCTCAAATTTGAATGCCTTAATCTTCCACCAACTCGAAGTAGACCGGTTTCGTCGATGAATGGATGCAGACTTAAAAGTTTGCTAGAGGACGCTATTCTTTTAGAAGTCTTTAAAGCCTTTATTTCGTCAAAAAAATGTTGCCCTTGAGCAATAATAATTAATCTGTTCAAAGAAGTTTGTAGTTCTTCCACTGTTATAAATAGATTTATTTAACGTGATTTCTTTAAACCGCAAGATTCGTGCAACAACTCTTTGTAATAAGTATAATCTTGAAAATCTAGTAAAAATGCTTTCATCTCTTACTTGAGTAATTAAGGTAATCGGTGTTGTTTTCAATTCGGGTAAATCTGAATTTTCAAGTGTCAAATTTGGATTAGGAATTTCTACATTAGTTAACAAAAACTGTGGCCCGTGCCACCAAATATTCGCAGCAGGTAACTGCTCTGGCGATATTCCGCGTGAAATCATGTCTGCTGCGTTCAATTCGCTTGACACGTCTTTCCATTCATAACTCTCCGTTAGTTCTACAATTTTTGTTACTCTATTTGCCACAAACGTTTTTAACCTTGTGGGATCAATAGTGATCCATGTCAGAACACTTGTTGAGTATGAGTAAAATACAATTCGCTTAAGTTCTAGGTTAAGGTACCCTATAACTGTATGAGCTAATTTTGCCAGTAGACATGCAGCTAATAATTCAAGTCTAGGTAACGAGAGCCACTTTAAAGGCGCCACCTTTGATTTGGCACATAAAAGGTGCGAAAAACGTTGACCGTGTTCATTTTCCGAAACGAGATAGATACATGCGCCGTATGCCCTTTCGGAAGCATCGCAAAACCCATGTAATTCAATAATTATGGGGTTTTCGCAAATAATATGTGTCGTGGTATTTCTATACTATTCAAGCTATCTAACTGGAAGAAATAATTCAACCATTGAGTTGCTAACTCATCATCGAGAATGTCGTCCCAATCTAACTTTAACTGAAATAAACGCTGAATAATCAATTTTGCCCTTATAACTGCGGGACCTATCAACCCCAAGGGATCGAATATTTTTGAAATCGTGGAAAGAATTGTTCGCTTCGTAATTGTCTCATGAGCATGAATAATAATTGGTCTGATTTTAGGTTCCAGGTTACGCCTAATGTTTTAAATTCCTTGGTGTCGGTAATTATATAATTTTCAGTGTTCGTCCCATCTTTAGAAATAATGTCGATAAGTGAGGCGTCATTTGAGTTCCATTTTCTCAATGGAAAACCTGCAGATGCTAGAACTTCAGTTAATTCCTTATACACTTCTAAAGCTTCTTGTCTGGTATTCAAGCTTACAAGTAAATCATCCATATAAAATGAGCGTAAAATGATTTCACTCGTACGGGGATACTTATCCTGATACTCATAAGCTAGCTGATTTAAACAACGTGGTGCCAGGAACGGTGCACAAGAGGTTCCGTATGTTACGGTATTTAATTCAAACAAGCCTATCGGTTCGCTTTCGTTTTTTCGCCATAATATTTGTTGATACTTACGTTCCTCGTTACTTACTAATACTTGTCGGAACATCATTTTGACGTCCGCATTTAATACTATTTTATTTAATCGCAACCGTAAAACTATTGCTAGCAACGTCTCTTGTACCGTTGGGCCTGTCATTAAGTGGTCGTTTAGCGAGAGACCGGAAGTTGATTTAGCTGACGCGTCAAAAACGACACGACATTTCGTAGTCAAACTGGTTTCTTTGATTACCGGGTGGTGTGGAAGAATGGAAATTGATTTGATTCAAGAGGTAGTGACCCCTTGAACGTCATGTGATTTAGGATCTCATGCTCTTCTAAAAACTTTTTATAACTTAACTTCAAATTCGTATCCTTTCGAAAACGCGATTCTAACCCAAAAAGTCTTTTCAAACCTATAGAATTCGAGTCACCGATAGGAACCTTTGCATTATCTTTAAAAAGAAGTTTTACGATAAACCTACCATCCTTATTACGAATTGTGGTCTTCACAAAATATTCTTCACACCTTCTTCGCGTGATAATGTCTTAACTTGAGGAATTTCCTCTATAGTCCAAAATGTTTTCAAGTTTTCGTGTAGTTCCTCATTTGTAACGCATAGATGACACATAGGCCTTGCGAGTGATAATTCGGGTTTACGTTTTAAATTGTCAATGTTTATTGGACCCGATATTATCCATCCAAGAACCGTTTCGATAAGAATTGGCTGATTAATTCCTAATTTTAATTTTCCTTCCAACAGGAATTCATAAAACAGCGAGACACCTGGTAATAAATCAATCGGTTTTGAGACATTATATTCATTATTGGCTAAATTAATTGACTTTGGCAAATTTAATAAATCCTTATCAAAGGAGACGAGAGGTAACGCGGCGGTTATATTGTTTGGCATTACTAACAATTGTATTTTGTTTTAACATTACTCTATTTTGACCCAAAGTGTCTTCGCGGTTGTGAGTGAATTTATTTTGCGCATGATTGTTATAGTGTTCATTATGTAATGCTGTATTGTGTCTCGCACCACACCTTTTGCAACCCCTAGACTAACATTGTGCCTTTATGTGGCCTGAGCGAAGACAGTTTGTGCATAACCTAAAACTTCTTACTTTATTGTATTTTTCTCTGACTGGTAAATTTACAAACGACGGGCAACTATACAAATAGTGATTACCGTTGCAAATATGACATTTGATTTCATTTGTAACACTATAGACATGTTGTAGATTTCGATTGACGCCAAAATTGAAATTATTTTCTTTTCCCGTTTTTTCTTTGCCGCGTGATTGATAATTATTAGTCTTCTCATTATCTACCCTGTCTGTATTTCTTTCCTCTAATCTAAAACATTTAGTCATCTAATTTTGGTAAATTGTTCTCATCCTGTATATTATCCCATTCATTTTTTGTCACGTTATCTAATTTTTTCAAAATGATTAAAACTAATAAAATGTCCCAATGTTCCGTTTGTTGATTCATTTTATTTAAAATGCTAATGGGAAAAGTAGAATTCGATAGATGGCGCTCTGAAATGTCAATGTCATCTTAGCAACGAGTAAAACAAATCAGCAGCCGTATAAGCCCTTTGATATTTAAGTGGTTTTATTTTGCTGTTTCAGTTATTTTCAGTGTGTGTTTTGAAAAACTTTTGCTTTTTCTTTGATTGTTCTTTAGTAATTTGTGTTGTTAAACTAAATTTTGACTCCTAATGTTTTTATTTTTAGAGTAATAGATGTTCAACTTTTTAAGTGTTACCGGGAGTGTTAATTATGTTTATGTTTGTATATTTTATTGTGACTTACCTTTTGGACTTCTTCATTGTGAATACTGTATATGTATTGAATAAATAAAAACACTTATTATTTTTGAATTTGGTTTTAATTATTTTTGTACAAACGTAATGCAAAATTTATGAACTAATGGTCGTGGTCGTGGCTTGACTGTGGTAGTTTTAAGGAAGGTACTGCATTTAAAAGAAGATACTTTTTCTTACCAAGACCTGAAGAATATGTTACTCATTTATATACTGTTCACCTTTACAAATATAAACTATACCATCCACTATTAACTTATAACTATTACACACTTGGTACTAACCTTGACTATAGTAGTCTACCCTTTTAAAATGTAAAGAACACACGGACTTACTATCTGTCACTGGTTTCCCCATTTTTTACTTTCGTTGCCCTAGCCTTTCTTTGAGATATATTTTCCATAACTCCAAACGTATTTTCAATATTTCCCATTCTTCACATGGGAGGAAATCTATGGAAAGATAAATCGGGATTTTTCCCTTTACGGCTAGTGCAACCAAATCCACAACAGTTTCGATTATGCAGCGACATAATTCAAAGTATAAAACTTTAAAAAAGGTACAAAATATTGCAATCAAACGTGATCTGCAATGAAAACAAAAAATAGAATAACATAACCTCTTCCATAATATCTCTGATTATTATAAGAATATTACCTCAGAAATGAGTTGAGTTGAATAGAAAAACACAGTTTTAAGCTTGTCACTGACACAAAATTAAACAGATAAAGTACGAATTTACGGTAATTACGTTGACTTAAATATAATACAAAAACAATGCAAAACGAATTATTTTACTCGTTGCGACAATTACAATTTTTTCCGCCAGAGGTCTCACTGAATTCTACTCCGCCCAATAGTGATGATCAATTTCGTCTAACAATTTTCGTAATGATTGGTAGTTTTGTTTTTGAACTTCAGATAAGTTAAACAATAAACCCTTTGCGTGGTGTATTATAATGTGTCGTTTGTTTTCGAATTTTTTCTTTAACAAATTTATCGCTAACTCGTAATTATTTTCTGTCGTGTCAATGTCTTCTATGGTTCGAAAGGCGGCATCTTTACAACAGCCTTTAAGATAAATAAACTTTTGCGTTTTTGATAAATCAACTCTGTCGTGAACTAACGATTTAAAAATTTCATAAAAGCTTTGCCACGTTTCTATAGTACCGTAAAATTTCGGCAAATCGATATATGGTAATTTAACTGTTGAGAAAACGGGTTGAATTGGCGGTGGACCCGACACAACTGTCGATTGTGCCATTTGGCCCATTTGAATGACTTCATAAGCGTAACTGGTGCATTTAAAATACCTTGTTTCGATTATCTCACGTTCATTTGAGTTTTCTTCGCTTTCATCGAGAAGTTCTAACGTGGATTGATGTTTTTCAAACTCATAACCCCTTTCTATCACCTTAACCTTTCTACTTATTTCAGCCGTGGCCCTGTGATTATTGGTATATCCCATAAATTTTTCAAAGCGTGTTAATTTCCCCTTAAATATACCCCTTTCGTGTTTACATTGTGTTACTACCGCATCTGTGTCAGCCATTTTGTTATGTGATTATAACCAATTTATGAATCAAGAAATACGAGAAAATATGCTAAAGCTTAACGTGTGATAAAACGTGAATTGAACTATATTTTGTGTTAGACACGAGAACCCTTTCAAAAATAAACTGGCCGAGAAGTCGCTATAACGTGAAATAGGTAACCCTTTTTACTTATTACGTGAAATATACCCAATATCTTAACCAAAAATAATACGTACGAGAGATTATGCGCTAAAGTTTAATGTTATAAACGTGAATTGAACATTTTTCGAATAATAAACTAACCGAGAAAGTAGATATACTAGGCCGGTTACAGACCGGAAGTGGACTGCGCATGTGCAAGACTCCGTTCAGCTCCTACTACGCATGTGCAAGACTCCGCAGACTGTGCGCCGCCATGCCGACGCGACAGTCCGCCATTTTTAATTTTAAATTATTAAATTATTGAATTATTAAATTAAAAAATTTTGTTTTCGTCTGGGATCGAACCCAGGTCCTTCGCATTCATAGCTATACGCCTAACCCACTCAGCCATGGAGCTCTCCGAATATTAGATTCGAAAAAAGGTAGTGTTGCTGCGCGCACGCCCGTCGAGCCGGCAGCACTTGTGTATAGGATGCGAAGAGGTGTATTATATGCTGTAATAAGTGTGACAAAGAAGGTAGGAGTTGGACAGAGAAAGTATTCGCATCGAAAGATCCCGCGCGCACCCTACGCTTCTTGCTGTAAAATGTGACGTAGTCGAGAAAGATACGTTAGGATGATAAGGCGGCGCGCTGGAATATACCGGGGGGATTAAAAGTAACTTATGTTGAAATATTACTAAGAATTTCTATACCGGGTGGCTTGAAAAGTAACATATGCGTGACACGTCGCGTGCTACGTCAAACGTGTAACGGTGGAAGGTTTTTTAAAAAATATATATGTTGTTAATAATGTGTTTGGGGATTAGTTTCTTGAGGATAACAGAAGGGTGAAGATCATGTTAATAATTATATTAGCTGCAGCGCTATGTCCAGCACTTTGTGTTGTCGACCAGCAGTATGCTATGGAGTATTTACAACGCTTCGGATACGCAAATGAAAATGATTTGACTAAACTTGAGGATTATTTGTTGAGTTTTCAAGAAAAATATAATATTCCTGCAACGGGAGAATTAGATGAAGATACAATACAACTTCTGGATAGACCAAGATGTTCTGTAAGTGAAGCAGCTTCGGACGATGATCATTCTTATAGAGTTAGATCAAAATGGACCAAATTTAATTTGAAATGGTTCTTCCCTCAGGCAAATCAAGCATATCTTGATGTAATCGAGAAGGCTTTTGAAGTGTGGAGTAACAGTTCAAAGTTCAAATTTGAATTAATACACAAAACAAAACCTTATGCTCCCGATATAACTATCACTGTTGTACATGGAAAACACTATTTTCGTGCAGATTGCCAAGGTAGAGATGAATGTCCCAGTGCATTTGATGGCCCTGGAAGGGTGTTGGCACATGGTTATTTCCCAAATGGTAACAGCTGTATAGAACTTCATATTGATGCCGATGAAAAGTGGGATTTAAGTTTAGATGGATCAAGTTCAGATGATAGGACTAGTCTACTTATGGTATTAATTCATGAAATTGGACATATCCTAGGTATATCCCATAGTGATAATGAAAAAGCAATAATGTATCCATGGTATCAACAAAACGCGACCCCAAAATTGGGTGAAGATGATAAAATGGCCCTTGAAGCTCTTTATGGACCAATCAATAAATATGCAAATAATCCTTTCAAACTTACGCCACCGACTACAGGTCATCATAGACCCCATCCACCAAATAAAAATTTATGTGACATAACGCCGGAGTATATGTTTACTGCGATGGCTGGTGCATTTGAAAATTATCACTTATATATTGTTTATAAAGATTTTCTATGGAAAATTGATTTGAATTCGAAACTTATTCCCTCAGAACCAGAAATGCTCGATGATTACCTACCCGAAGAAGTGGGCTCCATAATTCAGATTTTTCAAAGTTCTTCCGGTAATTTAATAGCAGTCAATAAAGATGTTCGTAAATACTATATTGCAGATTTCCCAGGTTTGCGAATACTTGAGCAAGGTAATTTACTTATACCAAAAAATTCTCAAATAAACACAATGTTTCAAAGCAACCACGGAAAAATTTATGTATTTTATAATAACAATAATTATATTGAATATGATAAGAACTTAAAAAATGCCTTAAATAGAGGACAAATTAAAGATATTTTCCCTGGACTACCTACAGATGTTACAGGAGCATTCCAGTACATTGACGGACACATGTACTTTTTCAAAAACACCACATACTACAAATATAATGAGTTTACCAAAAAACTTGTTGCAGCCGGGCCCTTTAATTGGAACCTATTTGATATCCCATGTCCTAATGGAGACCTTTTAAATCATCTCAAGACTTTATTAACAAAAATAATTTCTTTTTATCAATAATATTTTTTTAAAATAAACTTTTGCAAATAATTAAATTGTTTTTCTGAAATTCCTACGAACGTTGCATTAAAAATGTATCGAATAGTAGAACCGGATGAAGCCTCGGTTTGATAATATAATAATTCCAGGAAGTCGCAAAAACTGATAACAAGTTTGTAGCACCACAATACCAAAATACAGGAAGTCGTCATATCGTGAGGTTGTCCACAATCGCAATTATAAAACTATGTTAGTAAAATACGGGAAGTCACCTTATCGTGAGATTAGCTAAAATCGCAAAAATAAAACCGGAATTTACAGCGAATGTTCTAGAACAAAAACACTAACGTCACATACTGATAACCGACGATCTCATAGGTGGGAGGTGATTGTTTAAATAAGGTGAAAGCAGCACACGCAGTACACAGTCGAACAGAAGCAGCAGCAACACAATCAAAAAGTAGCAGCAGCAACACAATCAAAAAGTAGCAGCAGCAGAAGTAAAGTAGCAGCAGCAACACAATCAAAAAGTAGCAGCAGCAACATAATCAAAAAAGTAAGTTTTTTCTTATACTGCAATATTTTTCAAAGCAAATTGTTTTTTCTTATATTACAATCTTTTCCAAAGCAAATTATTTTTTCTCTTACTACAATCTTTTTCAAAGCAAATTGTTTTTGATTGCTTAGATTATCGCTTTTTATTACTTTCAGATGGATTTGAACAAATTAAATGAAGTTTCTGTAATTGCAGAAAGGAAACCGATCATAAAATTGAAGGACCTCCAAATTGATGTGCCGGAGAAAATTCTGGCAGCAAAGCTTACCAAAGGACGCTTTGGAGACTCCATTCTTTTGGAATTGAAGGAAAAAGTTACATTCCTGCCAACTCGAGTGACGGAAAGATACCAGGAAGCAATCCCATATTTGTTGGATGGGAAATATTCCATAGTTCTTAAAGGATTGGTGGACGTTGGAAAGCTCAACCCCTTGATATCATTCGAGATCATTGAAAACTAGGAGATACAAGAAAGAGAGAGAGGGTGAGTGAATTTTTCAATTTTCAAAGCCATGTCAAGCATAATTAAACAGTCTGATGATTTTCTGGTAGCTATTAGAAAAGTACATAAAATTGTTTTTGATAAATTCACTGTAAGAGATGCAGAACTGTGGTTAAAACGGTTGAATAAATACATTAAGGCTTGCAGTAGGCGTATAAAAGACGCCAGTTTATGCGTCGGAACTAGACGAAAACTGCAAGCAAATATTGGCCATTTCAAACATTTTCGCAAACTAATTTTAAATAGACACATAGGGTTAGGTTTAAATTCTAGACTACGTAGTAGGGTTAAATGGGAAAATATTGCATCGAGTTTCACTAGCAGAATTAAAACGGGAATCATTGTAAATTTATATCATAAGGACTTAGGAAAATTTTTGGATGACGCATATATCATTTTCAAGGAAAAAATTGTATCATGTCTAGCTTCATTCAAGTTTATGAAAGTAAATACTGCTTTTTGTGGGGAATTTATCAAAAAGTCTGGGGATGAGGAAACGTTAGATTTATATTATATTACCACCAAAAATGTTGCCATAGATCAGTCTACCGATTTACATAGTTGGTTTGATGATAATGTTAGAGATAAAATTTTCACAAAATTATCTAATTTTCAAGAAAGAGATTCTGGGGCTGCTTTATGCCGAGTGATATCATTGGAGGTTAATGTAAATAAACTGCAAATGGGTAATGGCTCATCCTTTATCAGATTACCTAAGGAAATCCAGATAAAGCGTGCTTGTATAAATGTGGAAAACTATGACCAGAATTGTTTCTATTGGGCTATTGTTAGCTGTTTATATCCCTCTGAATCACACTCTAACCGAACCAAGTCATATCCTCATTTCAGCACAGTTTTGCAAACTGAAAACTTGGAAGCTCCAATATCATTACAAAATATTTCTAGATTTGAAAAAGCGAATGATATTTCAGTTAACGTGTATGCATTAGAATTGAATTTAGTTAAAGAAAAAACTACTTACGTAGTAGCACCAGCTAGACTTACCGCAAATAAACGTGAAAAACATGTAAATTTGCTGCTTATTCAAAATAAATATTATCCGAGATTGAACGATTATGAGGCTCCGCCTGCAGATGATGACGACAAATCTGAAATCAGATTTCATTATGTTTGGATCAAAGACTTATCTCGACTACTTAGTTATCAACTTACCAAACATGATCATAAAAAATTCATTTGCGACCGCTGTTTAAATTATTATACAAGCTCAGATAAATTAGCTGAGCATGAAGAACTTTGTTCTGATTTGAATAAATGTAAAATGTCTCCACCTAAATATGAGCACGTTCAATTTAGGAATTTTACATATAAACAAACTACGCCATTTATAATTTATGCTGATTTTGAATGTCAATTGGAAAATGTTGCTACAAATACAGCTCATAAAATAACAAAAACAACTAAATATCAAAAACATGTACCATATAGTGCAGGCTACTACGTAAAGTGTTCATATGATAATAGTCTTTCTTATTTTAAAAGCTACCGAGGATCGGACTGTATGGATTGGTTTGCGAATGAAATGACTGATGTGTCTAGACTTGTGAATTCTAAAATAAAAACGATTATACCTATGACTGAGAAGCTTGATCTGCGTAAAGCACGAAGCTGTCATATATGTGAAAAAGACTTCGCTTGCAAAGACAAAATCGTTAGGGATCACGATCATTTCACAGGACAGTTTAGAGGATTTGCACATGAAGCATGCAACCTAAACTTTAAAAAATTGTTTGTTGTTCCTGTTGTATTTCATAATTTAAGTGGGTATGACAGTAATTTTATGATTGTTGACCTCTGTAAACGAGGCCGTTTGAGCGTACTTCCCATTAATAAAGAAAAATATATTTCTTTCACCCTGTATTCCGATGAAAATGATATAAAATTACGATTTATTGATTCGTTCAGATTTATGGGAGCTTCACTCGATGAATTAGCCTCAATTTTAGATATTAAAGAGAAAAAAAATTTGAAACAAGGGTTTCAGGGTGTAGATGATGAAGCTTTTAAATTACTATCTTGCAAAGGTGTTTTTTGCTATGATTATATTGATAGTTTAGCTAAATTAGAAGAAACTTGTTTACCGCCAATTGATAAGTTTTACAATAAATTATGCGATGACGATATCGGTGAGGCAAAGTACAGTCATGCGCAAAAAGTTTGGAATACTTTCAATTGTAAAAATTTGGGCGAATATTCAGACATTTATTTAAAGACAGATATTTTGCTCCTTGCTGATGTTTTTGAACAATTCAGACAAAAGTGTCGAGATACATACCATTTAGATCCTGCATGGTACTATACTATGCCAGGGTATACATGGGATTGTATGCTTAAATTCACTAAATGCAAATTAGAATTACTCAAGGACATAGATATGATCATGTTTATCGAAAAAGGTATCAGAGGCGGGATATCTGTATGTAGCAACCGATTTTCGGAAGCTAACAATAAATACATGCATGACTATGACCCAACAAAGCCCTCGAAATATCTTATGTACTTAGATGTTAATAACCTTTATGGTTGGGCTATGAGTGAGCCCTTGCCCTACGAAGGCTTCAAATGGGTGGATACCAAGTTCAGCGTTGGACCATCTTCTGGGTACATAGATATTTTGTCGATTCCAGACGATTCGCCAGAAGGTTATATCTTCCAAGTTGACCTCGAATACCCACTCGAATTACATGATACTCACAAAGATTTACCATTTGCTGCTGAACACCGCATTCCGTCAGGATCAAAATTACCAAAATTACTGACAACGCTTTATAACAAAGAAAAATATATTATGCATTATAGAAATTTAAAGCAGGCTCTAAATAATGGATTAAAATTAACCAAAATACATAAAGTGTTACAATTCAAACAGTCAACATGGCTGAAGTCTTACATCGAGCTTAATACTCGATTGAGGACTGCAGCTACGAACGACTTTGAAAAGAATCTTTTCAAATTGATGAATAATGCGGTGTTTGGTAAGACCATGGAGAACATCAGACGCCACAGATCTGTGAAATTGGTGAGACAATGGGAGGGACGTTATGGCGCCAAAAACTTGATTGCAAGTTTTCGGTTTCATAGCAGAACGATTTTAGATGAAAATCTGGTAGCTATTGAATTAACTAAAGCTGAAGTGACATTCAATAAACCTCTGTATATAGGAATGGCAATTCTGGACATTTCCAAGATATGCATGTATGATTTCCATTATAACTACATGCTACCAAAATTAGGTGTCAACAAGTGCAAGTTAATGTACATGGATACCGACAGTTTTGTCTACGAATTGCAGTGCGCAGATGCTTATGAAGAAGTAATAAAGGCTGATTTATCTAAATTTGATACTTCTGACTATGCTGAAAATAACTTATATAGCATGCCTCGAGTTAATAAAAAAATTATTGGTCTTTTAAAGGATGAGTCAAAGGGTCAAATTATGACTCATTTTGTTGGACTTAGGTCAAAAATGTATACCTACAAGTTGCAAATAAATGATAAAGACAGAGAAAATGAAAAACTCCGCCTAAAGCGAAAGCAACTCGGCAAAACAAGAATAAAAAATGATTTGAAAAATTTAGGTATAACAAAAAAGTCTAAAGGTGTAAAATCCAATGTAGTGAAAAATAAAATAACGTATGATGATTATGAAACGTGTTTAAAAGATTTTAAAATACACTCATCAAGCCAACGATGTATTCGGGCCTATGCACATAAAGTTTTCAGTATAGAACAAACAAAAATTAGTCTAAGTCCGCATGACGATAAACGTCATTTAATGCCAGGTACATTTGATACGCTTCCTTGGGGGCACTATAGCTTAAACTAATATTTTTTTTTTGTTATCGTAGATAATGAAGCAGCCTGCAAAGTTGAAAGAGGTATGCATAAAATCTGTTTGCGAAAATGTTGTTAATTTAGCCGAATTAATGGAGCTATCTCTATTACCGGAGATACTTATGAAATTAATCGTGAAAAAGTACCCATTCTACAGGTGGAGAGCGATAAATAAACAAGCGAAACTAGGGCCATTTGCAGACATACAATTCATCGGCTGTTCAAAATTTATAAGAACAGCGATGAGAAACACTCTTTTAAATGCGGATGAAACAAGTCACGAATTTGATGAATCCGAATATTGTGTTTGGACAAATTATTATAAAATAAAAAATTACAACCTTCGGGTTTGTAAGACATGTTTTTCAACTATAAAAAGTTTCCACAATTCACAACAAAAGTCATTGTTTGTTATTTTCGATCATTTTCATGAATTATATGAAGATTACCGCATCATTACAGATGTGTATCAATCCCAATTTTATTGGTGTCAGAGCTGTTTTAACCATGTTTTGTGTGATATAAAGGATGTGGAGTCATGCGTGAGTTCACTTCACTCGTATCCAAAAAGCACCAGGTTCATCGATTCAGATGCTAGCGAGACTGAAATCGATGAATTAATGTGAAGGTTGGCTTTGAAAATTACAAAAATTACTCTCTCTCTTTTTGTGTATTGCTTAAATTTATATATGTATTGCTTTAAATTTATATATGTATTGCTTCAAATTTACATCGCTTTTAATTGTATGCGTTTTTGGAACATTTTTGTGCGTTTTTGTGTGCTTTTTTATGTATTTCTTTTTAAAATAAAAAACATTATTTTAAATAGTTGTTTTTTTTGTCGTCGGTTGGGGAGGGAAGAAAACACAAACACATCTATATAACTATTTATTCAAATCATTGATGACTTTGAGTTTATAAAAGTATACAAATTCTCTAAGAGCATTGTTTAACATATCATTAGGTGTAATAGAACAAAATGCATATAAAATTTGTAAAGGACTTTCAGAGGCAACATTTTTACAGAAATCCAAAACATTATAATAATATTGACAAAAATTTAAATTTTCCAACATAGCTATACGTTGTAAAATCAAATTATTTAGTTTTAAAATTTGAGACACTTCTTCTTCATCCATATAATATTCAACTCCATGTTTCTTGACGAAAATCAACTTAGACCCGTCATAATTTAATGGAGTAATGGTGCAGTACTCTCCACATGGAAACGAATCAGGTTGGAACTTGTCAGCATCGTCTGTGGCATGAAAGAAAGCATTCATCTGTTGCGTCATTATTGAAATAAAGGTATACCATTCGTAAGTGCTGAAAGATATTTTGCTGCACTTTAGCTGTTGGGATAGAATAACAGCAGGCGTAAATGATCTTGCAGGACTTATTCCACATTTCATTTCATAACCAGAGATTGTATATTGTGTTGAAAGTAGGTATACATTTTCGGACTTTGCAGCAGTTTCATAATTTTCCAAAATTCTATCCAACTCTGTACTGTAGTCGGATAAACTGGATTCGAAGTAACTGGAAGAAGAAGAAGAATAACCACTATCTTGAAAAGTCATGTTGCGAACTAAGCTCAAGTACTGAAGCGCTCTTCAATTTATAGTTTTCGTTCTTTGCGGTCAGCCATCTTCTTCGGTATTCATACGCAGCGAAGCGAAAAGTAGTGCTACAAAACGGCCTTGTTTTCAATCCAACTGTTGTGTTTTTTGTCTAGTCCGAGCCATTTCACATACATTTTGTTGCCCTTTCTTCTGAGCACTTTTTCCACCAAGTAAATGTCTGAATTCGATGTTTTCTGTAGTTCTTCATCGTAGAAGCAGCCGCTGATTGGTGTACCTTGCATGTCTTCGAGTAAATACGTAGCGGGATTGGTTATTTTCACTTTGGTGATTTTGAATAGTTCTGTAGTCCAATTGGGTGTATATCCTTTTTCAAAGACATGTTTTGCCTTGGATATGCGCACAATATCACCAACTTTAAATTTTCGCGGGCCTGCTATTTTCAAATGGCTATAGGTGTTATTCAAAATGGATTTTTCATTGGATTTATTGACTTGAGAAGGTTTATATTTTGTTGTGGAATGTTTTGTATTGTTGTAGTCTTGAGTAATTTTCGGGAGAATATCGATCCATTTGTAGGTGCCATTTAAACTGAAATACTTGTAGAGTTTCGATTTCAGCGTTCTTATAACACGCTCAGCCATAGAAGCTTTCATCGTGCTAAATACGCTATAGTGATTTATATCATGTTTTTTCATTAAATTTTGAAATTTGCTGTTGTAAAATTCCTTTCCCTGATCAGATTGCAGATTTTTTGGTATTCGTCTAGTGTGAGCGAGAATGTCCGAGAATGCCCGAGTAATCTCCTCTCCGGTCTTCGTCTTTAGTGGGCGTGTCCACACAAACTTTGAAAAACAATCAATAACGACTAGTATCATTTTATGATTCCTATTTTGTGGAGCAAAATTCCTCATCTCCGCAAGATCCATTTGCCAAAGATCGTCAAGGCCCTTAATGATAGTGCGTCTCCGAGGGAATTTTTTCCGTATCGGTTTGTGGAGCTCGTTTACAAGCTGAATTTTTTCTTTAGAATACATATTATGTACCAGCTAGCTTCAGCTCCAGACTGTTAATGCGGTTAACGGTATTCGTATTCATAACCTTAATATTGTCTACAATGCCCGAAACGTTAGTTTTCATATCAGAGACGGATCTGATATTTTCTGTAATTTCTTTTTGTAACTCACGTATGCTTTCAACACACATGTTAATAGAAACAGTGAATTCTTTTCGAATAAAGGCTTTCGCTGCGACAATTGATTCGTCGACGTATTTCTTCGTAGCCATATCCCTACCTGCTACAGGGGGATTTCGCGAAATGAATGCATCAATGACGTTAGTTTTATTTTGTAAGTTGGCAATATGCGCCTGTAATATGGGGATTTTCGTCTTATGAAGCTCATTTCTTATTTCGTTCAATCCTACTGCTAAATCCTTTATATCACGGTCTTGTTGCTGCAGCACCACACCATGCGTTTGAATTAATGGCGAGTTGATAGTACGTAGGTCATTCAATTGCACATCAACATATTTTTTTGTTGCAGCATCACTATTTGTTGTCGGTTCCTTAACATTACAAATTTTCACATTTTCAATATCGATATCACCGTCCGGTGTATGAGGAAACGTGATTTTCGCCGGTAAACGCGCATAGGGCGTTTGATGTCTATGTCCGAATTTATCGACTGGCATAATTGAAATGAACAAGTTTCAACTTGTATTATTCTATTATATCAGCCTCCTTGAGCTCATTGATAATTGCTACTATTTCGTTGCCGTGTGACGTATTACCTGCCTCTTTCGAAGCAATCAACAACTTCAAACGATCCACTAATTCATTGGCATCATCCCAATAAATATACTCCAGAGGTTTATCATTATATGTTAAACGATCAATACCTTTTCCTTTTGCTAAAGGAATCGATTTTAGACGAGTCAATACCTGAGACGATCTATTCGTCGTTAGAGATTTTGTTTTGAATAAAGGTTTTATGATGTAGTGATATTTTTCAGTATTTGAGCCCTTAAGACGATCTAACGTGTCTAAATGAACTTCAGTTGTTGTCAAAAGATTTTTATAGTTCTGTAAATCTTGATCATTGTAACTGGGGTCTCGGTAAAATAGAAGCTCATACAAGCCTGGTGTTCCAATTACATATCTTCCTCCTTTGTTTTTCTCAGGTAGTATGTTTATATTACCGGTTTTTCCATCGAACGCAATTCGACGTTTGCCTAATGACCAACCGATTTCATCATTGTATATCGGACCATAATTTTTATCAATTTTATCATCTTTTTGGAAGTAATCTTCAATGAACTGATGACTGATGGCAGGATATTGGTCCAAATAGTCTGCGAAAGCTTCCTGAGAAATTTCGGGGCGCATCTGTTCTGGAGAACGTGTAATATTGCCGGATTCATCGGTTTCGGCCACCGGTTCCGTTTCGAGAAAAGGTGTAAACACATCATCAGGTTCTTCTTCTTCTTCCTTCTTTATTTCCTCTTTTGGATTTAAATTTGTAATCGTTTTTTGTAATGTCTTTGAGGATTGCACAATTTCTTCAAGTGGTTTGGATATTGGCTTGAATAGTTTATTGATAGACTCATCTTGCTCTGATTTACCCAATTTCAACGCCAAGTATTTTTTGCGAATCGATCTGGCAAGTTCGGACACTTTTTTCTTGCGCAATGCAGTAGCAACCTTATCATCAGACATATTGGTGCAGACTAAAGGCGCATCTTACAATTTTATATATTTATCAAATCCTTTGCGATACCTACCATCATTGAAGGGGAAATCCTTCACAATTACCAAAGTACCATAACGGTCACACCAGCACGTTGAACACACATTTTTAAATGTGTCGAATGTCATGTCTGGAGATACGTGTTCGTCGAATATATGCTTCAAGTTCACCTCATCTTGCTTGAATAACACAATTACATTACAATTATCGCGTATAAGCTGTTTCGGTATTTTTGAGTATGTTTGACAAAGATAAGCAGCATCAATATCTTTATGTCTGCACATGGAGTAGTATTCACGAATTTTCTGTTGACCATCACATGCAACGTCATCGAATAAAAAGACAGAATTAGGCCGAGCTTTATCTGGACTTATTATTTCATCGTTGTCTTTAAATGGAAAATAGCCAACGCCCTTGACTTGTGCTATAACTTCTTGCAGCAATTGGTACTTTGGTTGGAATAACGATTTTGAATAAACATAAACGTTTTTGAATTTCGCGCCATTCGGATTAAATAGGAGCGCCAGCACGACGTTCGTCTTTCCACACCCGCTGGGACCGCATATAATGGCACGGAAAGAATTTGGTAACAATTTACCATGTTTGCCAATCGATGGCGTTGAGGTGAAATCTAGATTTTCAATGGGTATCGTCTGCTCTTGTTGAATTATTTTCATTGTGTGTGTCGTTTTTCGTAGTACTACTCTTTAAATATAGGTGCCACCACTTACGCGTATCAGTCTTAATGTTGGTGTTTGAAGGAGAAGGTCTCTTAAATTCTCTCATCAATAAACTACCTATTGAACTTCACTTACCTAGCTATCAGTACTGTGGACGTAAGTAAACCACCCCACCCTTTTTGCGAAAAAAATTAATTGTTTTTCTGTTAGCCGGTACAAAATTGGAAAAACGTCTTGATCGTGGAGATCCAGGCATTAACCCCTTGGACGCTGCCTGTAAACAACACGATATTTCTTACTGGAAGAATAAGTCTCTCGAAGAACGACACAAAGCCGATCGGACACTTGAAGATAAAGCTTGGGCTCGCGTCAAATCAAAAGACGCTTCTTTGGGGGAGAAAACTGCTGCATTACTTGTGACAGGCGGAATGAAGGCGAAAAGAAAGCTGGGGATGGGATGTCGCCGCCGCAAACGTCGTTCCTTGCATCGAGATGTCATTCTAAAAGTGGGAAAGTCCATGAAAAAAGGGACATCTTTGAAAGACACTGCAACGTTTGCCTTACGAGCAGCCAAAGCACTTATTAAAGAATTTGGTGGGAGAAAAGAAGTCGAGGTTCCTCGAGTAATACCTGTAGCGAAATCCGGAGGTTTCCTGCCACTTATCCCTTTGTTTGCTGGTCTTTCGGCACTCGGAGCTTTGTCAGGTGGTGCTGCTGGGATTGCTAAAACTGTCATTGACGCAAAGCATGCGCAAAAGAAATTGGAAGAAGATGTACGTCATAATAAGGCTATGGAACGTGTAGGATCTGGTCTGTATCTGAAAAAGTACCCAAAAGGCGGTTTTGGATTGTATTTGAAAAAAAACTTATAAAGCTACCCAATCACGCACTATCCGACTTTGACATAACACATTACGCAAAATCGCTTAAAATACCGCATTTTCGAGGAGTTTTCATGCGAGACACTCTGCCCAAAGACGGTCCTCGAAGACAAGAATGCGCAGTGGTTAATTTGGATACCTCTAAGAATAGCGGAAGTCATTGGGTAGCTTACAGAAAGATAAACAACAATGTAGAGTATTTCGATTCATTTGGTAACTTGAAGCCGCCGAAAGAAGTTGTTAAATATCTGGGGAAGAGTGTGAGAATTTTCTACAACAATACTCAATATCAAAACTACGATCAAATCAATTGCGGTCATTTGTGTTTGAAATTTCTACAACAATGACGGAACTATTACTACAACATATCTACCATGGAAAAACATTGAGTAGTTTCACTGCCGAAGAACTAAAGCACTTTCCCCTTGAGCATCTAATAGAGTGTGTAAGGCCTTCGGAATTGCTTGATATGTGGCATAAACTTCCCAATGAATATCGAGCAAATTTTGAACTACAAATACGACTGCCTTGTTTCATCCATTACAACCGACCTGATTGGACGACACACTGTGACGGCCCTCCGAGTTCGCAAGCTACTTGTTTCCTTTGTAAACAAACATTAAAAAAATAAAAAATGATATTTAAATTCAAACATGCCTCGTATTTCATTAGTCATCATGTCGCAGTTGCTGAGAGTTAACAGCACCAATCACGTGTTCACCTTTCAACCTCCTACCCCTATTGTCCTCGATCCAAAGAATGATTACGAAATAGCTCTACGTTCTTTTCATTCATATCACAGTATACCAAACATTGAAAATTGCACGTTTTACTACTACGATACCAAAGACAAGCTTCAAAGTTTCAATTTTCCCACAGGATGTTATGAAATTGCTGACCTTGAAGAGTTTATCTGTGATAAGTTGGGTGCGAGCAATTCAACTAAACCGGTATTTTCACTAAAACCCAATCACAATACGTTGAAATGTGAAATTTCAAGTAAATACAAAATTTCCTTTATGCAAACTGATAGTCTTGGGAGAATATTAGGATTTTCACCGAAAATACTCGACGCTAACAAAACGCACTCTTCAGATCTCCCCGTCAAGATCATTAAAGTATCCAGTATCCGCTTCGATTGTAACATTACCACTGGAGCATTCGATGCAAACAGACCTGCTCATACCATTTACGAATTCGTCGTACAAGTAGATCCAGGATATTCCATTGACGAAATTCCTCATAATTTGCTCTACTTACCCGTTATACCACAACGTGAAATAACCAATATCACCGTCATAGCCTTAGACCAGGACGGTCAGCCTGTAAACTTCCGTGGAGAACTTAGTACTTTGGTGTTGGAGCTTAGAGTGCGAGGCAGATGGGACTAATAATCAATCATAAAAGACAGTCTGCAGAGCTTTCAACTTCATTAGCTAAGCAGTCGCCAAAGCTAAAACAGCTCACGTTCGCAAACAAATTGGTTCTGCAATCGCTGGGGTTTAAATTGAAAAATGACAACCACGTATGGAAAACGGCTTCGTCAAAACGACAAC
Source organism: Lochmaea capreae (assembly GCA_949126875.1). Lineage (NCBI taxonomy): Eukaryota > Metazoa > Arthropoda > Insecta > Coleoptera > Chrysomelidae > Lochmaea > Lochmaea capreae. Next base: position 10,042,815 of record OX421404.1, on the reverse strand, counting down.
ATGCCTTCGATGTTTGATATCTATCGTAAGCCAATGTTTGACGATTCAATTAGAAAGGCTGAATATAGAACCTATGCTCCATTTATAAAATCATTCAATTGCAGTGACATTGTGGAGTTTAGCATTAATCAAGTTGATTCGTTTTTTGCAATGAGCGATACTTTGTTGTGCATTAAAGGGTTGCTTGAAACACATGGAGCTGGTGACGTAAAATTAGCAAATAATGTTGGTGCCTTCCTATTCGATTCATGTACGTACAGTGAAAGTGCCAGGGAAATGGAAACAGTTCGGGATCCTGGAATAATAAGTGCCGTACGTGCTATGACATGTTATAACCAAGAAGATTCCAATCATATGGCTATAGCCGGCTGGAATTACCCGAAAGATCCCATTCTCAATGTCAGCGACAAGTCCTTCAACCTTCAAATACCTCTCAAACATATTTTTAACATTTTCAACGATTATCCCATGATTACATGTGGACGTCAAACAATACGATTAGTTCGAGCACGAAACGATAATGATTGCATATATATTACGGAAAAGAATGTCTCTGGAACGCTCTCCACTACAACAGCTAAAATTAATATTACAAGTGTTGAACTAAAAGTTAAACATATCTTTCCCAATGATGATATAAAGATAAATCTCATGAAATCCATTCAAAAAGATCAACCTATAGTTATTCCATTTAGGAAGTGGGAGTTACACGAATTACCCTCAATTACTAAAGGTGCAAGACGTGAAGTTTGGGCTGTTAAGACATCCACTTCAGTTGAAAGACCCCGTTTTGTTATTGTCTTCTTCCAAACCGACAAACGTAACGTGACTACAGCCGATCCTACTTTATTTGACAATGCCGACGTGCAAAGTATAAGACTGTCACTTAACGGTGAATATTGGCCTAATGAAAGAATGCAATTGGATTTCGCTAAAACTGACTACAATGAAGCCTATTTTAACTATACTGAATTCTATCCCAACTACGCAAACTCCACACAGAAGCGCCCCCTGCTGGATTATTCTTCTTTCAAGAAACGAGCATTGTTTGTTATCGATTGTTCAAAGCAGGAGGAAAGCATGAAGGCATCCACAGTCGATGTGAAACTCGACATTGAAGCAAACATAGGCTTCCCCGAAAATACCAAAGTCTATTGCATCATAATTCACGATTGCGTGATGGAATACTTCCCCCTCACCGAAATTGTTAAAAGCTTGAACTAGTTGCTGATCGGAGTTAGTGTTCGAGCAGACGTCAACATGAGAGTAGCATTCGTAGACATTCAAGGCTTTGTCGTAGATGGGATTTTCGTTGCCAAAGAGCTCACCATAGAAATTGGCTTCAAAAGTTCACATTACATATTTTTACCACCGCAACCGTTTTCCACATTAAGTAACGAGGACAAAAAGACCACATCATACTTGGAAAGGAAGGTACATGGCATTCGATACTCTTCGGGAGATGTAGAATATTCCAAAGTAAACGAAATATTAGAAAGCAAGTTATTGTATGTCGCAGACTACATTTACGTTCGAGGACAACAAAAAGCCGAGTTTCTGCAAAAGAAATGTCACATTTTCGGTATTTTTCCACATATTATTGACGTTTGCAAATTTGATGGTACGCCGTGTGCAACAGGAAACTTTGACCACGATCCAAACCCCTGCCACGCCACTGGAGTATATTCGTGTACCGAAAGAAATGTACAACGCCTCCGCTACTGGTTTTCAAATACTGTATTACCATTATAAATAAAGTTTTTTAAAAAAACATGGGTTTTATTGAAACACTCTGTATATTCATCAACTTTTATATTACATGAAGATTGGAATTTTCGTTTTACAATTTTTAAAATTAAAACAAATACAGCCACTAATATTACACATGACATGGCGAAAACATTATTAATTTCATTTTTCATATCCTTTTCTGTTCTGTTGAACATGGTTGAATACGTCTTAACGGATAAGTAATTTGCGGTAATTGTCTGTATGCTAACTCTTTAGGTAACCAGTTTATACTAAGACTGCACCACGTCTGTCGTACTTCTTCCCCACCAGATAAACTGAGATTCTCTATTTGCCTCATAACCTCACTTTTATCCTCATAAAAAGCAATTTCTTCATTTAATTTACCAATTTTCCTAATAAACTCTTCAATTCGATGACTGTACTCTTCCGAAGCCATATTACAAATGAGCTGTTTGATGTGACGTAGCACGTGACGTTTGGTGTAGTACGGTTAGCCGTTACACGTGACGTTTGACGTGACACGTGACGTTTGGCGTAGTACGTAACGTTCACCGTTACACGTGACACGTTGCGTTTGACGTAGCACGCGACGTGTCACGCATATGTTACTTTTAAGCCACCCGGTATAGAAATTCTTATTTCAACATAAGTTACTTTTAAGCCCCCCGGTATATTCCAGCGCGCTGCCTTATCATCCTAACGTATCTTTCTCGACTACGTCACATTTTACAGCAAGACGGTGCGCGCGGGATCTTTCGATGCGAATACTTTCTCTGTCCAACTCCTACCTTCTTTGTCACACTTATTACAGCATATAATACACCTCTTCGCATCCTATACACAAGTGCTGCCGGCTCGACGGGCGTGCGCGCAGCAACACTACCTTTTTTCGAATCTAATATTCGGAGAGCTCCATGGCTGAGTGGGTTAGGCGTATAGCTATGAATGCGAAGGACCTGGGTTCGATCCCAGACGAAAACAAAATTTTTTAATTTAATAATTCAATAATTTAATAATTTAAAATTAAAAATGGCGGACTGTCGCGTCGGCATGGCGGCGCACAGTCTGCGGAGTCTTGCACATGCGTAGTAGGAGCTGAACGGAGTCTTGCACATGCGCAGTCCACTTCCGGTCTGTAACCGGCCTAGTATATCTACTCGAGAAGTAGCTATAAACATGAAATAATCCACATTCGTATTTTTCGGATAGGAAATAGGTAAACTGGAATGGACTCACCCAATTTTTCTCCTAGCGTTGTCTTGTGTTTGCTTTAGGCCTTACTGCTTGCAAATCCGGCTCGATATGACCAAAACTGTGATAGTGAACATTTCTTTTTCTAAACTCGAAGGACCAATGAAGTAATGAACTTATCAACACTACATAACTTAAACTTTATTTTCTAATTTTACAAGAGCATTCCCCATGTTACATGTTACAATCTTCTCTCCTCTCGGACGACAAAACCATCCTCGTTTTCCTTCGCTGCCGTCGGACCGCGCACTCGCACTAATCGACCCCACCGGAGCGTGCGCACAAATTGAATCGAAAGATAATCAATAGTTCAGTTCAAAAATATAAATTAATTTTACACCAACATGGTGAATGTGAAAAAGTTGTTACAAGAACATGTACTTTATTTGCTGCAAGATATCCAGATAGACCACGACCAAACTCGCATACTGTTAAAAGAATCTTCAACAATTTAAAGCTATACGGTTCATTTGAAGCAAAAGTAAATCGAATTAAACCAGTTATTGACAATAATAATGCCGAAATTAATGTTGTTGCTTATTTTACTGCTTATCCAGAAGTATCAATACGCGTTGCCGTAAGAGATCTTGGAGTAAGCAAATCGTCGATTCACCGTATTTTACGAAAACATAAAATGCATCCCTATTCGTACAATTTGTGTCAAAATTTAAAACCAACCGATTTTACTAAACGAATAGACTTTGCTGAGTTTTTACTAACAAAATGCCAGGAAGACGACGATTTTTTAAAAAACACGAATCGAAATTCACGAAAAATGGATTATTTAATAGACACAATTCCCATTATTGGAGTCAAGATAATCTTCATTTAACCAAAGAACGTGCTTTTCAAGATCGGTGGCAGTTCAATGTCTTTTGTGCTATTAGAAATAATCAAATAATAGCACTTCATTTTTACGATGGGAATTTGAATGGTTAGGAAACACAAAATCAATTAATTTATTCCTAATTAATTATGTAAAAAACACTGTTTTTGTATTTTTCAATGTTTTTTGTTGTATTTTTAGGTGAAAGATATCTTGATATTTTAAGAAATTTGAAACAAAATTATTTAGACCGCTTGCCACCAGACGAATTAAGCAAACTTTTTTTTATTCATGACGGTGCTCCTGCTCACAGTTCAATTGTCATAAATACATTTTTAGAAGAGCAATTTGAAGACAGGTGGTTAGCAAATAATGGTCCTTTTCGGTGGCCCCCTCGTTCTCCCGACATGACGCCTTTAGATTTTTTTATATGGGGTCACATAAAACAAGAGGTTTACTCACAAGCCTTAAAATCTAAAGAAGATTGTGAGCTAAGAGTTCGAAATTCCTTCAATTCTCTTTCTGAGATGTTGATCAGCCGTGCGACGAATGAAGGCATACTGAGAAGGGTTGAAAAATGCATTGAAGTTCAAGGTAGCAATTTTGAACATTTACTTTGAAACATAAGACTTTTCCTTAAAATTAACCGAATAGCTTCAAATTGTTAAGTATTCTTTTAACAATGTGCTATTTCGATCGCGGTCAATCTGGATATCTTACTGCAAATAAAGCATATGTTCTTGTAACAACTTTGTCATATTTACCATGTATTAAAAGCAAATTTACATAATTCTTTTTATTATTTAGACTACACCTGCATCTCTAAAAATTTACAGAAAATATTTAATATCTGGATAACGGTAAGGTTTAGGTATAGGAAAGTATTCATGAACTTGCCTTATTTTTGTCTCCTGAATGCATTAAAATAGAAAAAACAGGGTGGTTCTATTTAAAAAAATGAAGAAATTTGATATTTATGAAGTTAAACTTTGAACACTTTTTATACACACCCTGTATAGAATGAAAAAATTTTCAACATAGATTCGAATACGTTTGACCTTGCTTAAGGCAACCGAAGAGAAACCATTTTCATATCTTCAAGGGTCCTCTCGTAAAAAAATAATTTATAAGGGTCTTCAACGGTCAAATTTTCTACAAAAAATTTAATAACTCAAAAAGTGTGCATTTTTCGAAAACAGTTTTTAGACAAAAGTATACTAAAATATTACGTGGATTTCAAAAATGTATTAATATACAGGGTGTTCCATTTAAAATAACAAAGTTACAGTCGACTTCCGGTAGAAACGGAAGTCGGCCATCTTTGAAAAGATCGTATCCGAAAACCCAAACGTAGAAATTTTCGTGATTTTACTATGAGTATTTTGCCATATACAGATAGTTTTCACTCGTCGTGGGACACCCTGTATATTTAAATATGCAATAGTTTTATAGGCATTCTCTATTGCAAATTTTTAAGTAGTTTCAACAAAAAATAATTAACTTCCTCACTATACATTTACACTACATAAGCTAGCAGGTAAAAGGAAAAGTTTGTTAAATTCAGATATACAGGGTATTTCAGAAAAGTAATCTAAGTTTCCAATCCTACTAAAGTTTTTTTGAAACCTCTCCGTGAAATTTAAAAAAAACCAAAATGAAATTAAAAATATTGTAGCGTACAATATTACATTTTTAACAATCACTGTAACAAGTGGCGTTGATTTATAGCTTTCATTCAACGCCTTCACATAATATACTATTCAGTAGTTATTACAAATGACCTTCAAAAACATTCTTTTGTTCTTCAGGTAGGTTTATTTGGAAAATAGACCCACAACGTTGAATGAGAATATTCTCAATCAACGCCCACAAACATGAAGTGTTTTCAGTGGCATCTAGCGTTTAGAGACATAATCTCTTAAAATAAACAGACATCTTCCCTATAATTCGAAGTTGAATATTTCATTCACCGCCATCTGAACGTTTAGTACAGCTTTCACAATACGCCATCTATACGTTTAGTCCAAAATTAGTAAAAACTGTTAATTTTTAGTCCATGGTTGTTAGACAATGCTAGAACATATTATATGAATTACTGAAATTGAAAATTGGTTTCGAGAAACGTCAAAAAATAATCGATGAAATGAGTCTAATGCCGGATTGATTTTCAATGAAATGGAAGAATTGATTGAGGGTTTTGAGATGGAAGGGGTATTAATATTATGTGATTATGCCCTCTTTTTTATGATAAGAGGTATCAAAACAAATATGAAAATTCCAATAAGCTACTGCATTTCAAGTAAAGGTGGAGTTAAATCTCTCCAATTAAAAAATATATTAACCAGCGTTCTAGAAAATATCATAGTCATAGGTCTATAACAGCCTATAATAATATAATAGCCTATAACAGTAATCTGTGACCAAATGGGTGTTAATGTCGCTGTAATCAATTCTTTGATGGACACAAGAAACAAATACATTGAACAAAGAAGAAGTGACCAATATAAATATGGTTTATTTGAAGTGGGTGATTTTAAACTTTTTCTATATATTATAAGATCCACCTCAATCACTAAAAGGGATAAAAAATAATCTGCTCAAAAAAATGGAATTTATTTTTCAAAATACACAAAAACTTGCAAATTGGTATCATTTTAAATCATTATATGAAAATGATTGTGCCTCTGATAATAATAAGTTTTGACAGCATTGCCATACATCACAGCTATGCACATTGAGGAGGCAAAAATGAAGGTTAAATTAGCAGCTCAAGTTTTTAGTCAACGATTTTCAACAAGACTGATGTTAGCTAGCAGACTTGGTAAGTAACTGTGATAGGAACTGCTGCTGCAGTATCAACTTAAGTATAAATGTTTTTTTTTCAGACAGTAACAAAGTTCTTGGGAAAGGTGCAGCAGATACTGCTAGACTTCTACTCTTCTTTGAAATATTATTTGATTCGGTGAATGGAGGACAAACATCTGCAGAGCGAGGAAACATTCTTATATGTGGAATTAATGACACATCGGACCACATTAGATTTTGGGCAGGCAGGCTGGAAGTTCTAAAAAAAGAAACCAAATCCGCCCGCAAAGTCTTAAAAATTGGACATTTACTATCAACAATTTTATTTCTATCTGGAATACTTTGAAAACAGCTGGATTCAAATGTGTTACCCAGGCGTTTGAACCAGCATCCCATTGAAAATATGTTTGGACAGGCTGGAGCTTTTGGAACACTATACAAATCCCTCGCTATCAAGTTTTGCTGACATTTTTAAAACAATGATGGTGAATTCAACTTTCAAAATTCATCAAGAATCATTTTATTGTGAAGATGATGACAGCACAAATTGGTTTATATCTACAAAAACTTTCTTTTGTGACAGCAGTAAAAATAATAATTCTGGTAGTGATGTCATAGTAGATATACCAAGTTGCTTCAAAAAAATTGAAAAGCTTGGTAGAATTCATCTTAAATTTTTTTTTTAAAATACGATTGTGATCGTTGTCTATTTCTCGTGTGTGCAGAGGCTCTTAGTATTTTCTCGGACAAACTTCGTCAACCGGTAACGATTCCAGCATTTTGGATCTAATTAATGTGGAAAATAAGAGAATATTGAAACTGTAAAAAGAAATCTGTAATTTTGTACTAACAAATAGATAAAAAATATGTATAAATTACAAATGAAAGTGTAGTCAAAACGATTTCAGACGTTATCTCCAAATTCCAAAACAATACATTCACTTAAATATAAATTTCAAGTAAAATGTCTATTAATATTTGGTATCAAGTAAAACATGTAATATAAGCACATCACTGTTGGTCAGTACTCTCGACTATAAGCATAATAGACTGTTGAGTATCCCCGGGAGTTGAGACACCCCTTACGCATTCTACCTGGTGAGATGCCCAATCCTTTCTTTGACAAAATGTAGAACAATATGGAGTCCTTCGACACAATGAACATTCTGCCAAAGCTTCTCGATTACAATTGGCACACTGTAATAAAAAAAAACAACATATATAATAGTTATTTATTTATCAAGAGCGGAAAGCGCTACTTTGTCATAAAATTATAAGTTAATGACAATGTAACTCAAAAGTCTAAGGTACAATGTATAATTCTGCCACTGTGTAATATGGTCTTTAGTGAAGAAATGCCTTCATCCATCAATCAGGGCACATTGCAGCCCAATGTAAACTTCTAAAACAAACAGTCGAACCCTCAACTACTTAAACTGACACCTCAAGAAACATCAACAAACTCATCTTATTATCCTCAGCCGATTGATAATCTCACCTTAGATACTTCCCAAGGATCAACCAAAGTAGCGATGTCAACCACTACCATTTTGACTCACTCAACCCCCTCTCTAGAAATCTAAACGTAGAGACATCCCTCAACAAAACGCATTCACAGGGCCGCGCCTAGCTTCAAATGCGCCCCTGGGCAAGGAACAAAAATGCGCCCTCCCCTCAAAATATATACTCTCTTTTTTTGTATAATTCTGTATTCCCCTGTGGTCATGCGAAATAAAAATGAAATAATGACACTAAAGGAAACATGAAGGTATGTTGCAGATATTTGCTCCACAATCTACAATTATCAAAAAATTCAAACTACTACATTATTTACTTTACGGAGATCCATGGTAAATAATAATAGCCATCCCTTCCTCAGACAAGCTGAAGTCCTGCTGGGGTTCAGTCGTTTCACCGGTAAGAGGGCTGAAAAGTAGTATATTATTGTTTTTAGATTTCGATCCGTAAAACTGTCTAGTATAACAAACACCTATTATTGCACTTTTAAAAAAACAAAAAATTTAAGTCATATTTTTATTTTCTTTAAAATCATATATAAGATATGTATAATATTGTAACAATCTAGAAATTAAAAAAATTGTACTTTCCTTGCTCTTGATTGAGCAAATTGATTTATAACATTATCTACATTTAAGTTTTTTAATAGGTCGGTTTCAATAGCAATAATGGCCAGATTTTGAAGGCGCTCTTGTGACATGGTGGAGAGTAAATAATTCTTTATTATTTTCAGTTTTGAAAAGGAACGTTCCGCGGATGCTACTGATATAGGCATAGTCAAACGTATGCGTATGGCTATATAGGTATTAGGAAATGAGTGCTCTAAGTTATTTTCAATAAGGTAATGTAATAAAGACTTTGGAGAAACTAATACATTCGCATCGCAACACTGCAAGAATTGTAGTTCTTGTAGAAGCTCTTGGCCACTTATATCGCGTTCATTTTTAGTCTCATCGGTTAAAACAGCTTCAAGTTCTGAACATAATTGTAATTGTTCTGTTCTAGATTTTTCTGAAAAGGTCTTAATATTCCACAAAAAATTAAATTATTTTGAATAGTTTGAGAGCAGTTGAAATCTTTCAGTAATAGATTGTAAACTTACATCAAGCACAGTAAAAGATCAATTTATTTTAAATTTTAATTCTGGATTCTGAACTGTCTCATCATCTTGTTGGTAAGTAAATTGTTTTCTAATTTTTCTCGCTCTTAAAACCCCCTTATTTACAAATATTGCCTCTACATCCAAGGTAGCAGCTATTTCTTTGGCATCAATAAGCAAATCATTAAAACCTATGTCGGATCTGTAATTTGTTAAATTATCGCACAAGTTCTTCAAACTTTTGCATGCTTCAGTAATATTAAAATCTTTACTTTGCAAAATAGTACTAACTATATTGACTCTATGTAATATGTTATACCATAAAGCTAACACACAAATAAATTCAAAGTTTTTTATTTTATTCGCCAGAGAATTGGCCGAATGTCTTACAGTATTATCAAATTTTTTGTCATCTTCAGAAATCTGAAATAAAGCATCATACACTTCCCCGAGATGATAGCGTAACGGAGTTATGGCATCAATTCCACTTGACCAACGCGTCTCAGGTTTCAATGTTAAATTTGTTACATGTTGTTTTAAGACAAACCTATTGGTTGAGGCTGAAAAAAATTTATATATTTCTTGTACAAGCGAAAAAAAATGTATACTCGACATGTTACATTTTACAGCATCATTAACAACCAGGTTTAGACTATGATTGCAGCATGGCACAAAAAATGCTCTAGAATTCATCTCAATTATTTTCTTTTGCAAACCATTATGCTTCCCTCGCATATTGGCACCGTTGTCATAACCTTGACCACGGAGATCACTTATATTTAATCCGTACTTTTCTAGCATCTCTAACAAAAATTGCGTTAAGCCTGACCCTGTTGTGTCGGTAATTGGACAAAATGTTAAAGTGTTCTGTAATGCTGAAACTTGTTTGATTTATTTGAACAGATCTAATACAAACAGAAATTTGTTCTTGATGACTGATATCAGGCGTACCGTCAAGAATTATTGAAAAATATTTTGATTTCTTAACTGTAGCTAAGACCTCCGATTTAATGTATTCTCCAAGAAGACAAATTATCTCATTTTGTATTTTATCAACAAGATAATTAGGCATGTTTTTTCCTGTATTCATTTGTATCCTTGTAGTATGTTCTGACAATATAGGGTCAAATTTGGCTACCATTTCAATGCACTTTAGAAAATTTCCGTTACTTTCAACGAATAATTTATTTTTAGATCCTCGAAGTGCTAAATTTTGCTCAGCTAAAAACTGTATAACATAAACAATGCGCTCTATTACTGAGTGCCAATACTTAATTTCCGATTTTCGTAAATTTTCTGAAAAAAAAATCAACAGTGTTATTGGTATCTAAACGTCTTTTAAATTTACTTTGTTCCTGAACTTGAAGTTGTTGACCCACATGCTTCCAATCATTGAAGCCGTTACTGTCACTAAATTTTAAAGTATTATGTGTATTAAAAACTTTACAATAAAAACAAAATATTGAATTTTTTTCTTTTGAATATAACAACCATTCTCTTTTCACTTCTTCTCTATTAGGTAAAATTCTAGTAAAATAAACAAGAACATTTACGCCCCTTTTCGTTTCTAGGATAAATAATACCAGTGTCATTTTGAAAATTAGTAGGACCATTGTCTATTAATATCTTAATCTGAAAATTACTTAAGGTTTTTGGCCACAAACCTGGGTCTATCAAAGAGGAAAATGTTTCATCTTGGATACCACTAAAAATCTCGATATTGTTTTGGGACATCCCTTGACGTGATTCTTCGTCCTTTATTTCGATTATTGCTTGAGAACTTTCTCCTTCCGCATCTCGTTCCTGTATTTCGATTGCCATGTTGCTGGATTCTTCTTTCTTGTGGTCTTCATTTCATCTTCTTTTGATTGAGGAGAAAATTTGTAATTTTTGAAAAAGTTTTTTCCAATTCTTCATCGCGCTTGCGTTTTTTTATTCGGTTTTGGCAGCCAGAAAGTTTCTTTTTCTCCAGTTTTGATATCTGGAAAATAAATGCCTCTACCGATTTAAATAAGTATAAATAATAAATAATACCGGTTTCTATAGTTATACCAATTTCAAAAACGTTACAGTACGATGTAGGTAATAAGATCATTTTTACAGATAAATAATTATTACTATAAATTTTACATTTTGTTCATAATTACATTATATAATATAATAAACTCGCCATTTATTAAAATAAAATAAAGGTATAGCTTACCTTAATTCCTTTATAATGAATTACTAGTAATCAGTAATGTGATACTCTAGTAAGAAGTACGAAAGGCAGGTACAATTATTACACTTTGTTCAAAATCACCCACTAACAAAGTTACTAGCTGGTATCATTAATCTGTTAACCTAGAACCTACCACTATGCGGGTTGATGCACAAATAACAAGGCTAGGGAAGGGGTCCAGCGATTGCGCGATCTCTGGTCTAGACAAGAATTTACAGGATTAGACCTGAAGAATCGAAAACTTTGCACAAGTTAGGAGTACGAAACGATTGGTTACAGGGGCGCACTGCCAGTGAATATTTTTATTAGTAAAATATATTATTAATTAAGATTAAGAATGTAGAAAAACTAAAAATTTAAATGTTGAAAAAATAAAGTGTCTAGGCGGCGCCCCAAGGTACTCAGCGCCCATCCTGCCCCTATGGACGGCGCGGGCCTGCGCACTCATACAACAATAGTAACACTAACAGAAGAAGAACCAACCAAATCTGAGCTGGAATTCAAACAACCGAAAAATGTCAAAAAATCACTAAAAATCAACAAAACGGCTTCACCTACTCTAGAAGAACAATTTATACCGGCAAAGGAACACATCGAATCGAACTCATCAATGTATCTTATAACCTACCCAGAACTAAAGGACTTCTTTGAAAACTCAACAGGATTAAGAGATATATTGAGGGTAGCCAGACAATATACAGAAGACATTGAAGGGCTAATCAGTATGCTTAGTAAATTCCACCCCATTCTTGAACATAAAAGAACTAAAAGTAGAAATACAAAACTGAAAAAGATACTGATAAAAAACTTAGCTTCACTACACGACAACTTACAACCTGACATCTCGGTCACTGATAGTGAATGTTCATCTCGGAGTGAACTCTCACAGGCCGAATTTTACTGAAACATTATAATAAATATCCATATTACAATGGAACTTTAAGGTTCACGAGCACTTAGCTGAAGCGTTGTGAACGGAAGCGGCTCGAAGAAAATTGTAGATTTTTCGCCCGAGTAATTTACATTAAGTTATATGGCAGCCCGCGCACTATGGCGGTGCGAAGCGAAGAGACGCGCCGGTGGACGCACGAATTCTCTTCGGACCAACTAGGATAAGTTTCTCTTTTGACGCTCAATGCGCGGTGACAGGCGGCGAGAAGATTCAAATATTTGTTAATTCTTATGTAACATATTTCAGTTTTTAGTAGTATTTGATAGGAAGTGGTGCTAAAGTTGGCGGCAAATCACTTATTAAACCAAGAAGCTCAAAAAAACGTTTCCTCCGACATACGGAAATATTTGAAAAATTTCTTTTTATCTTGTCTAGATCGTTGAATAAATGATGAAATTCATATATTATAAACCCAGCATTATTTTTGTTTAGTGGCAATTAAACTTAATACAAAGAGATCCTCTTCTGACGAACTGCTAATCGTACCTCACAAATGCGCGGACAACATCAAAATGACGCTTCCGTTCGCAACGCTTCGGCTAAGTGCGCGTGAATCTTAAACGGGGTGAGGCCACAGTACGAAATGTTGAAGTTGCTGATATGTAAACGCAAACCATTGATAATATGCCTTCAAGAAACCAACTTTAAAGAAAATAATACAGTATCTCTGAAACATTATAAAGCCTTCCACCACATTCGCAGCAGTGCAAAAATAGCGGCCGGGTAAGCATGTTTATTCATGAATCGCTGGAAAGCAAAGAAATTCAACTAACTAGTTTTGAGGTTATAATAGTTGAAGTTAACAGTTTTTTTAAACTTCATATCTGTAACTTATATACTCCACCAGATTAGTTTTTCCGAGGTTGAACAGAATAGTAGACACTTTAAGCATGTTCAAAATTTCAAACGGATCCGTATCCGCATAGATCTGCTCATGCGCAGAATAGATACAACTTATTTCTGTTAAATGATGGCAGCAAAGCACATTTTGACATTCATACTGGAAATGGAAATTATATTGATTTAACCATTTGTGACAATCTTTCAGGCACAAAACTGCTATTTGAGATTGAAATGGACCTATATTTTAATTAAAGAAATTGAAAAAACAGGTACAGCTTTATACCAGTGCCGGATTTAGGGTACTTGCGGCCCTAGGCCAAATTAACCCGAGCGGCCCCCCCTTAGATGGAAAATTGAAATGTGCCTTATTTCAAGCTCACGTCAAAACAAGTGAGTAGTTGAGATATCTTAAAGATAAACACCAATTGGAAAACATTATGGAATTAAAGTATAAAGCAGATTTCATATTAATATACAGGGTCCGGCAAACCTCTGTCGTAGCTCTATAACTCTTATTGTATATAACTTACATATTTATTTAAAAGGTATATGGCAACGGTAATTAAAATCAAACATTTTAAAATTATGTTCATGTATACAGGGTGGTCCATTAGTAAACTGGACAAATGACGTAATTTTTTTCAAATGTAATGCCATACTTTTTTTTACATTTTAGGAACCAAAATAGTTAGTACTGTACACTCCCAACTTTTTTTTGTAAAGCTCCCAGCCATCTCGGAGAAAACCACCTTTTTCCCAAAAAATTTGAATTTGCACATCCCTGTTTAAAAAATCGCAACTTTATAAGATTTAAAGCTAAAGCTTTAAAATTACCAATGTACAAAGACAAAGGACTGAAGATTTTTTTAGACTCAGTTTGAAATTTTTATTCTGTACAGGGTGGTCTTGAATGAATTCCAAAAACTTGAATGGTAGTTATTTCAGTTTTTTCGAATGAGACACCCTGTGTAAATATTCATTAATTGATACTGAATTTTATCCCCTTCAACTTTGCTATTCACTCTCAGTACCTAACTTCCGTCGTTTAAAAGTTATTTGAAGAACAACACATTTTTGGTAAAAAAGTATTATTTTCTGATGAAGCTTCATTTCATAAGAATGGATTCGTTAACAGGCACAATTCCCATTATTATGCCAAAGAAAATCTCCACATAATCAGAGAAACACATTGGGGTAACGTGATTGGGCTGCATTTTTTCGAAGGCAATTTAAATGGCCTGATGTATCTCCATTTTTTGTCTAATTATTTTCCTCTTTTACTTGAAAACGTTCCTTTAGCTCTAAGACAGTCAATGTGATACCAATATGATGGAGCGGGAGCGCATTATTTACGTGAGGTAGCTGATGCATTACATCAACAGTTTCCTAATAGATGGATCGGTAGAAATGGTCCAAAAAAATTACCAGCTCGATCACCGGACTTAACAAAACCTGATTTTTTCAAGAGAGGTTATGTTTAGAATTTTGTTTATCAAACGCCACCTACAACATCTGAAGATATGAAGGAGCGAATAGTACAAGCATTCAGATCTATTACTCCTCAGATGCTAAGAAATGTATCGGCATCCTTTAACGAACGAGTAGATTTATGTATAAGAGAAAATGGCAGACATTTCGAGCACCTTTTATAAAATAAGACTGGAGAATTCTTAAATAAACTAGAATTGTCGTTAATAATGGCCTTTTAATAATATTATAAACATGTAAAATTGGTATTTTGAAAACAAAAACATTGTTCATTGATCGATTGTCTACTTAGATTTTTACCAAAAATGTGTTTTTTTTTCAAATAACTTTTAAACGACGGAAATTAGGTACTGAGAGTGAATAGCAAAGTTGAAGGGGATAAAATTCAGTATCCATTGATGAATATTTACACAGGGTATCGCATTTGAAAAAACTGAAATAACTTCCATTTAAGTTTTTGGAATGTGAAATTCATTCAAGACCATCCTGTACAGAATAAAAATTTCAAACTGAGACTAAAATAATTTTCAGTCCTTTGTCTTTGTACGTAGGTAATTTTGAAGCTTTAGCTTTAAATCTTATGAAGTTGCGGTTTTTTAAAAAGGGATATGCAAATTCAAATTTTTTGGGAAAAAGGTGGTTTTCTCCAAGATGGCTGGGAGTTTCACAAAAAAAATTTGTAGGTATACAGTACTAAAGCAATTTGTAGAGAATTGAATTTCCTATAAGATAGTGAGAAGCAAAAATTCTTAACAATTTTATGCATGTAGATATTTTAAAACCAAAAAAAAAAAAAATTTCCTATGTATTTTAAACGGAAAAGGGGACCCCCCTATGCGCCAGCTCAATTTTTGAGATATTGAGCTCAAAATTTAGGAGAATTTTTTTTTTATACTGAAGAAACTTTTTACATACGTTTAATCGAAAAAAAAAAAAAAACTTCTTTTGACGCAGTCTAAGGTATACCCCTTTTCTTTCCAAAAATAAATTGCAAGGGTTGGTGATCCCTAAGCAAAATAAACTTTCTGCCAAAAATGTACTTGTGAAACCGTTTAACAGCAAAAATTAATGCTAAAGATTCTCTCTCGATGTTAGAATATTTTTGTTCAACTGAAGAGAGGGTGCTGGACGCGAAAAGAACTGGAAGTTCTATGCCGTTAATTTTATGGCTCAATACTGCACCAACTCACTACGATTAACTTCACTATCATTTTCCAGCTGGTGTAGCCTGCAGGTTTGACTGGTATGCCCTTTTTACCGCAGCGATAACACTCCCAGGACTTCGCAGGGCATTTTTCCGGATCATGTCTTCGATTGCAACGAAAGCATGGTTTGAACCGCGAATTTACCATTTTCTCATTATTAAAATCTTCAAATTTACTATTTCTAGAGTGTTTTGCAGATAAATGAAGCTTATCTACACTTAGAGAAGCACCCTGTACTAATTTGCTTTGCACCTCTACTGCCTCTAGACTTATGGAAATTTGACAAGCCTGAGGAAATGTCATTGTCTCTCCCTGACTCAGAAGTTTTTGTTGGATAAGACCGCTAATAACTCCACAAACTAATCAAAATCTCGACAATTCCTTTAGAGCAGCAACAAAATTACTAATAGTTTCGGTAGGTTCTTGTTTTCTCATATAGAACTTGAACCGTTCAACAATTATATTTTTAGTAGGTTGATTTTTTTCAAGACTTCTACGAGCTCACTGAATTTCTTTGTTTTAGGAGTCTCCGGGTATAATTCAGTTTTAAGAATCTCGTACGATTTTGGATTTAAAAGAGTAATTAAATTTGGTACCGGTAATTCACTGTCGATCTTATTTACCAAAAAATATTGCTGTAATCGTTCTTCCCAAGACTCAAATTACTCAATTTCTTCGTCAAACGCTTTAAATTTCGACATTATGAGACCTAGACTTGAATGTATAACTTTTATCCACAGGGACTTGCAGACTTGACCGAACTTGACAGGATCGATTCCACTTTCGTCGCCAAACTGATATGTATTAAACCAGACGCTGAGACTCTACTTTTAAAGACTTTTATTAACTTTTGGTTATCAATCAAACTCATTAACAACCTGGCATTTTCGAACTGCCAAACATATCTCTAAGCTAAAACACTATATCTAAATATAATTAAACAACAACTAAATGGTACACTACAATAGTTAGTGAAGAGTCCATCTTCAAATGATTTATTTATCAGGGAAGTTAAAATGTTAAAATATTTCAATGGGTATACTTTCAGCCCCGTTATTACTTTTTCATCTTCCATATACTTCAAGTTTAAGTGTTAAAATATGAAAACGCCAAAGAAGCTGGAAAGTTCTATTCAATAGAAAATCATTATTTGGATAGTGATTAATAGAAAAATGTAATTTTCATTCAGTTTATGTCATTTCTCAAACCTCTTTTGACCACCGATTAGAACCAAATTCTTCAAGTTCAAACGATGAAATAGCAGATGACTAGCAAAGACGGGGACTGAAAGACCCTTTTGGGGACCGGAACCGGAACCCTTATGCGGTATCAGCCCCAACGTAATATTGGAAGAAGTACGCAAAACCGAAAAAAGAAAAGATCTGACCATGGGAAAGATCTAGTAGGGCTTAGACAATCAAATATTCTGATGGGTGGCTATAACCCGTTGAGATCAAATGAATGTATAAGTTAAAGTAAAACTGCACTAAGCCGCCTGATCGGGCACCTGAAAAAGCTCAAAATAGTGGAGTACCTAAGAGATTATTGGATAGAAAAGGAACGTTTACCCAAGTTGAAGCCTGCAGATATCCTAAAATTCCTCAGGGAAATAGGACTAAAGGAGCTATTAGTCTCTGCGACGTTCCTCAGGAACTAAGTAAAAGTAAGGGGGCACAATAGATCTTTTAGGTCTCAGTGATTGTAACCCCATCATACATATGTACATACATTAAGTTCATACAAAATTTTCATATTCAACATGCATATTCACGGAATGCTATGACTTTTTGGTGCCAGAAGAGAAAAAGAAAAGAAGAAAGGAAAAAGAGAATAGAGAAGAAAACTAAGAGAAAGATAAAAGACAAAGGAGAAGAGAAAGATAAAAGAGAAAGGAGAAGAGAAAGATTTGCACTTACTTTTTTATGATTTTCGTTATCTATTGCAGGTTGTAAAGTTGAATCGGAATTGCCTTCTGGTTGTAATGCCGCGACTTGAGCTTCCACTCTTGCTGCTAAAATGGCAGCTTCCTTATCTCGATGAAATTTTTCATTTTGTCTGCTCATTGTATCCTTCAAATCTTCTATACCTCTCCTAAATTCTAAAGCTAATCTATTTATCTGTAAAATAACATTTTTAAATAAATAATTGATGAATATAATGTGCTTTATCCAACACAACTGAAATTTTATTTCTGTTTTAAAGAAATGTGCCTTTCTAAAATACAATTTAAATTTTGGGCCAACACTCCAGAATAGTAGCGGCGTCTGTCTATGACCTAACGGTTTCTCTTAAACTTAAAAAAAACTTTTTGTCTTGCAAGTTATATTTTTAATTTGATATATAATTTGAATTATTTTGTGCGATAGTCATAAATTCTAATGTGTATCGATGATGTACGGTTCCACAATGTAGAAAAATATCGATAAAAACAGTTAGA
The DNA here is from genome assembly GCA_949126875.1 of Lochmaea capreae. Lineage (NCBI taxonomy): Eukaryota > Metazoa > Arthropoda > Insecta > Coleoptera > Chrysomelidae > Lochmaea > Lochmaea capreae. The sequence continues at coordinate 10,024,418 of OX421404.1, read as the reverse complement.
ACTGTGTGGATAAATATTTCTAGGACAGACCCAGCAACTGTATCTTATATGATTCGAGTTCTAGATTATACAATACTTCTATGGAAGTTTCAACATTGTGAAATTCAGCTGAATAGAAGTCATATAGACGAATGCTACCAAAATCGACAAGTAAAAATTTGAACTATTTGCCTTGATAAACCCTTGTTGCATAACTGAGATATGAAGAAATATCACAAAAACGATACAAAACTTACAAGTACAATGGAAGTTCAAGTCATGCGGTTCTGATCGGTGTTGGAGCGAAGACGGCGTATTGTTATTGTTATAATGGCACATGGTATGTAAAAACAACTGATTTATTTAGATCTTTGTATCCTAAATAATTATTTCAGTGATTATTAGTTACTGTCACCATGCCTATTGACTTCAACTTCTGAATCCAAGCCTATAAATTTCACACGGGAAGCATTCTAACTGTATTCATTTTAAAAATGTTTTTCCATATTTTCTTTCTATCAACTGATGTTAGTGTCCCAGTTTTACCTACATGTTTAGCTCTATGACTATCATTGGTGAAATGTTGCATAAATGTGTAGATACATTTGTAAAGACTACATTTTGCCACGCTCATTTTCCAAAAAAATGTATACTTTTGAAAAACCCAAAAAAAAGAGACATAACCACAATGAAGATTTAATCACATAATCTCTCGGAGCATTTAACATTTCAAGTCAATTACATTTTGGTTACTTTAGTTCAACATATAACTAAGGAATGTATAATTATTGTTCTGTTCTGTTTTGAATTTCCTTTGTTTGTGTGATTCAAATTATGTAGCAAAATAAACTTACAACCTGCAAGCTGTCAAGTGTTTGAAGTTTGACGATTTTATCAATGACATAAAACAGTCTGTTTTACGTTCTAAGAAGAACACAGTTCACCTATAAATGGTATTTACGAATTGATGATGTCACAGACAGACGCCATTATTATTCTTGGGTTTTGGCGCAGAATTTAAAATGCATTTTTAAAAGGTAAATTTCTCCTTTAAAAACTTTTTTTCTCATAGAAATAACATTTATTGTAGATAAAGTATATATGTGAAAACATCGTGTAGCAGTTTTTCAAAATCAGTCATCATGCCTATTGTTTGTTACCGAGTCACATAATGATTTCTCGTTATTGATTCTGTCAACGTTTTTAAAATTTAATGGAAGAGAGAGAAAAACCAAATAAAACATTTTTTGATGAATTTATTCCAAGATTTAATAATTATTAATTCATGGAACCTTTTAATGTTTCTAAACATGTAGGAAGTGATGCATCACAAAGGTTTAGTGAAAGCCACAATTTTAAAAGTCAGTCAGTTCCACATGGAAACAGCTTGCTTCAGAGATTTTCAAATAGTTTTGACATTGCAATTTGTTGTCTCAGTCCAGTCTTATGAAGAATGATATATTTCTTGAGTGATTCATCATTGGAAGTCAACAAATAGCCAGATGCGGAGGAACAAGTTGATATGGAAACCATTTTAAAGAAAAATACTTTAAGATTTCTAGTTTTTAGCTTGATACTCAAACGCGTATTCAGTAATACTGTTTTTCTAATTCAAACAAAATTTATTTTGTGGTAATAAAGATATAAAATTATGGGTACTATATTTCAGTATCCAAAAGAATCAACTCTTGATAAACTCATTACCTAATTTGGTAAAAATGATTAACTGTAACATTGCATACAACTGTTCAACTAGAACATAGACAACTACTATACACATAAAAACGATACCATACAAGTATTGACATATGATGTGCACATTTACCAACTTGCATTCACTACACAAATGATAGTTTTGGGTGAGTGTTGGTTTGTATATTCAATAATGGGGGATTAATTCTGTAATTTATTTAATTTACATTGTTGATATAATATTTAAGGGTCTCTCACTCATCTCAAATGAATCAAAGGAAACAACGACAGGCTTTTAATTTGTATGGCCTAAAAAAACATAATGCAGAAGCGGATTTAGGATTTTTTCCATGCAGAGCTTTAAAACTGCGAAATCATTCAAAATATTTTTGAGTATTCTTCGCATCTCCGTCCTTCTATGATAGTATATTGGTAGGTTTCATTTCATGGCCTATCGGTGCACTTGTGTTGAAAGAATGTGAAACGTAAACAAAAAACCCTCAGCCTTAACCAGTTCATTTACAAGTGCCTTCGCGTACGGAATACGAAATTGTTGAAAATTGTAACACATCATGCCGAAAGTTTCTTCAAAAAAGCGCTTCACGCGTGAATTAAAATTAATTAAAATGATGTTATCTCGTCTAGAAAGAAAATTAGATTTTGAAGATGCATCGGAAACATCTCTGTCAAATGAGGTACACTCAGGTATGTACTACGTGTAAATATTTTTTAGCTGAGAACTTTGCCATGAGAGGACCACAGCCCGCAGTTGTTTTGACTAATATTTAATATGGATAAAAATAGTTGTTTTGAATAAGGAAAGACTCACGGACGTATATTGTTGTTTGACATTATAAGTCCATATAAGAATATTGCCAGTAAGATAATTGTGATAGTTGTTTTGACTAATCATAATATCTTGAAGATATTCAACTAAAGGGTCTCGAATATTTTATCTATCATATTAAGACATTGGGTATTATATGTAGTTGTTTTGACTAACATATACCCAGAGGCAATTATCTGAAAAACAAATTATGATAGTTGTTTTGACTAGACATAATTTAGTACATACCTGTCTAATGAAGGGGTTCTTAGGTAATATAGTTTAGTTGTTTTGACTAAAATTTTTACCCATGTAGATACAATTAAACATCTAAAAATATATTATCTGAAATTTAAAGATATAAAATTAGCTATTTCTTTTTCAGAGGAATTCACGTATTCCAGTCAATGTAAACAGAGGGAGGAAAGAAGAGATAGTGCAGTTTTATCCATTAATATTGATAATAATATTCAGACACCAGCAGAAAATACAGCTATTAAACAATTATTGTTAAAGGAACACCCCAATACTGAATGTTGAAGGTCCTTCTGTACATGAGGAAATCGCCGTAAGGTGGTTATCATATTTAAAAGACGGTATATCTGCCGAGTCTAGAAGATAATTGGTAGAAAAATATAATATACCAAACAACTGCAAAACTTTAAATGCACCGCTAATAAATGAGGAAATAAAATCGTTACTTCCGTCAAAATGCAATAAAAATGACCAGTTTCTGGCTAATATCCAGGGACAAATTGGATCCAGCTTATCAGCTTTAGGATCTGTCCTTACTGAGAAACTAAAAGAAACAAATAAAGAACAAGTTGTTTCAAACAACGGTTACTTTGAAGAAAGTTAGAAATATCTCCTCATTTAAATGATGAAGAAAGACTGGCGGCAAATAAAAACGAGAGCGACGAATGGCTATTCGAAAAGGACTTCCTTTCAAAGGAAGTGAAAAAGGCAGCTGAAGAAGTTCTCAATTTGAGAAGATCGGATATAGCATTAGCAGGTCCTTCTGGTTTAAACTACCAGCGCAGATTCCCAAAACCAAAGATGACAGAACAGAGAAAAGCACCCAATATGCAGAGCGGGAAAATACTCCCCACAAAGCGATACCAAGAGAAGAAGACATTTCAGGAAAACAGGAGCCAGAGCTTACAAAAGAGAGCAGCGGAAGACCAACTTCCGTTACCAGATTCAATAAAGGTAAAATGCCCCATCCAACTGGCGGGTAGACTTAAGCATATTTTTTGTGAATGGCAGAAAATATCAAACAATCTGAAAACTTTGGAATGGATAAAAGGAATAAAGTTACCTTTTCATTCAATTCCAAAACAGTACAACCAACCAAAACAAATCCTTTCTGCACATGAAGAATTGGTATATATAACAAAAACTGGTTAAATAGCTGGTTAAAAAACCGAATGGTAAACATAGATTCATTTTAAATCTCAAGAAACTTAATATTATGTTTATTCCAAACAATCATTTCAAGATTATCGAAGTGCCTTAAGGTTAATAACTTCAAAATGTTTCATGGCGAAAATAGATTTAAGAGACGCCTACTATGTCTTGTCTATTGATAACGATTACAGAAAATATTTAAAGTTTTCATTTAAAGAGGAATTGTTTGAATTTAATTGCCTACCTCTGGTTTTTACAAAACTCTTAAAACCGGTTGCAAAATATTTACAACAACAAGGCGTAAAAATGATAATTTATCTTGACGATATTTTACTTTTTGGAAAGACCGTAGATGAATGTCACCAATCTATTATTATGACAAAAGATCTACTAATCTCTCTTTGCTTTATAATTAATAAAGAAAAGAGCGTTTTACGTCCTACTCAAGAAATTGATTTTCTAGGCTTTAATTTTAACTCGAAAAGTATGTCATTAACTTGGCCTTTAGAAAAAATAAGAACACTCATCAGATTTCTCACAAAATTCAAACGAATTGAAAGTTGCAGAATAAGAAAATTTGCCTTCTTCTATGCCTTTCCACCATTTTTATTAATTGATATAATTCTTCAAAAAATATTAATTGATAGTCACGGGAATTTTGATTGTTCCTAACTGGCCGACACAGCCTTGGTATCCCATATTCTTTGATTTACTTATGGAGAAACCAATACTGTTTACCCCGTGTGGTGGTACCCATCGGGCGCGTCCCCAGGTGGCGGATAGGGGATACCCAGCGTCCGGAAGGGCTGCTTGAGCGCTTAAAACCGCAATATGGCGGTTCTGAATGTGTGCTGGGAAGTGTGGGCAGAAGGGGTCGGGGCTGGTATGAGCGGTTTAAAACCCGCAAGATTATCAGCTGGACTCCGAAGGCCCCACCCGGCTGTAGTGTCGTGGCTTAGGGTTTGCACTGGGGTAAACGATGCCGGAGGACCCCACGTGAGACCTCCGCGAGACCGATAATCTGACTGTCTGTGGTCATGTCTCGCGGGCTAGAGAGTCGGGGGTCTTGGCTTAGCCTCCTGGACCAAGAGGAGACAACTTCATCAAAAATCTGAATCCTGTGGTGGGAGGACCAGACCCATAGGATGCGTGGCCGAACAGAGGATCGGCAGCTACTGGTTCTGACCTCGGGGCAACTGGCGCACCCCGTTGTATATAGCCTTACTCAGTCATGCGGTGCTCTGACTGGGCGGACTTTTCCTAGCTGCTCGTGGGAACTATATGGACCAAAGCGGAAAAAGATCAGAGGAGGATAAGGACTTCTCTGAAGAAAACCAAACCTTTCAGGAATGGACTGTAACGACGCAAGTTGTCAGGAGACAGTAGTAGTAGACTGTGCTCCAGAGAAGCAAGGAGGTAAGGACTCCTCAGAAAAGGGTAAAGTAACCTTGCCCAAAAACCTATCTGGTGCCAAGAGGAAAAAACTCATCAGGGCACAGAAAATGGCAGCCGGTACATGGGTGGAAAAGAACCCACATAAGACCGGCAAAACGAAGGAGTCAGGTCCGACGAAATCGGGAAGTAGATTGTCCGAGTCAGGAAAAGCACTGATGAAGACAAGCTCAGGTCCAACAACGTCTGGACACTCTAGTAAGGTTGGGAAAGAAGAGTCAGCAAGAGGTAAAAGACCTCGATCTGACAATTCAACTCCACCTACTACGCATGTGGCAAAAAAGAACAGGAGCATGAAAGTGCAGACTGTTTCTTACAAGGATGCAACAGCGAATCTCGGGATGGCGGTAATCCACAGACGCCATCCAGAAAATACCTTGAATCAGGAACAGGCAGGACTGATTCAAAAGTGCTTGGAGGAGGCCCTGTTTGACACCCCTGGGGGAAGCACAAACCGACTCCAATTCCAACGTACATCATTCCACTCAGGGGCCCTCCTCTGGATGACCTGCGGGAATGAAAACACGAAGGAATTGCTCAGGAACGCGGTGAAGGGCCTGGGTGAGCTCTGGGAAGGAGATGATCTGACAGTTGTTGGATCAGGAGACATCGCCAGAAGGCACCTAGTCCTAGCGCATGTTCCCGGAGCCATAAAGGAAGAATTCATTCTGAAGGACCGTCTGGCTAACCAAAATGCCAGCCTTAAAACGGGGGAATGGACCCTCAAGAGTAGGGAAGACGATGAGAAGGGACAAACGCTGACCTTCTCGATCGATGAAGATTCTTTTAGGGCTCTGGAGACAGTGGGCTTCCGAGTATATTATGGTCTCGGAAGTGCCTTCCGAGTATATTATGGTCTCAGAAGGGCCTTCCGAGTTCTAAGAGGACCAGATGGCGGGGGTTCGAATAATACAAGCGAACCTCCAGCACAGTTAGGCTGCATCTGCAGTCCTTACGAAAGTAATGAGGGAATACAATGTGACCCTCATACAAGAACCTTGAGTAAACAAGGGTAAGATTATGGGTTTGTCAGGGATAGGAGGGGAATTGTTTTACAATAGGTCCTCCCAAGTACCTAGAACTTGCATAATAGTGGGAAATATTATAAAGATACTGCCTTTAAATAATTTCTGTTTCAGAGACCTGACAATGGTCAAACTAAGATTCATCTCCGAAGGGGGACCGAGGGAGATTATTCTCGGATCGGTCTACCTACCAGGAGATGCTTCTGAACAACCACCATCCAGGGAAGTGGAGGAACTAGTGAGAGGATATCGAGGAAATGGATCGCATCTAATCATTGGGGGAGATGTAAATGCACATCACACAACCTGGGGAAGTACAAACACCAACCAAAGAGGTGAGTCTTTTCTACAATTTATTATGGAAAACAATTTAGACATATTAAATGAAAGTAATAAACCTACCTTTATGACAACAAATAGGAAGGAGGTTCTAGATATAACAATTGCAACTACCTTTATAGGTAGTTTTGTTAAAAAATGGCATGTGACTGATGAGGTGAGTTGTTCAGACCACAGACACATAAGCTACATATCAACAGGTTTCAGCACTGAAATTGAAACTTACGGGAACCCAAGGAAAGCGGACCTAGGCTTCGAAATCCAAAGGGTGAGAAAGACGGTAAGAAACATCACAGATCTAGATCTAGCTGCGGAGCAACTCCAAGAAGCTATCGTGTCTACATTCAATCGTAACTGCCCCGAAACTACAAGAAAAACTAACAGGAATGTGCCCTGGTGGAATAATGACCTTGCAGCTTCGAGGGTGAAAGTAAGAAAGCTCTTCAACAGGGCAAGCAAAGACGGAGAGTGGACGGAATATAGGAAAGCTCTGACGTCATATAACAAGGCTTTGAAAATCGCTAAGAGAGACTCATGGAGGAAACACTGTGAAGAGGTAGAACAGACCTCTGAATGTGCTAGACTCCATAAGATACTCTCCAAAGATCCTCAAAGGAAAATTAACTCATTGGAGACAATAAATGGGAGATATACATAAAACGGGAAGGAAACTCTGTTGAACTTCTCGAAGTACATTTTCCAGAATGCAAAATAATTGATGAACCACTGGATACAGAACAACATATGGTCTCGAGGACTCCAAACCGGGGTAACGAGGAAAGTTGGAAAGTATCTAGGGCAGTGGTGAATCAAAGCAAAATTAAATGGACAATAGACTCATTTGAGCCATATAAATTACCGGGACCGGACGGGATTTATCCAATTGTGCTGCAAAAGGCAAACAGTATTATACTCAACAGACTGTGTACGATCCTTAGAGCAAGCATGGGACTAGGGTACATACCAGAGGTCTGGAAAAAAGTAAGGGTGGTCTTTATTCCTAAACCTGGAAAAACAGGTGACAATAAAGCAAAGTCCCTAAGACCCATAAGTCAGATGACATTTATACTGAAGACATTGGAAAAACATGCATATTAGAGGAGGATCGTTGGTAGAAAGACCGATAGACCTGGATCAATATGCATACAGACCGGGAGTATCCACAGAGACAGCGCTACATCACCTAGTACAAGGGATAGCGTATGCTCTCGAAAATAAGGAAGTATAATTAGCAGCCTTCCTTGATATAGAGGGTGCCTTCGACAACACCTCTCACGAAGTAATCACGAGGGCAATTCGTCAAAAACAAATTGACGAAACAAGCTGCAAATGAATAGAATGCATGCTGAAAGACCGAGTGGTTTTTTCAACATTGATGGGTGAAACATTATCAGCCCGAGTTTCAAGGGGGTGTCTTCAAGGAGGAGTTCTGTCTCCTCTAATATGGAACCTTGTAATGGACGGACTGATAAGGATACTCAAAAAGGAACACCATACTGTTTTAGGGTATGCGGATGATCTGGTAATCATATCACAAGGCAAATTCAATACTACAGTCAGAGAGCGCATGCAACAGGCTCTGAACGTAGTAGCAAAGTGGACGGAAGAGGTGCGTTTAAATATAAGTCCCACCAAATCAAACATAGTGCCTTATACCAAAAGAAGGGACCTGGTGGGATTGGGACCACTATCCCTTCAAGGTACGGAGATTCCAATTGTGATGGATGTTAAATATCTCGGGGTAATTATTGACTCGAGATTAACATGGTCCAAACAACTGGAAAAAGTAGCCACAAGATCGGAGACCACATTAATGATGGCAAGGCGAACTTGTGGAAAAACATGGGGGTTAAGTCCGCGCATGATACACTGGATATATAGTGTAGTGGTTAAACCCATAATAACGTATGCGTCTTTGGTCTGGTGGACAAAGACAATACAAAAGAATGCAATGACGAGACTAGGTAAGGTGCAAAGACTTGCTTGTCTCAGTATTGCAGGGTGCATGAGAAGCACGCCAACGGCAGCCCCAAAGGCCTTATTTGGCCTTCCTCCATTGCACATCGTGATAATGGGAGAAGTAAGAATGGGGTTATTTAGGCTGCAAAATAACCTGAGCAGCAAAACAGTTAGATCAGGACACACATTGTAAGTGAAGCAATTTTAGATATGAAAATAGACTATATGGCCACTAAACTTCTCCCCAGCCCTAAATATGAGGTAGAGATACCCCACAGAAAGGACTGGCAAGACCCAAACAGACTGAAGTTTCCCCGAGGAGAGAGCTGGTATACAGACGGGTTAAAGACTGGGGAAGGGACAGGAGCAGGGGTGTATAGTGAGATGAGGCACACAAGGCGTTCCTTCTCACTAGGAGTACATGCCTCTGCATTTCAGGCAGAGATTTATGCCATCCTAGATGTGTCAGAATTAACAAACATAGGACTGACACTCATACAGACTGGTAGAAGAATGCCAGAAAGAATTGAATGAACTGGCAGACCACAGTAGAGTAAGACTAGTGTGGGTGCTGGGACATAATGATATTTCTGGAAATGAACAAGCTGATGAACTCACGAGAAGAGGTTCAGAAACGACATATGTTGGACCAGAACCAGTTCTTGGGACCACAAAGAATGTAGTCCGAGAACAAATACGAAAATGGGTACAACGCCAACAAAGACTACAGTGGAGAAACACTCCAAAGCAGGTACACAGTAAGACCTTCATAGGTGATATATGTGTAAAACGGGCTGAAGAACTACTGAATGCTAGTAGGAACAAGCCAAGAATGATTACAGGTTATCTAACGGGTCATGCCCCGGTAAAGGATCATCTGCATAAAATGTGGCTATATAACGGGGATCTCAGCTGCAGACTTTGTACCATGGAGACATTTTATCCGACTGTGAGGCATTGGACTCAAGGAGACAATCTTCTGAGAGGCCTACGTGCCGCTTGAAGCATATGGCATGCATCCAGTTGACCTATATCATCTACTCGAGGGTACGGGAATGGCTGGGTGGATGGAATAAAGGTGGGAGTAGAGTACAATAAGCCAACAGGCTGCAGTGCTCCCGGTACTAGAACGGCTCCCAAAAAAAAAATACTGTTTACACCTGAGGATAACCTTATCACTTTTCCTTTCAGAAACAAACATCCTCTTCACAAGCATCTTTCCCTGGTGGCCGGCAAGTTATCGGGGAAGCTTTAAAACTTAGTGGTATACCACATACCACAATTCCGATTATGCTGTCGTCCATACAAGAAAAGACACTAAAGCAGTATACAACTTGTTATAAAAAGTGGTGGTATTATTACTCATCAAAAGACAGAAATCCCTATTCTCTCAACTTTGAATTAATATTAGATTTTTTAGTTGACAATTTCAATCTATGCCTTTCCTATCCAGCTCTAAACTCATATAGATCTGCATTTTCCTTAATTTTTACATTCAGTCAAGCGGAGCAAAAAATTTTAAGACGGTTTTTGTAAAGGCATATACAGTGTGTAGCATTTAAGATGAAGACACTCCCATATTTTCGCTGTTTGAAGAATTACAGATTCGGATTTTTGTAGAGTAATACAGGTTGATGGGCCACATTTTTTGAAATAGTCAACTGAAATCTGAACTTTAAACTCAGCCTACTACGATCTCACAAACAGGACCGCTTCTCGATATTTTGCGTCGCGTTAGAGATATCGAATAATATTATTGAAAAAAGTTGTTCAGAATATTATGTTAACCCCACATAACAAATTTTATCACAAAATTCGCATTTTGAATTTTTTCATTTTTTGGTCTGAGTATACAAAATTATTATTTATTTTGAAAATTAGTGTGCCGTGGAAATTAAAATCTTGACACAGTGTCATGTATTCAAATATTTTAGGAAACGGCACTTTCAAAGGAATAATTATTTTATCATTATTATTATGGGAAAACAATTTTGATAATTGAAAATCTAGGAAAAAGTATCAAACAATAATTTTCATAATACAAATAAATAACTATAAAATGGGACCTCTCTCAACTAGTTATCCGTTTGGACGTGATGCAGTTCCTCGCATCTACCTGCGTTAATCCCTTTTCGAACGGAGGGTAGGATTAAGACAGGTCTGCAGTTCCTCACACTATTGTTTTATTTATTTATATATTTCTTCCGCTATGTTCCTAACATTAGGGAAAATGTATCTATGCATTCGTGAGTTTTCAATAATAACCCAACCAAAACCACCCTACCTTACCCCCTACCCTAATCCGAATCGAAAAATTGAATTGTGTAATTGACAGATTATTATAATAATTTTCAATAATAACCCAACCAAAACCACTCTACCTTACCCCCTACCCTAATCCGAATCGAAAAATTGAATTGTGTAATTGACAGATTATTATAATAATTTTCAATGGACGTGATGCAGTATTGAAACATTTACTAGCAATATGTAAATATTACCTAATCAAAATCCCTCGCACTGTCATTGTGGACCTTGCTACCTGATACCTAATCCCTTACCCTTCGTATGCTGCGAGGAACTGAACACAAATTTTGTACCTACCTGTTAATGTGCGAGGAACTAGACGACTCCGATTTTATCCCCCGAGATAAATAATCAGCTGGGTTAAATTCACTTGGAACTTGGTATAGCCGCTGTACTGAAACCAGTAAATTTGGATAGTTACAGTATCACCAAGTTTTATTATTATTATAGCTTGCCTCCCCAATCTTACACTTCGTTGTCGATATTGGAAACTTGTGCTTTATCGCGAAATTCTTGCGAATTATTTTTGTCAACATGCAATAAAATATTTTGCCTCTTGTTACATTTTTTACATGTTGGCTTTCGACAACTCTTATTAAAATGTCCGGGTTTCAAACAGTTCAGACATACCTTTAAAGAAATAATTCTTTCACCCCGTTTTTCAACAGGAATTTTCAAAAAGGAGGGACATGATTGAATATAATGGTCTCCTTAACAAAATACACACTTTTGTAATCTAACATCAGTCAAATTTGAACATAGTAAATTATCATTTACCGCAATCAAACCTCTAAAATTACCACTACTGTGTTGTTTTTTTATGCGACTTTGTTCAAGATTGTCGAGAAGTTCCGCCTTGGAAGTTAGGAATAATTTAAATTCATCTAGAGATGGATTTATTTTTGCCTTTGATTTAAATGATTCCCAGTCCCTAGCAGTGGTCTTATCCAATTTTATGCTTAATAAATAAACAATGAGTACATCCCAGGATGCTGTGGGTAAACCTATTTGACTCAATGCACGCATATTTTTTGTTATATTATTTAAAATCGCACGCATACCCTTGGCTGACTCTTTACTCATGGGTTCTATATTGTAAATATTTTTGTCCACGACCACTTAATAATAAGTCAATATTTTACCTCCTACTAGAGTGAATTACGAGTTCATAATTCACTCTTCTGCATTTAAATAACATGTCATGACAACTCAACACTCACATTTCGGTACATAGGTGACTAGAGATGGGGTACAATATGAAACAAACTATTAAATCTGCGTATTTTGTTTAGGAAATTTGTTTCTGAAATATATCGTATCAATAAAATATCGAAATTTTTAGTATCGATACTTTTCATAACGGTATTTTTGAATATTGATATTTTTAAAACAATATATTTATAACGGTACGGTGTATCGATACTTTACACAGTATCGCCCATCTCTATATGTCACATTTGACGTACTCAGGAAATTTATTAATTTTGACGTTAGAATTGTCAATACTACCAAATGATTTCTTTCCGTTCTACACTCGCCTTATTTAATTAAGAAATCAAGGGCCGTGGACAAAGTATAGTATTCTACTCACAATTTATGGCCATTATTCACTCGGGTGACTTGCGCCCCTCGCCTAGGCTCGGGACGCAAACGTCACCCTGCGTGAATAATGGCTATCATAAATTGCTCGTTTAATAATATACTATTAATGTGATTATGTATTAATAACTTATCATTATTGTACCGTGTTTCTAACTCCCATGCAATTTTATAATTATTAGAAGAAAATTTGCGCCCCTCGCCTAGGCTCGGGACGCAAACGTCACCCTGCGTGAATAATGGCTATCATAAATTGCTCGTTTAATAATATACTATTAATGTGATTATGTATTAATAACTTATCATTATTGTACCGTTTTTCTAACTCCCATGCAATTTTATAATTATTAGAAGAAAATTCTATACTTGATATTAGCTGAATAGTTTCATTGCGCACAGAGGCTCTCAAAAAATGAAAACGCTGAATATCTGATAATGATTCATTTTTGTGAATAAGAGACTCAAAAATGTTTCTGAATTCAAGCCAATTTTGCAAAGACCCGTCATATATAGGTAAATTTATATCAGGAAGCTTTACAGACTGTGTAGGGTTAATAATAACAGATTTGTTAGAACTTGTCGAGAAATCGCCACAATCATTTTCTTTTTTGTTGTCATCCAAGTACTTTTTTGCCAAAGAAATCACAGAATAATATCTGTTTTCAAACTCACTCCGTTCTAAATATTCTTTTTCCAACTCCGTTAATTCACATGATGTCTCAATCTTGTCTTGGATTTCGACAAATTTTTGCAACAAATTAACATCTATATTATTAATACGCGTTTCTAACTCTAAAATTAATTGATGATATATACTTGTGTTATTTTTAAAATGATCGTCAATATACTTGGAAAAATTAGTTAAACTAGCCTTAACAGAACCTCTTTGCCTTTTTAGTATGTCCATTTTTTTTTTAATATAATAATAATAATAATAAAGTTTCTAAAATTATTTCATAAAACGAACAATTCATTAATAATTTGCGAAATGAGGCAACAACGAAATACACAACAGGTATGAAAAATTATATCTGGAAATTAAAATAGGAAAAAAAAGAGGATTACACACTTTTTTGAATTCTACCTCTGGTACACTCAACTTCTGTAACCGTTGTAAAAGCCGGTGCTGACAAAAATAACTTCACAATTATGGCGCCAAGGCTTACTACAGGCACATGTAATTTTCCAACTTATTACTTCAATACTATTGACATCGGAATAACCGACACGAAGGACCATGTGAAACACTCTTAGGTACTTTCTTAACATAAATTGGATGAATTGGGTATACTTGTTATGAATTAAAACAAACACCTTTTCTAACAACTTTACTAGATGCTCTCTCATACCCAACTAACTACATAACATTAAAATAATGATTGCAAAGGGAAAAAATGCAGCGTTATCACGCTGAACACTCGTTTATGGTTTCCCATATTTATTTAACAATAATAAACAAATTTAAACATAAAATGAAATACTAAGACTGAAATATAAACATATACTGCTATAAAAAATAAATCCAAATTAGAGTGAAACATTTGAAAAAATGTAATAAAAAGAATATATTTTTTTTTTCGTTTCGTTTCAATTATTTCTCCTTCCGTATCCGTTTCGATTTGATACCACTATACCTTGTTTTTAAACTAGGAGGAGCATTTTAGGAAACCTCAACTACACCACTAAAAGTTACTAGATTGGGAGTGTGTTCCGAAAGGGTCGTGTTCAGACTTTTTGAACTAAATGAAAATTACGTGAAATATATATTGTACTGCTCGCTGTCTACATAACGAATGATGATTGGCCACAGGTCATTGCGAAAGTAGAAACCAAATGTCACATTATTGTGAAAAGATGTAAGGTTATAATAAGTAGTTTATGTAAAATGTTTTAAGAAATTGAGTATAAATGAAAATATAGAAATGCAATTGTATGATTCAATTTTTTTTTTTTAACATTTGAGGCTTTGGTGTAGCAAAACTAAAAGTGAACAGAAGTTTTGTTATCGAAAAATACCATAATATAGTACTGCAATGTATGTAAAACTTGATGTGAAACTTATATTACTAACAAGAAAAAAGTAGCATGGATTTTTTTCATGAAAGGGAATAAATAATAAAAATAGCAAATACCTAGGGTAAAATATAATACTTTGTTAGAAATAAACAATAAAGAACAAACGTGGTAGTAATGATTGAACTAATGACTATTTTTATATAAATAAACACAAAACTGACAAATGTCAGTGTCAGTGGTATCAAACTGGTGGCAATCTGACCTAGGCAGCAGAAATGCCAACTTCAATTCAAATCGCTCCTCTTAGTTTAAAAACAAGGTATAGGTATCGATACTTTCTTAGCGATACGATACTGGTATCGATACTTCACATTCAATACCTTTCGATACCTAGTTCTCGATATTTAGCGAGTATCGCATATCCCTAGACTGAACTAAATACAGACAGAATCATGCTTCGACCATATGTTGAAGGAATCCTGACAATTATTTAGGTACGAACGCGCTTGCGTTAAAGTCGACTTTGAAGTTATTGTGAATGGTACCACTTGGCCAACGAATTGATTACGAATGTAGCCTTAGTCGATGGGTAAAGGAAGTTTTTAGAAAAGAGCGGTATTGACACTGACATTTTCAAATCCCATAGTGTTCGACATGCACCACTAAGGCAGCTTTCAGATCTGACTTAGATATAAATCTAATTCGAACCACAGCAGGATGGACCGAAAAATCCACTATTTTTAATACATTTTACAGTCTGCCATTAGCTCATCAGAAAATTTTGCAAAATGTATCATAGATAGAGTAAGAGTAGATATCAACAAGTTTACATAAGACTTAAATAGTTTAGATTAAGTTTTAAAGATGTATGAAATTATACATTTTTCAAAGATATTGTTACCAGGGGTATACCAATTTATACTTAACGATTCAATTTAATAACGCATTTACTTATACACTTTTTTAGAATTAGGGAATATCATTGATTTAACATGTTTTATTTGTTTGATCTAAATAATTATTGTATTTAATAGAGAATAAAATGGTAGTGATTCCGCACAACAATCGCACTTTGAATTTTCTACAAACATCTACCAATATCTTATCATAGAAGGACGGAGATGCGAAGAATGATTTAAAGATTGTTCGACTTAGCTATAAGGAAGATCAATCTTAATTATTCGAGCATCGGAGTCCTTCGATGATAGGGCCCTCCCTCCCGTAATAGATCATCGTTTGCTCCCCTTTTTAGTGCGATTTGCTCCGGCACTAACGAACTGATTAGGTTAATATGTTTACGTTTCACATTCTTTCAACACAAGTGCACCGATAGACCATGAAATGAAACCTACCAATATACTATCATAGAAGGACTCCGATGCTCAAATAATTAAGATTGATCTTCCTTACAGGTAAGTCAAACGGTCTTTAAAATAGTAATTTCTTAAATAGTGGTAAATTTAAGTTATTAGAAAAATAGTACTTATATTTTTTGGCACGAATAGTGAAATAATCGTAAATAATCGAATATCCGAATAGTCGAATTTTGCAACTAAAAAAAATTTGAATACAGTTCTGAGCCTTAATCACAACCGGTTAGTTATTTGTTGGAAACTAGTTTGCTGACTGATGTGGGAAAAAACTCCAATATCAATCAAACAGAAGTAAAATGTGAAATATTTATCAAGGAAATAATACCATGGAAACATCTTGACTTTCTGTAAACAAAAGAAACATTCCAAATCATGGGCATTTTTCAGTGACAACCATAAAATTGGCTTGTTTTAGTTGGGTCACCTTTCTTAGTGAGGTGCAATTTAATATTATAATTACATTTAAACTATATATACAATGAATTGTTTATCAAAAGTTCAAGCAAAAGTTGATTAATTCAGTACTCCTTAGGCTAAAGAAATTTATTTAAAAAAAAATTACCTGTAATGCTATTTCTTCCAACCTCTTGATCTGTGTCTGTGGATCTACATTTCCTACAGTTTCAATTAATTGATAGTCTGTCGAGTCTAAGCCTTCGGCCAAATTCTGCCAAGCTTCTTCTTTGGTTTGATGATCACTGTCATCTCCATTTGATCGTTTAATAGAATCATGTTCTTTCCTCCTTTTTCTCTTGTAAGGTGTAAATAGTCTGATAGGGCCTGTGGCTGTATCATCATCACAACATGCCGCACATGTGCAACTTGTTGCATGTGGCAATATTATACCTTAAGTAAATAATAAAAAATGCATATTAGCATGAATAAGTAAATGTTGACACTATCAAAAAGTTATTACGTAATTAACAAGTACAAAAGAAGGGTTTCTGTGTTCTTTTAATAAATATCAATATCTGCTAGCTGTATGGTATTCAGTATGTTATAAATATATTCAATGGATCAAAATATTACAGAACAGGGCTATTAAAAACATTTACTATATCATTGGCACTCAACCTTCGATCATTAAACAGTGTAGATGGATAACAGCACACATTGTTTTAAAGTCAACAGTTCATAATGTTGTTACAGAAAGTTTGTTTTTATTTGAAAAAGTACTCTAAAGAAATTTATTAAATTTCTATGTTGACTAGAATCTACAACATTTTTTGTAAAAGTTTAATACTTCGTTATTTTTTCTAAGGGTGTAGGTAGATGGCAGTGGCTTCATCAGACGTTGATACTAAATGTTTTTTTTTTCAATTATTATTAGAGTAAATAAAAAAAGTTTTATTCAATTACTATGATGCCTATAGAATCTACAACATTTTTTGTTACGTTTTAAATTATTTTTTGAACAGTGTAGATGGCGGATGCCTTAGCAGTCATTAATACTGAAAGTTTGGTTTCGTTATTAGAGATCTCATTAAAATTTATCGAATTTCTATCATGCGTAAAGACAATAGAACATTTTTTTGCAGAAATAATTGCTTCCTGTAGTTGCCTAATCAGGTTGCTAGTTCTGGCTGCCAGTTTCAGCCACATGAAGGTAATATAAACAGTTTTATCCACATTCAAGGATAATCCATTCAAGACAAGCCAGTTGGAAATTTCATTTAGTGGAAAATTAACTTTCTCTTCAACCTTAGATTGATATCATCTGCTAAAGAAATGATATCCCCCTCCATCATGCCTATTAGTTAATCATTGACATAGAGGATAAATAGAAGTGTTCTTTGTGAATCACTCATACTTATTTCACTGTAAATACCTTTTATTCTGACTTTCTGTCCTCTCTTTCAAGTAACCAGCAATTACTTGTCCCCTCGTTAGGATTTATCACGGATTTATAACTGATGGATGGTTTGAAATTATTCAATTCAAGTATAACTAAGTTAACATCACCAACAATTATATGATTTTTGAGATTTATGTTCTTTGATATGAATGTTTTTGAATTATGTATAAATTCACAATAAATTGTGACATATATTTAGTAGGATGTAACATTTAAAAAGTAATAATGATCCTATGACTTCAATTTTTTTGTAGGTAGTAGGTAGATCCTTCAATACTTATTGAATTATTGTGATAAATATAGAAAAAAAAAAACATTCAGGGCAGTTTTTGGGGACTGCTGATAGAAGTGAATACTAAGTAACTTGAATGAATGAAAATGTTTATTGAAATAGCTACATAAATTATTACATCTAAAAAAACATTAAAATTATTAATTATGAATATGTTTCATTATTTTTCTTTTTAAAGACTCTTATTGACAAACTAGATTTTATACAAATCGGTAATTTATTATAATCATTGAAGCATTTAAAAAATAAGGAATTCATGGACATACCTTTATTTGTTCTAACTACTTAAATGTAAATTATTGTTGTTTCTGATAGAGTAGGTATGAATATTATGGTTAAAAGTAATGTATTCTTGAAAGTAAGGTGGTGCTAAATTATTTAATATTTTGTATACAAATACCACTGTCAAATAATACAATTTCTGGTAAACTGAAATCCATTGCAGTGAATTGAGTATAATAGATACAGAAGCATGTTTGCCACATTTTAAGATGATCCTCATACCACATTTTTGCAGAATTTGTTACTGAGCAGTTTGGTTTAGTTTAAAAAGGAATATAACTGATGAGCAATAGTTGAATTGTGGTTGAATAATTGTACGATAAACTGTGGTTTTAGTTTCTTTCAAAAGATTAAAGTTTTTTTGATATCTTTTTTAAAACATAATTAAAATTATCACCAAATAGTAAGAAATTATCAAGTTGAAAACCAATGCATTAAGTTGATGTTACAATATCAATTTTCTCATCGTTAATTGTAATATTAATTTCATTTAAATCTATGTTGTTATATTTATATTTAGTAGTTATTATCATAGCTTTTGTTTTTAATATGTTTGTTTATTATACATCAAGTAATCATTGACAGGGTTAAGAGTCCAATTCATTCTTTGTACCACTTTTTCTAAATTATTATCAACACAGGCCATTAGGGAGTCATCTGCAAATACATTGGCAAAATCACAATCAACAAAGAGGTTTAAATAATTTATATATAAAATAAATAAAAGTTGTCCTAGGACACTGCCTTGGGGTACACCAATGTTAATACCTTTTTCAGCAGATATATTATTATGAATTTTTACTCTTTTTCTTCCAAATAAATAATTAATAAACCAATTCAAGATGCAACCATTAATGCCATATGCAGTAAGTTTCATTAGAAGTAGGTTATGATCAACTTGTATCTTTGAGCTATCAGATTATTATTTTTGAATTCTTTTTGGTAAGCATTAGAATGGTCAAGTAGTTTGTAAATTTGTAATATTAAAGTTAATTTCCAATAAAACTGTATAGGACCTACATATTAGGTATTTTAAATAAATTAAATGAACTAAGCCTTATATTAGGTAAAAATATTGTAATATGACTAAAAGTCATGCGTTTTGTTCACCCAAAAAGTACACATACATACACAGTATACATATAGCTCATGAAAGAGTTAGGTGACGATGACGCGAGTCCCATGATTTTTGTTCACGCTCAATGTGCTTAAAGAAGTTTTCATTTCAAAAAGTAATTTATTTAATATTTGACAGTAGCTATAGCAAGTATTAAATTTTTTAAAGTAATTTGAATGTAAATCGGCTAAGTATACTTTGTGTATTTGTTTAAATTTTATTTAGAAAATGGTGATTAGCTGTGAAGTGTTCTTTTTCACAGATAAACAAGTTAATAACTAATAGTGTGTTGTCAGTGTTCTGTGGGATATTTAGTCTGTTTAATGATCAAAGCACTCAACCTTGCACTCAACACAACAGTTAAACTATAAAACACATGAATGCACTTCAGGTAACCACTTTACACAATGTTAGGAAAAATAGAAAACACTCCAATCTTATATTTCTGGATAGGACATAATATACATCAACACTTTACAAGACCTGCTAACAATATTCAAACATCACAAGTTCATACAAATCTTATGATTCTGCTTACCTACTCTTTTCAATCTTATAACCTATGGAGCTTCAAACCATATATCATGGGCATACAAGCAGAATCATATAAGGCCATAAAAGAACATTTCAAGAAAATTGCAATTATATGTTTGATTTTAACTGTCAAATTAAATTATTATATTTTAAGATGCAATTTTAAACACAATATTAAAATTTTTTCCCATTTCTTAGAGGACTTAAATGTTTTTGTGCCTAATGCGTGACCCCAATATGAACTTATATGTGAAAAAATCCCATTTTTTTTAAAGTGGACTTATGGGATTCTGATTGTATGTTCATGATATATTATCTGGCATACATAAAACAAAACCAGAAATTACTATAATAAAAAATGTATGAAACTTGGTTAGTATGTAGAAAAGGAATAAACAAAGATATTTATTGCTTGAACCCAACACAATACAAAGTTTGAGACTTTGAGATGTTTTTACTTTCATAAAAAGGTTATCCCAAAAATTAATAGTGGGACTCCTATTTAAATTTTCTAGTTATTTACAAGATATTTTAGTTTAAACTTTCTCAAAATACAGTCATACACTACAAATTATTATAACTTCATATTTATCTAGACATACAAATAACTAATTGGGTTTCACCAAAGTGAATTTAGTTTAGGTATATGTGATTAAGTATAATGAAAAAAACAAATCTACTTAATAAATATATAGATAATTACCTTCGTCTATCAAAGTTTGTAAACTTCTTCCTCCGAATCTTATACTTCTTTTCCAATCTTTACTTGAAGCTCGTCCACAAAGTGCTTCAAATTCACTAGGTGTATACCAAGAACTTCCTAGTTTTATGCAACGCCCCCTACCTCCAGAACCAAATCTGTTTTTATGGAGTTCAGCTGAAGTATTTTTACACCTGACAGGTAACACTGCTGCATTAGCAGCATCATTCCAGGTTCCCACTGAAGCATGAGAAACAGTAGTATTTACGGAAGTACCCCCAGATACATCTTCTTGTTGTATAACAATAGTTTTAAGTTCCTCGCCAGATCCATCTGTAGCTAAATAACCACTGTTATCGACGCATAACATAGGTTTAAAATGAGGAATTTGGTCTTGTGTAA
The DNA here is from genome assembly GCA_949126875.1 of Lochmaea capreae. Taxonomy (NCBI): domain Eukaryota; kingdom Metazoa; phylum Arthropoda; class Insecta; order Coleoptera; family Chrysomelidae; genus Lochmaea; species Lochmaea capreae. Next base: position 10,003,262 of record OX421404.1, on the reverse strand, counting down.
TGACATTGAATGTGCTAGTGATAAGCGATCCCACAGGAAGACTAACTGGCACACCCACACCTGCATGTCTAACTGAAACTGTTGACACAAGAGGTTTCTTCGAGTCTATTACAGAATCGCCATTATCGCCGCCATCGTGCTCATTCGCAAGATGTTCGGCTTCGGAAATGTCCGGCAGGACGACGCCTTCCGAGTTTGAGTTTTCCATACGTAAAAGGCTGTACACAAATCACTTTTTCACGAATTTTAGTAATATTTTTTGGTAATAGAAATTATCACAAAACGGTTTTCACTGCTCTTCATTTGATCACGATGCCCCTGTTGTTTGATGCAATGTGCAATGTCCGGTATTAAGAGTAGGAGGCATAATAAGAAAAGCGCATGTGCGGATCGAATTGCGGCAATTCAAAATTCCTGTTCAGAACCCAATTATCATTTACAATTTTTCAAAATAAAAGTATGTACTATTTTTTAACCACATATGTGTTTTTGTTTGCGAAAAACGAGTAGGTAATCGCTAGATTTGTTCAATTACGTATTGAAAACTTCGGTGATTTTTCATGTGAAATATTATACTTAGGTAGGTAGTTTATTATTCATGACTAGCATCCTTTAGTTTCATGTTAAAACTGAAATCCGTACTGATAAAAGGTAATTGTTGACATTGGTTGAATAAAATGATTAATGGTGTTATAGTTGAATACGTGAGGTTTTATGTGACTTTTTTACCTTTTCTTTCGAATTCTCTAGTAAACCAATGATACACGCTTTTAAAATACGAAAGCAGAAACACCTAAATATTCGTTAGTTAATTTTACAAGTATTCGCTGACAGATTATTCCCTTTTCGCGGCGCTTGGATTCGCTTTGTGAATGTTGGTTGAGAAGGTCGATTTTTGAAAAACTTTACGTGGTGACGGATATCGAAGTACCCCAAAGGAGAAAAAAACCACTCCAAAGTACCTACCTATACATTTCCCAAAGATTATACACACATTTCCTGCCCTCATATTGTAGAGGGAGCAAAGTCGTACTTTTACTCCCTATAATTACACAAATTACGTACATTAGTATAAATAATATAGTATAAAAAATATGTGGGATTTAAGAATGAAAATAATAATAGTACCTACTTTCTTAGTTTTAGTGTTTGAATATTAATACATTTTGTTTGTTTGTTAAGTTTCATAAATAAATGATTTAAAAATGACTTGTTATTTGAGGGAAGCGGAAAAATGATATGTATAACATGGAGGTAAAAGTGCTTTTTCCTCCCTTGAATGATTACTGCCCTCTGCTACGCGTCGGGTAGTAAACTTCATCCTCGGGAGGAAAAGTGCAGCACTTTCCTCCTTTGTTATACAAATATAGCTATTTCTACAAGTATACTTTTCTGCGCACATTTTAGTTCAGGAAGTTCTACTTTTCCGCACAATTTTCTATATTTTACATTCAGTTCAAATACAGGGCGATTCAATATATTGTTAATCCTCGAACTTATAAATAAAATTCTGACCGATTGTAGCCAGCCTAAAAGGCTGATATTTTAAAATTAGTCGCAAGCGTTCTAGAACGCCATGCCAGAGCAAAGGTACATTTTTTTTTAATATTGTAGTATTGTACTTCAAATTTGAATTCTGCGTAACTTCGCGCTATAGCACAGAACATATCCAAGGATATGTCATATCATGGATTTCGCGTTATAAGTCTAATAAAAGGTTATAGTCACGCTCATCGTCACTCTTTTATGCAATACGCAATACTTATGCAACACAATTAACAATTAAGCGTATATAGTGCTGCAAATATTATAGTCACGCTTTCCATGAGCTATATGTGTACTCTTCATTTACTATGGAAGTAAGAAAATAAATTTTGAAAGAGGTCTATTTGTTTTTGTTTTCACTTTCCTGTCGGGAGTCCCCGGCCTTGGCTGCCCATTTGCTTATTTTTTTAATGGATCACCGTGTATTTTATATCGGTAATTGAAAATTATTACTTTACTATACTTTGAATTTAGTTTTTGTGATATTTTATTTCCAATAAAAAATTATGCAATAAGAAGCAGCTGTATAAAATTCATTCTCAACGATTACCTTGTTAGGAAAGTGTGCTATTTCAGAAAAAGGTTTCAAAAGGTCGATAAGAGTGTATGAAGCTCAGATTTCTTAAGTAGTTTTTCTAAAAAGTTGAATCAGAACCACATCATCATTAGCGTTCTTAGTGATTAGGTAAGTTGGTACTGAAATATTATAAACATTTACATTTTGCTAATTTGGAATGTGGAATTTTCATGACGAAGCTCCCTCTCACGATTTGGGCGAACAGGACCATTTCTCTGGACACCAAGATCACTAAAGTTACATAAATTTGATCCTTTTTTTTGAGGTTTTGCTAAAGATCAGTTGTACTAAGTCACTACACCAGACGATATGAAAGATGTCTTATAGAAAGATCGTGTAGAATAAAGTTTTGCCCATAACTCTTCTGCATTGCCAGAAAAGCCTAGTCGCTCTAGTAGTAATTTTTTCCAGGTGTGTCTTCCAATTCAGTTTGGAATCAAGGGTCACTCCCAGATATTTAACTTCTTTGGATATTTCTAGCTCTTCTCGGAACATCAGTATTCTACCCAGCGGGATAACTCTTCTATTCGTGAAAGCAACTAGTTTTTTTTGGATTGACTGAAAGGTCCTCTTTAAGGCACCATTCCTCCACAATTCGTAGTGCTTCTTGTAGGACATTCATAACCATCTCTGGGAATTTCCCATTGGTGATAATCATTATGTCGTCCACAAATAAGCCCTGCGTCCATATGACTTGATCGTTCAACCTCAATCAGATTCCATAAAAGTGGTGAAAGTACTCCACCTTGAGGACATCCTTTAGTTGTCCTCACGGTGTAGGTTGTATCTTGCATATGTGCTGTCCTATGCTCGAGCATGGATCCTAAACGATATCGTTTGATAAAGCTACTGTGTAGCGAAACGCGTCACAAATTGTATTTGAACATAGTTCAATTATAATGAAGGTTTAAACAAAAATTTTTATAGTTTTATTTCATAGTTCTGTTTATTGATGACATCGATGTGTTGTCAAAAGAACCTTATTCGATGTCTAGAATTGCTAGCAAGGACTACTTCTTTATGATTCAGGCTCCTTTTGAGACCTGAGACCAAATTATGAAGGGCAGCTTCTTCTGATTTCCCTGCTTGATAAGCCCATATTGTAGTCTATGTAGAGGGATGCTCTTAAGCACTCCTCCTTGCAAATACATTTGTAAAACTTTTTCCATGGTTTTCACCATGAATGATGTCAGACTGATCAGTCGGTAGGATTTAGCCTGGGTGTACGTTTCTTTTCCTGGTTTAGGAATAAACACCACCTTTGACTCACGCAATTGGTATATACCCCAGAGTATGGCTGCTTCAAATTATCAAAACTAAAGGACCCATTACGATGTGTAATCCTTCTTGCATGAGCTTGGGGAATATACCATCTGGTCCTGGAGTTTTGTAGGGATCAAATGAGTTTACAGCCCATCTGATAAGATGGGGTCTGAAGATCTCATTCGTGAGTTCCCAGTCCTCTTTGGTTGCCTTTGTTTTGGCAACCGGCCCGTTGTCATAGCTTGACTATATCTTTAACGAGCCTGGAAAGTGCACACTAAGAAGATGCTCCTTGGATTCTTTTATTTTAGTATTATACGCACCTAGTTTAGCTTTATACGCTTCCCAGTTGCCTGTTTTTTCGCTTTATTGAACAAGCGCCTTCTTTCTTTCCTTAGAGATATGAGCTCCTTATTCCACCAGACGGTTTGTCTAGAAGAGCGACTCTCCTCTATCGAACAGTTATTATGATAAGAGGTCAGTGTGATCTGTTGCAGCCATGTAGCTGCTCCCTCTAAATCCTCAACAGTTTTTGGTCTGCCTCGGTGTGTACGGATTTTAGAAAGCAGGTCCTCTTTATAAGATACCCAGTCAGTGCTCTTAGGATCCCTGTATGTTCTAATAGCCGCTTTTTCTACATATATGTAGGATAGTAAAGTAATAACTTTTATTTAGTGATATAAAATACGGAGTGGGTGGTCCATTTAAAAAAATTGTGAAGCCAATGTATTCGAGTTTGGAGTTTGGTCCTGTTTACGATTTCTTAGATACAGGGAGGTCCTTAAGTAATATTGTACATAGGAGTACAGTACAATATTCACTTTAAAATATTGTGATTCAAAACTAGCTCTAATAAAATGTTGATGTGTTAAACATGAAATTTTAATTTTTGTTTTTTACAATAGCTTCAACGCTTTTTGACGTGTATGCCCAAACATTTTACGGTGGGGGTTTTTGAATATGAGAAATCATAATTTTGTACCAATTTCCATGTATTTTGTAGAGGGCGCCACATACGTGGCATAAATGTACTTTTTTGCTGTTTAAATAAGCGCTACTTGTGGTAGATAGTTGAATGATGTTGTAGGTAGTTGAATTTATTTTTCTCTCTGTATATGCAAAGAAATTGTTTTGCGGATTTTGATGTTTTATGTCATAAAAAATTTTTTGAGGTTTTTTACTTGTATGTCATTAATTACAAAAAAGTCAAATTATATTGAACGTTTTATTTTGGATTATTGAGTATTTGTGCTGTTTCACATAAATATATTGTCCTTCATTGACGTATTCAGTCACCGGGTAGGTGAATTTTCGAATATCTAATACTAATTTTGTAAATAAATATTAAAGCCGCATCATTTTAACAAAAAAAAAGTATCCCCAAATCTTAGCGGTTTTAGAGATAATCACATTTTAGAGATTAGCTACATGATTAGGTATCATTTACGAGTAATTAAATTATGTTCGAAATCTAGTTGTGTTTACGATAATTATTTTTTTCAGTATTAAAATGAACAGTATTAGAGTATAGTAGCAGTTAACATGTCCTAATTAGAATACATTTTATTTATTCAACAAATTAAGAAAAAGTAAACTACACAAATAACTTTATAACTTATTGTCTAAAGTAAATGTTCGATATGTCCACCATTTTCTTCAATGCATTTATCAATACAAAGATCGTCCCATCTTAAAAAACGTCATTGGATCAAAAGACAATGCTGCTCTATTAACTTCTTGCCAAAGTTCGTCGCGGGTATTTATGACATTGTTATAAACAAGTTGTTTCATTGCACCCCATACACCTAAATCGAGAGGATTAAATTACTATGTAGGACAGGCAATCCTAGATCTTGCTTGTTATGTATCTGTATGAAAATATTAATTTGAATATAATCACAACTAACAAGAAAACAACGTTTAATGTGAAACGTCTTTATTCATATACTAAACTGGTCAATAGACCGATAAGGTATAAGTATGATATAAAAACATGTACTGGTATAAAAATGAGTAGATAGAAATATATATACAGGGAGATAACAATTAGTATCTTACACTTTCTCCCCCTACAAAAAAAAAATAAAATATACAAGTTGAACTAATAAAATTAAAAAAAAAATAACAATTTCAGTTATATCAATAAACTAGTCGGTTTGGTTTGTTTATTAAGCTTCGCCGTCTTAACTGACGCGAAGTATCAACACTAGGTGAAACCGACACTTCCTGATTCGAATTACTCTGTACTAAATTATCCCTATTACTTATTTCCGCACTATCATTACATACTAAACTATCGTTATGTACAATATTTACATTAAAATCAGATCGTGGAATGATTGTGACCGTTTCTTCTTCTTTTGAATATTTTGAGTTAACAGTTTCAGTTTCATTACAATTATTGACTTTTAACTGATCAATGTGACGTTTCCAAATCAATCCATGGTCTGTCTTTACAATATAGGTTCTTTCTCCAAGAACTTCTTTGATTACACCTAGGCACCATTTTGGATTATTAGCTCTAAAATCGCGTATTAAAACGTTATCATTAATTTTAAAATATGTTTGTCTTTTGCCTTTAAAAAATTGTTTTTGTTTTAATTGTTTATATTCGACAACCGCTTTTGTCGATGGCAATAACAAATCAAATCTTGTGCGCATTGTTCTGCCCATCAAAATTTTAGAAGGAGCTTCCCCTGTAGTTGTATGAGGAGTGTTTCTATAATGAAATAGAAAACGATTAATGATTAAATTAAAATCTAAATTTTTATCTTCACTTTTGGCTTTACAAATGGCTTTTTTAATAATCTTAACTGCACTTTCACCTAATCCATTAGTAGAAGGGTGGTAAGGTGCACCTGTTAGATGTTGTATTCCGCTTAATTTTAAAAATCATTGGAATTCATCCGATATGAAAGTGGTCGCATTATCGGTACAAATTTGAAAAGGTAACCCAAATCTACTAAATAAATCACGAAACATCTTGATTGTGTTCGCAGCCGTTATATCATGCATTTGAAAACATTCAATCCATTTTGAGGTTGCGTCCTCAATTACCAAGAAATTTTTATTAAAAACTGGACCAAAAAAATCGGCATGTAACCTAGTCCATGGTTGTTCCGGCCATTTCCAGGTTGACAATAATGATTTGGGTGGTCTACTCGAGTGAAGTGCACAAGCATTGCAATTCTGAGATTGTTCTTCAATCTGTTTGTCAATTGAAGGCCACCAAACATATGATCGTGCAAGTGCCTTCATTTTCACGATACCCATATGAGTACTATGCAATTCTTTTAAAATTGAAGTATGAAATTTCTTTGGAATAATTAACCTGTAACCCCACATTAAACAGTCTTGTTCCATAAAAATTTCATTTTTTTTTATAAAATATGGTTGAATTTCACTTGAAGGACAAGTAGAAGGCCATCCCCTTTTAACAAAATGTATAATTTTACTAAGAATAGGATCCTTCGCAGTCTCTTTTTTTATAGGGTTAACGTTCAAAGGAAAATCGGAATCATCAATATAATTTAAATATGAATAATAAAATTCTGAACTTAAGAATGAAGTATATTCTTCTCTTTCCGAATTAACAGGAAGTCTGGACAAACAATCCGCAACATTATCTTCACTTTTAACGTAAACTATGTCATACGAAAAAGCTGATAAAATATGAGCCCATCTTTGTATTCGATTGGCTGCAAAAATTGGTAACCCTTTTTTGTTACCAAAAATGGTTAATAACGGTTTAAGGTCAGTGCATAAAATAAATCTTTGACCATAGAGATATTGAAAAAATTTCTTTACGCCAAAAATTATAGCTAAAGCCTCTTTTTCAATTTGAGAATATTTTATTTCGCTGGATTTTAACAAAGTTGACGCAAAAGCAATTGGCCTTTCCGTTTTATCCTTGTAGACATGAGAAAGAGTGGCTCCCAGAGCAAACTGAGAAGCATCCACTGTAAGTTTTATTTTCTCTTCGGGATTAAAATGTGCTAACACCGAAGAAGATGTCAACATAGCCTTAGCTCCTTCGAAACTTTTTGTACACTCCGGCGTCCAATTCCAATCTGAGTCTTTTTTTAACAAACAATAAAGAGGTTTTAAATTTTGAGACGCATTTTTAATAAATTTACAATAAAAATTTACCATTCCTAAAAAAGATTTGAGTTCCGTAACTGTTTTTGGAACCTTGGCTTTTTTAATAGCAGTAACTCGCTCGTCTAGCGTATGTAGTCCAAATTTGTCAATTACATGACCTAAATATTTCACCGAATTTTGAAAAAATGTACATTTGTTTTTTTTTACTTTAAGTCCACATTCATGAAGACGCTTAAACACTTTTTCTAAACGCTCCAGATGCTCATGGTCATCTTTACCTGTTACTAAGATATCATCAAGGAAACAGACAACACCAGGAAAGACAAACATTTGTTCCATTATATTTTGAAATATAGCTGGGGCACTAGTTATCCCATAAAGTAAACGTTGATAAGAGTAAAGTCCCTTATGTGTAGTTATAGTGACAAGTTCTCTAGAATCTTCCGTCAACTCCACCTGTTGATAAGCTTCCGAGAGGTCGATTTTTGAAAACTTATCACCCCCTTGCAATTGCGAAAAAAGATACTCTATTCTGGGCAACGGAAAATGTTGAATTAATAAATTTGGATTCAACGTAACTTTAAAATCTCCGCATATTCTTATACTTCCATTATTTTTCAAAACTGGAACGATAGGGGTAGCCCATTTTGAAAACTCTGTTGGTACTAAAACATTCATTTTTACTAATCTTTCAATCTCATGTTCAACTTTGGGTTTTAAAGCAAACGGTACTGGTCTAGGCTTACAAAATTTCTCCACAGCACCTTCTTTTAGCTTTAATGAAATCTTAAATTTATTAAATTTTCCCAACGTGTTATCAAATATAGAACCATATTTTTTAATCAAAGAAGTAACCTGGGTAGGAGCATCTATATTTTTACAGCTTTCTAATAAATTTGTATCAGATATATCATTCAAACTTTCGGCTTCCTGAATTTTGCAGATGCCCAATTTAAGCATATTTAAACCATTCCTACCAATTAATGGCGGACCTCCGTCTTTTACTACATAAGTTTTTAACACATAATTTTTATTTTCAAAAACCAAATTTAAATTAACAAATCCCAATGGTTTGAAAGTAACGCCTACATAATCTTTCAACGATAAATCATTCATTTCTAATTTTTTATTTGAAAAATGTTTTTGGTATAATTTTTCAGATATTGCAGCATGAGCAAAACCAGAATCAGCCTCAAAACTCATTGGTATATTTTCAACAAGCATATTTACAAAAATAGGTTTAATATTTCCATTCTTATCAACATTGTCGCTTAAATTACCAAAGTTTAACAAAGAATTATCAAATTCATCAAAAATATCCGCAACTGGATTATTGGAATCCGATAAATTAAAAATTGACTGGTCATTATCGACTTCATTTTCGACTTCCAAATCACTTAAATATTTATGTGAAACTTTTTTGCACTGAGTAGCTAAATGTCCTCTCACACCACATTTATGGCAATTACAATTTTTATACGCACAATCATTAGCTATGTGATTACCACGACCGCAAACAATACATTTAACAGAATTTTTACGATTGCTTACCGTAGGATTTCTGGTACTATTCTTACTGGCTAAACCGCTGCTGCCTTGGTCTTTTTGATATAGATGAAACGGATGTCTAGAAGAATTGCGAGTGAACTGGCCCTTATTCTTCCTTTGACGATGGAAACTCATCGAGTCAGTCGGTTCTCCTTTTACAATCGCGCCCAAGCTTCCTCTTAAAGCGTGTTCCTTCAAAGCAGATTCTTTCGAAATGGCTAATCTAACTACTGATTTCAGCGTAACATTTACGCTGGAAGCATCTTCTTCAAAAAGACGATCCATTATCCTCTCCTCACTAATGCCGATAACAAAAATATCACGCATTATGACCGTTAATTCATTGCCAAAATTACACTTGGAAGCTAAACTTTTTACACGTGCTTCCCAATCACCAACACTTTCACTAGGTTTCCTCCGTGCAGAGTACAATTGTAATCTTTCTGCAAAGTAAATGTTCGGCCAATAATTTAATTATTTCATCGAAAGATTTTGCTTCCGGAAGCTCTGGTACACATAAATTCCGCACTAATTTATAACAATTCTCCGATAAAGTATTTAAAAGTATGGCTTTTTTTCGGTTAACGTCCTTTATTTCATTTGCAATAAAAAACTGGAATAGTCTTTCTTTAAACACCGAAAAGTCAGATCTATCAGGATCAAAAGTATTTAAGGTTCCTAATAACCCAATACATTGTTGATTGTCTTTATCAGCCGGCATTTTTTTATCACTAGTTCTAGCACTTACTTAAAAACACAAATTTCAGCACTAACTGATAAGCTATACTTTTCGATGATGCACACGTGAATTCGAAAAAAAAACACCTCGTCGCCAACTGTTATGTATCTGTATGAAAATATTAATTTGAATATAATCACAACTAACAAGAAAACAACGTTTAATGTGAAACGTCTTTATTCATATACTAAACTGGTCAATAGACCGATAAGGTATAAGTATGATATAAAAACATGTACTGGTATAAAAATGAGTAGATAGAAATATATATACAGGGAGATAACAATTAGTATCTTACATTGCTAAAACTACAATTTATGATTTTTACTATGGATACATGTTTGATGAATTCCCCAGCTGCTCAGTCATGTATACAGACACTGACTCTCTGATTTATGAGCTCCATCAAGACCATTATGAAATTATGAAGCGTGACTGTCATCGGCGATTTGATACAAGTTACTATGCTCTCGACAATATACAGGGTTGGGATAAAGTATGGAACCAAGTAAATATCTTTTAAACGAAAAGAACGATATTTATGAAAATTTGCAGATAAGTGCAATGGAACAAAATGCATCTGATATACATTCTTTTGTTAATAATATACTTCCGGTTTAAACGGAAATGCCATCAACTTCTTTAATGTAAATGGGACACCCTATATATTTTTACAGATTTTGAAAGAGCTTGTTATTTTGAATTCATACATACTGAGTTTAGTGTAAAAAAACGAGGAATATAGCACTTTAATCAAACTCCTTTGAGTTTTTTGCATTAGAGCAAAAAACTATTTAGATAAACTAATTGATGTTGTTTGTATGCACAGTGCCGGTTTAACCCAACTTCGGGTCCTGGGCGCTGGACATTTAGGGGCCCCCTTTATTGCTATTCTCTATAATTTCTGTTTTTTTTTTACCAAGAAAACACATACTATTCCAAATTAATGTTTATTGGAAAAACTATATACAATAAGTTTGCAAAATCAAAAGAACAAATAAAAAACAAACGAAAAAAAATGCCAAAAGATTCATAAATAAAATATATAAAAAAAATAACCGAAAATTGCAAACAACAGATAACAATAACGAATAAACAAAAAACATACTCCAGAAAATACACAAGACAAATATTAGATAAATTTTTTCCTTGACTTGGCATTAGCAAACTGCCATATAATACTATCACAGTCAAGTTGCTCCAGTTCGTCATTTTCTATATACAGGGTGTTTTCAAATGACACTTACAACGTTTGCATGAAGATACCTCTCATAAAACTGAAAAAAATGATATAAGGAATGAGGGGTCCAGCTCATTTACTTTTCGAAATACGGGGTGTTGAAGTTATGAAAAATTAAATGTTTTCATTTGATAACTTTAAAACGGATGGATAAATTGATTTGACATTTGGCAGGTTGTTTAAGAATGTAAAAAGGCATATTTTGATGGAAAAACAATTTTCAATTCTTGATCCAGTGGTGTACATTTAGAAAAATATGTCACCTTTCCCCTCCCATTTTTTACGCCACTGGCATTTGAAGCAATTTTTATTGAAATTTGTATTCCTTAATGGTTTTCACGTGAAAAACGCATAACCTTTACATATCAAAAGATGTATAGTTTTCAAGATATTTAATGTTTTCATGAAGTCTGCAAGATCCCTTTTTAATAATGAAATTAAAAAAAAATTTCTTGTATTTTTTTTAATGACTACCAAACTAGTTATGGTTACAATATGTAACAAAAACTATTCTGTGAAACAGCAATGCATCTAAAACATTGAGAAAACATTGATGAAAATACTTTTCCAAACTTGTGATTTTATTAACATAAGAATTGATGACAATAAAAAATAAGATAGGTAGTTACAAATTTAAGCAATATACATAATTTTTCACTAAGCAGCTAATCACAAGAGATGTTAAAAATTTTGTCCATTTACATTTGAACTTAAACATAACAACGTTTTCTCATTGAAAATATTTTGGAAAGGCTCTGGGTGATTACCGTAAATAATTTCTGTAGCTGCATGGATTCTTGCTATCAGTTCCTCTTCTGTTTCTACTATTGTATCGTAGACAAGGGACTTCATGTAACCCCACAGAAAAAAGTCGATAGGATTTAAATCCGGTGACCCCGCAGGCCACATATTGGGTCCACCTCGGTCCAGTTGTTTCCGTAATGTTGGGTTATAAGTTGTTTGGCCGCAATCTCCTGTAAATTTGAGCAAATGTTGTGTGACAAGGAAATGTAGGTCGATTTGGATATATCTTTCTCTATACAAGCGCTCGAAACGTCTACCATTTTTTCCATCGTATGAAAGTTGCACAAATTTAATCACAAATGATTTATTTGGATTTTGACGTTAAACAAATTGATATTTATCATTTTTTCATCATTGACAGCTACAGCCTACTAGACAATAGTAGAAACGGAGGAGGAACTGATAGCAATAATCCATGCAGCTACAGAAGTTATTTACGGTAATCACCCAAATATAATCACCCAAAATATGCGATTTTCAATGAGAAAACGTTGTTATGTTTATGTTTAAATGTAAATGGACAAAATTTTGAACATCTCTTGTGATTTGTTGGCTGCTTAGTGAAAAATTATGTATATAGCTTAAATTTGTAACTACCTATGTTATTTTTGATTATCATCAATTCTTATGTTAATAAAGTTTGGAAAAGTATTTTCATCAATGTTTTCTCAATGTTTTAGATGCATTGCTGTTTCACAGAATAGTTTTTTTTACATATTCTAACCATAACTAGTTTGGTAGTCATTAAAAAAAATACAAGAAATTTTTTTTTTATTTCATTATTAAAAAGTGATCTTGCAGACTTCATGAAAACTTTAAATATCTTGAAAACTATACATCTTTTGATATGTAAAGGTTATGCGTTTTTCACGTGAAAACCATTGAGGAATACAAATTTGAATAAAAATTGCTTCAAATGCCAGTGGCGTAAAAAATGGGAGATGAAAGGTGACATATTTTTCTAAATGTACACCACTGGATCAAGAATTGAAAATTGTTTTTCCATCAAAATATGCCCTGCCAAATGTCAAATCAATGAAAACATTTAATGTTTCATAACTTCAACACCCTGTATCTCGAAAAGTAAATGAGCTGGACCCCTCATTCCTTATATCATTTTGTTCAGTTTTATGAGAGGTATCTACATGCAAACGTTGTAAGTGTCATTTGAAAACACCCTGTATAAAAAATGCGTCTAGGTTTTCTTGACCCATATTTGATCTTAAATATGTCTTTATTCTTTTTAACGCTGAAAAAGACCGCTGGCCGGATGCATTTGAAATTGGTATCGTCAAATAAATTTGTAGTAAAGTTAAAATATTGGGAAAAGTTGCTTTTACATTTTGGATGACCTCAAATTTTTCATAAATTGTATTTTTATTTAAATTTTTGCATAATTCTAGAAAATGGGTAATTTCATTATGTAGGTTTTCTTTGGTTTCATCAACATCTTTTTTATATTTCTCGCATAACATATTGATTGACATCTTGACTTCTTCTTTATCAAGTGTAAAAAAACATCTAAAGGCTGATGTAACATCTTTGTAGCATTCAACTCTCTTTGAAAGGTCTTGAGTAATATTGTCGCTTATAACATTGAATACTTCAATTCTAAATCTCTCTTTCCCCTTCAAAATTGTTTCATTTTCACCTGTGTCATCGAAAAATGTCTTTCTTTTCTTTGTTCTTCGAAGGTCAGTTATATAGGAAATGTTCGAGATATAGAATCTCTATGATAAATATAAATATAATTTTATAAAAATTCTCCATCTTCTTTTTTAAGAGGCCGCCTAAATTGTTAACCATGGTTAATTTCAAACAATTTTTAGCTTAGCGTTAATTAACGCTAAAAACTGGTTAATAACATAGATGGTTATTAACATTACCCATCACTGGTGGCTATCAAGGAATAAAAATAATAATTCACATCCTGAAATATGCAAGTTGGTTCAGTGATGGATCAGTGGCTTTTTGCGCCTATGGACAGGGAATCCCAGCCGTATTCATAGAGATCGTATCATTTCTCCGTATCCCAGATTCTCGTCTGTGGCCCGTATAGATGGTGCCGACCTCGGGCGCCATCGAGTATCTTCGGTGGCGCTCGGCTTTCATGCGAAGCGCGCACGGTTCTAAAGCTTTCAACCTTCTATACGATATCCTTAATGTATGCAGAGATTAGCCCAGCGTAAGCGTGCTGGGCTCTCAACACAGAGGTACCAGGTTCGAGTCGTGTCCGAGTCAAGATATTTTTATTTTCTTATTGTTTTTTTCAAAAATTGACTAAAAATACGAAGAATTTTTCGATTCGGATTAGGGTAGGGGGTAAGGTAGGGTGGTTTTGGTTGGGTTATTATTGAAAATTATTATAATAATCTGTCAATTACACAATTCAATTTTTCGATTCGGATTAGGGTAGGGGGTAAGGTAGGGTGGTTTTGGTTGGGTTATTATTGAAAATTATTATAATAATCTGTCAATTACACAATTCAATTTTTCGATTCGGATTAGGGTAGGGGGTAAGGTAGGGTGGTTTAGTTAAAAAAGTGTATGGAAAGCGAGGAGATGTTCTTTTCATAGAGAACGACACGGGGTGTTTGAACCGTGCGCGCCCCGAATGAAAGCCGAGCGCCGGAGATACTCGATCGGCACCACGTATACGGGCCACAGACGAGAGTGTATCCCAGACTAAATGAAAAAGAAGAATGACATATGACTATGACAAACTCCAAAACGAAAATGTCATTAGCAGAGAGCCTCTTTATTCTATAGATAAGAGAAGCATTATTCTATGTATTTATTTTATAATACTGGTTAGAATACCACAAAGTTATAAAAAAAATTTAAAAAGCCAAAGTTTTTATCCAAAACATTTGACTCCATTTATGTAGAAATTAAATGTTCTGCTAACTTGATGCCATTGCTTGGGACTATGGTTTGATGCTACCTTCATATTATTTTAGTTAGAAGATTAATTTTTGGTTTTCTGAAAATGAAAAAATTAACAGGATCGTTTCGGTATACTCAATGGGATCCTTGGTTAATAATATTCCAAATAGTGTCCATGCAATGTGCCCTGTATTGTACTTTAGGATTTATAATAGCCATATTGGGCTCATTAATTGGAGAAGCAAAAACTCTGGATAATATTTTTCAGTACCATGTAAGTGATCCCCTCGGTGGTGATAGGTTTTGCAACTTTTTTCTTATATTCATAGTTTCTAGTAATATTCTATGACCCACACAGATACATGAGAATCTAGGTGTTTATTATTGTAGCAATTGTAATTTATTTTATATTAATATTATTTATATTAAATACATTGAACTGAAAATAACTAGAATAAAAAACATAGAAATGTTTGCAAATTTTGTTGTCACATTACTGACCTTCCTGATTTTCTAAAGTATTGTGATTTTTGTTTCAGGAAATCCAAGTGCGTGATTCAGGAGGAATAATTGTGATTTGTAGCTTTGTTATAAATGCTGGAATTGGGTAAGTTTGCTCCAATCACTTAGGTATACAAAATATTTATAGTTTTAACATCATGAAATATTGATGCTGTTGATAGTCATGATATACTTTTTTTTGCTACAACTGTACATAAAGTTCATACTTAAGGCAGATTATAGAGTGCATAAAATTTTACATACCTAATACACTAGTGTAAAGTGACCATATTTAAAAACTGCCAATGCGGGACAATCCCAGAGAAAAATGTTCCAATGTTGGCGCGAATTTTTTTTAAGTTGATGTGGCCTATTTCACTGCATATCAATATGAACCTGTTTAGAAAATTAAACTTAAACTGTATAACGGAGTCAAAAGTATTGTTAATATTGTATTGCACCCTAACCTTCCACCATGCAATGGAGGTTTATAAATGAATTATGATGTCATCATAAACACTTATAGTTTGGCAAGCCTATCTGAAGCTACACAGTGTCAGTAACAGGTGAGGAAACAAGGTTCACAATCAATATCAGTCAATAGTCGTAGTGAGAACGAATAACACATACATGAGCTTTCCAATAGCAAGTCAGGTGGTTGAATCAGGGTATGGGAACTCTGAACGCGCGATGGTACGGCTACCTAGGGAGTTGGAAAACTTACTAAAATTGCGGATTTAATGAGAACTGTAATGCTGCTGGTATTTATTCTAGATATTTGTGCATGCCTCACAGCCATAGCTCACATTGTTGTTTATGCCATTTTACGGTTCATGTATGTGCTTCGTGCTTCAAGTTTGTTGTGGAAGTGTAAATTAGTGAATATTATCTATCAATAATCATTATCGAAAAAGACAATGTCCAAATTTATTGAGAAGGAATATAACATATAGTGCACTTGGTAAGTTTCATTTTAGTAAAATAAAACAAAACATCTTTCATAACATAAAAAGCGACAAATTACTAAAGTAGTTTTTCTTTTATACTTTATACATAATAAAATTGTTTACAGATACCAGGATCATTATGGAACCATCTATTAATGCTTCCTCCTCAAGACGAGCCAATAAAAGTCTACTGGAAAAAAGTCGAACAATTTTCAAAGGCAAATAGTTTAGAGAAACAAATATTCAAACCTTCACATTATTATGTGTTTGTCCTAATTAAAAATGTTTATAAATATATTGATAATAGTCATAATCTCTTCAAGATTTACTAAATTGGCATTGTAAACTACCCTTTGTTAATAGTATACAAGTTTTGATTTTTAGTTAGTTTTATTTGTAGCAACCTGTAAAAGTCAATGTATTTTATGCTTTTTCTTAATATATATAGCTGCCTACAGTACCGGTTGATCAAGTTGTTGAAGTCTTTAAGCATATTTTGTTGGAAAATTGGTTTAAAAAAATCTCAATACAACTGTTTTCCTTGAAACTTTAAGAACATTTATCTACGACCACCTAACCACCTTTAAAATTAGGCATTTACGAACCAAAAAAATGCGTGAAATCATACGTTAAAAAGCGCGCGTAAATGAACAACGCTTTTTATATGGGACTTTCATTATAACACCCAAAAGCGTGCGTAAATTACCAATGCTTTTTAAATGGGGTTTTCAGTTTAACACTCTTTTTTAGCTACGTAATTATCTAGTTGCCTTGAATTTAGTCGTTTGTTGTATAAACTTATGTGCTGTCAGTAAATTTGACAGAAGTGTCAGAAATAGTGAAAATATTTTCTGTTATATTTAAAATTTTAATTACACTTATTTTAAATGAAAGAACTTCGCCAAGAATGCATTTATTCGGATTGCACACCACCTGAAATTGCCGGAAATGCAATTAATAATCTGGTTCCACAGAAATCTCAAAAAATTTACACGAAATCTTGTGCTGATTTTTTAGATTGGTGTAACAATAAAAAAGTCAAGAATTACATCGAAAATGTTGTCATTGAAAATTCTTCAATCTCACGGCCCAAATCGAATTAGAATTCGTTGTGTATATATTTGTTTATAGAAAAGTTATTTTTATGTTTTTTAACCCCTTCAGAGTACATTTTTTTATTTTTTTTTCATGTGGTAGTAGATAAAGTTTAAATATCTTCTATAAGTTCCTTGTGGCATTACTTATTCTTTTTTCTTATTTTTTTGGGAATCAAACCACAATAATGTTTTTTTATTTTTTATTTCGACGTTTCGGTAGCGTTCCAGCTACCGTTGTCAAGATTAACTATTTATAGTATAAAAATAATTTTTTGGTCCCTATCTGACACAACGAAAAAATTTGACAACTAGACAATCAATAATATTTTGAAGTTTAAGACTACAAAACTTTGTTGTCAAATTTGATTAAGGTCCATTCATAGTAGATCACACCTCAGGTAAAATGTGAAATAAAATATTTTATTTTATGACATTCTAACGATATGTAGTCCACTAGAAATGGAATCCAGTGAAGTGCACGTTTCAGGAACGGTTTTTATTGGGATAGCGCTTTTTTTCGCTTATTTTGGAAATTTTGTTAATAAAAACGCGTTTGTTGTTACTTTTTTGTGTATGATTATTTTTGTTTTCAAAATATGTATAACCCAGTTTGGTGATTTTGTGTATTGAAGTGTGTATCGATTAACAACCATTCCAAACATAAATCATAAGAAAACCTGGATAAAAACTTATGATGCTATCCTGATAACGCAGGTAATTGATTATTGGAAATTTCTCTTTCTAACATTGGTAACCAAATTTGACTACACATTTATCTGAATTTAGTTGTATTAAAGCACTTTCTTTGATTTTTCGTCTTTTATTATTGGGCTCTTTCAATATTATTTTTGTCGAATCCCATTGAATTTTATGCCCCTCTTCCCAAGCATGTTTGCAAATACCTGACTTAAAGAACTCCCTATCTTTGATATACTTTTTATGTTCATTTATTCGGACTTTCAATGGTCTAGATGTTTCACCTAAATAGAATTTGTCGCATTGACAAGATATCTGATATATGCAGTTTTTTAAGATTGTTCTTCATTTTTTTGCTTCGTTTTTGTTAGTATAGATCTCAATGTATTGCTAGATTTGAAGCTAGTTCGAATATTGAATTGATTACCAATTTTCTTAATTCTTTCTGATAAACCCTTATCATACGGTATTGTCAAGTTTTTAAAAATTATGTTAGCTGAATTATTAATATTATTGTTATTGTTATGGGGTATTAACAATGAGCCCTTCTCTATATTCTTAATTTCTTTATTTACAAATTCTGCCGGGTAATTATTGGCATTTAAAACATTTTTCAGCAAAGTTTTCTCCTTTGTAAATTGATTATCATTAGAACAAATGATTCTGGCCCTATCGTATAAAGATTTTACTATTCCTTTTTTAACGCTTATAGAATGATTTGATCCAAAATTCAAATACCTATTAGTGTGTGTTGGCTTACGGTAAACACTTGTTTCATACCCTGTAGGTGTTTTATTGATAAGAACATCTAAAAATGGCAAAAAATTGTTATTTTCAATTTCAAATTTTATAGATTTTTCTCCTTCATTTATATTTGTTAAAAAATCATTCCGAGATACTAAGTCATAAGGCCATATTGCAAAAATGTCGTCTACATATCTCCACCAGACGATTGGTTTTAATTTTTGATTATTTACTATTTTGGCTTCAAAATGTTCCATGTAAATATTCGATAGAATTGGTGAGAGGCATGAGCCCATGGCAAGACCAAAATTCTGTTCATAAAAATCAATATTGAATTGAAAATATGTTTTTGTTATACATAATTTTAATAATTCTATTATTGCTGTTATGCTCAATTTGGTCCTTTCTGTAAGGGTCTGATCAATTTCTAATTTTGATTTGACAAGTTCTATTGTTTTCTGTACCGGTACATTTGTAAAGAGACTAACTACATCAAAACTAACCAAATAATGGCTTTTGTTGAACTTTAAATCTGATAGTTTTTCTAAAAAATGATTACTATTTTTGATGTATGAATCTGTCCTCGCAGGACAGACAGAACTAATATCACTTTTGTTATAACAGTTGACTCTAAAATAAAAAAAGTTGAGCCAAAAGATATAAAAAATTTCAGTCCCATTTATCATTATTTATTTTATCCTTTTGCTTTTTACATCATTGTATTATATTTAATTATTTCTTCAATCCACTGTGTGAGCTCGCTATTTCTATATTTGTTTTTTAAACATGCATTTTTATCACTGTTGATGAAAATGATAATTAAAAAGATTTCATTACCATATTTATTAACTATTGTATTGTTGTTAAGTTCTTATATTATGTCTTTCTGTTTGTCATGAGATAAATGAAAAAAACGTTTTGTTTATTGTGTTAGTTTTGGTAATGAACAAAAATATATAAAGTGGTTGATTATTGTTTAATTTTTCCTACTTCAGGCATTGCATGGTGCTTTAACTTGACTATTTGATTGTTATTAATACAATACCAATCAAATGTTGAGTTACTTTAAATGAAATATCAAAAAATTGACCTTAAATGTCATTTTGCAAAAACTGTTAAATTACAGGAATCTTCTTTTTCGGCTGTTAGCCAAGATCACAACCATGTTAAAGGTGTTAGAGCTTACTTTTCCGACTCTCAAGGTGACGCCACCCGTAAAATTAATTCGCCGTAGGGTGCGCCACGGTCAGATGCCCATTTATAAGTATGTTATCTCTGGGTTGAATAGCAACAGGCCGATCTCCACCAGTTTCATGGGAAAACAAGAACCTTTCAAGAATAAAAACATAAAAGTTGAAGAACTACCCACTGCAGAAGACTAATCAAAGTGCTTTATGTTTGGTATTGATTGGAGTTGTATGGATGAAATATACAAGCCATCATCATGGCCTCAAGGGGCTGGCTACAAAAGATTTGATTTTAGAAAATACCGAAAATATCAAGACAATAATAGACCTTCGGATTTTGTTCAACATCTACATCTACTTGCATCTCATCACAACAAAAAAATATCAAACAAAATTATAATGAAGTCATCGATAACCAGCAATATGTAGTCAAGCTTTCAGTTGTCGGTGAATTAGAATGTTCTTCTGTGGAAGTAAGTTTATCAAAAAATATGCAAATTATAATCATTTCTCTATATAGACCTTCAGGGGCGAATTTAAACATATTTTTTGAAAAATTTGAGTCTTTAGTAACAAAAAAGTAAATCAAAATAAACTTATATTTATTGCTGGTGATTTTAATATAGAATCAAAAGATGATAACAATATAAAATCCAAATTGCTAGCATTAACATGCTCTTTTGACATCTATCATGTAATAAATCAATATACAAGAATTACTGACCGAACTAAAAGTTGTATTGATAACATTTTCACAAATTTTAAAGGAATTTATAAGTAAATCTTATTACAGTTTCCTGTAATATTGTCGTATTTAATAGAGTGAATGTATCAACAGATGTCGAAAGAATAATTAAAATTGTGGGGTTCAGAGGGTCGTTCACAATAATATTAAAGAACAATATAACTCTTTATTCCACTTACAAAATTGTACAGTTCTGTAACCGGTGTTAACTTCACCGTCCTTCTTCGCTCACTGTCTGGAACAGTGTTGCCAATTCTCTGAAGTCAATATCTTGCTGGACTTGCTTCTGGTTGGTTTATAATAATGAGATATGCAAACATTTTTTACAGGGCGAGTCAGAAAGTTGATCGCCCTGTATCCTACATTTAATAAACTTTTATATACTTTGTATTGCATGTTAGTAGGTGACATTAAGTCATTTTGAAATATATATAATTTATATATAATATACAGGGCTATTCAAAAGATATGTATGGAAGAAAATCCGAGAATCGATTTTTTTTTTTGGAAATCTCCCTGTAATTAAATATTTCCTCGGTGAATTTCTGTGATACTTTCATACTACCGCTTTGAGTTTGTTGGTCGGATGTAAAAGTTTTGTCAACATGCTATGATCAGTTTTTTTATCCCGACAATATAATGACAAGCCTATCATTATTTTCTTCATATATGTATATCGGTATTTTCGATGTTGTTTACGTTATACCATGATCGACATATACATGAAAACAAACAAAATAAATATAAGCTGATCTTGATATCGGAAAAAACAATTAACACAAACATGGCTAAACTAACTGAAGGAATTCAAAGGTCTATAATATCTGGACCATGATTTATGTTTTCTGGTAGTATCCTTTCAGCTGCATCAGTTATTTCATTTAGGAGATGAGTAGATGGATATTTCACATTCTGTTCGTATCTGACATAACCCAAAAACCATAAAACACTGGCCACATGAGCACATGTACCTAAAGTTCTAGCTCCCGACTTACAAGTACAATAATAGTGAAGTTCCAAAGGTTGATTTTCAATATCATCTTCAACAGTAAAAGCTATCCACAACATATATTTACATGAATTACGAAACCTAGAGTAAACTCGCATTCGTAAAATGTTCGGCTCCTCCACCATTTCATCGAATTGAAGAATATTATTTGTTTCTTCTCTTTGAAGTTTGTCGTGAATATAACTTCTTGCCAAGTTAACATGATAAATTCCCGTCAGCTGTTTCAAATAATCTAAATCCAAACGAGAAAATTCAGGTGCGTGCAAGTGGTTTACCTAATAAAGTCCAATGACCATTCCTTTAATGTAGGTTTTCAGCTTGAACCCTTGTTTGCATAATATTAAGTTCTTCTAATTGATCTAATATTTCCTGCGCTGTTTGTAATGTACCAGGCATCGTTATTGGTGGATGGAATTTATGTATTAGAGATCCAGCTATCTGATAATATTCCATTATATTAGCATCATGGTGTATCGAAATTGTATTTTTACTTCAAATGTCCATTACGAGATTCCACTATCCAACGTGTAGTTGTAATATATCGTGCAAAATTCGCATCACGAGTTTCCAATTGAGTCTCTCCTCTCACAAGAAGAGGAGGCATAAGACAGTTGATACCAATCTCTTGGAATAACGGAACCGAATCTCGATACCCTCTGTCCACAATTGCAATGTCCCCCTCTCCAAACCAATTCCTCATTCCATTTACATCGTTGTTTAGCTCAAACTGTAGAATAGTGGCATCATTATTTCGGACGTCGGAAAAATAGCTAGGATGTATCCATCAGGAGCGAGTATCAATTCGGGTTTTACCATATGCTGCCTTTTATAATAACAGTACGATTGTCTTAGTACTCGAAAATTGGAACTTTTTTCTATTTTGGTATACATACTATAGCTTTGGGTACGCTAGGCTGAGAATTATAAAGGTTGTTGGTAAATTCCAAAACATGTCTTTCTATAAAGTTATCTCTGGTGATTGCATCAAATCCTATATTATATGGTACAAAGCGTTGCATTAAACACAACCGTACCTTATTTATAATCGAACTAGTTGTTTGTCGAGAAGGATAATGAAATATTATTTTTTTAAAATTATCTGATAAGCCTTGTCGCATTTTCAGGAGGAAAGTCGTCAAGTGTTTTCTGGTAATAACTATACGATTTCCGTCATGCTCAAATAAATTACAGGTATCATACAATTTATTGAAATTATTTTTTGAAATCGATATTAATGATTTGAATTCATCGTCTGTGAAATCATCCATATTTTCATAGTTTCGACCGTGATTCGTGGTTGCTGCTGTTCGAAGACAGTGGAGAAATTGAAACAGATCGTTTATCACGTATGGTCGGTTGAGAGAACGTAAACCACCATGCAACATGTTCAAAACAAGGCCGTCTTCATTGAGATGATGTCGACATATACGTACATAGTCAGGAACAACTATGTTCGAAATAATAAATATATTAACCCTACATTCAATAGAGAGCCTCAGAATATTATCATTGGCATTACATATCATGCAGGTATGTGAAAAGTACATTAATCCTGAGATGATTTGGATTATTTTCAATTGCTCCAATTTTTAACAATATACCTTGTGAACAATTGAAACATACCCTGCTATCTTCATCAATATTCAAAGAGGGTCCTCCACGAGCTTCACGTCTCAAAATTGCAAGTTCTTGCAGTAAAATGTTCTCTTCATCATAAAGACGACTCGTTTGTTGTCTATTATAATTTCTGCTACACACAGCAATTTGCTCTATTCGCGAAAGCCATTGGAGTAATTTGATATGTTAACCCACTTTGGAGCCACGCTCTATCAGCAAGCGCAGCGACGCCTTGAACAAACGCGCTGCTGCCCAAGACGGTAGACTGTAGTGAAGTTCTTTTCCCTGGTCAAACCCAAACGAATAGTAGGGTGAAATAAAATACCCTTGGAATAAAAGTATCTATTACTATTGCAAACAGTGGGTTGTAAGGCCACAGCAAGCAAACCCCACCGGCTAAATTGCCTTTACAAAGTTTAAATTAAACACTCACTAAAATTTAAAATCACAACTAATGGCTAGTCCAAAACCTGGCCTGTTTTTTATACTCACCAGAAAATGGTGTATGACTATAAACTATAAACTCTTGTTACACTGAAATGGCGTCGTAGAAATAGAAATTAACTGGAATTAAATGATTTTCTCGTAATGAGATTCGGAAAGAAATTTTACTTGACAAATATCTCTTATCTGTCACACTGACACTTTTTTTTTCGATCTAGTCAATGACGGCGTGAAATGAATATATTATTATTTTGAAGGAATATAAATTCCGAACAGCCATAATAAAGACTTTAACATAAACTTAAACATAAACTTGAACAAACAAAAGTATTTATGAAAAACTGTTTAGAATGATGCAAACATCAATAGTTTATGACACAATTGGTACACTTATAAACTAATACTTTATTTTTGACAGATACGTCTAAATACGAACAATTTGTCGTCACAGACTACTATGAGTTTTCATTGTATCAGGTTTTTCTGTATGAATTCATGTTATTTCGATTGACTGGCTTTTAAAAAAAGTCATGAAAATTGAGGGAGGGACTTTTCATATTCTTATTTTGAGAAATACAGGGTATTGATGTTTTTAAGTTGAAGAGTTTAATGATAAAGGGTTACCTGTTGATGACGTAATTTGTATTTATAAATATAAATGTAATGAGTAATTGGTTTGGAAAGGGGGACATTGCAATTATGGACAAGAGGGTATCAAGATTCGGTTCAGTTATTGCGAGAGATTGGTATCAAATGTCTTAAGCCTTCTCTTCTTGTGAGAGGAGAGACTCAATTGGAAACTCGCGATGAGAATTTTGGAACGATATATTACAACTACACGTTGGATAGTGGAATCTCGTAATGGACATTTGAAGTCAATATTCAAATTCTTTAAAAATACAATTTCGATACACCATGCTGCTAATATAAAGGAATATTATCAGATAGCTGGATCTCTAATAAGTAAATTCCATCCCCCAATAACGATGCCTGGTACATTACAAACAGCGCAGGAAATATTAGATCAATTAGAAGAAGTTAATATTAGGCAAACAAGGGTTCAAACTGAAAACCTACATTTAAGGAATGGTCTTTGGACTTTATTAAACCACTTGCAAGCACCTGAATTTCCTCGTTTGGATTTAGATTATTTGAAACAGCTGACGGGAATTTATCATGTTAACTTGGCAAAAAGTTATATTCACGACAAACTTCAAAGAGAAGAAACAAATAATATTCTTCAATTCGATGAAATGGTGGAGGAGCCGAACATTTTACGAATGCGAGTTTACTCTAGGTTTCGTAATTCATGTAAATATATGTTGTGGATAGCTTTTACTGTTGAAGATGATATTGAAAATCAACCTTTGGAACTTCACTATTATTGTACTTGTAAGTCGGGAGCTAGAACTTTAGGTACATGTGCTCATGTGGCCAGTGTTTTATGGTTTTTGGGTTATGTCAGATACGAACAGAATGTGAAATATCCATCTACTCATCTCCTAAATGAAATAACTGATGCAGCTGAAAGGATACTACCAGAAAACATAAATCATGGTCCAGATATTATAGACCTTTGAATTCCTTCAGTTAGTTTAGCCATGTTTGTGTTAATTGTTTTTTCCGATATCAAGATCAGCTTATATTTATTTTGTTTGTTTTCATGTATATGTCGATCATGGTATAACGTAAACAACATCGAAAATACCGATATACATATATGAAGAAAATAATGATAGGCTTGTCATTATATTGTCGGGATAAAAAAACTGATCATAGCATGTTGACAAAACTTTTACATCCGACCAACAAACTCAAAGCGGTAGTATGAAAGTATCACAGAAATTCGCCGAGGAAATATTTAATTACAGGGAGATTTCCAAAAAAAAAATCGATTCTCGGATTTTCTTCCATACATATCTTTTGAATAGCCCTGTATATTATATATAAATTACATATATTTCAAAATGACTTAATGTCACCTACTAACATGCAATACAAAGTATATAAAAGTTTATTAAATGTAGGATACAGGGCGATCAACTTTCTGACTCGCCCTGTAAAAAATATTTGCATATCTCATTATTATAAACCAACCAGAATCAAGTACAGCCAGATATTGAAATTCCTGAAAGTTGAACTATATTTCAAGTCAACGTTCCGTTTTTCTAATTTTTGAGTATCCCTGTAGCAAATGAAACTTTCTCTCATAAGGGACTGATATTTAGTGTAATTAGAACACTATCAGAGGAAAAAATTCTTGATAAATTGAAGAAAATAAGAAACACATGCTTTAAAAAAATGGCTATTTACCAACTTCAACACCCTTTATCTCTGAAACTAGTCATAGGATTGAGTTGGGCCCATGGACACTATTGTTCAGAAATTCGTCAACTACAATATACTAACAATTCATGAAATTTCACCGAAGCCCATTCTCCATAAGCCAGCTGCCTCCTCAGTTGCTAGCATTTTTGAATTCCTTCGATCGTCTTAGAAGGGGATGAGCAATTTCATTTAAAAATATTATACCGTTGAGGAGATACTACTACTACTACTAAGTTTGCAGGCGAACCTTGTCCTGGACAAACTCAAGCCAAGGTTCCGGCACTGAGGCCACTGGCGGGCCCATTGTGCCATTCCTGCTACCTAGACATCCATAAAGCCGAGCCCTTCAATAAAGGCCACAACCTTTTTCAATGGATGCCTGCTTGTGTCTCCAGGGGCCAAAACAGGGACTCCGAAGATTCGCCTGCGTAGTACAGCCCAGTGTGGACACTCTAGGAGAACATGGACTGACGTTTCGTCAGTCATGCCACAACCCCTGCATAGGGAACTTCCCTCTACTCCTAAGTTGTGGAGGTGTTTCATCATACAGCAGTGCCCCGTTAGGAGTCCTGCTATCTTCCTTAGCCTACTTCTTGGTAGTTCAGTAGCTGCTCTAGTGTGTCCATCAGTCCATCCCTTCAGTAAAAGTTTGGATTGCATAGGACCCTGCATAGCATTCCAATGAGCGAGGTGCTGATTCTTCAGCCACTTCTTCGTCTCCTTGCGTATTCTTTGTTTTGTTAGGCCCAAGGTCGTGCCCGGGCCGCAGAAGGGAGCTGCCGCCCCTTCCGCAGCCAGTGCATCCGCCATCTCGTTGCCTTCAAAACCAGAGTGGGCTGGAATCCATTCTAGCCGCACCACGTTGTGCCTTGCAAGATTAGCAAGTCGTTCTCGAAATTCATTAGCAAGTCCTGAGTTGCTGGTGCACCCACTCAGGGCTTTAATTGCTGCCTGACTGTCGGAGTATATGGTTATGCGTCGATCCACATAACCTCTGTCTAGGTTTATCTGCGCACATTCCAAGATAGCATATATCTCGGCCTGATATGCAGATACACCATCACCCAATGGTACACTAACTTGTGTTCTTGGGTTCCTAGAGTAAATTCCAGCCCCTGCTCCATCACCGGAGCATGAGCCATCTGTGTACCAGACAGTCCCATTAGGCTGTGTATTCCTCTCTTTTTCCCAGGATTCTCTATCCCGGATCATGGCCCTGTACGGAGTTGCGAAGTAGTACTTTCGCAGGCATTCATCAGGTGCTCGAGCCAGAACTGGAATATCTTCCAGTAGCCGGAGCTTCTTGACGTGCCTGCACTCTTCCCCTCTTCGCACGTATCCCAGCTGTTTTAAGCGCAGAAAAGCCCTCCCCGCCTCAGCCTCGATCACATGGTGAAGAGGCCGAAGACCAAGGATCACTTCCATCGCAGCAGTTGGTGTAGTTCTCATGCAGTCAGTTGCCCCCAAGCTGACCACCCTTTGAAGGCGTGTCAGCTGCGATCTAGCCGTGACCAAGGTTACCCTCGGCCACCAAACCAGAGCCGCATATGTGAGCATAGGCAGCATGATCACTCTATAGAACCATATGATCGTTTTGGGGGTCAGTCCCCACTTCGGACCAATGGCTCTCCTACAGGCCCAATACGTGTTTGTCACCTTGCTTAGGCGACTGTCAAGATGAGCCTTCCATGTCAGTGATTTATCAAGGATCACTCCCAGATACTTCACCTGCTCAACCACAGGCAGTGGTACTCCATCAAGATTTAGACCCTCGGGTCTTATACCTCTTTTTTTGGTGAAAGCAACTATCTCAGCCTTGGCAGGATTTACTGCAAGTCCGTGTTCGTTACACCACCCATGTACCCTATTCAGAGCCCTTTGCATGAGGTCCCTGAGAACGGTAATATGCCTTCCAACAACAAGGACAACGATATCATCGGCATACCCTATCGTTAGAAAGCCTTCACCGTTTAAAAGAGTTATTAGCTCGTCAATGACTAGGTTCCACAATGTGGGCGAGAGAACACCCCCTTGCGGACATCCTCTAGCGACGATCACTTTTGCCACATGGTCTTTCCATGTGGCCTCTACTGTACGATTGCACAACATGGCCCCAAGCCAGTGAGTGATCATTGGCTCTATTCCATGATTTGTCGAAGCCCTACAAATAGATTCTACAGAGGTACTGTCAAACGCCCCCTGTATATCCAAAAAAGCTCCCAGGGCGATCATGCCATTTTCCAGCGCCTTCTCCACCTGGGTTACCAGTTGGTGTAAGGCACTTTCAGTTGACTTGCCACACCTGAACGCATGTTGATTGTTGTGCAAGGGATACCTTAGCCCAACTTTTTCCTTTATGTACCGATCAGCCACCCTCTCCAATGTTTTCAACACAAAGGATGTTAGGCTAATGGGTCTAAAGGATTTAGCCACCGTATATGTGGTACGACCCGGTTTGGGTATGAAGACTACTCTCACCTGCCTCCACTGTTCAGGGACATACCTGCGTGCCAGACAGGCCCGAAAGATATGTACCAAGATTGTGCCAATTGCATCCCAGCCCTGTTGAAGCAGAGCCGGGAAGATTTGGTCTTTTCCTGGAGACTTGTACGGTCTGAATGACCGTATCGCCCAAGTACACCGCTCGTATGTGACTATTTCTTTTGCTAGAAGATAGTCCTCTTTACATGGTCGCTGTATGTTCACATATCCCATGTCAGGACACACCCGCTCGATTCCCTCACAACCGGGGAAGTGTGTCTCTAGTAGATGCCGCAAGGTATCCACCGGGGTTTCGGTGAAAACACCCGGTTCGACTTCCATGCAGCCTATAGCGCTGTCCGGTGATTTCGTTAAGATCCGGCGCAGCCTTGACATTTGAGGTACCGATACGATATCCTCGCAGAAGGCCCGCCAGGCATCTCTCCGAGCCAACCTAACAGCACTCTTGTACTCATTCCGTTTCCGGCGGTATTGCTCCCAATCCAGATCCGACTTCGTCTTCCTAGCCCTATTAAATAGGCGCCGGGTATGTTCCCGTAGCGAGTCTAGAGACTTGTTCCACCATTTGTGGCCCTTACTTTCCTTCCTCGTTTTTTCGGCGCAATTTCTTCATAAGACGAGACAATAATCGAGCCCAGCTCCGCTATGGCCCAATCGATCTCATCATTATTGCTCAAGTTCCTAGGGAAACCACCAAGTCTCCTTCCGAGATCCAGTTTAAACCGTTCCCAGTTGGTAGTCTTGGAGTCCCTATACTTGATTGATTGTTCTTCAACAGCAACCCTGTAACTGAAACAAATGTAACTGTGATCCGACAATGACGGATCATCATTAACATGCCAGTCCCTTACCATACTTACAACGGTACTTGACGCAAGCGTCACATCCAGAACTTCAGCCCTAATCCTATTTCGGAATGTTGGTTTCGTCCCTCGGTTGAGTAGTTGCAGGTCAGTGGTACCTAGATAGTCAAGCAAAGCCCCTCCCCTGCTATTGACGCCTGTGCTGCCCCACATAGTGTGGTGCGCATTGGCATCACAGCCAATAAGAAGAGGCAGATTCCTGACCATGCAGTATTCCACCGCCTTGCGGAACTCCTCAGTAGGTGGTAGTTCTGGTGAGTCATAAGGCAGGTAAGCAGAGCATACCACTAAGCTATGCCTAGTACCATTCCTGCCCAGGACGTCCACTCTCACCGCTACTATGTCCCTGAAACAAAGTTCATTTATTAGTATTGCACTTACACTGGAGTGCGTAGAAATGCAAACTCTTGGATTAGGTTCACCCACTGCATAGAATAAGCTACGCCCGGGTGTGCCTAAGCCTCGCACATGACCTTTATACACCCACGGTTCTTGTATGAGGCATATGCCTGTCTGCAGCTTTGCCATCCTCTGCGCGAATACTCCTGCAGCGGCACGGCAATGCTGCAAGTTAATCTGGGTAAATTTCAAGGTCCCTTCAACAGACATCGAAAATCTATAAAGGTACCTCCTTACCCATTAATGATTTACTCCGGGGTAGTCTCCGTAGTTCCCGAGAAGACAATTTTGACCTTCCCGAGCCCATACCGGATTTCTCCCTTCATTTGGTTGAGTGCCCCCACCGATCGAGGATCGAGCCCCAATACAATGTTCTGCCTCAAAGAGGCAGCATCCCATCGGGAGGCCCGAATCACCCACCCTTCAGTCCTCAGGGTCGGATTACCAATCCGGATCCTTCTGAGGACCTCCTGGGGAGGAGACTCGATCGGCGCCGGCACCCATACCATTGCCTTCTTAAGTTGCTCGAGGGCCGACTGCTCAATGATTTTGAGCGCCAGTCCCTCCTTCTTAATCGCACCGGCAGCCACCCTGAGCCAAGCCAGAGAGCCCCCATCCGCACAGGTCACCATAACGGCTCCCCGAGAAAACGAGTGTCCCTCAAAACTTGGCACAAATGAGGCGCCAGTCTTGTACATATCCTCATGCAATTGCGCGAGGATCTGCGCATACTGCTCCCTGGTGAGCAGGTTGTCTGGGTAGCCATCACGGATGATGGCCACCTTGAGGTCGCTGCTTGCAGCTTCCCCGTACGACTTCCGCTCACCGGGGACCGTACGTACCTTCTTGGAAGCCTGCCTGGCCTCTGGTGGCGTGTTTTGCACCCGAGGCCTCTTGGCTCCCCCTTTGGTGACGTCAAGCTTGACCCCGCTGGGACCAGCATTGTCATGCGTGTCCCGGCTTGGTGGTGCTGTTGTCACCTCTTTACAAGGGCCAGTTGGGCCACCTTTCGGTATCCCTTCTGTCGCCCTTGCCGCCCTTCTTCTTCTTTTCTCGGCACCGCAAATGGACTTGCGGTGCCTTTTCGGTCTTTCAGGTGATGGGGCAGTTGTTCCCGGCATAGCCTGGGCCCTTACCGCTCCCATCATCTGAACTTCTTCGTCATCTTCATGCTCGGGGGACCCGGTTTCAGGGCACCTCCCAGGAGTCTCTTTCGTAAGGGCCCTATATAGGTCGCCCATCTCCAGAGTCTCCTCAGAGGTCCCTTCCTCCTGAGCCCTCCCCTCTTCTTTTCCTCCTGGTAAATCCATAAAGGTCCCACGAGTAGCAAGGTAAATCTTGGTCCACCTCCGCAGAGCCCCGCATGCGAAGGTAAGGCTACATACAATGGGGTTTCGCCCAGTTCCCCAAGGTGATGACCAGTAGATGCCGATCTTCTGTTCGGCCACGCATCCTTTAGGCCCGGTCATCCCACCGAAGGATTCAGGATTTTTGACAAGGTTGTCTCCTCTTGGTCCGGACAGTCAAGTCAAGACCCCCCCCATCCCTCCGGTCCACGAGACATGACCACAGACCAGTGAACGTTGGTATAACAGGTGATTCCGAGGTAACCTCGAACATACACCTGGCATCGTAAACCCTATGTGCAGTCCCTTAGCCACGATACTACAGCTGGGATAGGTGAAGTTGGTCCGCGGCAGGGTTGAGGGCTGCCAGTTGAGGTTTTATGCTCAACGAGCCCCCACTTCCCCGCAACCTCTTCCTCACATAGATCATCGTCAGAGGCCCTCCTATCCACCACCTGGAGACGCGCCGGGTTGGTTCTTCACCCCCTCCGCACCAATAAACACCCGAGAACAGTAACGAACATCGTCTATGCCTACTGATGCGGACCCGGAGGAGATACTTAGGGAGTTCCATACTTTATACTAAGGATACAGGATTATAGTAGGATTATACAGTTACGTTTTGCGTTTAAGAGGTACCGTTTAACCTTCTAGTAGTGCCTCTGCCTAATTCCAACCCTATTTCAGATTCGGCTTAACCATGCGCCGCAAGGTGCCTTACCCAACATTTTTAGACCTTTATAAGTGTATTTGTTTAGTTTAACGCATCAGTATTTGCTGTTAAGCCGTAAATAGTGTTCACAGTATTATAAGATTAGTAATAAAATGGCGACATTTACACCAACGAAAAGATGTTCCAATAATTCTCAGTGAATGAAAAACTATTATTTAAAATGTACACGATTGCATAAAATACGATTACCCGAAATTTACTGTACAAGAAACTGTCGACCGATGTTCCCGAATGACTGGAGTTGGAAAGTCCACCGTTTTTAAATTATTGCGGGGGAGACAGATAGCAGGCCAAGTGGAGCCTCCCAAGAAAAGTCCAGGCAGACCAGTAAAAGTCCTTGATGAAAACACCAAAAGTGTAATTCGAAGAAAAGTTCACTCTTTTTATTTTAAAAAAGAAATACCCACCCGAAAGTACTTTGAAGTATAAAGCAGCACAGAACAGAGCATAAGAAAATCTTTTATCTTGATGAGACGTGGATTAATGAAGGTTATACAGTACCAAAAATGTGGCAAGACAAAAATATAACCAGTGCTCGTCAAGCTTTCATGGAAGGCCTGTCAACGGGTATTAAGGTGCCTTCAGGTAAAGGGAAAAGACTAATAATCGTCCATATTGGAAGCGAAGAGGGTTTGCTAACCTTTCAGTCGTGCCATACGGGAGATTACCACGAGGACATGGATTCGGATGTTTTTGAAGACTATTTTGGTGAAATGATAAAATATCTTCCGGCTGATTCTGTAGTAGTTATGGATAGCGCGGATAGCGCAAGTTATCATTCTCGACGCATAGAGAAGAGTCCAACTTCATCTTGGAGAAAACAAGAAATTATTTACTGGTTAACCACCAAAAGTATTGGATTTGTAGATAATTTGATAAAAAAAGAACTATTAGCTATAGCAAATTTACACAAACATCGTTTTATGAAATACGCCGTGGAAGATATAGCAGAAAAACATAGTGTAACTGTGCTGCGCACACCGCCATATCATTGTGAACTAAATCCTATAGAACTAGTGAAAGGATTTGTGGCAAGACACAACACGACATTCAAAATGAAAGACGTTAAGCTACTGTTTCATCAAGCCATTAAGGAGGTGACACCAGAGAACTGGCGAAAAGCAGTCCAGGATGTCATTAAAGAAGAGGAGAAAATGTGGGATCTTGACTACTTGATCGATCGGACCGTCGACCCGTTAATTATAACGGCAAGAGGAGATGACAGTTGCTCAGATGACGAAGAATATTATGATTTTTTATAATTTAATTTCTGTATAATGTATTTTTTGTATAATGTTCAATACAAAATAATTGTACCTAATACTATGTGCATAATGCCTAATTTTTATTCTGTTGAAATAAAATTCTTTCCTTTTTACGAGTATCCTACCGGCACGCCTTTGGCACAGTATTTTCAGTGTATGTGAATGGATAACAATAGGCTAAACCCATATATTGATCCCAACCAGGGTGGTACTACCTGCACGTGATAAAAAGAAAGAATTTTACAATGAAATCAATGCCAAACTATGAAAGTGGCTTAAATATTCGTTGGGTCACTCTGTGCTCCCTCTGCATACCTAAGGAGGTTTTATTACCCTATACCTTTATGAAATGAACTATAATTTGTTGCAAAAATTTGTCGAAATCCAGCCAAAATTGAGACATCAAGTGAATTAACGGAGTCAGAAAAATAATATTTGTCCACGACCACTTAATAATATGGTACCCATATTTGTACTAGAGTGAATTATGGTTCATAATTCACTAGAGTGAAATACGGTTCATAATTCACGCTTTTGCATTTAAATAGCATACCAACACTCACAGCATTTCGGTACATAGGTGGTGACTAGAGATGGGGGTACAATATGAAATAAACTATTAAATCTGCGTATTTTTGTTTAGGAAATTTATTTCTGAAATATATCGTATCGATAAAATATAGAAATTTTTATTATTGATACTTTTCATAACGATATTTTCTAATATTGATAATTTAAAACAATATATTTATAACGATACGGTGTATCGATACTTTACACACTTTACACACTCTATATGACGTACTCCAGAATTGTCAATAATACCAAATTACTACATTCCGTTCTACACTCGCCTTATTTACTTAACTTTTATTTAATAAAGAAATCAAGGGTCGTGGATTGTGAACAAAGTATAGTATTCCACTCGCAATTTGTGGCCATTATTTACTCGGGTGACTTGCGCCACTCGCCTACGGGTCGAGACGCAAACGTCACCCTGCGTGAATAATGGCTATCATAAATTGCTCGTTTAAAAATATACTATTAGAACGAGTGAATTTGAAAACAGATATTACTCTGTGATTTCGTTGGCAAAAAAGTACTTGGATGACAACAAAAAAGAAAACGACTGTGGCGGTTTCTCGACAAATCTGTTATTACTAACCCTACACACTCTGTAAAGCTTCTACCTATATTTGACGGGTCTTTGCAAAATTGGCTTGAATTCAGAGACATTTTTAAGTCTCGTATTCACAAAAATGAACCATTATCAGATATTCAGCGTTTTCACTATTTGAGAGCTTCTGTACGCAATGAACCTATTCAGCTAATATCAAGTATAGAATTTTCTTCTAATAATTATAAAATTGCGTGGGAGTTGCTAGAAAAACGCTACAATAATGATAACAATATAGAAGCCATGAGTTAAGAGTCCGACAAGGGTATGGTATTTTAAATATTGTTACAAAAAATATGGATGCATTGAGTCAAATAGGTTTACCCACAGCATCCACTGCTAGGGACTGGAAAGAAAAACATTATATTCAATCATGTTCCTCCTTTTTGAAAATTCCTGTTGAAAAAGAGGGTGAAGGAATTATTTCTTTAAAGTTATGTCTGAACTGTTTGAAACCCGGACATTTTAATAAGAGTTGTCGAAAGCCAACATCTAAAAAATGTAACAAGAAGCATAATATTTTATTGCATGTTGACAAAAACAATTCGCAAGAATTTCGCGATAAAACCCAAGTTTCTAATATCGGCAACGAAAGTTCATCTTCCTCATTGGTCAATGTAAAAGAAGTAGTTAATAATTCTGCTAATTGTGAGATAAGTGATGTTCTATTATCCACAGCTCACGTTTGTGTTTTGGACCGATTTAATAATAAACATACTATTCGTGTAATTTTAGACAGCGGTTCTCAATCAAGTTTTATTACTGAGAGTGCATGCGATAAACTTCAATTGTTTAAAGAAAAAATTAATGTGTCTCTTAATGGAATAAATAATTCTAAATGCAACACACAAATATTTTCAAAGACAAATGAATTTTCATTAAATGTTTCTTGCTTTGTTATCCCAAAGATAACTGGGCCTTTACCAGTTTCGCCGTTAAATATTAGTAATTTGAAATTTACAGATGTCGAAAGAATAATTATAAATATTCAACTCTCTATGAATTTTTGAAAAATAATATTTTTCAAAAACAGTGGCCGTTCAACTAAGGAGCAACTACTTCCCGTGCAATATGCACCGCCGGATATTGAATTACACCCCAAAGTCAAACGGGGTTGGTATATCTACAAGATATTTTAAAACCAACCTTTCTGGTTTGCAATTAGAAGGGACAACACAACTTGTAGACCGGTTTCGGCGTATTTGCGCCTCATCAGTACAAGGTATGTGGTGTCCGTCCGAGAATCTCTAATCCCGGACTGAAGAGTATACTTCAATCACAATCAATACATGTCTTCCAGTAACGGAAATGTAAAGATTGTGACGGTAGCGACCTCTTCACTTCCAATCGCAAACCAAAAACCTTAAATTTTTGACAACAAGCCACGTAGGCTCGAAACAATAAATCTTATTACAGTTTCCTGTAATATTGTCGTACGACAATGTTACAGGAAACTGTAATAAGACTTAATTTGAAATTTCCCAGTAACTGTAAATTAGCTGATCCTGCATTTTTTTAACCACAGGAAGTTGATATGTTAATTGGCTTGGATCTTACAAAGCACCAAGTTTGGTTGGATTGTGACTGGTCCTGATAGCAAGACAAATAAGCCGGCAATTTGGAACTATTGTTTTGTTAATACCGAGGTCAATATTAATCAGCAAATTCATGACAATTTAAAACTGTTTTGGGAATTAGACAATGTTAGTGTAGCTGAGAAAAAATTATCGGATGAAGAGTTAGCATGTGAAAGGCATTTTATAAAAAATACAAAGCGAAACAAAGATGGTTCATTTGAGGTTAGGTAGTTCGTTCGAGCAAGCTAAAAAACGATTTCTGAATCTGGAACGTAAAATGTGTTCCAATGATAATTTCAAAAAGTTATACCATGAATTTATGAAAGAATATATTAATTTGGGGCATATGACAAAAGTTCACGAATTTGACGCCACTTTCTTTGGCGATTATTTTATGTGTCATCATGGAGTATATCGAGAAGATCCCATCACGACCAATCTTCTTGTCGTTTTTGATGCATCATTGCCAAGTTGTACAGGGTTTTCTTTAAATAACATTCAAATAGATGGACCTACAATGCAGCAAGAATTAATTTCAATTCTACTTAGATTTAGACAGCATAGGTATGTTATTTCTGCCGATTGTACAAAAATGTATAGGTCCGTGTGGGTTTCCCCAGATATTAGGCCGTTAACCCCGAAATAGCCGATATTATGAAAAGGGATTTTTATGTAGATGACTTGCTTACGGGAGCCGATACAGTAGAAAGTGCAAAACGAATATGTGAGTTGGTTTTTGATGCCCTTAAACAAGGGGCCCATTCTTACTCTTCTTATCGCAGTTAAGTCGTGCCTTGGGAGACTTGCGAAGCAACTAGGTTGGGGATGACCAATAGAGCGCTGTATTTGACGAAGGGTTGTGTCAACAGTGTCCCAATGCTGCTGCCATGTTACTTTGGATTTTCTTTTGAACTGTGATCACAAATCCTTTCCAATAATTATATTGTCGGTGACGGTAATTGCAGTTGCAATTTTTGCGAGTTGGTTAGCAAGTTCGTTGCCCTCGATGTCAATGTGGGAAGGTAGGTAACCAAATTAAGGTAACTGCTATTCCTTGGGATGATATAAGTTGGTAGGAGTCATGTACAGATTAGACAATAGGATGTTCGGTGAATATATTTTGGATGGATAATATTGAAACAAGTGAGTCTGTACATATGGCAACGAGCTTTTAAGGTGGAGAGATTGAAATAATGGCCTGTAGAATGCTGAATAGTCCGCCTGTGTGAACGTTACAAGTTAAAGGGATTTGGGAAGATTTTATGGCAATTCGTAACGTTGTTTCATTTTTGGATGCATCAGTGTATAGTACTAAATCATATTGGATATTAGTTGTTATGTCAATAAAATCATTTTTAATTAATTGTTTGAGTGTTGTGTCTCATAAGGGATGTGTTAAATTTAAAAAGGTTGATAGTCCATGGAGGAGTAGAGGGAATAGGTAGGGGACTAGTTTGTTTGAGGTTTATACCGTCAAGCAGCTGTGATGAAATCAAAGGGACCGTTTTTAATAATGACGTGGTTGAGAAGTTGTGAGATGTGTTAGAAGTTGGTGTGAAAAGTAGGTAGACAGGATTGAGAGGGTTAGACTATACGGAGGCTGCATAAGAAAGCAGAAGTTGCTGCCGTCTAATCCAAAGAGGGGGCTCATTAGCTTCGCAGTAAAGGCTTTCTGCCGGTCTAGATCGAAAAGCACCTAAACAGAGGAGTAGAGCTGTATCATGCACGGAGTTTAAGAGGATTTGCGGCCGAGATATATATGTGACATCCATGATCTAGTTTTGAACGGATAATGGCCCTGTATATTTTAATAAGAGAGTTTTCGTCTGCTCTCCAGTGATAATGCGAGAGGATTTTAATACTGTTTAGTCTTTTGCAGCAGTCGCCTTTGATTTCTCGAATATGTAAGGTAAGCTGGGAATCGAATGTTAAACCAAGTATTTTACAGTGATCACCAACGGGAAGGCGGTTATTGTTAATAAAGATAGTAGGGGGTAGTGAAGGTGGTCGTCTACTAAATTTAATAATTTTGGATTTTGTTTGAGAAAAAGTTAATCCTAAGAGACTTTTATTTTTACTTAAGGTGTTTATTGCTAACTGCATTAGATTAGTTGTAGTGGAAATAGTCGTTCCATGACCGTAAATAACCAAATCGTCAGCATTCAAGGCATACTTGATGGGAGGAAGGAGGTCAGAGCAAATATCGTTTATTGCTAGATTGAATAGAGTGGGGCTTATAACCGACCCTTGGGCAACGCCATCAGTCTGGCTGTAGGTTGACGAGAAAATTCCATTAGTAAAGACTTTGTATGTCCTTGAAGTTAGGAAATACTGAATAAAATGAAATATGTGTCCGTAGATATTTAGTAAAGTTAGTTAATTTAGAATTGCCTGTCTGCTAACAGAATCAAATGCACCGTTGGTATCCAACCAGAGATATGGGATTGGAGAAGAACCAGATTGTCTTAGGTCGATCTATTTTTTCGGAATCCCGACTTTTCATTCGGGATTAAATTATGATTATAGAGAAACCATGGAAGCCGCTTATTAACCATCTTTTCTAATAATTTGCACATGGTGCAGGTAAGTGATATTGGACGGAAATAATTCGGAGGGGTAACAGCTTGTTCAGGCTTTTTAATAGGAATGATCGTAGAAGTACGCCATTGGTTAGGGAATTGGTTGGTGGTCCATATTAAATTGTAAATTTCTAGAAGCTTGTGTAAACCTATACTGGACAGTTGTTTAAGAAATTTATACGAAATGTCATCAGGACCGGAGGCAGTATTTTTGCAGCTATTAAGAGCTGAGGTAAGCTCGAAGAAGGAGAATAAGCAGTTAAGAGAGGTAATATCTTGCGATAAAGTCATAGAGCATGGATAGGGAGCTTTATCTATAGAGGGAGGTGTGAAATTCTTTACATTTGAATTTGAATTCCAAGCTTTTTGCCAGAATGTTGCTGATTTCTTCATTTTCGCTTACTAATGTATTGTTGTAGGAAAGAAAGGGAATTTTTAAGTTGGAAATAGAAGATTTAATATTTAATAAAAATGAGAAATTTTGATTAAATTTTTGGAACATAAATCAATTCTTAAGAAAGAAAAATAATAAGAATAATAATGAATTTGGAAAGTTGAAGTTTGTAATGTTTAATTAAATTGTTGAAATAAATATTTGAAAATGAATTGTACTAAAAAATAATTTAAATATTGAACCCAAATACCAGAGATTAGAGTTTTGTAATAAATTAATAATTAAAATCAAATAAATAATAAAAAAAAATAATAATTATATAAAAATTAATAAAACATAAGTTAAATATCATAAATGACTAGAGCAATTATATAAAATCAATATAAAATGGCGCCCAAGGTGGGGCTTAGTAGAATTTAGATTTAGTTGAGAATTTATTATTCATATAACGTATGTGAAATTTCGAAACAGTGACAATTACAAAAAAAATTTTCAGAATTAATCATAGAAACAGTTTTTGTAGAAGAAGATAATTATTATAATTAACTGATATCTCAAATATAAATCATAATGAATACCAGGTATAAATGTTTAATAGATAGTTCATAAGATATGAGTGAGGAAAGTGATGAGAATGAATGTATTAAAGTAGAATATATGCAGGAAAAGGACAAGTAGTAGAAAAAAATGGAAATTTACAAGAAACGACATTAGAGGAGATGGTAGAAAGAACGAAAGTGGAAGAATCAAGACAGATGAGCAAATAAGTTGATAAAATAGATATGTTGAATATGTTGATGAAACATATGAAACAAGGACAAGATGAATTAAAAAACAAAATGGAACAAGAACAAAGCAAACTGGAACAAGGACAAACCAAGACAGAAAAGAAATTACAAGAAATGGAGAAGACATTAGAAAAGATATTTGAAGAGGTACAGAAAAGGTTGGAGAGAAATATGGAATTACAAATTATGAAAAATTGTTAACAAATTAAAGAAGAACTAGTTAAAGAGCAAGAGAAATTTAAGATAGAAGTAATAGAAGAGATGGGTGAGGAAGTGATTCAAAGACACGAAGAAATCCAAAAGCAGATAAAAAGAATTGAAAATGGAAAGATGACAGGAAATAAGAGAATTAAATAAAGTATATGAAGATATTATCAACAAAATTCATAATCAAACTAAGCAACCAGAGGAAAGCATTATAAAATATCAGCAATCAATTGAAACTATGGTGCAAAATATAAAACAGCAATTTCAGGAACAGGATAATAAAATAAAAAAAATGGGACAGAAAGTCGATGATGAGTCACAAAGACATGTTTATATTAGTGGAATATCAAGAAAGCAAAAGAATATTAGAAGAAATAAAAGAAGAAATGGTCGTAGAAAAAGAAGAATGGTTGATGGAATTTAAAAAAAAAGAAAGAAGGAAAAACGATCATATATTGGTAGAATGGAGAAAATAATCACAAGTTTGATGGCAATATAAAGAAATTACATCAAAAAGTTTTTTATAAATATTATTGAAAATAAGGTGAAGTACATTCAGGAAATAGCAGAAATGAAAGAAGTTATAAGAGAAAAAACATTTGTTTCAAACTTGAAAAACCAAAAATACACATCAGCACAACAATTAAGAGAATTTATCGAAAAGTATAATAGTCTAAATCGAATCAGTTACTGTAAAATAAAAACTGCAACATCTTATAAAACTCGCTAATGAAAATTAGTCATAAATTAATAGCTTTTTTTTACTGTTCATAAAGTATGGACATTACGCACACTAGACAGTACGTTAGGTAGAATATGTCAAAAATAGTAATTAGCAACAAAATTAATCGCTTTATTTTAAATCAGCTTTTTTTATCTTTTTCTTATTTACATTAGTGGATTATTTTACACACATGTACCCATAAAAATATAATTCCGTTATACTGATTTTATGTTTAAATTGAAAATTTACATAACTTCCTACCTTTGCTAAAAATATGGAAACAAATGTCCGCATAACATAAATATATATATTTGAAATCGGCCATGTGGATAAAGAGGTGTCTTTATCACCTCCGTTCATGTGGCAACGCTGTTGGAGGCGACAAAGATAACAAGATATATAATTTTTGGAGGTGGCATAGTACTTTCTGTGTTTCGTATGATTATATATGACCCGTTAAAAACTAAATTATATTTACCCCTCTCAAGGGATCCGGATTCGTCATCATTTGACCACCCCATATATAACTTTTTTGTTGTTGTAAGCCAATGGGAAGACCCGGAGGCCAGGTCGCCTTTTCCATATACCGGAGGCAACAAGGTATCGTGTACCAATATATATTATATATATGTATGTATGTATATTGAATAGTTCTAATATAATGAAGATTTGAACAAATTAAATTGTTTTATTTCATCGTTTAGTATGGATCTTCATCAAGTAAAAGCCTCATCTATTCATTAGTACTTGTTTGGATTTCAACGTGTAAATTAAAAACGAAAAATAACAAAATGCCCTATTTAACCGAGACGCATCATATCGAAATTTTAATGATGATCGGATATGGGGACAGAAGTCGAACACAGACTGAAGTCGCTCATTTGTTTACTGAAGTTCATCCAGAATTACCTTCAATTAATCGAAGTACGATTAGCAAAATTGAAACTCAGTATCGGGAGTTGGGCCACGTAAGGGATGCTCCTCGACAAAAGCTTTTAAAAGTCGACGAAGAAGTCCAGTTGAACATATTGTTGGAAGTTGAAGAAAATCCTGTTACTCCAGTTCGCGTTCATGGTGTCAGTCACACAAGCGTTTTAAAAATTTTTAAAGAAGCCAAAAAGCACCCATATAAGATGCAAAACCTGCAGGAGCTTAACGAAGATGATCCTAATCGTAGATTCGAATTTTGCGAACGAATTATGGCTTCTATCGATGGTGGACAAATTGCTTTGGAATGGGTGCTGTTTTCTGATGAGGCTACGTTCACATTACGTGGGCACTGGAATTGGGGATCGCATAGTAGGTCCTTTTTTTTCAATGGAAACGTAACCGAGAAACGGTATATCGCAACGAATGTTAGAATATTTTCTATTTGGATGAACCTGGCTAAATAAAGGACACACCGTATCGAAAGTCTGGCAAGATAAAAATATACTGAATTCCAGACAAGCTGTCATGGAGGGTTGGTCAACAGTATTAAGACTTCCCTCTGGACATACCCCAGAATTCAGTTATTGTAATGGATAACGCCAGCTATCATTCTGGATTAGTAGAGAAGCTTCCCACAAGTTCATGGAAAAAAGCGGCGATAATTGAGTGGTTGCAGTATAAAGCCTTGGATTTCTATGATACAATGGCGAAAAAAGAAATTTTGAAAATTGTTAGACAGCGTAAGGCAATGTTTAAAAAATTTGTAATCGATGAGAGGGCAAAAGGTAGAGGTATTATTGTACATCGCTTATCCCCTTACTATTGTGAGCTGAAACCAATAGAGCTTATATGGGCACAAGTCAAAGGCTATGTTGCCAGGAACAACAAAACTTTTAAACTTCAAGAAGTACGGCAACTTTTGATGTGGGATCTTGACGAAAGTACAGAGATCGAACAGTTAATTATTATTAACGTAGGACAAGACGATTCTTCAGATTTTTCTGATGAAGAATTTAGTTAATAATGCTGTGTATATTATAGTTAAAGTAATGTTCACCTTCAATAATTTGTTATAATTTTTTTATTATTTACAAGAATATGTGTGTATATAAATCTTAGTAAACAATTACTTTGTATTTTCATTATACTATCAATTATAATAAACGTTAAGCAAAAATCATAAATAACCCTGTTCTACGACTATGGACCGTTTGGTTCAATGCGTATGCATCATTTACATTTTATTACCTATTGTTATTTGACCGATTACCGGGTGGCCTGGTCACAATTTCTTCTTAGTCTAAATACATTGTAAAACATAAATAAGAGATACAATTTTTGAGACACCCGACCTCCGTTTTTCGTTTATTATAGGCGCTCTCTGCTATCAACTTCAAATGATCTATTCGTTGACGCAGTTCTAGTATATTATTTGGCATATTTTTCCTATAAACTTCGTTTTTATGAAGCCTTATACAAAATAATCTATGCGGTTAAGATATGGAGATCGAATCCAATTATCTCCAAAATATTCATTTAAATACTGTACAACTCTTCTCGCATTGTGTGCACCACAACCATCCTGCATAAAGTAATCAATATTTCGTCTTGTTTCTAGGGACATCTCATCGAATACTTCCTCCCGTAGCTCTAAATATCGGAACTGGTTTAAATTACCGTCCAAAAATATTGGTCCAATTATTTGATTATTGATACCATACATTTTGCGAAAAACGGACCTGTGGCCTAACTTCCCTTATTAAATGGGGGTTCGCAGTAGCATAGAAATGCTTGTTTGTTGGATTAAATATTCCACGGTTAGTAAATGTACTTTCATCAGTCCAAAGTATCTTTTTGTTAAAAGATGGATCACGGAGTAATTTTCGTCATCCTTCTCTCAAAGCCTCCAGCGTGTAGTTTCTGGACTTTCTGAAATTTATACCCTTGGTATTTATATTTCTTCACGACTCTTTTCACCCTATTGCACATTCTTTACTTATTCGTCTAGTCGAATTTTCAGGGTTAATGTAAATTTGAGCGTTAACCGTATCTCGTACCTGATATTTGGTTCTCCTTTTTCTAACACTGCTCTTTCACTCACTCATATTCTTTGATATACGCGAAAATATCCTTGACGATGGCTGCTGTCTTTCTGGATATAATTCGAAATATGCCTGAGCTGTCTGTAATTCATTTCGACGACATTTGATGTAGGTACTCATCGTACATCTTTCTTTTCTTCGTCAGTGTAAC
This sequence comes from Lochmaea capreae, assembly GCA_949126875.1. Lineage (NCBI taxonomy): Eukaryota > Metazoa > Arthropoda > Insecta > Coleoptera > Chrysomelidae > Lochmaea > Lochmaea capreae. The sequence continues at coordinate 9,959,507 of OX421404.1, read as the reverse complement.
GAACCATACTATTTATTTACTTTTTAAATCATTTGAAACTAAAGAAGCAAAGGAAATACCTAGTAACCCGTATTTCAATTGACAGTTAAATAAACAGTTTGACAAAAGTTGTGGTTGTGACATCCACGGCTAACATTATTTTTAAAGAAAATCGTGAATGTAAATATAAAAATATTAAAGATAGAAACAAACATGTAAGAAAATAGAGTGTATTCACAGACTCCTTGATTTAATATAATAACTATTCAAATTTTCAGAATTTAGATACTACTACGAAGTTATAAAACGATTATATTTAGCTCGTAACATCTAGTTCTTGTTAACCGATATTCATACATTTCCCGTTAACCAATTTAACAGATTTTTGGACACATGTTTAGTGCATTGATTAATTTTCAAAATTCTTATTTAACGCCCAAAATTTAAAATTATTAATATGACTTAAAAAGATGATGATTTTTTAAAGACGAAACTCGGTAGAGTTGTCAAGTATGCTATATCATTGTATATATCTATACAAAACGTAAAACATATTGCAATAAAGAATCCAGGTCCTTATTTAAAAAAATGAAGTTGATGATGACCCTGTAAAGTCGAAACGTCGTAATGAAATTTTTGGTATGGTAATTTGTAGAAAATATCGTTTATTAAAAAAATCTATACTTTTTTTGATATCTTTCCTATTAACAATGGCAAATTTAAAAAACGAAAAGGACCATTTTCCGCAACTAGTCGAGATGTTAAGTTTTTTGAATCATCTAATGTCCTATTAATATACCAAACTTTTTCTCCATTTAAACGATATTGTATCTATTGTGGTTTATGAGATCTCTGTGTACATCAAAAAAATCCGGTCCACCCGTATATACAGGGTGTAACAAAAAGGCAGGTCATAAATCATACCACATATTCTGGGGCTAAAAATAACTCGATCCAACCCAAGTTACTCTAGTACAAATGTGCATGCGAAAAAAGTTACCACCCTTCGAAGTTACCAAATGAAAATTGAATGTTTCAAATATTTCGACAGTTGTTCGATATATTATAATGAAAGTTGACAAGTGGCTTTCTTATGATTAGAGCATCTTAAAAAAAAATTAAAGAATTATTGCACCCCGTTAAAAATTTATGGGAGTTGAGATCCCCTAAACCCCCCCCCTCCCAAATTATTGTGTACGTTGCAATTTAATGCTTATTGTGGCACCATTATTCAAACACATTATTTTTGAAACTTTTTTGCCCCCTAGTACTTTTTACAATTATCAGTTTTTATCGAGATACGGCCTATTTTTCATTATGCTTCAAAAATTTCGAGTAACAAAAATTAAAGTCAATGAATTTTTTTCGAGGGTGTATGCTGTAAAAATGACGAGCGAACAACAACTGAGGAATAGAATCCTTGAGGCTGCAATTAGATATCGTCAGAAGCCATTGCTTTTCCAGAATATTCGGTTTTCGTTAGTAGAACGGTGCCGACTTACTGCCATCAAAATAATTGCATTAGCGGCAGCATTCCATGCTTTCGTACTTATATCTGAACTTTCTTCATGAAAAGGAGTATAAACCCTGAAAGAAATTGGTTAGTAAAAAGAACAAATAATTTAAACAAAGTTTTCTTACAGAAACATATCCTTAACAGAGTAAAAATTGACCGCACTGATGGTAGCAAGAAAATGGGGGTCACTTCGAACATCTAATAAAAACTACACATTTGTAAATAAATAAGATTCAATCAAAAATGTGGGACCCTCGAAAAAAATTCATTGGCTTTAATTTTTGTTACTCGAAATTTTTGAGGCATAATGAAAAAAGGGCCGTACCTCGATAAAAACTGATAATTGTAAAAAGTACTAGGGGGCAAAAAAGTTTCAAAAATAATGTGTTCGAATAATGGTGCCACAATAAGCATTAAATGGCAACGTACACAAAATTTTTGGGGAGGGTTTAGGGGATCTCAACTCCCATAAATTGTTAACGGAGTGCAATAATTCCTTAATTTTTTTTTAAGATGCTCTTATCATAAGAAAGCCACTTGTCAACTTTCATTATAATATGTCGAACAACTGTCGAAATATTTAAAAAAATCAATTTTTATTTGGTAACTTCGAAGGGTTGTAACTTTTTTCGCATACACATTTGTACTAGGGTAACTTGGGTTGGATCGAGTTATTTTTAGCCCCAAAACATGTGGTATGATTTATGACCTGCCTTTTTGTTACACCCTGTATATATACAGGGTGTACCAACCTTACGACAAACTTCGATATATGGGTTATTTTAAGAGATATCAAAAAATGTTATCAACAAAAATAGTAGATGTCTTTAAGGTCCATATTTTGAAATTATATCGAACTATACAGAGTGCTGCATAACGCCGTTACAAACCAAACATATGATTTTTTAAATGGGAACCCCTGTATATTATACCGAATTCGGATTGCTCTCATTTTTTTGAAGCTTTTGATATAAGGTTTTGCTACGTTATACAGAGTCCTTCAAAATATATGGGCACGTTTATGTGAAAATCGTAGGTAAATCAACGCTCTGTAGCTTATTGTACGTAGAAGAAAAAAAATTTATTTTGCCTGACAGAGTTTCGTAATATGATGCAATATTTCCCTGTAATATTGAATTTTGATTATTTTCTTTTTTGTATACAGGGTGGAAGGAAACTCGAACCTGTCATTTTCTTTCTTCTTTTAAATGGAACACCCTGTATTTTATAGCAAAAATGAAATATTCGATTATGTTACTTTAATTTTTGTGAAGCATTCCCTATACCCAAAGTTTATAAAAACGGAGTTATTTTGTAATATTTATTGTAAACTATAAGTATTGACCTATTATGTGAAAGGAATAAACGTTGAATGTAACAAAAAATCTTAAATAATAATAAATTTTAATAAACAATTTATCCTGAGCGTATAATTAATAATAAGTATAATTCTAAACGTAATATTAAACTAAATGTTCAAAGTGTTCACCGTTAACATCAATGCAGTGCTGCAGTCTTAGTTCAAATGATTGACTAACATTTCTCAGCATATCAACGTTAACAGATCGAAATGCCGCTCTGATTCTTCTTTTCATGTCCTCTCTAGTAGTGGGGGGAGTTTTATAAACCTCATTTTTCATAAAACCCCAAAAAAAGAAATCCATTTTTGTTAAATCGGGAGACCGAGCTGGCCAATCAGTTGGGCCCCTTCTTCCGATCCATTTGTTTTGGAATTCGGTATTGAGATGATCTCGTATAGGCGCAGTATTATGAACAGGCGCACCATCATGCCAATACCACATTTGTCTCCGAATATTAAGTGGAACTAATAAAACTAATAAAACTGGCAGATGATTCTGAAGAAAATTTAAATAAACCGCACCAGTTACTCTTTCATCAAAGAAATACGGTCCTATCACATGATCACCTAGAATTCCACCCCAAACATTTAATGACCACCTCCATTGGCTATTACGAGTTGAGACGACATTTGGATTAGAAGCTGCGTAATATTGAAAATTATGTCGATTTACACATCCCTTTTTATGAAAAGTCGCCTCATCTGCAAAAAGTACAAAATCAAAAAATTGTCTCTGGCGATTGATTTTAAATTGTGCCCATTCACAAAACGTTACTCTTTTTTCAAAATCTCGATCAAGTAACTCTTGATGGAGTTGGATATGATAGGGATGCATTTTATGTTTTTTTAGGATTCTTTGAACCGTGCCATGACTCATGTCTTGATATTTTGAAATATTTCTCACACTTGTATGCGGATCCTCTACAATACTTAGGAGTACTTTAATTTAATTTTCCTCAGTTAAGACTATTTTTGCTACGTCTTTTTTTCGTATTTTAATTCACCAGTGCGATTGAAACGATCCATTACATTTTCAAATGCTCTTTTGTTGGGTTCTTTCCGGTCTGGAAATTTTTGAAGATAAACTTTAGATGCAAGCAAACAATTTTTGCTACATTCACATGTCTACCATTTCTTGAGTAGAAAAATGTACACTATTCATCCTCAATAATTGTTACTTTATTTGAGAAAACTATGAAATGCAGGGGACACTTTTAATTACTGCTATTTTTAAGAAATAAAAATAACGACTGACGGTTATGTCAAATTTTGTCAACGCTTACTGAGAAAATGTAATGGTTTACAGCATTGCATTGATGTTAACGGCGAACACTGAACATGTAGTTTAATATCACGGTTAGGATCATACTGTTGGTGACTTGTTCTGCTTAAAATAAATAATTTATGAAAATTTATTATTTAGGATTCTTTGTTAGATTCAACGTTTATTGCTTTCACACAATAGGTTATAGGTTAATAATTATAGTTTACAATAAGTATTACAAAATAACTCCGTTTTTATAAACTTTGGGTATAGGGAATGCTTCACAAAAATTAAAGTAACATAATCGAATATTTCATTTTTGCTATAAAATACAGGGTGTTCCATTTAAAAGAAGAAAGAAAATGACAGGTTCGAGTTTCCTTCCACCCTGTATACAAAAAAGAAAATAATCAAAATTCAATATTACAGGGAAATATTGCATCATATTACGAAATTCTGTCAGGCAAAATAAATTTTTTTTTTCAACGTACAATAAGCTACAGAGCGTTGATTTACCTACGATTTTCACAAAAACGTGCCCATATCTTTTGAAGGACTCTGTATAATGTAGCAAAACCTTATACCAAAAGCTTCAAAAAAATGAGAGCAATCCGAATTCGGTATAATAAACAGGGGTTCCCATTTAAAAAATCATATGTTTGGTTTGTAACGGCGTTATGCAGCACTCTGTATAGTTCGATATAATTTCAAAATATGGACCTTAAAGACATCTACTATTTTTTGATATCTCTTAAAATAACCCATATATCGAAGTTTGTCGTAAGGTTGGTACACCCTGTATAATGAAGCAAAGGGTAGTCTTGACGGTGTGATGATGATGTTAAAGAATGATCAAAAACTATACGAAATTTGGTGGACGTGTATTTCTAGGATTGAATTGAAAATGTTTTCCGCCTGAATGTCTTCCTCAGATTGGGATTTAGTATGACTTAGCTCTTCTTGAATCCAAAACTTTTCTAGTAGTGCATCCACAGGTAGCTCTTCCCGGGCTATTTAATATTAACGCTTTCTGCATATTCATTATCTCTGACAAGAATCTACTTTAATATTATATTATTAGGTGATTATTTACTTACTATCTGTAAATTGAGTTTTCTTTAATTCCTGTGCTAAAACATCAACCTTCTCCTTCCATTGTTGTGAAATATTTATGAAATAAGTAATTTTGTATCCTTTTCATTATTACTGTGCAACCAACTACTTAACAAAATCTAGGCATTTTAAAAAGCTATATCTTACTATTTATAATAAAAAGGTTAATCAACAATCCAAAACCAACTCACAAATTTAAAATCCACAGGGCGACTGACTAGTGTCAACTTGGTATTTGGTGTTGGTGAACATGTCCTATTCTCCATTTTTATTAGTCTTATATTTTGAAACTGGGCTTTCATAGAAGAACACTCTTAGCATTTACTTGCTTGGTTGAATAACCACAAATAATATTTAATAAAAATTGTCTGATTGATACAGAATTTTAAAAAAAGTGGATACTAATCATAAAACATTATTGTTGTTTCAGATCCATAATAATGTGGTACATAGTTGAAAGAACAAAACAGTGCATGGATTTCAGTTCTACGTGGCATTTGATTCATCTCATTATGTGTTGGATTTACAATGAACAGTTTCCCACAACTTTTTCGTGGTGGGCATTAAATGTGGCATGTGCGACATTGATGTGTGTTTGTGGTGAAATTTTATGTCTAAGGACAGAATTAGCAGCTATTCCTTTATCATTAGGCCCAAAGACTGACCTCTAGATCAACCATTAAAAAAATCGCTTGTGATATAAAACTCATTTTAGATAAGTTGTGATAAATAATAATAAAGTAAGTACCTACTATTTAAGTTTCATATTTTTGATTTGTTAATAATGTTTTTCATCAACAAAGAATACACCCTGTATACAAAATCAAAAGGATTAGGCTGAGTTCACATAATAAACATGCGTATTGCGTACAGTCTGGCAAGTATTCACTATATTCACTATCTGGATGTCGGCGAAGGTGTTATTTGGTAGTCCAGTGTAGTGACGCTGTCATGTAAGGTGTTGGACACGACATCGGTTGATTATCTACATAATAACTGGGACTACCTCCACATTTTCGCTGTGCCTCATCTGTTCAATTTCAATGGCGAGATCTGCGCACTCGGCCAGTTTTTCTTGGTGGTTGTTGAGTGGGTTGTGGGTCTTTGGTATGGCTACGTCGATGAGGACTGACGGTGCAGATAGTCAGTATTAGCTAACACACAAGTAGACATTATATGTTGAATGGTCTCTGATGTCTGCTGGCACTTTCTGCATTTGTCGGATTGGCTGTTGGAATCCTTAATCACGTACTTCTTGTAGTTGTTAGTGCCTTCTGTGACCATTGTTCCAGCTTCTCGGTATCTAATTTTAATATTAACTATTATTTTTTTTCCAGGGCCGCGACAGCTAAGGTCATTTTGCCCTATTCAGTTTTACTTTTTTTTCTTCATTTTATATTGTTTGCATAAGATTGGATTCTTTTAGGTACCTAATTTGAAAGTCTATTTAGGGCAGGGTGATCATTTCGCAGTATGTCTTTTTATTTCAGTTGGTAGCCCAAGTCTATTTTGAAGTTCAATGAAGAGGTCACAAGAAAAGAAGTGTTCATACGTGAGTCGTTTTCTACAATGGTTGCAGGTGGGTCTTTGTGACCCTGCTAGTAGATACAAATGGGTGATATTAGTATGTCCTATTCTCATTCTGCAGAGTACAACTTGTTCCCATCTCTTGACTTGTTTTGAGTAATGCCATTGTATTTTGGGTTTTGAATCAGCTAGCTCGTTACCTGATATATTAGAATGACCACTATTTTCCCCTGTGTAACCAGGTCTAATATTTTGCATACCCTTCCATTCAGAGAGAAAATATTTTTTTCAACAATTGTAGCACTGAAAGAGTCTGTACCTAACCTAACCTAACCTTAGGAAAAAAAAATCCTTAGTAAAACTGGCCAAGAGAAATCGCTGGAAATAACTTTCAAGTTTCAATAATTGCTAATAAAAATTAAAATGAAAACTGTTGTTGGAGTTTTAATAAATAAAACTTTCACAAAAAATTAATATGGATAACTATATTGATATAAAAGTTGAACCATTGATAGTGTATAAAAACAAATAACTATAATTAAAAAAGGTTAGTAACGCCTAAGATTATATACAAAATGGTCATCAAAGTTTTGTAACAATTGAAAAAAAAGGATCTTTATGTTCTGGTCTTGATGCGTTGAACGGATAGAACTGGTTTTTTTTTACCTTCTGACATACACAAAAGTTGTGTATTCTATTTTTAAACTGTCTTCGAGGAAACTAAGCTTCAGAAAAGGGTAGGTACTCCAGGAAATTAATAATAACAGGAACAGTTCTCCAGGAAACTAATAATAGTCACAGGAACAGTCTTCTAGGAAACTGTGCAGTAATCCAGATTCTTATTAAATATACGAGTAGGTATTCTACTTAAAAAATGCACACAAAAAATATTTGTAAGGAATACTGCACAGTTTCTCACTTGTTACTTCGTCGACTGACGATACCAGAAGACGCCGGTGCCTTTTAAGTTCTTATTTAAGGACACTTGAAAATTTTAAATTTCCACAAATCACAAGTAGGAAATAATAATTTATGAATTTTTCGATTGCAAAATGTTTAGGAAATATATAAAGTCTATTCCACCAAAAAATATAATTCTTAAGTGATTATTGGATATTTTTATTTTCTGGAAGGTTAACCGCAAAGTTAACGTTTCATACCCCTAACAGCCAGGAAATTTTTTTTTTCAATATAAACCTTTTTAAACCCCAAAACTTTAATATCTTTAAAGTTAAAATTGCAATCCCTACATTGTCAAATCCCATAAAAATTATATTAACTAACACCCCTATATATAAAAAAAAAACAAGAAAAATGGATAGTTCTAAAGAAAATAAAGAGACGATAAAAAACAACACCCTCACACAAGTTCTGCATTGTCTGATCCCGACATCCGCGTCAGGTCTGATGACGAAAATCCCCATAGTCACACAAGACCGAAATTGCGCACCCTTAGCTGCAAAGGGAGCCTCATTTTCCAATCCAACTACTTCTACATTACACCATAACAATTTCAGTCATCCCACACTGCAATGAAAATCGATTTCAGACAATATACAACGTCCAGTTCAGAGTAAGTACTGCAGACTCGATGATATTATAGCATATCATTATCGCTAAAATAACAACCTGAAGGGTTATTAAGGAACTCAAATATTAATAACATAAGTTATTAAAGTCATAATCGGGAAAAATAGAAAAAGCTTAAAAGTCGGAATTTTATTAAGATGGTCCAACATTAACCACCCAATATATGTTAGACAGACTAGGTGTTAGTCACGAACCTTATTCATTGGGTGCATATCAGTTTAAAAAATTTTTTTTTGATTTTCTGACAATTTCCAGGGTTAATTTGGTCATTTCATTCTGTACGGCATCAGTTTCATACTGTTTCAATACAGCTTCTAATCCATTATTCCGCAACGCCGTACAAAAATCATGCGACAAGGGGAAAAATCGATAGTTGCAACCCCCTCTCTTTCCGTGGTCCGGGGGGTGATTTGAAACAACATAAAATTAATTTATTTTGAAAGTATTTTATGAATAGATAATATTTTTTCACATTTTCGTTGGTCCAAAGGTTTGTGGGGAAAAAAAAACTTATTCATGTTTCAGAAAATGAAGATAATTCGGACGTCGATCAAGACGTTGATTCCGATAACAACTCGGCGACTGATTCTGATACTGGATAATTTAAATAAAAACCTTATTTTGTATTACCATCTTTAAATATATCGAATTTTTCTAAAAAATAGTTGTTTTATTTATTCACATCATTACAATGAAACAAATCAATTATATATATGTTACGGTTAAAGTATTTACTTGGCTAGTATATAAACTAGTTGGATAGTATACAAACTATCCAACTGTCTGGTTATTTTGATGAAAAATCATATTTTCACTAAAATAGCTACGTGTAATGGCTGGCTGGTTTGTATACTATCCAGCTAGTTTATAAACTATAAAAAATTTATCGCTAAAACTCAAACCACAAGGAAATTACACAAATTAGCTAGCATTTTTGGCTAGTTTGTAAACTATCCACATTAGTTGGATAAAGTGTGAACCTGATATTGGTAGTAATACATAATAACCAACGATTAGGCTAGTTTGTAAACCTACCAACGCGAGTTGGTTATTATGTAAGCCAACCAATTCTCTTGGGTTAATTTAGTTTTGGATAGTAAAATCCTTAGTCAAAAATGGTTTCTTTATTGGTACAATGTAAGATTGTTACAGGTACCTATTATTACTTTAGAAAAAGTAAAAGAAATATAACTAAAATAACACCAGGTGACAAAATATTAACAATAAAATATGTCAGGACATTAAAACCACCAAACAAAGAGCAGTATTATTTGTTGGAGCAAGTTGCACTGTAGTGGAACGTACACGTATCTTCAGACGCAATACATTTACACTTTTTATTCGCACAACTCTTCTTGCAGTGACATCGCACATATCCTTGGGTTGAACCCGATACTGAAAATTTTCCTGCAGCGCTTCGTAATGTTATTTCGGTGTCCGTCTTGACATTTTCCAACTTTAAAAATTGATGCTTACATATTTCAAATTCATTGCGGGAATAGAGCTGTTTAAGGACACCGTGAACAGTTCCAATTAGGTAAAATTCATCTTCTACACTCATTATGACGCCCAATATATTTCTATGATCTGACCGACTTCGATCTACATCTGGAATGGGTACTCTCACGGACATGCCGACAGTTCCTGGTTTAAATTTCTTGCGAGAAGTTTGTAGCATTTTTTGTGGTTGCCTCTTTAGACTTTCCTGGCATGAATCCCTTATCGCTTTAATATTTTTTTTATTCTGACAATGGTCACATACATTTTCTTCAGAACATAATAAGCATTTTTGTGGTAATGATTCATTGAGAGAATTTTCTGTTGTTTCAGTAGAGAGCAATGCCATTGCTTGTTCTTTAAATAAAACTGAGGTTTTATTGTTAACTTCGACCGAAACTGGGGTTTCAGTATTATTTTCGGGTAAAACTGGGGTTTCAGTATTAACTTCGAGTAAAATTGGGGTTTCAGTACTAACTTCGAGTAAAATTGGGGTTTCAGTACTAACTTCGAGTAAAATTGGGGTTTCAGTATTATCTGCGAATACAACTGGGCTATGAGTATTATCGGGCAGCAGAACCAGCGTAGCATTTTTAATTGAATCTAAAAGAAATTAGGTTGCATTGTGAAATAATGTGAAAATACTTTATAGATACGTACCAGACAATTGTTGGTCGGCCATTTCCTCTTCAGTGACGGTAGATTTTTCATCGGGTACAAAATTATTTGAAGGATGTGAATCTTCTTCCACTTTATCCTTGGTGTCATTACTAGAAGATAATAATGTTTCCAGTTCTTCTTCTGTACGTATGGATTTAATGTTTGTGATAGAAACAGGGAGGTTATTTAAACCATCTCTACATTTTACACCATATAAAGCTTCATAAGGACTGCCCAATACCAGAATGAAAGCAGCTACAAAAATCAATGAACCGAGGTAAAACGCAACTTATACATACACAGATACAAAATTATGCCAGTGCGCCGTTTTCACAACTGGCAAAAGAATTAGAAAAACACCTACTCATCGATTTTTTTGAAACTGAACAATTTTTAAACTTTCGCTCCATTTTGTCGAGTTATTATCTCTCATCCACGACGCTAACTTTTTCTCTATTCTCTATATCTTGGTTCACCCTCTCCACTGAACCTTGTGATTGTGAATGTCTCGGTTTACCATGCACAATATGGCAGTCAGGCCACATTCCGACTAATACATCAATCACCTATAAAAATCATTATGTATTGATTTTGTTTTATTTCATCCATATAAGCAACATTTAGGGAATTTGAAATAAAGGACATGGCACTTCAAAATACATGTAAAATTCAAAATCACAACTTTGGGCCCACTTTTCCGGTACACCCAGTAGAGCTAGGACTTTAGCGCAAAGGAAAAAAATCTTGATGTCAGCTACAACATATCAAAAATACAGAGGGCCAAAATGCCCATAAAAAGTGTCATGTCCTTTCTAGCATGCCTTTTACCCTAATACCCACCTGGTTTGCAAATTCTCGGCCATTGTCGCCCTGCAACACGCAAGGGCTTCCTAAGTCTGCAAATACTTCTAATAGGTGCTCAGCTACTTCTTTAGCTTTCTTTGTTTTTAGCGCTCTCAACCTGACGTATTTGGTTAAGTGGTCTTGGTAGACAAAAATAAATTTGTAGTCACCATCTGGTCTAGTTTGTAAGTCGATGAGATCAATTTGGCATCGAGAGTTTAAATGATTTGAAACAATTGGTTTAACAACAATTCCCTTTTTAGGTTTGTTCCGTTTAAGCTGACAATTTTCACAAGTTTCAATGAACAATTTTACCATTTCCTGTGTTAAGTTGTGATACTTTTCGTTTAATAATTTTGTTGTTGCTTGACGCCCTCCCCATATAGGAAATAGATGTATTATATTTGTCGAATATACATCTACAAATTAATGACTTGATGTCTGAAAGATGTCTTCTATAGACACCTGTTAGAGGTCTTAGTGTCTGTTTTTTGCTATGTCTTTTATATGTCTACTTCAAGACGTCCATTAGATCAACTCTACCCAGATAACACACGATCATACAATGGATGTCCGTTTCGTACTAAGAATGGATATACCTTGTAAAAATATGGACATTCACTGGACATAATAAATAAACCATGGAGAGCTCATGGACCTGAACTTGATACGTTCTGTACATGGACAGGATGGCATATGGACATCCCGTGTACTTTGATAATTTTAACAATTTACGTGTACTTCTTCACTTCACTTCGCATATATTGAAGATTATTCATATTTATACAAATGTCACAATTTATTATTTTAAAATTTTCACCGCGACGGGGATTCGAACCTATGTCTAAAATTCCTCACTTCACCAAGTCAGCGCCTTAAACCACCATGCTATGCAGATACATACAATAGTTTATCAAGCTGTGGTATATATACGAGTAGATCGTTTTATATGCAGTTTTTTATCTAGTGTGTATGATGTATTCCAAAAGCAAAAGTGACATTTTAAATAATTAAATACTTATTAAATATATAATCTGTTGAATAGCATAAGTAGCAATTAGTAGTTTTTTGTAATAAAGTATAGTGTTTCAGTTTGACCAAAAATGTATAGGTACCTAAACAGGTAATTAATAGTCGTTGACAAAATATAGTGTTCTACTCGCATAAAATGGCTATTATTCACTCATCTGCGGTTCACGACATAAACGCACCATCGTGAATAATAGCCATCATTATATGCTTGTTGAATAATATACTATAGGACATGAACTGGAAACATTTAGGACATGAACTGGATATCTTTTGTACAAAAGCTTTCTACACAGTCTAACATCAAATTATTATTTATTTTCATGAAACCAGAGATGTTCAGCCTTATTCACTCTTCCTCCTTCCAAATCAGATACAAATAGACATTTTATGTGATGCCATTTCCATTAGCCGCACTTGTCTAAGCTTTTGCTACCTTCAATTCTTTTTTTTTTCATTACATGAAACTAAAAATATAATAGGTACTCATTATACGAGTGTAAAAAATTAATCAAGTAGCTGATGGAAGGTATAAGTATAAAATATAGCGGACCTAGTACATTTTTAATGAGTGTATATTTCGATTCGACCAAAGGATGAATAATGGATGTCCAATGGACGTCCATCACTCAAATAAATATTCACGTCCAGTGGTGAACAGGAATTGAAGGTCCAGTGAATGTCCCCAAACGGATATCCATTGTACTAGTAATAAATGGACATCCATTGGATGCCCATTCTGTGTCCATGTCCATATGGACCAATCGTGGACATTATATGGATATCCATAGGATATCCTGTGTTTACTGGGTAATTGACGTCTATTATACATATATACTTACAACGTCAAATAGACATATCGTAATGTTGATATTTCACTTCGTCTTCTAGACATCTTATCAACATCCACGCTTGGTATTTTAATAGGTCATTACACCTCTAATAAACACATTAATTTAGACGATAAATAAATCATCTACATTAGATGAAGAAAACCCTAATTTTTCCCATTACAGGATGTTAAAAGTTTAAGTTTTTATCTTACCCAACTTAATATATATATTATTCTCTAATTAGCTAATTTACGAGAAACCATTCAATGTTTAAAGGTGTGTTACCTAAAAGGTCGCTATTATCGGATAATCATACTGTCACCAAATTATTATTTTTTCATTGATTTCATTGATGAACTTTTGCAATAATTTAAAAAATTTCAGTTTTTGTATTTCTCTATAATTTTTTTTTAGAACAGTTTCTTTTGAACGGCAATACTATATAACAATTTTACAATATCATGTTAAAAAAAAAGTTGGAGTACAGAGTCAAATTATTTTACAGCTTTATAAATCAAGTATACCATGAAATTAAGATAATTATTAATATACCTACATTCAAATTAACAATAATTTTTTGACGGCATTATTTTTAATAATACTTTTGAGTGCTAGATAATGTTTTGGAACCGAAGCCGTACTTTTTCAAATCACCCCCCGGACCACGGATTTTTTCCCCTTGTCGCATGATTTTTGTATGGCGTTGCGGAATAATGGATTAGAAGCTGTATTGGAACAGTATGAAACTGATGCCGTACAGAATGAAATGACCAAATTTACCCTGGAAATTGTCAGCAAATCAAAAAAATTTACCGACTTTGTGGCGCACCATTTTTTACGGCACTGCGCGCTTTCTTATTATTTTTCATGGATCTATCGACGGTAAAAATGCCGTACAAAAATATACAGTGCTATTCAAAAGTCCCCTCCCCCCTCCTATCTTTTGAACGGCTACACTTACATTGATAAAATTTGGAGGGTGAAAATAAAGTGTTGTAAACTTCTCTACGAATGGTAACAGGTGACGTAATAGTAATAGATGACGTCACAGTACCACTCTGGCCAATAATTTTAAATAGGACCTTATGGCAAGTGATATCTCGTTTGAAAGGCATTGACATTGGCTACATAGCCATATTAATTTGGTTTGGGTTTAAACTAATTTTGACGGATAAATTAAATAAATACCAAAATTATTATTTCACATTTAAATATTGAAGGTTAGTTGTCAAAAAAATTGACGTTTTTAATTTAATAGTATTTGTTGCTTTGCAAAGTTTTTCTAAATAGCTTAAATATTTAATTTTATTATTGTTTAACCAGACGTTTAAGAGTTTACATAAGCAAAATGGTACGTACTCAAGCCGACAAAGTAGCAGCTATCTTAATAATTGGTGAATCTGGAAAGAATCTCCATGAAGCGGAACGTTTATTTAATGAGAGATACCCAGATCGCCCTATCTCGAGAACTTATTTGAGGGAGCTTCTTCACAAGTTTAAAGCAACAGGTAGTGTTCAAGATGCCAAACGATCTGGTCGACCAGCATTTAGTGATGATAAAAAAATTGATATAGTTGCTGAAATGGTAGTAAACCCTACTTCCTCTTCAACTAAAGTTGCGTCTATCTGTGAAGTGAGTAACAGTACAGTACAGAGAGTGTTGGCTAAAAATAAATTTCATCCATACAAGTTAAAAATGATGCATCACCTTTCGGATGACGACCCCGACAGAAGAATCGAATTCTGTGAATGTATGACAAATAAAATTAGTCAAAACCCACATTACACAAAAACAATTTGTTTTAGTGACGAAAGTACTTTTTGCCTCAATGGAAATGTGAATACACAAAATGTAAGGTATTGGAGTGACATAAATCCTCACACCTTTCGTGAACAACACCCAATTTCCAGAAAAAGTCAATGTTTGGGCAGGTATTTTGGGAAACCACATAGTTGGTCCTGTTTTCCTAAATTCAAATTTAAGAGGTGAAGTGTATCTGGAGATGTTACAAAATGCAATTGAGCCGTTATTTCTTGAAATTCTGGAAGATAATCCAGATGAATTCGGCCATCTGGAAATAACATTTCAACAAGATGGTGCTCCTGCACATTATTATGGTGCAGTAAGACGTTACCTGGATGAAGAATATCGAGGTAGATGGATCAGCCGGCGAGGTCCTATAGAATGGCCACCTCGGTCACCAGATCTGACACCATTAGATTTTTTTCCATGGGGGTACTTGAAATCCAAGGTTTATACTACGGCACCAGATAGCATTGGCGTTTTGAAAGAAAGAATTATTGAAGAATGCAATACAATTTCAGCTGACACATTCGAATGAGTACGACAAGTGTTTACTAATAGGATGTATTACTGTCAGGAAGTAGACGGAGCACATTTCGAACACTTGCTATAAGAATCCATTGTTGATATTTGATTAATTAAATTTAAAAAAATAATTTCAATAACTTTGGTATTTATTTAATTTATCCGTCAAAATTAGTTTAAACCCAAACAAAATTAATATGGCTATGTAGCCAATGTACCATTTTGCTTATGTAAACTCTTAAACGTCTGGTTAAACAATAATAAAATTAAATATTTAAGCTATTTAGAAAAACTTTGCAAAGCAACAAATACTATTAAATTAAAAACGTCAATTTTTTTGACAACTAACCTTCAATATTTAAATGTGAAATAATAATTTTGGTATTTATTTAATTTATCCGTCAAAATTAGTTTAAACCCAAACCAAATTAATAGTCAATGCCTTTCAAACGAGATATCACTTGCCATAAGGTTCTATTTAAAATTATTGGCCAGAGTGGTACTGCGACGTCATCTATTACTATTACGTCACCTGTTACCATTCGTAGATAAGTTTACAATACTTTATTTTCATCCTCCAAATTTTATTAATGTAAGTGTAGCCGTTCAAAAGATACGAGGGGGGAGGGGACTTTTGAAAATAGCACTGTATGACCAAAATGTACTCACTCTACCTGCACTTTTGAATTCTCACCAGCACTCAGCTGGACAGCTTACAAGTGACGGCATAGTGCTGAATCTTATTATTTTATGCTCTTATATCGTCCTATATACGTCACCTGGTGGTTCATATGACCCATCCATTTTTTGGACATGAGTCTGTAGTCTATAAGGTATATAGGAAAAGATGTTTCTCCAAGAATGAGATTCCAGTGTGCAACGAGAGGAAAAGTAAAAATTATTTTAGAGAAAATACAAATACTGTAACAAAGGAATGGACGATTATTCCTGCATTAACATATACATATCAACCATATGTCATTCCAATGGTGAGGTAACAAACTCCAAACTTATTTGTTAAATTTTCCCTAATTCCCACAACTCTAAGTTAAAGAAAATATGTTTTTCTACGTTAAGGTATATCAAGATAAATATAGGAATACTAAATAGTTAAAATAAGTATTTGTTAGATATAGATAACCATTTAAAATCTTAACACTAAAATTAAAATTCCTCACAATGAACTGGATTCATTAGCAATCTAATCATTAGGAAAGATAAAAAATTTAAGATAAAATTACAACTACTGTTGAGAAAGATATAAAGGTTTTTTTTATATGATGTGCAATAAGAGGTAAGAGTCAAATTTTCGCTAACTACATTTAGCATGATAAGGTAAGATACAATAAATGTCTGGTGTGACACTAATTAGGTACATGTCCACAAAGACACGATATACATGTCCACTTAGACATAAGAAACATGTCTTCTGCGACACAAGATACGATAAGGTAAAGATAAATTTCCGTGTGCCATTTCTTCTAGCCCACAAAAACCATACGTAAGATAAGTTATTTCAGTTTGTGTCAATTGACTCAATTCAACTGAAATCGGTAAGATAAGGTAATATTTTTCAGTATGTGTAACCACACATTTCAACTGAAAAGATACGTTTACAAATCAGATACATACATAATATGGAATATTACATTTTAGAGAAACTAATTAACATTCCAACATCACATACCTCTAATTTAGTAATCAAAAATAAATATTTATTTCTTATATTAATTTTGCATATAGATATGCTCTTTTTACTCAATGCACAACATACATATAGTAAAATATAAAATAAAATTACTTTCATTTAAATAAATATAGTTTAAAAAAACTAAAAAAACACGCTTTTAAAGAATGTTGGACTAAAAAGTTAAAAACAATTTTAAAAATTAAATTATGACAATAGTACATAAACAATACTAGTTTAATTGAGGGAAAAGCGTGGGGCGCTTGATATACGATAAGCACAAAGCGCTCTTTAAAAGCGTGTTTTTTTAGTTTTTTTAAACTATATTTATTTTTAACTTTTTAGTTCGATTTATTGTCTATAGATTTTTTCTTCAAGTTCTCGTTGATAGTATTATTAATTTCCAACAGAGGGTGCATGAACGTAAAACTCTTCTTCAACAACGCAATAAAATTTGAGGTGTGAAATTCTAAAACTTAATGTTGATGCAGATAGTATATCGAATTTCTAACAGAGGGCCGAGAGTTGTGAAATTAGCTCCGACTTGAAGAGAAAATTAACAGTTATTACTTCGATAACCAATCCAGTCTTGACGTGTGCACTTGCGGTTGAATTTAAAAAATATATAAATTTAATTACAATAATTCAAATGATTTTATTTTGAGTAAATATTTAAAATTAACTTGAATATCCAGCATTTACGTATAGCTTTTTGACTATCAAAAAATATTCATACTATCGTTCATAGTAAGCGTTGACATCGAATTCATATTCGATATTTACAATTGATATTTTTCTAAGTGAATAAATATTCATACTGTCGCTCATAGTGAATGTCGACATCGAATTCGTTCGGTGCCAGAAACCGCGGATAGTTACATACAGACATACAAACATACAAGTGAAGCTAATAAAAAGCGTGTAAAAAAGGTAAAAATGTGTTCATCTAACAAATAATTATTCACTATCCGAAGATAGTGTCACTTGAATCATCAGCAGATAAGTTATATTCTTCAAGATCTTTAACATGCCATCATCCTATATTTTTGCCATTACTATCTTTAAGTTCATAAATCAACGAGATATCACTTGCCATAAGGTCCTATTTAAAATTATTGGCCAGAGTGGCACTGTGACGTCATCTATTACTGTTATGTCACCTGTTACCATTCGTAGAGAAGTTTACAACACTTTATTTTCACACTCCAAATTTTATTAATGTAAGTGTAGCTGTTCAAAAGATACGAGGGGGGAGGGGACTTTTGAATAGCACTGTATACATATTCGTGACGCGTCTCGCTAACACAGTAGCGAGACGAAAATTTTTTAATTTATACTGTGCATCAATAGGGAATTTTACGGATATTGACAAAAGTATTATAATCTATTTACATGGAAATAAAAAGCAAAAATGTGTCTAAATATGGGATTAATATGGCATAAATTTTGCAGAAATAAATTGAGCTTTATCTGATTTTTGATAATTATTTTTCCAAACATGATCACCTACATGGAATTTAATATTTCATTTACGAAGATTATAACGATTACTCGTTTTTATGTAACCTTTTTGTAATTTTTTCCTAACATCTTCGACAATTTTCGGCATTTCTTGAGTATCCTGTAGACGTTGTATTTTATCAGAAATTACAGGCTGATTATTTGCATTATCTACAATATTCCCATAAAATGATCCTGAAACAGGCACATTTCTAGCAAACACTAGAAAAGATGGCGGAAATTCTGTAACTTCATGTTTAGACAAACGAATTGCTTGAGCAATTTTCTGTAATTCTACATCCCAAGCCCAAGTTCTATGATCAGTAAAACAATATGACCTAATTGCAGTAACTATGGATTTGTTTACTCGCTCAGTATGATTGGCTTGAGGAGTGTAATTTGAAGTGAACCAAATACTTTGGACTTGATATTTAGACATTAAATTTTTAAATAACTGACTGGTAAACTGTTTTCCATTATCGACCGCTACTATTTGAGGAATCCCGAAAATTAGAAATACATTATTTTCAATAAATTTAACAATAGCAGAAGAGGTAGCTTGTTTTAACGGTTGAATTAAAATAAATTTGGTGAAGAAATCTACTATTACCAATGCACAAGTATTTTCCTGACGAGATCTCGGATATGGACCTATTAAATCACAGGAAATTAATTGAAAAGGAAACTCTATATTCCGATATTTACCCATGAGACCAGCTTGTAGTAAATTTGTAGGCTTACAGGCAGCACAAACTTTGCAACGCCTATCATATTTTTGCACACTCCGTCGTATTTTAGGCCAATAAGTAATACAATTCTGAGATTCTTTCCAAAGTTTTATAAACTCCGAAATGAGCTGCAGTATGAAGTGTATGAAATTTAGATAACAATTCAGGTCTATTTTCTGTTGGAACTACAATTTTCCAATCAGTTAAATTACAAATATTGGCATATTTATTAAAGATATGTTTGTATAAAATATTATTTTCCACTTTAAAACTTGGATAACTATACGGATTTGATTGAACCTTGATAATCATATTTTATACCAATTATCAGGTTTTAGCATAAGATAAATTTAAGACATTAATTTCAGGCAATCTAAATAAAAAAATCAGCAGGTACAGTTCTTGTTGCTCTACGATGAACTATGGAGAAATTATATTGCGATAGCTGAAGAATCCACCTAGCTAATCGTGGTGATGGCTTTTTCATATTATTCAACCAAATAAGGGAGGAGTGATCAGTGATGACAGTAATGTCCTCGAAAGCTTTTTGAGCTTCCGGTGTCCAACTTATTGGTTGATGTTTTTTTCTATTAGATAATAGATCAGAAATAGGAGCAGATAATGTTGAAAAATTATTTAAAAAACGCCGATAACATAATACTACCCCTAAAAATCTACGTACCTACCTCTGTTGTAGTTTTTGGTACTGGATAATCACTAATGGCTTTTGTTTTTTCTCCATCAATACTTAACCCGTTTTCATCCAAAGTATAATCTAAATAACGCAGAGAGGGACGACAAAAATGACATTTATCTAAATTAAATTTGCCTCAAACTGTGATGTACAAACTATTATATCATCTAGATAATAAAAAAAATACGGTTCTAAAGATGGACCTATTACCATATCCATTAAACGTGACATGGAAGCTGGGCTTGAAATTAATCCAAATGGTGTACTAGTAAATTGACTCTCAGAACGAATAGCAAAAGCCGTTTTAGGACGAGATGACATTTCTAAAGGAATTTGATAAAAAGCATGTTTTAAATCGATACTAGATATATATCGCGTATCCCTAAGTTGACTAAGTATTACCTCTATATTTAGAATAATATATGAATCTGCTTTAGTTTGTTTGTTCAAATATCTGGCGTCAAGAAGTAATCTTATACTGCCATCAGGTTTATGAGTTAAACAGATAGGAGAACAATATGGTGATTTACTTGGTTCTATAACCCCTAATTTTAATAGATTATCAATTTCATTATTTACATGAACTTCCATAGCTTGAGGTAATGGATACTGTTTTATTTTGAAAGGAGGAGACTCTCCTGTGTCGATATAATGCTCTAAGATATGGGTTCTACCAATTTTATCCTTAGGACTAATCTGTTTAAATTTTTCGATAATACATCAAGTTTAATTTTTTCATTGTCTGTTAAAGTTATAACATCTTTAACTGTGTTAACATTGCCACGTTTCTTTTAGTTCCCTATTTAGACTCCACTAGCGGTCTCTCTACTGGCAAATTATGCCCGAGCTCAGCCGTAGAGGGTAGAAAAAAAAAAGGTGAGCCGCGCCACCGGCTTAGACGGTTCAAGCCGGAAACCCCTAGGTCTTGTAGGCACTAGCAGAGCCACAAGATAAGTTACTAAAAATCGCGAAACATTGGGTGAGGAATGGAGCTCCTCATCAGATTCATGAAGGATTACACTAAGTTCGGGATTACCTCTAGCTGCGGTTTCTAAAGAATCCAATGTACTCAGCACGTCCATCTGCAGATTAGCTCCCTCCGAAATATCTTGAGGGGTCAATCCCGATTCAGGAACCCGTTGGACACGGTGATAAAGATGTACCAACTTAGAGAGAGAAGAATGATATTTTTGCTGCGAATTGTCAGCATCAATGGTGGAAATAGTTTCACTAACCTGAGCTAAAAGAGACTTAATTTGAACTGTTTAATCGCTAGATTTTAAAGAATACGGGGGTGGAGTGAAGGATCCCCTCTTCTCCATCTGTAAGACGGGTCTCAGAGCTGCTCTCAACTGATCAACTGTTAGATTGGAATCAGCCGCAATACCTCGGACAACAAGTTCATAGATGAGCATTTCCTTTTTCAAATAACTAACGTCCATCTTGTAATCCATCTCGATGTGCAAAGAAGGACTGTTCAAAATTACAACGAAACAAAATTCAAACAAAGCAAAACCAGTACGGATAACCCTACTACGAAGAGAAAAAAAAATATTTATATAAGGAAAGAGAATGTACAAAACCCAACGCAATAGGAAAATATATAAATCAACAATAAGTTAGCAATAAGTAAATAAGTAATAAGTAAATGTAATCCGAAAAATAATATTATATATGAATAAATACGCTACTAAATTGATAGATCTTTATAAAATTTTACTTAGTTCACCATAAATGATAATAAAATGAAATCTACATAAACCCGCAAAAAAATACCCGGCCCCACGTTGGGCGCCAAAAATTTGCCACGTTTCTTTTAGTTCCC
Organism: Lochmaea capreae; assembly: GCA_949126875.1. Lineage (NCBI taxonomy): Eukaryota > Metazoa > Arthropoda > Insecta > Coleoptera > Chrysomelidae > Lochmaea > Lochmaea capreae. The sequence goes on along the minus strand of OX421404.1, from coordinate 9,937,533 downwards.
TATTTAGACTCCACTAGCGGTCTCTCTACTGGCAAATTATGCCCGAGCTCAGCCGTAGAGGGTAGAAAAAAAAAGGTGAGCCGCGCCACCGGATTAGACGGTTCAAGCCGGAAACCCCTAGGTCTTGTAGGCACTAGCAGAGCCACAAGATAAGTTACTAAAAATATAAAAATATGGTGAACCAAATAAATAAAACTATTACCGAAATAGGTTAAATCACTTTACTTAACAAAAAAAAAATGAATGAAGTTAAAATAAAATTAAGTCGACATAAATACCCAAAATTATTCGTACGTGTGATCACTCTAAATTTATTTTACCGCGGAATAAAAAAAACAAAAGTTAGATAAGCTTATCTGTTTTTTTTGAAGTACAATTCGGAGTGTGAACCTTTTCTTCTGAGCGCGCTCTAGATGCTCGGTATAGTTGAACCTTCAGACGAAACTGCTGAAGTTGGGATCCTCCAATAACCAAGAAAAGGTAGATCTTCCTGATGAGTACAGGGATGGATCCTCCAGGAAAAAAAACCCTAGATAATTCAATTTAATTAGAAAAGAAAATTACAAAAAATCAATATGAAAGTAACTTCAGCAACACTTAAAAGCCACAATTAAATTAAAATTCACAATTTGATTAGAAAGGAAAATTACAAAATGTCTATTTTAAAGTAGCTTTAACAACAATCAAAAGCCAAAATTGAATTAAAATTTAGTTACCAAAATAATATACCAAAGTAGAAGTTACTACTAAAATTACGTACATATCAAATCACAGTAAAGTAATATAACAGTGTTCAAAGCGAATAACGTTCCAAATTCCCGATAAAATAAAATACCTTAAGTTTTACTTATAAACTGAAGAGCTTACGGAAGTTACTAGGAAATACTTACATCTCCAAATCAAAGTAAGGTAATATAAGAGCGAGTTTAAACGAATTACAGTGAAAATTGATAGAATAAAATATACTTAACGTTTTACTTAAAAAAAATGAAAATTTAAAGAGTGTTATAGTAGACACGAATTTATAGTTTAAAATGATCGAAATTAATTGATTCAACAGCAATTACGTTGATTGTACACATGAAATATAGACAAAAAATAATCGACTCACCTAGATGTTATAGGGTTTTAAGTCAAACACTGTTTGGTTATGGAACGGCACCTGCTAATCAACAATGGCTTCCCTCAAATAAATCCCGCAAGCGGTAATTTTAACTCGACACCAAAATCCAAAAATATCAACTACTGAGGTAAGATAGAATGGTCAAGTTAAAAATCAAATGGTTTTTCTTCAAAATCCAATTAAGATGGCCCAAATACAGCCAGATATGATAGGAAAACCGTAGAGTTCGGCACACTTGTTAACATCACCTTGACCAAAAATTCCAAAAACCCAACAAGACCTCTTTCAATGCCGGAAATCACAAATGACACGGAACTGACTTCCACCACAGAATACCTACACCATGTATTCTTTGCTTCCACCAAGAATATTCGCGAGTCTACATTCAACACTAAAAATCGCGTTCGTCCGTGTTGATAGTTAGCCTCACCTTACTCAATCTCCAGTCATCAATAAAAATGCCTTAGACATTAACAAACGAATCTTGCCAAAATAAGGTATGCGACACTATTTACAGCAAACAATAGACTTGTAACTTAAGGTATGCAACACTATTTACGAGTACTTGAGAAATAGAAAATTATCAGACATATAATTATAATGGAACTGTAAAAGAATAAAAAGAGCACGTTACAACATCCCCCCTCCAAAGAAAGGAGGAAATCTTCCTAAAGATTTGCGACGATGACTCAAAATACAAATGGGTGCTTTCTAAAAGAAATTCCTGGGAAAGAGAGGTTATAATAATAAAAAAGTAAAACTATAGGCAAGTTAAACTACACGTAATTTTGAAGAAATAACGGTAGATGCAAAATACGTGACCAGATTTCTACACAGGGTACTGGACAACCCGAACAACATACATGACCAGATTTCTACACAGGGTACCGGACAACCCGAACAACATACATGACCAGATTTCTAAACAGGGTACTGGACAACCCGAACAACATACATGACCAGATTTCTAAACAGGGTACTGGACAACCCGAACAACATGCATGACCAGATTTCTACACAGGGTACCGGACAACCCGAACAACATACATGACCAGATTTCTACACAGGGTACTGGACAACCCGAGCAACATACATGACCTACTGGCGTTCTATAGGGTGGGTGCTGGAAGTTAAGAAGGTATTCAACGAAACAACACATAATTCGGCCAGTCATTCTGCAGATTGCAGATGCGGTATAAAAGAACAGCCCAGAGCCTCGTACTCACACAAGGTGGTCCCTAAGGCACGAGCAACCCTGGCTGCACTCACCTACAAATCTGACAGAGCGAAAGAACTAAGAAACGTATACTGGAACAAAACCAACTGCACCAATCCCAACCAAATGATAGTGTGGCCAAAATGTGGTTAGGTTGGAGGGCTCCTACCTCCCCGCCTGGACAATCCCCGGGTGATTGAATTCTCAAGCCCCAATCACAGGGCACGAACACAAAAAAAAGGAAACGAGAAGTTAAGAAAAGAAAAGATACAAAGAGACAATACAACTAGCAAAAGTACAAAGTAATATACTAAGCGAACTGGGTGTGTTATTCCACATCTGAGGATGGAGACTCATAGAACGGTTTTAGATCTTGCACATGCCAAACACCTTTAGAATTACCCGAATCGTCTTGGAGTTCATATGACCAAGTACCACACTTACGTTTGATAATGAAAGGACCTAAATATACCGGAGCTAATTTAGCACTATAATAATTTAGCGCATCAGATAAAGATTTATTTCTTCGCCAGACTTTGTCGCCACAATTAAAAGAAAGTGGGCGTCGACGTAAATTATAGCGATTAGCATTATTCTTTTGTGTAGTCTCGATGCGCCCCTGTATTTAACGAAATAATTTAACAAATCCTTCACAGCGATTTTTAACGAAAGTATCTAAAGGGATTGACTTGGAAGGAAATTTAGTTTGATGGTCAGTACCATAAAGTTTATGCTCTCTACCAAATAAAACGAAATACGGACTATACTTAGTAGGCGAAGTTCGAATAGCACAACCTATCTCATTCAGATGTTCATCCCACGTTCGATGATTATCCTGTTTTACGAAGGTACGCAACATCGTTTTGATTACCCTATTATGACGTTCGGTGGGGTTAGCTCGAGGGTTATAAGAAGCTGTGAAAAATATCTGAGTGTTAAACCTCTCACACAATTTACGAAATTCGTTGGATTTCATTTGAGCTCCGTTATCACAAGCCAACGTCATCGGGGTACCGTACAAAAGAAAGAAACTCTCCATAATTTCTACTAAAGACTTAGCTGTAGCTGTTCGGCAAGGGTATAAAAAGACTGTTTTACTAAAATAATCCGACACGACAAGAATATATTGGTTTCGACCGTGGAAGTGGTCCTATATAATCAAGACTAATGGCTTGGAATGGCTCGGTTACTTCTGGTCGTTCCCCCATCAACCCTGTAGGCAACTTCTGTTCTACCTTATTCTGAGCACAACTCTTGCAAGACTTCACATATTTAGCCACATCCATTCTCATCTTAGGCCAGTAAAAGCTTTGGCTAACTTTCCCAAAAGTCTTAAAGACACCTAAATGACCAGCAGAGGGTAAATTATGACAACGTTGAAGGATAGACAACCGTTTGTCCTTGGGAACTACTATTTTCCAGTCATCAGCAGGTGAAGAGATATCAGGAATCGATGGTTTTACGAGTTTATATAAAGTTTCATTGTATACTCACCACAAGGGATATTTTAATGGATTTGCTTGAACCGATCGAAGCATTGATGAGTACCATTTGTCGTTGGTGGTCGTGGGAGGATCTAAAACGGATATAGAATCGACAGAAACAGGTACTGCTCGAGAGAGAAAGTCAGGAACTATATGATCTTTACCTTTACGGTGAATCAACTCAAAGCTCAACGTGCAAGCCTACCTTGGGGATCTTTTAATCGATGGAGCCACAGCAACGACGCATGGTCGGTGATAACAACAAAATGTAAATGATCTAAGTAATGACGTAGTTTTTCGACAGCCCAAATAACAGCAAGACACTCTTTTTCAGTCACTGACAACTTCATTTCCTGTTTAGATAAAGACCTAGACAGATAACAGATAACCTTTTCGCCTTCTTCATACTGCTGGGTTAGAACAGCACCAAGACCATAATTAGAGGCATCAGTTTGCAAATAAAAGGTTTTTTCAAAGTCAGGAGATGTTAGAATAGGAGCAGACACTAGGCATTCCTTAAGGTTGGTAAACGAACGTTGACAATCTGCTGTCCAATGCCACCTGGCATTTTTCTTGGTCAATTTAAGGATCGGAGCTAATAGAGAGGAAAAGTTGGGTACAAATCGTCTGTACCAAGAAGCTGTCCCTACAAACCTACGTATTTCGTTAACATTACGAGGTGGCGGAATATTCACTATAGCCTCTACCTTCTCAGAATCCGGACGCAGACCTTTATCATCAACTACGTAGCCAAGATATTTTAATTGCGGCTTACAATAATGACACTTCTCCTTCGACACAACTAAACCGGCCTTACACAAACGATCAAGAACTTCCCCCAAGAGTCGTAAGTGGTCAGAAAAGTTATTCGTAATAATAATGTCATCAAGGTATACCATGACGTTTGGTTCGAGTTCAGGACCTAAAATGGTGTCTACGATTCTCTGCCAGGTTGCAGGAGCATTTGAAAGTCCAAAGGGCATTCGACGGAACTGGAAAAGACCTCTACCAGGAACAGTAAAAGCTGTATACTCCCGAGATGATTCACTAAGAGGTACTTGCCAAAAAGCGGATTTGATATCGATGGAACTAATGTAACGAGTATCTCTCAAGCGATCTAGGATGGTGGAGATATAAGGAATTGGATATGCATCCTTTTTAGTCACTGAATTCACCTTACGGAAATCGACACAGAATCTATACGAACCATCTTTCTTACGAACAAGACACACTGGACTAGACCATGGACTATTCGACCTTTCAATAACACCTAAATGGCTTGGTTCCGGGTTATAAAATACTAGACCAGTGCCTATTTCCGAGATTTTACGGGTAACCATTTCGTCTAAGGCACGCCTTTCTGATTGGTTTAAGCTATCAGCACTCTTTATAAACGACACATCGATGTTAGCTGAAGGTTCCGAAAAACGCCACACATCCTGCTTAAGGTCCGGAATAATCTCCATTGCCCTCCAAAAGTCTATTCCCAAAATGATGTTATGCAAAAGTTCAGGAAGTACTAAAATATCTATAATCCTAGTTTTGTTCAATAAAGTGACAGGTGTTTGTATATAACCAATACTGTGACAAGACTCCCCATTCGCAACTGTACAGGTAAGAGAGTGCTTAATATGTTTAAGACCTAAACTTAAAAGTATTTCGTACCCTGGCAATCCTACTATAGTTCGGCTAGCACCAGAATCAAGAAGACCTAACATAGCCCAATACATCAACTTGAAGATAGGGACGCTGATCACCTTGAGCGTGTGAGATAACGAAATCTAAAAGTACTTTATTAGGAAAAACATAGTCGGTCGTTGATGTTGTTAGCGAGAGAAAGTCACGACCTAACGGTTCTCCCTTGTTCCGTTTCCCGAATTACTACATTTCGGACAAGCCCTGACTGTAACATTAGGCGTTCCACAACGAAAACAATGTATTTTCCGGGGATTTGGACAGTTCCGGTTTATGTGTCCCGTATTCTGACAATTCCAACAAACGATATTCCTGTTCGGACGACTACTATCAGGTGTATCGATCCTATTAACGCCGACAGAGCTATTGTCAAGATTCGAAAGGTGTTGTGGATCTGCTGCCGTGGGTAATACGTCTACGAAAGCAAAGTCAGGTTCCACAAATTGATTTTTCCTACGCGAAGGGGGAACATAGTTCTCGACACGATACTTTTTAGTCTCTAACTTAAGACATTCTGCTTCAAGCTCCTCAATGGTTTGGACGACAGGAAGCTGCGTGGTATAAAAAGGTGACAAATTACGAATCAAAAGATCTAATTGGACTTCACCAGTAAGACCACCATGGCGTCTAAACATTGCCTGCATACAAGAAAGATATTCAATTATGCCTTCCGAAGTGTCTTGAGTTCGTTCAATGATTTCTTTAAAAAGACGAGATCTATAATCAGGAGGTTCGAAATGACGACGAAGTAAATCAGACAAACTAGGCCAATCGTGAAACCTATCAATATTGGCTCGATACCAATTCAAAGCCTTACCAGTAAATAAATCTATGGCGCTATCGAATAACTGACTTTCCGGAATATTACGAGCCCTACTCAGTTCTCTAACTCTCTCAAGAAAATTATGTACAGACGATTTAGCATCTCCCGTAAATTTGAGATTCCACTTCTCCAGGTTTGGTGGTTTGTAACTGGACTGTAACGACGTATCCTGAGGACGAGGGTTATATCGCGAAACATTGGGTGAGGAATGGAGCTCCTCATCAGATTCATGAAGGATTACACTAAGTTCGGGATTACCTCTAGCTGCGGTTTCTAAAGAATCCAATGTACTCAGCACGTCCATCTGCAGATTAGCTCCCTCCGAAATATCTTGAGGGGTCAATCCCGATTCAGGAACCCGTTGGACACGGTGATAAAGATGTACCAACTTAGAGAGAGAAGAATGATATTTTTGCTGCGAATTGTCAGCATCAATGGTGGAAATAGTTTCACTAACCTGAGCTAAAAGAGACTTAATTTGAACTGTTTCATCGCTAGATTTTAAAGAATACGGGGGTGGAGTGAAGGATCCCCTCTTCTCCATCTGTAAGACGGGTCTCAGAGCTGCTCTCAACTGATCAACTGTTAGATTGGAATCAGCCGCAATACCTCGGACAACAAGTTCATAGATGAGCATTTCCTTTTTCAAATAACTAACGTCCATCTTGTAATCCATCTCGATGTGCAAAGAAGGACTGTTCAAAATTACAACGAAACAAAATTCAAACAAAGCAAAACCAGTACGGATAACCCTACTACGAAGAGAAAAAAAAATATTTATATAAGGAAAGAGAATGTACAAAACCCAACGCAATAGGAAAATATATAAATCAACAATAAGTTAGCAATAAGTAAATAAGTAATAAGTAAATGTAATCCGAAAAATAATATTATATATGAATAAATACGCTACTAAATTGATAGATCTTTATAAAATTTTACTTAGTTCACCATAAATGATAATAAAATGAAATCTACATAAACCCGCAAAAAAATACCCGGCCCCACGTTGGGCGCCAAAAATTTGCCACGTTTCTTTTAGTTCCCTATTTAGACTCCACTAGCGGTCTCTCTACTGGCAAATTATGCCCGAGCTCAGCCGTAGAGGGTAGAAAAAAAAAGGTGAGCCGCGCCACCGGATTAGACGGTTCAAGCCGGAAACCCCTAGGTCTTGTAGGCACTAGCAGAGCCACAAGATAAGTTACTAAAAATATAAAAATATGGTGAACCAAATAAATAAAACTATTACCGAAATAGGTTAAATCACTTTACTTAACAAAAAAAAATGAATGAAGTTAAAATAAAATTAAGTCGACATAAATACCCAAAATTATTCGTACGTGTGATCACTCTAAATTTATTTTACCGCGGAATAAAAAAAACAAAAGTTAGATAAGCTTATCTGTTTTTTTTGAAGTACAATTCGGAGTGTGAACCTTTTCTTCTGAGCGCGCTCTAGATGCTCGGTATAGTTGAACCTTCAGACGAAACTGCTGAAGTTGGGATCCTCCAATAACCAAGAAAAGGTAGATCTTCCTGATGAGTACAGGGATGGATCCTCCAGGAAAAAAAACCCTAGATAATTCAATTTAATTAGAAAAGAAAATTACAAAAAATCAATATGAAAGTAACTTCAGCAACACTTAAAAGCCACAATTAAATTAAAATTCACAATTTGATTAGAAAGGAAAATTACAAAATGTCTATTTTAAAGTAGCTTTAACAACAATCAAAAGCCAAAATTGAATTAAAATTTAGTTACCAAAATAATATACCAAAGTAGAAGTTACTACTAAAATTACGTACATATCAAATCACAGTAAAGTAATATAACAGTGTTCAAAGCGAATAACGTTCCAAATTCCCGATAAAATAAAATACCTTAAGTTTTACTTATAAACTGAAGAGCTTACGGAAGTTACTAGGAAATACTTACATCTCCAAATCAAAGTAAGGTAATATAAGAGCGAGTTTAAACGAATTACAGTGAAAATTGATAGAATAAAATATACTTAACGTTTTACTTAAAAAAAATGAAAATTTAAAGAGTGTTATAGTAGACACGAATTTATAGTTTAAAATGATCGAAATTAATTGATTCAACAGCAATTACGTTGATTGTACACATGAAATATAGACAAAAAATAATCGACTCACCTAGATGTTATAGGGTTTTAAGTCAAACACTGTTTGGTTATGAAACGGCACCTGCTAATCAACAATGGCTTCCCTCAAATAAATCCCGCAAGCGGTAATTTTAACTCGACACCAAAATCCAAAAATATCAACTACTGAGGTAAGATAGAATGGTCAAGTTAAAAATCAAATGGTTTTTCTTCAAAATCCAATTAAGATGGCCCAAATACAGCCAGATATGATAGGAAAACCGTAGAGTTCGGCACACTTGTTAACATCACCTTGACCAAAAATTCCAAAAACCCAACAAGACCTCTTTCAATGCCGGAAATCACAAATGACACGGAACTGACTTCCTCCAAGAATATTCGCGAGTCTACATTCAACACTAAAAATCGCGTTCGTCCGTGTTGATAGTTAGCCTCACCTTACTCAATCTCCAGTCATCAATAAAAATGCCTTAGACATTAACAAACGAATCTTGCCAAAATAAGGTATGCGACACTATTTACAGCAAACAATAGACTTGTAACTTAAGGTATGCAACACTATTTACGAGTTCTTGAGAAATAGAAAATTATCAGACATATAATTATAATGGAACTGTAAAAGAATAAAAAGAGCACGTTACAACATTTAAAGATAAGGCATTTAAATTCATAGTAAATTTAGAAAAATCTATCTTAATATTGAATGTCTTTAAAAAATTCATTCCCAAGATAACAGTTTGAGTAACTGAAGGTAAAAGGTAAAATTTTAAAATCCGAGATAACTTATCTACTGTGACATAAGTTTGTACAAAACCACCTACATCATGATAAGTACCATCAGCAGTCGATACTTGAAATTGTTCGGTATCAGAAATAGGTATAGACAAATTTTTAACAAACTCAAGACCTAGAGAACCAAAAACACTCAAATTACTACCTGTATCAACCAAGCAAGAAAATGTTTTCCCAAAAATAATAATATCCGCATGTGGTCTATTGTCATTATCTTTATTTCACACTATACCCCAAAACATACCTTTACGTACTTGATTTCAATCCGAAAAATAGACTTTTATGGGATAGTAGCACGTAATGAAATATTACGTGCTACTATCCCGTAATGAAATTTTACAGGCTTTTACATATTAAAAACTAATAAAAACTCAGTTACCAGGAAGATTTATTAGATGATTGGGTACCAACTACAGGCCAGCTATCTTGGCATTGAATGTAAATTTCAAAAATAGCGAACGCCGGTATAAATATATTAATATTTTATGTTTTCACTGTTCTTTTGTGTTTTTTAGCAGTATGAAATAAAATGTTGTACGTCACACGTCCGGAAAACTTTTACAGTACTCGTTTCGAAATTCCGGAAACATCTCACTCGTACTGTAAAAGTGTACTTACCTGACTAGTAACGTAAATATCTATTACGATATAACGAGTCTAAAGAGAAATTATTAGATAAATCTGTATTGAAAGTTGCCTGTAAAAAATCTAAGTTATTCTGCTTGTAAAAATTTCTTACTATTTTTAACCAAGCCACCCAATCATTTTTATTAAAATAAGATACGTTAATTTTATTTTTAGAGTTTTTAGATAACTTAGATAAGGAATAATTTTTACTTATTGGTTGCTGGTGGAAGGTGAAGTTTCAGAAATTGTTCTTGAACTTGTTTGTTTTTTTGACTTGTTTTGCTTTGGATTTGTGTTTCCTACAGGATTTTGAGGAGCGGTATGAGCCACCAAAGCTTGGGCCTGACCGCCTTGCTCGTTTTTTGAACAATTTGGACATTTAGATTTAACAAATCCTGAATTCCCACATCCATAACAAAACACTTTCAATGCATTTTTACATTGAGGATAAAAATGATTCTGTTCACCACAGTTCCAGCACGTCTTATGCGAAGTTACTGTAGCAACTTGTTTAGAATTAATGTAATTCCTAGAACGATAAGGGGAGGTATTCTAAAGGTATTACTTAATTGAGATTCTAGATAAATTTTTGGTTTTCTTGAACCAAAACTTGTGTTATTTGATTGTTGTGAGTATTCTTCCAACTTTTTCCATTTGTCGGTTAATTCATCGATACTATTGATATCTAATAAAGCCAGTGGTTGTACATAATTAGAAAGTAAATTTCGCTTGATTATCCTAATATTTGAAGATTCATCCTGTTTCAGTTCCAATCGATTAAATAGACTACACATCGAATTTATATATAAAGTTACTTTTTCATTGTGATTTTGTTTTCTGTTTTTAATTTCATCTAATAAATCTTCCTGGTAATTATAAGGTAAGAAATCTGACTTTAATTTACAGACTAAATCTGACCAATTTTGAAATTGACTTCTATTATTTATATACCAATAAAATGCTTGATCAGTGAAAAGATCTGCTGCACTAGAAAATAATTCATTATCTGTTATACCCCGAGAAATTTTTAAACACTACACGTTCTAAAAAACCTGCCAGATTCATTTTCGGAAATTCCTGAAAACTGTAAACCCCATTTATAGATAGGTACTGGTTTAGAAAAAGTAAAACTTTGATTTTGACTCACGGGAGTTGAATGAGCCTGAACATTGCCAGGTAATTTACCATCAAGTTCACCCTCTAACAACAAAATCTGAGTAAAAAATTGGTTTTTTGTGTTCTCCTCAACTTCATTGTTACATGATAAACGAGAAACCCGATTACTTACATGAGCCAACCTACAAGTTAATCTAAGATATTCCTGATCTCTTTCTGATCCTACAGTCAGCAAATTTTTTTGCTTAAGTCAACTACCGTTAACTCTATACCGCTAACTTTTTCGAAATTTAAGTGACTATCCCCTAGCAAAATAGAACTGCTACCCGATGCTTCTTGAGCTAAAATAACCCTTAACAATTTTCTATGCTCCGCCACTGTCAGCAATACTTCGACATTACGATAAGCTAATTCATGTTTTAACTCATGGCTTAATAAATATTCGACCTTCAATTTGTAAGGCAAAGACATCTTAACAAATTATTTAGATACAATTTTATATTGGAAATAAAGTGAAAGTAATTAAAATTCTAATTACCAAAAAAAATTGGAAGCAAATCCACAGCAACCTATTAAAATATGTTTCAACTGAAGGTCACTGAAAGATAACGATGAATTGAGTTGATTTATTGATAAATTAATTACTGATTACTAATAATTGTAATTTGGTTGAATTTAAATAAAACAACATTGTTTTCGTACCATTAAAAAAATATTTTAGTTAAAAATGTAATGTCGTTAAATAGAGAATTAAATTCTCGTTCAAATGAGGTGTCACATTATACCGATTTCTATTTGAAAAATTTACGATTATTACGTCACTACACCGGTGACGTCATTCCTACTCCATGTACGTTATAACATGGGTATTTTACAACAAAAATCGACCTGTTTCGGGATTTCCCTTAAAACTCGACGGTTCTCGAAATAATGATAATATTCCATTCCATTGTCCACGTGTAATGTATGCAAATAAAATATAAAGTTAGATGTAACCTGGGACTGTGATCAAATAAAGTGAAGATTATCCCTGTAGTTTACTTGCTAATTTGAGGATAAAACATAACCAGATCATAACACTTCTAATGATACACAACGAACTAACAACAGACCTAGTTATTTCAAAAATACTATACCGTTCTGAAGAATTTTTCACTCAAAATGTAGAATTTGTAGACAATGACAATAATAACTGTACTGTCACTCACAATGACAGTGATGAAAACAACTACCAAAATTTTTATCGGGGGTAATATCCCTAGTGCATTTAATTTTTCCGGAAAAACGAGTTTCTTAGTAATTTGTTTTAACAAATGGCATGAGCGAGAGTGGTTTTAAAAACCCGAGTCGAACAGTGGCGGTCATAGGGCCATGGCCTGCAGTTGTTCAGAAATTAAAAAGAATAACATTCTCGTGTAATTATCTTCATGTGTAATTAGCAATTAAAAAACACTTTGAAATAAAATAAGTCGAAAATACTTTTCGCGATCTTATAGAGGAATTTTAAACTTTGGCACTTGGACAAAGCAGGTAGAAAACCATACATTATACAATTAACATCTTTCGCAATTAACGACGACAAACACTTATCCACTGCTTCGCCAATTCTTCATTTTTTGGAAATCCATCCATAGTATTTTATACCCGTTTCTTTCGTATTGCGATTGGTATTTTTGCACGTAGCCACGGCATTATGGTCTTATAATTAAAGTAAAATAGAGTTAAACGTTTTAAAACAAAAAAAAACACAATGCCAAACCACACCAAACATCCATCCATCCTTCGGATGGACGGGCTGGATGTTCAAAAAATATCGCTCGCCAGCTTGGCAAATAGCGCAACGCAACATCGGTCCATCCTCTGGACGTTTAAAACGTCCAATGGATGGATGTTTTGGAATCGCCGGGGTAGCGATTTTTCCTTCGCATCCGCATGGACGTTTCTCCTGCATATGAGCTCTGGGCCCGGTCACACGCGCTCCACTCGGTATCAGACAAAACTACCCTAGTCCACATGGTTTCTCTGAAAACATATTCGTGTAGGATACTCTTCTCGCATTGTTTTCACAAGTATACCAGTTTTGTACCAAGTTTATTTTGTTTATTTCATTCGTCGTCTAGTTCCAAATCGGTCATCAAATGATGAAACTCCCCGAACTTTTTCCTCCTCTTGTTGAGAACGATTGTTATTTACACAATACAATAGAATAAGTTCATCATCGTCACTAGAGCTGCAGTCATCAAGCCACGGGATACTTTTTGACAAATCACTTTCACACCAAGGCACATTAAACGACATTATTTATGCACTGACTGCACTGCTACTGACACAAGTGAACAAAATATTCGTTAATGAAGAAATTCATGAAAACATCCGTCCACTGGATGTGAATCGGAGCGCTCCGTGGACGTCCGAGGTCGGACGGATGGATGCCGGTGTGGCCCGGCCTTTAGATCAACTCTATAACAATTTTAAACACTGGCTTAGGATAAAACAATATCAATTAACGCAGAAAAATCGTAGAACCACAGTAAAAACATACTAAACACGTACAACTCTATACAACAATTTCTAATTCTGATTCCAAGGTGCTTACTTTAAGCCCACTTCAAGTTAACGATTTGGTCCATGCCCCCCCTCTCAAAGTGTATATGACCGCCACTGGAGTCGAAGACGAGGAATTTTCCACTTTCGCGAAAAACAGCTAAGTTGACAGTAATTTTTCCACTTAAAATTTATATTTGACATACCAATTCTTGATAGCGATTGGTCAAAATTAATAGGAAGGAAATAATCAAATTAATATCCTCAACATCCAACCTAAAACGATAACTGTTAATGCCATATACTCAAATTTACCAAAAATAATTATTCCAAAAATTAACGCCACTTTCTTAGTCATGGTTTTCAAACACGAATTAGCTCATAAAATTTTCCCAAATTATATAAAAAAGGAAAAATTCACTGCACAGCTACCTCTTTTCATGAAGAAACAATGACCATTCCAGTGGCGGCTTGTGAACTTTTTAAGAGAGGAGGCTGGACATAAAACGTATTTGTAAAAATATACTCTATTCAGCCAATTAATTTAACCTTTGCGTAGAGACGCTACCAGTTACTTCTATGACAAAATTAATTTTCGTTTTTTGGTTGTTTTTTTTGGGGATGTTTATTTTTTTTTTGGAATCCTTCATATTTTGTTTTTTTTATTAATTTTATTAACGATCAATAATATTATCATAAAATGTATCATTTTATTTTAAGCGTTTTACTAAATCTTTTGCAATAGAGCAATTGTGCAGTCCTATTTTATCAAAAAATGTATATTTTAGAACTAAGTTATCTAAAAGTGTAGGTATTGGGATACTCTTTTGAAAAACATTCGAATAAGCTTTTATTCGCCAATTCGAAAAACTTGTTGTTTATAATTTAGTTTCTTGTCTACCAAATTATATGCAACACGATGTGTCTTGCCACTCCTATTGTGTATTGTGTATTCGGCAGTTCGTGTATCATCGCGACCGCTAGAGGCAAGCCTCCTGAGAGTATTGACATTTCCGCTATTTTTTATGGTATTATTAGCAATTGGGCTGGTCGAAAAAACGACAACTGTGTTGAGGAACACGTGTTTCGGTATTGAGATGTTTGTACAATCTAACCTCAGGGCACTGTTGTCAGATTCAAAAATAACTAGTGAAATCTGGGAATTAATTGTAAAATTTAAAATATTTATGGTGCTATTTGCTGGATAAATTGTTGAGGAGACTGAGCCTCCTTCGAGGAGCCGCCACTGGACCATTCCTATTTTCCCTACATTTAAAATTGAAAACTCTCATAATAGTATATTATTAAACGAGCAATTTATGATAGCCATTATTCACGCAGGGTGACGTTTGCATCCCGAGCCGTAGGCGAGGGGTGCAAGTCACCCGAGTGAATAATGGCCATAAATTGCGAGTAGAATACTATACTTTGTCCACGACCCTTAATTTCTTTATAAAATAAGGCGAGTGTAGAACGGAAAGTAATAATCTGGTATTAATGACAATTCTAACGTCAAAATTAATATATTTCTGGAGTACGTCAAATGTGACATATAGAGATGGGCGATACTGTGTAAAATATCGATACACCGTACCGTTATAAATATATTGTTTTAAAAATATCAATATTCAAAAATACCGTTATGAAAAGTATCAATACTAAAAATTTCGATATTTTATCGATACGATATATTTCAGAAACGAAATACGCAGATTTAATAGTTTATTTCATATTGTACCCCCATCTCTAGTCACCTATGTACCGAAATTTTGTGAGTGTTCAGTTGTCATGGCATGTTACTTAAATGCAGAAGCGTGAATTATGAGTTCATAATTCACTCTAGTAGATATATGGGTACCATATACCTGTTGTTGGGAGGTAAAATATTGACTTATTAAGTGGTCGTGGACAAATATTTATTTGATTTCTCTCCGAATTTCGAAGGATTGTTGGGTTATGATTTTTTAAAACTGAATATTGTTTATTTTTAATTAAACATGAATAGGTAATTTTTTTAAATAAATGGGTGGTATATGATTAAATAAACTTAGGTAATAGATTTTTTCGTCTACTTCGCATTTTTGAGACTACCTTACATATCATTTTTATTATATTATTCTGCCAAACTATGATAATATATTAGTGTAAAAACATTTAAAAAAAATTAAAAGCAAAACGATTTTGGTAGGAATTCAACCGACGACCCGCGCTGTGCAAAGCAAGTGATTACCCATCGCAACCAAGGAGTACAACATTCTTAGAGTTCAATAATACCGTTGATTGATAATCAACGATAATACTTAGTCATGAAACAAATGTATCTTCTCGGTATTGAAAGATTGGTAAAAAATTAAACATTCTGTATAGAATGGCAGGATGAAAAGACATCGAAACAAAACTCAGAAATGGAAATAATTGATATTACTGGCAACTAAATGTCAAAAGTATCACAGAATATAAAAATCTGAAAATGTTTTCAATTTAGATAGTACTCGTTTTCTTCTACCCGAGCTCGCCCGAAGTTTACAGGAAAAAGTCATAGAGAGTAGCATTTGTCGATAGAAAGAAATTTCTTTTCTTTGCTATTTCTTTTCTATTTCTATTTCTATCAGTTACATTTTTATGATTGTTGCCGCAATGTTTACATTTTAACAAGATACACCATTTTGATTAATATGTGACATACCTTGCTTGTCTCCTCTGAAATTGACACTATTGACATTATTCGCATAATTGCCAGATTGTCGTGAATTAAATCTGCTTCTTGTTGATCTGATTCGAGTGGAAATTCGAACCTCCTGATTGGTCATGATGGTGAAGACGTATTCCGTCGCTACTTGAACTCGAACTGAAGTTTGACCTTGGTGGTATAATTCTGGCTTTATTAGTAAAATTTAACTCACCTCTCTATTCTTTGGCTTGGTTTTCACTTTTTTGCGCTAAATTCACCAAATCTTTCAAGTTTTTCTCTGATTCTTCTTCACAAAGACGGTCAAATAACTTGCCTGCTATCAAACCACATATAAATTTATTTTTTACAATTTGGTCATTGTTGAATTTGCAGTTTATTGCTGAACCTCGAAGTTTTGCATACCATTCGCTTATGGCTTCGTCGCTTTGCTTCAGGTCAAAAAATGTTGGTCGTTCTCTCCACATACTGAACTGGAAATTAAACTGACCGTTGAGTATACCACATAAATTGTCAAAAGAGTTTTCTTTGGGTAGCAGGGGATGACTTTAGTCACGCAGAAGTTAGTATGTTTCTGGACCTATATGGAACTTAATAAAACTGCGGTTTTTACTTTTTCTTCAGTTATGCTGCTTGCTACAAAGTGTTGTTCAAGCCTTTCTTTATAGATACTCCATTCATCAGATTGGGGACAAAATTCTATGAATCTCGGTACTGCAGACGCCATTTAATAGTATATTACATACCTAGCGGGGAACTAGATTATTCCATCCCAGGCTTTGTTAGAGACCTGTGGATGGATGAATGATCCTTCCCGCGTGGTATGTATACAATTTTATTCACAATCGGTTAGTTATAAGCTTTTAAAAACATTAATTTTAAGAAAATTTGTTATCACAATTTAATATTTTTTTCGACAAAGAACTTCATGAATCTGTTGCTAGGCAATATTACTAATTTATTGTTTTCGACAATTATGTCATAAAATATTCTTTTTCCGCAATCGTCAAAAAAAGTAGACATTATTAACGTCAATTCATGATGTTGAAGTATGATTTCACAGACACCACTTTTTTGTACGGCCGTGAGCGGACAAAAAAGTACTTTTTTATACGCTGACGGCCGTACAAAAAAGTAGAATTTTTAACAGGGAAAATAATTATTAGTTGAACTTTTAAACTTTATTAACGATAATAATTATTAATAGTAAAATTACAGTTATTTAAGGTTGCACCGCACATATTTAATGCACTACCTACCTGATTTATTCACTTCCAATTCAAGCGAATTTTGTGCAGAGTTGAAAGAGTTCATCGACAAAATTTCCCGTGACTCCTTACTTGTTGTTGCTTCTGTTACATCAACGTCGACATAATTTCGCTCATGAGAAGCTGCATTCAGGTACAGTGAAGAAGAATTCGACATCAAGATTTTTTCTGCAGTTTGTTTTTTATTAGACAAAGAGTCTTCAATGTATCCTTCAGCGACAGTGCTCGACTTCCAACCTCCATGCCGTTTCAAACAAGTAATATCAGCTCCTCCATCCACAAGCAAAGTAGCTGAAGTTCTTCTTAACGCATGGCCGGTGTAATCTTTTGAATTCGGTAGTTTTAAATAAGTTGCTACTGTTTTGGGTACGTTACTAATTGTATGAATTCCCATGACCATGTGATAACATTTTCTCTTTTGAAATTTCAAAAAAAAGCGTCGGCTTTCCATAGCTTGTGGACGTAAAGAAGTATATTTTCTGTAAAGATTTATATATTTTTCTCCAATAATTGTGAACGATCGTGGCTTTTTAGATTTACTATCAGGAATCTTTATATGAATAACAGATCCTGAATCTTTTATATCGTCTATTGTCATGTTCACCATTTCATCGCATCTACATTCTCCAGATACGCCCATTATTAGAACAACCTAAAAGTAGTATGTATTTAAAAACTTGATTGTATTTATGCAGGTTAGAATATTATAACTAACCTTAATTCCTAGATATTGCTCATTAGGTGCATTATTTAAAAAATCTTTAAACTGGTCTTTTGTGAATACCTTTGACTTTTTGGGAGTATACCCTTCATTCTGCTTCTTCAGATACTACTATCTAATCCATGTTTAATATTCAGTAATGATTTTATCATGGAATACTGAGACCACATTGTTGAACTCTTCATTTTTAATTTAGTTGTCATTTCAAAAAAATAAGCTAGTAGCACATTTTCCGAATAGTTTGAAATGTTTTTATCATTGCACCATGTGAGAAATCTTTCGTAAGCATGATTGTAAACTCTACTTGACTTAGTTGGAATTAAATCATTCGTAGCTGCCTTAGCAATGTCAACAACGTCGGGCGGTGTACAGTTGGGTTCTGAATCCGACATAATATAATCTAAAAGAAAATTTCAGTACACTTTACTACAACAAACGAAATTTTGATGCTCAAGTACTTACCAAAAATGCACAGTCCAATTGTTGCTTTAAATCACAACACACCACAATATTTCTGACATTATAAAATATTATTGAACTGTCAAATTTGTTTTTGACTTGGCAATCACAAAACCAGTAACCACGGAAATGTAGTGCGCAGTTTTATAATTATTATTCTCGGAATTTATCAACTTCGTTGCAATCGTTTTGAATTTTTATTTAAATATTAATTAGTTCTATAGTCTGGATGCCGTTTGCGGAAAAAATAGCATGTTTCATTCGGAGCAAAAGCACTTTTTGTGGCTCGTCTGAAATTGTCGGCCTCACTGACGTTCGGCCATCAAACATTCAGACTCGCCACAAAAAGTTATACTTTTACTCCTAATAAAACAATATACTATTTTCTACTACCGTGTGTAAAGTACGTACTTTAGACACATTTTCGAGTGCGTAAAGAAAAAATTCCAATATGTATGTAGTTATAGATATCTAGTCTTATAAAAATATAGGTATAATAAACGTATATTAAATCTAAGTTTTTTTCATAAATTGGAGATAGAAACCTATAGAATTCGGTAAAGTAACCTAATAATTATTGTTAAATAATTATTGAGTACCGGAAATAATACGGTAAATAGGCATAAGTTGGCGGTGAGTGACTGACATTTCTTTGTAAATTGAATCTGATATTTGAAACTGAAATTGAGATCTTCCGACTATACCTAGGGTAAGCAATTGCATTTTATATTTAAGAATTGAATATTTTTAGAAAACTATGATGTTATTTTAGATTATTATAAAAATAAAGATGGATTCCTCTGACGATCTCTCAGATTACTTGGCAAATACACCACCAAATATATTAGATGTGGCACAGAATGCTGCGAATGATTTACTGCCCCAAAAATCCATGAGTATTTACGAAAAAAATACAATATTTTTAAAGAATGGTGTAGGAAGAATAAGATAACAAAATACTCCGAAAATGTCCTAGTGGCATATTTTTCAAGCGAATTGAAAAACTACAAAGCATCCACAACATGGTCAATATTTTCAATGTTGAAGACTACTTTAAAAATAAAAGACAATATTGATATTTCTAAATTTTATAAATTAGTTGCAAAGGTTTCAAAGTTAAAAAATCTAAAATTTTGGAAAAAGATCACTTGGTAACATTTCTTGAGACGGCTCCCGATTCGACATTTCTAATGATTAAAGAAGTATAATTTACAATAGTAAAAGTACCTGTTCAGGCCTGGCTCCCCTAGAGCACGCCTATGGTCTGCCCCCACTAACCAGTCCAACACGAACGGGACCGACCCGACGAGAAGAAACGAAAAGAGACAAGAGAGAAGAGTAAAGTTCTAGCAACACGTTTTTTTATTATTTTTACTTTGTATAAACTGGCAATAAAGTTTATCTAATTGTGTTAACTCTTCTTCACTCATTACAGTCAACAAGTACAATCATACCAAAACTATACATGGTCCTTTGAGCGGATTAAAACGAGTGATTCAGTGATTCGCAACTATTTAGTGAAAAAACTATTCAATAACAATACCGGCAAGTGGCCACTTTCAAGTGCTAACGTATTCATACAAACTACAGTGCGCCAGACAAATCTAGAACAAGCTCATCGCTTCAACACAGCAGTCGGCAGTCGTTGAAGCCAAGTTATATTGATGGGCAACTATAAATAACGAGATTCAATCGCAGCAATTTAACGGTCGAGAGACACAATATCAAGAAGTGGGTGAGTGCTCCATTTTACTTTCCTCCATTTCCATACCACACTCCTTAACTTCTATCAATTAAATTGCTTCTATTTAGTGTCTTCATTTATATTGATAAATTTAATACATTAAAATGGCAGACTTAGCTATATTAAAAAGAAAACGAGGTTCTGTTAAATCCATGCTTACCAATTTCAGTAAATACCTGGATACTATTTCAAATAAATCTGAATTGTCTCATTTAGAAATAAATATTCTCAAAGATCGTTTGAATAATGCTTATAGTTTACTCCCTGAATTTCAAAATATAAATTCTGAGATAGAAATAATTTCTGACGAGAACAATTTGGAAGAACACGAAACTGAACTTGAAACGTTTGAAGAAAAATTTTATACTTTAACTTGTACTGCCAAACTAATATTAAATAAGATGGTTGATTCTCAGACTGAAGTTTCAACCGGCACTTCGAATCATTCTCGTAGGACAGATTCTTGCATTAAACTACCAGAAATCTCATTGCCTAAATTTACGGGAAATTTCGAAGAATGGCTCGAATTCCGCGATATATTTTTAACATTAAAGCGGGATTTATAGATTGACGGACTGTAAACGTATACCACTCGTAGACGCACTGGATACGTAACGAACGGTATGTAAAAATTGTTGCAGTTATAAATAAACGGAACGGAAATTTTGCGCATGGGCAGAGGTAACGTACTCGCGACATTCAAACTAACCTAGAAATTATACAAATCATCTACAGCCTGTGTCGTATGTTGTTTTGAGCTTTAAATTTTGTATTATACATTCAAAAACACAACATTAAATGATAGCTGATAGCCACGCTGACATCACACAAAATGATTTCCTTTGATTGGCCGGACGTAAGAACGCACTGTAAAAAGATAAAGGTTGGCCAACTCTTCCGTTCCAGTCCGTTCCCCTTACGTTACGTCATGCACTTACGTTCCTTTATAAACAAGGTACGTAAATTCTGATAGTTGATCTTTTCACAGTGCGTCTACGTTTACAGTACGTCAAACTATAAATCCCGCTTAATCCATAATAATGAGACTTTATTTCCTATTGAAAAATTCTTTTATTTACGGGGTGCTCTAGACGGTACAGCCGCGGCATCAATTAAAAATATACAATACACCGCAGACAATTACCCAGTGGCGTGGGATACACTGTGTGATAGATTCAATAATACAAAAAAACTATTACATGATCATATCGGTGCACTATTTTCTCTAGAACAAATACAGAAGGGTACGTGTGCAAAACTGCAGTCTTTAGCAGACAATATATCAAAACATTTAGGTGCGATTCAGCAATTAGGTCAATCCATTGAAAATTGGGATTGTTTATTAATTTTTTCATTTTCAAATAAAATCGATAATTCAAGTATGTGCGATTGGGAAAGACAAACGCGAAATAGAACCGAACCACCAAAAATTGATGATTTTTTGGCATTTTTACGCGAGAGGGCAAACTTTGTAGATTCTCTTGATTACAAATCCAATCAAACGCGTGAGAAAAGTGCGTCTAAACCAAACAAAGACCATTTGCGCTACAACAAAAGGGAAACCGCCCGGGTTTTAGTTTCTGGTCATTATTCATGTTCATTTTGCAAAGGTGATCATTCAATATATTCGTGCAAAGACTTCTCAAATATTTCGGTTCAGGATCGAATTCAGTTTGTTAAAAGAAACCCTTCCCTATGCGGAAATTGTCTTAGGTCGGGACACTCAATAAATAAGTGTAAGTTGGGACCTTGCAGAAAATGCAAGTCGAGACATAACACGCTTCTGCACGATGAAGATAAATGTAAACCCGATAGTTCAACAATTCAATGCTATGAAAATCATGGTAATCTAGACGAAGAAACCAGCAATGTTCTTAGTAGCACAGCCATTAATTCTCCAATTGGCCAAGTAATTTTATCTACAGCAGTTGTACTAGTAGCAGACAGGCAAAATAACTATATTCCGATTCGCACACTCCTTGATTGTGGCTCTCAAACTTCATTCATTACAGACGCAACCAGGAAAAAATTAGGTCTTTCAGTTTTAGAAACTAATTTAAATATTGTTGGCATAAACAACAAAGTATCATCTGTCAAAACCAAATGTGATTTAAAATTGAAATCCGTTCACAATTCTTTCAAAGCGGATCTATCATGCTATATTCTCAATGAAATCACCAATAGTTTACCAGGCATGCCTTTAAACATGTTCAATCTCCAAATTCCGTCGCATATAAAACTTGCTGATCCTAACTTCTCAAAACCTGCTCCAGTAGAAATGTTGATAGGTGCTGACCTATTCTGGCAGCTTTTAGGTAGTAAGCAAATCAGTTTAGGTAAAAACTTGCCTTCCCTACAAGAAACTAAACTCGGATGGATTGTTTCTGGTCGAGTCGGCCCTTCCTCAGGCATTTCACTTCCTCAAAAGGCTTCGTGCAATTTTAGTTACAATCAAGAATTATTACAAACTCTCGCCAAGTTTTGGGAGCTTGAGGAAGTATCCAATGAAAAACAGCTTTCTCAGGATGAAGTCCTTTGTGAAAAAATATTTTCTGACACCTTTAAAAGAAACAGTGAAGGTCGATTCATAGTTGATATGCCACTCAAACAAGACCCAAGTTGTTTAGGCGAGTCAAGGTCCCAAGCAGAGCAAAGATTTTACTCCTTGGAACGTCGCTTGTTAAAAAACCCCAATTTGTTATCAATGTATAAAGAATTTATGACCGAATATTTAGATCTGACTCATATGTCGTTAGTTGAGGAACAGTGTGAACCTAAGCAAAAATACTATATACCACATCACGCAGTCTTTAAACAGTGCAGCCTTACCACAAGGCACCGACTAGTAATGGTCTTTCCTTGAACAATATTCAATTAATAGGTCCGACTCTCCAAAGCGACCTACTCTCCATCATTTTGAGATTCCGAAAACACTCATATGTCATCTCAGCCGATATAGCCAAAATGTACCGGCAGGTCTTGATCAATCCCAAACAGCTTGATTTACAACGGATTTTGTGGCGTGATCATCCTTCAGAAACACTAAAAATCTACGAATTGAACACAGTAACATATGGCCAGGCTGCTGCAAGTTTTCTTTCCATACGATGCCTTTTCGAATTGGCGAATGGAATCAGACAGTCTATGCCAGATATAGCGCGAATAATTGAGCAAGACTTCTATGTTGACGATTTTCTCAGTGGGGCTAGCACCATTCAAGAGGCTCAAAAGATTTGTTTCGAAGTCTCCAAGGTGTTAAAGAGTGGATGTTTCGACCTTAGAAAGTGGTGTTCCAATTGTCCAGAGGTCTTAGAGGACATCGAGCACTCCAATTTAGCTTACGGCGTTCTAGATTTCTCCAATGATGATAAAACCAAAACCCTGGGATTGACATGGTCTTGTCAAAGCGATAATTTATTCTATAGTATTAATTCAGAACCCGCTCCTATAAAAATCACAAAAAGGGTAATTTTGTCTTCAATTTCCAAGATCTTTGATCCCTTAGGATTATTAAGCCCATGCACTATTCTAGCCAAAATTCTCCTGCAAAAACTTTGGTTCGAGAAGCTTTCATGGGATGACCCTGTTTCTAATAATTTAAAGGAAACATGGATCAATTTCCACAACGAACTAGTTCTTCTAAATAATTTGTCAATACCCCGACATGTTTTGCTTCCAAATGCGTCCACTATCGACCTGCACGGATTTTGTGACTCCTCAGAACGTGCTTATGGCGCTTGTATATATCTGGCAAGCCACGACAATGATGACAACGCACAGGTTCGAATTGTATGTGCCAAGTCCAAGGTTGCTCCAATAAAAACCATTACAATACCCAGGCTTGAGTTGTGCTCCGCCGTATTATTGTCACGTTTAACAAAGAAGGTAATAAATTCCATGCAATTAAATATAAGGAATGTTTTCCTTTGGACGGACTCCACAATATCCCTTGCTTGGATCAGGACAAGTCCGAATTTGTTAAAAACCTTCACGGGCAATCGTGTATCTGAAATCCAAACTTTAACTTCTAATTTTCAATGGCGTCATGTTCCATCTCAGGAAAATCCCGCTGACATTGTCTCACGTGGCCTATATCCGGGCCAAATCTTGCATTCCGAGTTATGGTGGCGTGGACCAACGTGGCTCACCCTACATCCAGATAATTGGCCGGACAATACTCAGGGCATAATCAATGACTTACCAGAGCTTAAATCCAAGGGATTAGCTCTGCATTCATCAGAAAATACATTTCAATTTCCATTTGAGCGATTTTCAAACTTCTCAAAAATGTGTAGAGTTGTTGCATATTTGTTGAGATTCAAGGATAATTGTTTCAAATCAAAATCAGAAAAATCAGTCAAATCCTTATCTGCCTCTGAAATACGTAGAGCCACCAACACATTGATAAAAATCTGTCAAAATGAAAGTTTTTCCCACGAAATTCAAGAAATTCGTGAAAACAAAGGTAGTAATCCCAAGAGTAAACTTTCAAGTTTAACTCCATTCCTTGACAACGACGGCATCTTGCGCGTCGGAGGGAGGCTAAAATACTCCGATTATAATTTCAATAAAAAACATCCTATCTTATTGCACTCTCGTCATCATCTTACCAAACTACTGTTTCGAGAAACACACATAATTCTATTACACGCAGGAACGCAGTTACTGTTAGGAACAATCCGAAACACTTACTGGCCATTATCCGGAAGAAATTTGGCTCGCACTACGGTTCGTGAATGTACAACTTGCTTTAGGTATAATGTCAAAAATGTACAACCGCTTATGGGTAATCTACCTACTGCCAGGGTTATGCCGTCTAGTCCCTTTACAGTTACAGGTGTGGACTACGCAGGACCATTCCTAATTAAGGATAGGAAGGGTCGTGGGTCTAAGACTTCAAAATGTTATATAGGTGTCTTTATATGTTTCGCGACTAAAGCGATACACATTGAGGTGATTTCGAGCCTTTCTTCGGATTCGTTCATACAAGCCTTACGCAGATTTATTTCAAGAAGAGGCAAGCCACACAAGATTTATTCCGACAATGGAAAAAATTTTGTTGGCGCACAGCGCGAACTGAGATCATTTTTAACCTCAAATCAATCTTCTATTGAGATCACAAATTTCTTGGCATCCCAGTTAATAGAGTGGTCATTCATACCACCTTATTCACCACATTTTGGTGGCCTATGGGAAGCTGGAGTTAAGAGCCTTAAGCATCATTTAAAACGTGTCGCCTCCAAAATACCCCTTTTATTCGAGGAGCTATGCACCATCTGTGCACAAATAGAAGCCATCTTAAACTCCCGACCAATTTCCCCCCTCAGTTCCGATCCTAATGACCTGCATCCACTCACTCCAGCTCACTTCCTCATCGGCAAGTCACTAGTGGCAGCACCAGACCGAGACATCGCGGATGTTAACATGAACAGGCTTAACCGCTTCCAGCTTGTGCAACAAATGACTCAGCATTTCTGGCGACGCTGGAAATCGGAATATATTGCTGAGCTCCAAACAAGAATTCGCTGGAAGAAATCCAGTAGTATGCTATGTGAAGGAACATTGGTCCTGATCAAAGATGATAACAGCAGCCCGGCACAATGGCACCTGGGGAGAATTGTGCAATTACATCCTGGAGCCGATGGCATAAGCAGGGTTGCCTCCATTCGAACATCGTCTGGTGTTATCAAACGAACCTTTCCAAACATATGTCCATTGCCAACAGAAAATTTTGAAAGCCAAGGCTTCCAAGGCGGGGAGGATGTTCAGGCCTAGCTCCCCTAGAGCACGCCTATGGTCTGCCCCCACTAACCAGTCCAACACGAACGGGACCGACCCGACGAGAAGAAACGAAAAGAGACAAGAGAGAAGAGTAAAGTTCTAGCAACACGTTTTTTTATTATTTTTACTTTGTATAAACTGGCAATAAAGTTTATCTAATTGTGTTAACTCTTCTTCACTCATTACAGTCAACAAGTACAATCATACCAAAACTATACAGTACCTATATTTCATTTATAAACAGTTTCCAATAAATTTCCTCTTTATCTTCAGCGAAATGTTATCTCATTTCGTTCTTATACTTACATTTAATAATACTCTTTAGAGTTCTCGGTAGCGTAATAGTTACTATGTGAGACTCACATACGTGAGGTCTCGGGTTCGAATCCCGCACATGGCGTTTATCAATACTTAAACTTATTTAGTATTTATTTTTTTAGGTTGCGTTTATAATTGGTATTTCCGGCGCATGCCGAAGGGAAGAGTTATCAAAACTAAAAAGTGAAGATATTGAAGATAAGGAAACAATTCTAATCATTAGAATTCCTGAAACTAAAAATGGGACAGAAAGGGTTTTTACTATTTTAAATCCAACTAATTCAAAAATAGATTATTTGGCTTTTATAAGAAAATATATTGCTTTAAGACCTCCTATGGTGGATACTTCCAGATTCTTTTTAAAATATTCTAACAATAGATGCACGAAACAACCAGTTGGAATAAACACATTTGGCAAAATGCCATCTATTATTGCAAAATATCTCAATTTACCTGATCCAGCTATGTATACAGGGCATTGTTTTCGAAGGTCATCGGCAACCATGCTAGCGAACTCGGGAGGAGATCTCCTTACCGTAAAGAAACACGGAGGCTGGAAATCGTCTACAGTTGCAGAGGGCTATGTAGACTCTACATTAAGCAAAAAAAATAATATTTCGAATTTGATATTAATGAATGATGATAATATCCCTTCTACATCCCAAAATAATGGTGATAGGGTTTTATTGGAGGATAATACCCTTTGTACTACATCCACGCTAGCTACCGGCAATTCTTTAGCCAATGAAATAACGAACATTACCAATACTGCTGTAATTTCTAAATCTACCGACAACTCCTTAGAGCAGGCTAAAGGATTAAAATTTAATAACTGCACAAATTGCACTTTTAATATTCATATTATTAATAATTGAATTCGTTTGTTGTTTTGTTAATTTGTTCATATTTTGATTATAATTTCCAAATAATTTATAATATATCTTATTAGAAATTAATAATAGCGTTAAAGATTCTTCTAAAGAAAAATTTAACTAACTTTACGCACTAGTGCGTAAAGAAAATTACTATTAAACTTTTGTATTTTGATTAAATATTCGCTAATACTGTATGCAATTCGTGTGTAAAGACCTTTTTTTCGACTCATGTGATTGTCGCATTCGCCTGCGGCTCATGCGACAATATTCACATTCGTCAAATAAAAGGCTGCTTTACACACTAGTTACATAAATAACTATTCTGTCACGAAATTTTAATTTTTTTGCTCAAACAAACAAGTAGGTACATAATATTTTATTTTGAATTAACCTGTACTCCTCCGGAAGTCCAAGAAGCTGCGGTTGAAAAGCGAAGAATGGTATTAGCTTTTTTTAAAACCAGTTTAACACAATATTGTCATACTTCAGAAAAGTTACACATGCTTCTAGCCGGAAATAGTTATGTGTGCAACCAGTTGGAAAAATTACAATCTTTAGTAACGAGCGAGTTACGAAAAATAGTGTTTCCCAACGTGTTCCAGACAATATTTTTTCTAATTTTGAATAGGATGTGATTATTTGAAATCAAATTTAGTCTTGAAACGTCCCTACAAGCGTCCCTCGTAGAATGCTTTTAAGTCACCCAGTAAAATTGGAGATGTTTATTTGTTACTATGGAAGCAAGTATTGTTTAATGTTACGTGATTTTGATTGTCATAAGAAGTAGAAATTAAAAATCGTTTTTCTTCTTGTAAATAATTCATTCACTATTTTTTAAAGTAGAAGAATATATAAATACTGTAAGTCCGATTCAATCATTAATAAACAGAAGATTGTCACGAACACACTCGGAGAAAATTACATAGAAAATACATCACAAATTAATGCTAATCGGGGAACTATGTTGTCAGCTGGGGTCAACATTAGTAACTGTTCTAAATGTGTTAATATTTATAAATAGTTTTTTATTCACGTGTTATAAAACTTTCTTGATATTATGTTAGTACACCATATTTAACGACAATAAAGAGGTAGTTCAAGTAATTTAGTCTTACAATTATTTTGTACTTTTCGCAATTAGTAGCGAAATTTACTTTTCCTACAACTACTATGCAAAACACGCTTTTCTACACAAATTTTTATACGCAAAGCAGGCCTTTTCTTAATTCTTTTGATATCCGTTGGAAAAGTAATGCGAAAAGTATACGCTATGGCACTTTTCCGCACCGAAATGTCAAACAAAGCTACCTATGACCTGTCAACTTTTTTGACAATTCAACCTAATAGTCAATTTCTTATTGGTGTACAATTTTTAAATTTAAACCAAAGAAAACTATTCATTCCATTATTTATTTTAATTTATTAATTATAAAAACATAAACCTATTAAGCATTATTTTAGAAATAAATAATTTATCTTTGAGTTGTCCAATTCGGACATTCAAAATACTCCTCCAGATATTATCGAAAAGGCTCGAACTGCAACCGAAAATTTGTTACCTGAGGTTTCGAAAGAGAAATATCAAAATAGTAGTTTTCTATTTATTTTCATATTGTAAGTTCTTTCTGTTCAAAGTTTAAATAAAATAACTATGTAAATTACTGTATTTCTTTCATTAATAAATGTGGTTGTAGAAAAAATATTGTGTACAAACTGTACGCAAATCACTTTTCCCACTCGCCAGATTTGCGACACTCGCTTACGGCTCGTGCCACAAACTTCTGCGTCCGTGGGAAAAGTGACGCTTTGCAGACTAGTTGCACAAACTACTATTTCCTACAACCACTATGCAAAACACGCTTTTCTACACCGATTTTTATACGCAAAGCAGGCCTTTTCTTTATTCTTTTGATAACTGTTGGAAAAGTAATGCGAAAAGTACACGCTATGGCACTTTTCCGCACCGAAATGTCAAACAAAGCTACCTATGACCTGTCAACTTTGTTTAACAATTCAACATATTTATTATACTTAGTGAATTTCTGGGTGTAAAAATTTTAAATCTAATCCAAAAATAAGTAAACTATTTATTTGATTATTTATTTATTCATTATTCATTGTTGACTATTAAACATACACTCAACTGATTTTTCTATATTAAATTTTCATTTTGTATGTTCTTTCTGTTCAAAGTTTTAATAAAATACCTATATAAATTTCTGTTTTTATTTCATTAATAAATATGGTGGTAGAAAAAATATTGTGTACAACTTGTACGCAAATCACTTTTCCCGCTCGCTAGATTTGCGGCACACGATTAACTGCATATGACAACTTAAACCATTTATAAAAGGTTTGGGACACAAATCTTCATTTTGTTGTATTTTAAGTAACTTTAATTAATTTCATTCGTTTAACCGTCTAACGTATTGATTTTAGACAATAAAATACTTCTAGCGTCTTGAATCTTTAGACCAAAATTTTGTGGACATTTATTACTTTCTGGTTTCAATGAAATTATATCTTGAACTTTACAATCTATAGATCTTTGATCAGAAAATGTTACTAATAAAGAATCTTTTATTTCCAACAAAGTATCTAGTTTTGTTCGCGAAGCGATTAAATCAGCTTCCCTTCCAACTAAAAGTATAGTATCAAAAAATCAAATATTTATAGGGACATGAGCATTAGTTCTATCTTGATGGTTAGTTAGAAAATTTTCACATGATCTAATAAAACGATTCATTTGCTTGGAATTTCCGTCAAAAGGCGAAATATTGTCTTCTTGATATATGATCAATTGAAAATTTGGTTGAGCCATTTCGTTCACTTCTAAATTATCTATATTATTTATTAATTATTCAATCTTTTGATCCAGTTTGAAAATCAGAAATGTAACATTAATAAAAATTGAAAGGACCTCACCAATAGGGTTGTGGACGCTGCTTGTTCCGATCTCCTGGTCGATTGAATTCTTATCGTACTCGGAAAGTTCGGTTTTCAGTCAATCGTTAAAACGGAAAATACTCATTCGATACGCGAATTTCTGAAAATCCTACTGCACTGCGCCAGTTAACTTTCATTACACTCAAAACTTGTTTTTAAAAACTAATATCGAACTAATGTTAATAACGGCTCAAGAACTAATGCTCAAGAACGAATGCTAATAAAGAAGGTATTTTCTTCGATGTATATCTTCTGGATGCTAAGCTTGTGTTTTCTATATGTGTGGTATCTATTGTACACGGGAACGTAACTTCGCTTAATGTAAACCAAACAAATTTATACTGTTTAATATATCTAACTCAACAGCACTTCAGACCTACGCACCTTATGACTGCTGTTCCTACGGTTTAACGGCAATAAACAAACACCACGGTTCACATAGCAAACATGTATCACAAACTAAAGATTTAGCAGTACTGGTAATACCCTTTCACGATCATATACGAACGTCTTTCGAATTATAATCGAGCTAACTTTGATTTGTAAATAAAATTATAGATGTTCGAATAGAATATATTTAATATGAGAAAATTTCTCAGCAATTAGAATAAAATTATATAAATTCTGTAAAAATAAAACTGCCAATATATTACTGTAGATAAATATTTACTTTAACGTCGGTAACAACTATGGAGAATGTATTTTAGGTTTTACGATTCTTTAGTATAAAATTGGAAAAGTGCTTTGAAGCTTGCAAATTTAGTGTACAAATTTACTAAATTGTTGCCATGTAACATGAAACACTTGTAAAGTATTCGGCGTAAAGTTTTATAAAATGAAAAGAAATAGAATCAATTACTCGTATGTATGGCAATTAGTTTATCCTCGTCAAATATGATTAAAGCATTAAGAATGAATTTAAAATTCAGTTTCACATATCGCGCCAAAACGCCAATACGTTACATTATCGTTGTGATGTCATATGAGTCAACATCCGAATTGGCACCCATAGCTGGAACTTTTCCGTTTATAATAAATTATCGATAGCTTTCAAATGTTTTTGTAGAATATGCTACATTAGACTAAAGGATTATTCACGTTACACCGTGCCGAGACCGGGCCGTGCCCCGGGCGGGATACGGTCTCACATATGAAGTATGCTTTTTTATGAACCAATTCATAGTCGACCGGGCAAAGTCCGTGGCAAGGCCGACGCGCGGCCGGAGCACTTCGCCGAATTGTCGGTATGTATTTTTCTCCGGCTCGGCCACGCCACGTCGTAACAAGAATGGGAACACCGGGTGCCCGGTACCATTTCGATGACAACTGTTGACGGAGCAGTGCCACGTAAAATGGATTGCATTTCAAAACACAAGTCGTACTATATCACGCAAGTGAAAAACGGCGAAAAATTACCTTCTTTTAAAAAACGATGGACGCTTGACTAAATTCGTTACCGACACGTACTATGTACTCAAATAACAGACCGGTGTAGCATGAATGGCTGACCCGGTCGGCGCACGCTGACAACGATGCGGCACGGACACGGCCCGGCTTCGGCACGGTATAACGTGAATGAACCTTTAGAGTTAAGATCATCCTCAAATATAATTTGGAAGTTTGTGAAGCCTCGCATTCAATAGATAATCAAATATATAACTTCGTGTTTCAAAGCTAGATGGCAACATAACAAAAATATACAAGTTGCATAATCTATATAATCCAGTAAATACCATAAGGCATATACAGGGTGTCCCGAGATTTTTTTACAGGCTGTAACTCAGGAACTAACGAATAGGTTCATTTGAAAATTGGGTAATCTAATTGGGACTTACTGTAATTTCATCCGAGGTATACAGGGTATCTGTGACGTCATCATAGAAGCAGGCACGTCATCGCAATGAAAAAAATTCAATGGAAGGGGGGATCAAACTTAGGTCAAATAAAAGGGCTTTGTATTTCAAATTCAACGGTGTATCACAGTGAGGGTACTCAAGTGTATAATTATACCAAATTTTCAATTTATTGTTTATTTGCAACAATAACCAGTGATCGTTTAAATGCCGCCATTATCATGTCCGGATTCACTTCAGACAGGCCTATTTTTACTTTTTAACTTTTATGGCCAATTTATTCTCAATATTATTGTTCACCATAATTTATCAACTTCAAAAACAAAACAAACAATGATCCACAGTTTAGGTGTTGCATAAATAACTTTCTTTAAAACCTTCACAGCAACACTTTGATATTCACATTTTTAGCTATGACAAACAATTGGATAGTGATCAACGTAGACTTTTAAGTAATAATGAAACTCCTAAATGTACCAGGAAACGTAAAATAAAAAAATGTCGCTTAGTTTTCAGTTAACCCAAGAAATGGCGACGAATTTATTGAACTTAATTTAAAACAAGTTGAAATAATGAAAAAAAAGTATTTTACAAATAATGATTGGATCTGATATCGTGAATCATGTAAAGAACTGCTACGCAGCAAATGACATTTGCAAACAAATATCTTGTTATTTTAAAATCTTATGTTTTACCATTTATATAATCCAGACATGATAATTCCAGACCATTTTGTCAGTTATCATTAGTATGACCTGACCCACTTTGAATATATTTAATTGAAGCTCTTACATCACCACAAAGCGGTGGATCGTATTGTGGTGCAATCTAGCGGCGAGTGCCGAAAGTTGGTAAGAGGTATAAAAGTAGGAAACAAGAAAGTGTAATTAGTGTGTCACAATCAACATTTCACTTACCTAATAATGTCAATGTTGCCACGTTTCAATTATTAACCAGATACTTCATTGTTTTTGTGAAAGCCAAGACACACACCTTGGATACAATTTTTACACTCATATCCATGACACAGAACATATCTAACTTGGTTTTTCACAGGAATAATAGAGTATCTAGTTAATAATTGGAACATGGCAACATTGACATTATTAAGTTAGTGAAGTGTAGATGGCGGTACACAAATTACAATTTTGGGTTATCTATTTTCCTACCCCAGACCTATTTTCGACTCGCGCCGCTAGATCGCACTACAATACGATATGAGATTATCATTTTTGGTTTATATATTCAACTCCCCTAAATTCGTCGTCAGTACTCCGACCATAGGCACATTTGGTTTTAACAAAAATTCGCAGGAAAATTCAAAACTAGTCATTTTAAAATCGCAATTTTAAACTAACAAATAAGAAAAAAATTCAAACAACAAAATTGGGAGAATTACTATTTCATTTTGAAACATTTTTCCCGCATTCTTTAGCTTTGAATCGTCCTATACATAAAAAACTGTTTTACCAAACTTTAACTAATGTGTAGATGCGTATGTTTAAATAAAATTTGGAAAGATTTTCGAGCTTATTAAAAAGTGTTTTTTTATATTTTTTTACTGGTTTAAATACTGCCATGTTAAATAAACTAGCTTTTATCTAAGATCAGCTTCAGTTACTTAACCCCCATAAATTATCCAAAAATAAACTTTATATTATGAGAGAAATATTCATTTTTATGTGTGTACATTCAATTAATAAAAAATTCCTCACTACAAACCACAAGGAACCAAAAAAAAATTCACCACCGTTGTCAAAAGGTGACAAGTGACAGATGACAGATAGTTTAATTTAACACCACTATTAAAACAATGGGGGAAAATGTAGAAGTTATGAATGATTGTCCAGGATAAAAGTACCTCGAAAGAAAAGCTCACAATAAAGCTGATGTTATGAGCAACTGCAAGTGCAGGCTAGAGCTCATTCTCATTAGAGTAAACCGGTTTTAATTTGTTGATTGACGGCGACCAAAGAAGAAGACGACGCGATCGCTTTCTGCCCAATGAACTAACCTAAAAACTTTACACTCGTATCGGAGTGACTCAAGGGGCGTCTACACGTTCAGTCTTGCCTCTGCAATTAAAACTGTTTGAAAAGATGGACCTTCACACACACGATAATGTCTGCACGACTACATAAGTGGAAAGGATTGAATTGCGATTCTTCTCTGGTCGACTATCGTGTAGACCTTCCTTCCTTTTTATAAAAGCTAAAGGAAACAGTTGGTGGAGTTCTACCTTAATCGCTTTTTGATTGATATAAGTAATATCCAATGTCACATTGATTGTGGTCACTTTCTAAATACTCGTACCTAGTATTGCTTTAAAACAATACATGGTGTGAAAACTCCGAAAGTTAAAATCCCATTCTTATACACACCGAATGAATAATATATGTAGATAATTTGCTAATCTATAGTGAGTATAAGAAACATTCTCGAAATCCTCATGCCTTATACCAGGTGCGTTTTCCCGAAAGAAGAACCCCTTCTCATGTGACTTTTGCTATGGTTGAAGAGAACATGCGGCAGGGTTCATTTCCAAACTCAAAGCATAGTAATCATAAGATACCAATACAGACCGAACAGAATGTGGTGAATGTTTTAGCATATGTAGCGGTTAATCCCGATGTGTCCACCCGAACCATTGCTGCAGAAATTGGTGTTTCTTCAGGTTCAGTTCATAGAATTTCAAAAACCCACCATTACCATCCATTAAAATTGCATTTGATTCATGAGTTGCGACGCATCGATCTGGATCGGAGATTAACCTTTATCGCCATCATGCAAGTTATGATGCAAGACACTTCCAATGTGTTGAGTAAAATTTTGTGGAGTGATAAAGCTCGTTTCCATAATAATGGCGTCGTGAATCGCCATAACTCTCATTATTGGCCAGTGGAAAATCCACGGTGGGTAAGGGAAACTCGCTTTCAAACCAGTTGGGGAGTTAATGTTTGGTGAGGATTATTCAATGAACGGTTAGTAGTCACATATTTTTTTGAAATGGCAGAGATATTTAAATTTTCTAGAAATTGACCTACCTGCGTTACTGGAGAATACTCCTTTGAATGAAAGAAGAGATATGATATGGCAGCAAGATGGCGCACCCCCACATATTCTAGCGGTATTGTAGTAAATTATCTTAATGCTAGATTTCCAAACAAACGGATTGGAACTCATAGATCCTTTCAATGGCCTCCACGGGATACTTAAAAGAGCTTTTTATAATGCAAAAACCTGTAGACACGAACGACTTAACTAATAAAATTAGACAAGCTTGTAATTACCTTACGCAAGAGATGATACATGCGGCATGTACACGTGAACTACTTAGACGGTTCGATGCTTGTGTTGTTGCAGACGGAGGCCATTTTGAACATCTTTTATAAAATCACTGTAAAGTCGGAATGTTCTTGTTATTTTTGCAAATAAACATTAAACTGAAAATTTGGTGTAATTATCTCACTGTGATACACTATTGAATTTTTTTCATTGCGTTGACGTCCCTGTTTTTATGATGACGTATACTTCGGATGAAATTACAGTAGGTCCCAAAAAGATTACCCAATTTTCAAATAAAAAATCTTGGGTATATAATCAAATTATTTGAAACATCCTTTTGGCGTATACACAAACGATCGGAGGAGTAGTCATAGTGTGAGATCACTTGTGATTACCGGGCACAAAGGTATTGTTGGCAATGAAACAGCAGACACCTTGGTAAAGAAAGGGTCTGAAACAGTATAAACAAACGATCGGAGGAGTAGCTATAGTGTGGGGATGCCTAGAAAATTCTTAATCGTGGCAAATTACATTATGGTAACCCTTAAGTGACTACCGGGCACAAAGGTATTGTTTGCAATAAAACGGCAGACGCCTTGGTAAAGAAAGGGTATTAAACAGAGTTCACTGGTCATGAACTAGCATTTGATATATCAAAAACTGTGTAACACCCTGTATATCAAGTAATTCGTTAGTGATTAAACATTCAAAGATATGTTGGTCAAGGACCAGAAGCGTCAGCATCTAGACATATAACAATATTTAATATAAATATTAAATATTGTGTTAAAAGCGTTAAATAAACAGATATATAGAAGTTTTGGTTAGGTCAAATAAGTGGGCTACGAATCATTATTAAACACATCTTGTAACTGACCTATTTGTTGAAACGAGAGTGATTATTCCTAATACCTTACATGGACCTTACAACTGCATCATGGTTATGTATACCTCGGTCCATTCAAACAATACATCAGACGTACAACAAACTCCTAGTAAAAACAAAACCTTCAGAGTCGCATATATAAGGATGAACCGTTTGTCGGTTGTGCACGGAGAGGAGGCAACAGCCTCACACATAAACTTCTACGACTTGCGCGCCCTTCTATTATTAAACAGACTTGATGCATAACTCACAATACTAACAACATACTTTGTACACATACCGAATTACAGGGCTCTTAAGAACTCGTATACCTGTAAAACCATGTTTAGTAAACACCACTTTAGTATTTTCATTTGACACTTCAAAGCGAATCACTATTTTTTTAATACAATTTAAAGGGATAAACAAAGTAACCTTAGTTGATTTGCATTCAAAATACTTCCCAAATTTCACAATAGTTTGAATATTTCAATGAAATATCCATGTTTGAAAAAAACAAACATCTATCGACCAACGTTGACTGGCTGTACTGGAAAAATCAATCCAAAAAGCAAAGAATGGTTGAAAGTAATTACAGAATAAGCGAAGATATTTTATTTACCTGTAGACGTAGCAGCCATAATCTGTGAAAACACGGATGCGAAAAATCTTATCAATTAATCGAAAGACACTAACTTGTATCAACCGACCACGTCGCCAACTATTTGTTAAAGCGGATATAAAATGAAAAAAAAAACCTTGTAGGAAAAGTGAATGACAAGGAACAAGATATTGAGTAAATAAGAGCCTTTACCTTGCGTGTATCAAGCAAACCTTCATGTAATCTTACTGGATTATCCATTAAACTATCACAACATGCTTCTGAAATAAGCTAAAATAACATTTACAGCAAGCTCAATATAAAAAAGTATAAAAAGTTAGATTTTATATCAATCTCAAGGAACTCAGAGCAGCTTCTAGTCGACATATTTCTGCGCTGGTCTGAACCAGTTTCTCTTCATTCAACTGCCTAACTTCCAAAGGTACCTTACTTTCGTAATCTGAAGCATCTTTTGATGTAATTAATCGTTCTCGAGTGGATTGTAAGAAATCTAATTTCTTTTGGATCTTCGCTATTTCTTTTGGAGAATCAATTAGTCCTTTGAGCAATAAGTTCACTTCGCATTTGTCAGAAACCGTCAGTATCGAACAACCATCCGGTGCTGGTTCGTTAACGGCAATTCTTGAACAGAAAGCTAACGTCTGAAGTGTAGATTCGTAGTTTATCATAATTTCAGCTGTCATTTCGTCGTTACATTGAATGTAGGCTAAAATCAGAAAATATTGTTACTCATAATTCAATAAATTTACGTTTATTTAAAAATGTTATCAACAATCATGTAAACGGACCAATACTGCAATTTTATGTAAATACCAAGTGACCGTAAATATTTACAGAATCGGAAATAACTATTCAACATGGAAATGCATGCAGATAAATGGATGAATTCTGAACCTAAATTGGTAAATTTCCGACTTTATTCTATTCGAAAAAAAAAACACTAGAAGAGAAACACCACAAATTGCTTGACTCAAGATTAAATTCATATTCAGAGATAATCCAATGTCCTTATTTTTTTTAATTTAGAGGATGATGATACACTGTAAAGTGGTGAACATTTACATAATTTCACATGTCAGCAATAAGGTCTGAATACAAAGGCTAGTAGGGCTTAGACAATCAATTATACTTCTAGATAAACTTCCACAAGTGTAAAGATATTTTTAGCATCCAAGGGTTTGCCGTTGATCCCATAGCTTTAAGGGCAATTTATCACAACTTTCATGATTTTTATGGTATAGGTCAGTTGAAGTAGAAGACGATCTATCCACCTACAGAACTTACATCACCTAGGAACGAAGAATTCACCAACAAAAAACTAGGGATTATAATAGCCGTTACTTTACTGCCGATTCTTATAAGAGATATTTTTAGATGATAGGACGTGTCCAGGGGGACTAGAATCCTCATTTAGTTTTCAAGAAAGTGAATTAAGAGTGGTTCTAATTAATATTCAGTCAATACACAATAAGACGAGTTGTATTTATTTTTGGAGGGTTCCCACAGATAGTTGCTATTACTGAACACTGTTTTTATCCCCACAGTTTTTATTGAAAAATATCAAGTCATTAGCAGATATGACGGAAGGTAACTTCAACAATTTGGTTTACTACCTAATAAATGTACTAATGATGCAGTGTTCTCTGTCCTTAATGAAGTATATACTTAATCATAAACTTTTTACGGATTCGGTTTTTTGTGATTTGTGACTTTCGATTGCGTTGATCATGAAATTTTGATAAATAAACTAGAATATTATGGCATACGTGGTATTCCTTTGAAATGATTTGAATATTACCTTGAGTGTAGAAAACAACCTGGTACAACCAAATGGTACAGTTTCGGAAACTTTACCAGTTAGCAATGGTGTGCCCTAGGGTTCAGTTTTAGGTCCAATTCTTTTTTTGGTACTCATTAAAGATGTAAAGATTTACGAAGTAATGATAAATTCACTATAGTTGCTGATGACACTAGTGTAATCTGGATAGTTCAGATATACTAACTTTACACTCTACCATAGGCAGAGATCTCATTACTATTAAGACCTGGACTAACTCGACCGGACTTTGTTTTAACACTGAGAAAACTTCAGTTTTATCTTACAAACGTGTTTTGCAACCTCTTAAACTTGATGACTCAATAAGATCTTATTTGATCAAGTTTCTTGGTCTCCATATTGACAGTGCCCTTAAATGGTCTGTACATGTAGTCACTTTAGCGAAAAAATTGTCTTCTGCTTGTTTTGCCATTAAATCTGTGTCTGAACAGCTTGATTCTTCTACTGCTTTAACAACTTATTACTCTTTGTTCGAATTGCAACCCGAAGATTGACAAAGACATTTCTACTTGAAATATCTTATTTTCATTGACAGAGTTCTACAATCTACCCTAGACTTTTGAGCTAGTTTGGCAAAATTTTTGCATAATTCAATATTTAGTATGGTGTAAGATATTATAATATATTAAATTTGTGTACTATATTATGTTTTGTACCTATTATTAGTATAGTATATTTTCTCTCTTCTCTCTCTCTCTATCTCTCTTTTGAAATATCTCGACTAGTTCCGGAGATATTCGACAAAATCCGAAAACGATCTTTTCGTCTTTTAAATGTGCCATTGTTATTAAAAAAGATATTAAAAAAATTATTCTCAATTTTTTTTAATAAACGAGGTTTTCTATAAATTACAACGTCAAAATTAATAAATTTCTAGAGTACGTCAAAAAATGTGACATAGAGATTGGCGATACTGTGTAAAGTATCGACACACCGTACTGTTATAAATATATTGTTTAAAATTATCAATATTAGAAAATATCGTTATGAATAGTATCAACATGCAACATGCAAAAGCGTGAATTATGAACCATAATTCACTATAGTAGATATATGGGTACCATATATCTTTTGTTAGGAGGTAGAATATTGACTGATTATTAAGTGGTCGTGGACAGAAATATTAAAGACAAAGACGTGTAAAAGAATAGAGTGTATTCAACTTCACGTCAGGAAATATTTTATGGAAATTTCGATTAGGTAAATTAGTTACAGACTGCTTGATTTAATAAAAGAAATCGAACTATTTTCAAATTTTCAGAATTTAGATACTACTACGAAGTTATAAAGCGATTTTGTTTAGTGCATTCAATCTCTTTAAAATTTTTTATTTAATGCCCAATACTTAAAATTATTAATTTGACTTTAGTAAAGGAAAGCCGACTCAAAAAAGATGCTATATGATTGTATGTATCTATACAAAACCTAAAAAAGATTGCAATGAAAAATCCACGTCCGTATTTAAAAAAAATAAAGTTGATGGTAACCCTGTAAAGACGAAACGTTGTAATGGAGTTTTTGGTATGGTAATTTATAGAAAACTTCTTTACTAGAAAAAGCTGGGAATGATTTTTTTTATATTTTTCATAATAACAATGGCCCATTTTCGGATAGTATCGATTATCTCCGGAACTAGTCGAGATATTTTAAATTTTTTTGAACAATCTAATTTTCGCAAGTTCCTCAAGTACCCCAGTATTCTAATAATAAACAAACTAATAGATATCAAAGACCCCAATATCAAAATAACTACCAAGACCTAATAATCAATCAATTAATAGACAAAACCAATCCCCTAACAATCAAAACTTCAATCGTCATCCACAACCTTCCACAAACAGGCCAACCCCAATGAGTACTTCTATCGCAAATACTTATAGACCCCCACAAAATTTTTTTAAGCAAACGGGACCCCCTAAAGTAGCCGTTGAAGAATTATTTAATGTCGAAGACGTAGATCATAATCCTGATGATTTACAATACGACGACCCTCAAAACGAAAATTATGACGAAACTCAAAATTTTGGATTACGAGCCTCGGAATTGATATAAATAATATAAATTCATACCCAAAACTTCCATTCATATATCTCTCAAATTTAGATTTAAAAATATTAATTGATCCAGGTGCAAGTAATTCTATTATTAATCCAGAACCGGCTTATAGATTATTTTCTAATTCTATTTATAAGTCAAACTTTCCCGTTAAAGCTATTAAAACTACTTATAATGGTAATTTTAACTGTAAATACCCTCTTTTAAAAGAATTTGGTATTAAATACACATTTGATAT
Source organism: Lochmaea capreae (assembly GCA_949126875.1). Lineage (NCBI taxonomy): Eukaryota > Metazoa > Arthropoda > Insecta > Coleoptera > Chrysomelidae > Lochmaea > Lochmaea capreae. The sequence goes on along the minus strand of OX421404.1, from coordinate 9,896,431 downwards.
GTTCATAATACCTTGGCACGATAGATTCGACGCATTAATAGGTAGTCAAGACTTCGATAAATTAAAAGCTCTCATTGACTATGAAAATCATATTTTACAAATTAATTCTATCAAAATACCTTTTCATTTTGAAATTAACCCACGTCTATTTACCCCTTATTCCAAATCTTTAGATAAAAGAATTTTAAATATTCCAGTAAATATTGATAATGGACCAAAAGTTCTCCCAGAAATAAAATTAAACGATATAATTATTCCTGAATGTATAGCTGTAGCACAAAATAGTTACTGCAAAATACCAATTGAACAAGAAGTTTCATTAAATAACATTTCTATAAATTTTCATGAACCTCTTCAAGTTCAACCTCTTTCAAAATTTCATGAAAGGAACCCTAAGTCGAATTATAACAATATAGACATCACCAAACTTCTTCGAACAGATCATCTGAATCCCGAAGAAATAGATGCAATATTTTCTCTTTGTAAAAAATTTAAAAATATATTTTATAATGATAATTCAGACTTAACATTTACTCATGCAGTTAAGCATAATATTAGAACAGTTGATGATATACCGATTTATCAAAAATCGTATAGATACCCCTATCATTTAAAACAAGAAATCCAAGATCAAATTAAAAAACTCTTAAATAATAAAATAATAAAGCCTAGTATTTCTCCATACAGCTTTCCTATTTTTCTTGTCCCTAAGCGAATAGATGCTAGCGGAAAAAAGAAATTTCGTTTAGTTATAGATTATAGAAAACTCAATGAAAAAACCATTGAAGACAAATACCCCCTTCCTTGTATCGACGAAATTCTCGACAATCTTGGTCGAAGCACTTATTTTTCTACATTAGATTTGGCACAAGGTTTCCACCAAATCGAAATAGACCCCAATTCGGCAGAAAAAACTGCATTTACTGTAGACAATGGACATTACGAATATACACGTATGCCATTTGGTTTGAAAAATGCCCCAGCAACCTTTCAACCTGTCATGGACACAATTCTTCGTCCTTTTCTTTATAAATCATGTTTTGTATACATGGACGACATAGTCATTTTCTCAAAATCCTTTCAAGATCATATTATCCATATTAAACAAATATTTAGTGAACTAGAAAAATATAATTTAAAAGTACAATTAGACAAATCTGAATTTCTCAGAAAAGAAGTCGCCTTCTTAGGTCACGTAATAACCCCTAACGGTATTAAACCGAATCCAGATAAAATAAAATCGATACAAAATTTCCGCTTACCAAAAAATGAAAAACAAATTAAATCATTTTTAGGAATGCTCTCATATTATCGTAAATTCATTCAAAGCTAAAGTGCGGATTTACACTACTAATGAGTAAAAGGATATGTAAAGAAGTGGATCTGGAAGCAACATAAGAATTACTGGGTGAACGTCCGAAGTCAAATGCATGAGAAAACTTAGGTAAAAGAACCATGCCTGAAACGTACAGTGAAACTGTTTACGTTGACAAGGAATCTGCTGAGAATAATAAGGTGTTTTATAACTGGTCATTTGAACAAATTAAAATTTACAATGAAGACCTTACAAGCATATTATGAGGTAAGGAAACAGAAACTGTGAAACATATAGTGTGTACATATGGGAGACTTGATTTTGAAAGACAGTCACTATTTGAAGAACTATATAACAAACACCTAGCTAAGAACTTGTACAGCCTGGTGAAGATCACAAAAGAAAGTGTATGAGCAAAATACAATAATCCATTGGGTTATAGTGTAATTGCAGACTTTTATAAATGTTCCAGAGATTTTGAAGACCTTATATCTAGAATTTTTTTGCAGTCAATTTTTTTTTTCAAAAAGAGTATTGATTTTATTAAATTCAATTTCAAGACATTTCAGTTTATTAATTATTTAAATATCTGTTATTTTTGCGATATTATTTATCAACGGTTTATACCATTACAAAGTCAAAAAACGCACCAGTAAATATTTACGGATACATTGGAATAGTTTTCGTTGCTTGAAGTTATGCAGAATTGCATTATGCTCGTGATATCGGTATCATATTCACAATAGCTATGGAGGTGAATAGAATTGCAGTATAAGATCAAGTTTAACATTCATGTGTGAAAGTAAAGTTAGTTCGAGTAAATAATCAAACAATCTAAATAATTAACAGTGGATTTATACCGCGACAAATGAAAATATTGGCATTGTTTCAAATTGTATACTGTCATTTTCTGTCACTTAATTTCGCATCTTTTTATAGATTGCGCAGTAGACGAAAATCTAGTTCAATTGAAGTAACAAAATTAAATGTTGACCATATTTACAATAATTGTTACTTGAGGAATGATAAAGATCAATCAGGTGTTGAACCGATATTCGGATTTTGGTATTTCATTAAGTATTAGTACCAATTTGCAAAAGAATATTTTGGAAGAAAACTAAAAAATAAGAATTCCTTAATGTTTGCAGCTTTCACTAAAAATCGTCATTTAACTAAATATGAAGTTAGCAGCTTTCTGATTAGGTATTTTATGAGCTATAAGCAAGCCAGTTACAAAAGACGCATTAGAACTGTTTTCATTGTCAAAATCAATATAACAGTTTATGCGACGATTTAGTGTTGTGTTGTGTTTAACATTTTCATGTTAAATTGATAGTTTTATCCTTACTCTGTGAAATTACAAACAGATAAAACCTAAATTATTGAATGTAACAATTTATACTTCTGACTTCGCTCTTTTTTTAACTAGTAACTAGTAATCTCGATTTACAAAAATAATACGACAGAATTATGGTCCTATATCCACTTTTATGTAGTAAACTTCTCATTTACATAATGTGCGTCACAACGTGACTAAATAGCGGACTATTTAATAGCCGTATGCATTGTTTATAGTACTAAACTCATTCAATTAGTTAAGCGACCTTATTGTTGCCGTAGTATGCACTAAGCGAAGTTTAGTTAAACATGAAAGAAGTTTAACAACGTCGAAAAATTTACGGACTTTTTTGTGTGCAAACAAAACAATCCTTGAAGTTATTTGAATTAAAAGTACTTAAGTGGACATTTACGGAACTTACAGTTATTTGAATTTCAATTTTTTGATTATTTAAATAGTCTGCGCATGTGACACAATTCTGTCGTGTTTTTTATCAAGATCTTAATAGCTAGTGAAAAAAAAATCGAAAACAGAGGTTATGTTATATTGTAGAATTCAAGAGTTAGTTGTCTGTTCCTAATTCCACAGAGTAAGGGTTGAAACTATCGATTTAAATTGAAAAATAACAAATAATTTGTAAAGCGTTTTAATAGTTTTTCACTATTATTTTGAAGTCTAAACGCAATTAATATTTAATTATAATATAAAATCGTTAATTTCGTTTTTGACAGTGAAAACCATCCTCCAAATTCTAATTGTCTTTTTGTAACTGGCATATAGCTCATAATACTTCAATAAAATAATCAAATCCAAATATCCAAACAACCGCATTGTTGAATTATTACTTAAAAAAAATAATAACACATTTTTCAATAAATGAAATGAAACGCACCGTCTGTTTTTGTCTTGTTAGGAAGATTGTAATCACTTCTAGCAGATCTTATGCTTTTTGCTACTTTTTGTACAAAATATACTTCATCCTCTATATCTTCATTCTTCCATCTGTAATATTCTTTTTCACTTGGATATGAAGCTACACAAATGCTGGGGATTTTTTCAACTTCAACTTTTGGTCTAGGTAATCGTTGATAAAGTTCCTCGCTAATAAATGGCATGAAAGGAGACAGAAGTCGCAATCCTATTTCTAATGCTCTATAAAGCGTTATTTGAGCGGTTTTTCTGGCTTCGCCGTCACCACTAGCAAATACTGGTTTTAATGTTTCCTAAAATAATGCAAACGTTACTGTATCGGGATTTTGAGTATAAATTACGTAATGGATATTTTTGTTACAATCGCAGATAGAGGTTGAATATTAAAGATGTAGGATTGACAGTCGTTTTAATCAGAAAAACAGACTACCATTGCTAAGAAACACAAAAAATAATGTAATTTTTTTAATGGAACATCATGTAATTTATTTTATCTTCGTAAAGCCCATATTTTTCTGGATTCAAAACTATACCACCCTCAAGCTTAAGACGTTGTTGAGTTATTAAATAATTGAAATGGTGGTTATTCCAGTTATTTGCCTTTTGGAAAATTATTACCATCAAAGTAAGCCATGATATATTATTGTATATGGTTTATTTACGATAAGTTTGCAATTTTGACTTTTGTAGTAACAATTGCAGCCACTGAACAAAATCTAAATATCCAAAGTGTAAATGGAATAATTTATCATATAACGGGAGAAATTACGGTCCAAAAGTTGGCTGCCGTCTCTGGGGTTCCAAGACTTATGTTGTCAAAATCAGACAATTTTATCAGAATTTCTTGTTTTGGTTTGTCGTTTTCATTCGCATTTTATAGTTTGTTATTTACTGTGTAAGATATAATCTGTTATTTTCATAACTATTTAAAAGACAGTATCGAACACCGCGTCCCAATTCTTTATCAAGTGGTTGCAAGGAGGTTTCCTAGCATCCCTAATATCATATTTTGAGAGAGAAGGAGATTACGGTGGTATCTTTAGAAAATTACAACAAGTGGACATAATAGTCTTAATTTAATTTCAGTTCTCATAATATGCTTTGTTTCTTTCAAGACGCTATGAAGGTTTCGCTGATAATTATTTAAAATATGTATATACACCTGTATGTCAATATTTAAGTAAATTTGATGCATACTTTCTGATTTGGTAAAAATCTGCAATAGTTTCCAATTTGTTCGATAAACATTTAAGCTGGTATTAACTAACATATGGTGATTATGTGTTTTGATGCTACTCAACATTCTTGTATTATGATACAGGAAATGTACATTGACTATTTCGATTTTGATATTTCAGAGGAACATATAAAGTTGAAAACATTGAAAGAAACACTCCAACCTAAAGAACTGTTCAGTGGTTGCGAGATGTCACTTTGGAAAATACTTCTAAATATTGTTTTCAAATATAGAAAAGATGAGCCACGTCGTGGTTTAATGGAGTTACCAACAGCTGTAATGAAACGCATTCAATGTTTGCACGATTATGTGAAATTTAAAAATCAAGACTTGCACCAATTTGTCTTTCTAGATGAAACTTGGATATTTAAAGATGGTACTATTCTTGGCAAGATTTAGATATTAAGAGTGTGAAAAAGACCAAAGTTGGTGGTGCAAGGTATTAAAATATATTGTTACTATAACATAATGTATTACAATGTTTTATATTTCCAGATATATTATGGTTAATGCTGGCTGTACTAGTGGGTTTATACCTGGAGCAGAGTTAGTATTTTCATCTAAAACTCAAAATATAGATTATCATGGTAAAATGAACTCAAAAAACTTCTTAGACTGGTTTGAACATAAGCCGTTGGTAAATTTAGAACAACCTTATTGTTATGGATAATGCTAGCTACCAAAGCAGCATATTAAATAAAGCTCCAACAACAGCTTCTAGAAAGGAAGATATTAAATGGTGGTTAACAAAAAATAATATTGTTTTCGAACAAACTTTTCTTAAACCTCAGTTGTTGGAATTAGTTAAACAATAAGTTTATTTATAAATATATGTAAAGGCACAACTTATACATCGCTTTAAAGGGATTTTGTTTTTTACAAGTGTCAATGAACTAATGTATCTTTTGGAAATAAATAACCAGTGGAATATGAAACCAATTCTTTGGCAGAAAAATATGGACATCAATTCCTTTCGCCTTCCTCCATATCACTGAATGATTAATCCCAAAGAGCATCATGCTACTTTGAGGGAGATGGGCTAGCACCACCCCCAGAGGTACGAGGGCTGGGGGAGTACTGTGAAGAGAAGAGACTACCTCTACTTCTAGCATGTGATGCCAATGCACACAACACCGTTTGGGGCAGCAGCAACACCAACCAGAGAGGTGAGCAACTTTTAGAATATAACCTTGAAAAAACCTTGATATTCACAATATAGGGAATACCCCCACATTTGTAACAAGGGTAAGGCAAGAAGTTTTAGATGTCACACTGGCAACTCGTGATCTAAAACAAATAGTAAAAGATTGGAGAGTATCGGGTGAACCATCTCTCTCCGATCATAGTATATTAACATTCAAGTTAGAGCTAGGCATACCTGAGGTAAGCCTTAGGAGAAAACCAAGAACAACTGATTGGGACAACTGTAACACCTGTCTGGAAGGAAATCTAGCAAATATCCAGAAGAAAGGAAGGGCTAAGCACCATCTCGACCTGGAAAATGAGCTTGGGGATCTGAACAGGGCAATAATCGATGCATTTGAATCGAGCTGCCCTCTTCAAGAACAATGAAGCAGCAAAGATGCACCTTGGTGGAACAAACATCTGTCAGTATTAAGATCTCAAACCCGGGACCTTTTTAATAGAGCAAAATTCACCGGGGACTGGCAGAGGAACACCGAGGTGAGAAACACCTACTACAAGGAAATTAGAAAAGCTAAAAGAAATAGCTTCAGGAAATTCTGTGAAGATATAAACACACCTGCTGCAGCAAGACTTTACAGTCATGGCGAAAAGTAGGGTCAACGCAGATATGGCTTTGAGGAAGCCAGCGGCAAATACACCGAAAATGAGGAGGAAAGAGTGCGGCTCTAAGAAGAAACTCATTTTCCTGGGAGTACCCCAAATAGAGGAGATAATCCTCTCGAAGTTCATAACAGACATTCGAGAGAAAGTACTACAATGGACAAGCACATTTGTAGTAACGATAGGTTGAAATGGGCTATGAACACCTTTTCACCTTTCAAAACACCTGGAGCAGATGGGATTTTCCCAGCATTGATCCAGCAAGGACAAGACGAAATTCTACCACATTTGGTTAGAATTAGTCGAAGTAGCTTGGAACTGGGTTATATACCAGAAGCATGGAGAAGGGCAATAGTAACCTTCATTCCAAAAGCTGGAAAAAGGGACACAACAAACCCCAAATCCTTCAGACCAATTAGCCTAACATCGTTTGTGCTCAAAACGATGGAAAAAGCTATTGACAACTATATTAGAACGGAAATCCTAGAGAGACTACCTCTCCACCCGTATTAGCACGCTTACCGGGCAGGCAGATTTACGGGGACTGCACTGGTACAACTGACGGAGGATATCCGAGGTGCCTTAGACAACCAAGAAACTGTAGTATGTGCATTTTTGGACATATAAGGAGCAACACTCCACATGAGGCTGTCAAGAGAGCATTAAATAGAAGAGGTGTAGACAGCATAACATCCAAATGGATGTCGGAACTGCTCACCACCAGAGTAGCAGAGACGAGAACGAGCAAAGACATTGTCTCCATCTGCACAACCAGAGGATGCCCACAGGGAGAAGTAGCATCTCCATTAATGTGGAGTCTGACGGTTGACGAACTCCTGTGTGGTTTGACGGACCTCGGAATATCCTGCCAAGGATATGCCGATGATATTGTCATAACAGCCAGGAGAAAATTTGAAAACACCCTTTGTGACATCGTACAAAAGGGTCTGAACTATACAAATAGCTGGTGTAGGCAAGTGGGACTCAGCATCGACCCCACCAAAACCATCTTGATAGCCTTCACTAAGAAAAGAAAACTCAACCTCAAAACCATTAAACTTGATGGGAACGAGGTTGAATGGAGACAAGAAGTCAAGTATCTAGGTTTGACTCTAGACAGTAAACTCTCGTGGAACAAGCACAAGAAGGAGATTACATACAAAGCGAAAATGGCTCTAATGGTGTGCAGGAATCTGGCAGGGAGGAACTAGGGTTGTAACCCAAAAATCCTGAGCTGGATGTACACTGCCATAGTGAGACCAATTATCACTTATAGAGCTATTGCGTGGAGTAGTAGAACTAGCCTCTTGACGACGAGAGAAAACCTCTCCAAGATTCAAAGACTAGCCTGTATATGCATAACATGAGCAATGAGTACATGCCCAATGGCAGCAATGGAAGTGATTCTCAACCTCACACCATTACATATGGTGGTGGGGAGTGTTGCAGAAATAACAAGATACAGACTAAGTAGAGAGGGACTCATTAAAAAAAAACCACCTCTTCACTTCTTAGAAATCAGACAACCTGGGACATGCCACAATATGGTATGATGAAAAAGTATAACTTTTCAAAGAAATTCGTTACGGAATTAAGCAACAAGAAGGAAAGGGATCCAAATACCATTACCAGACTTGGAAAGAATGCCATTCAATAGTCCACATACGGCTCAAAAGCAATAGAAGGAACTGGGATAGGAGTGTACGGGCCAGGAACCAAACACTCTGAAAGCTTGGGAAAAACCCCAAGTATCTTTCAAGCGGAAATTCACGCAATAAAAAGGTGTGCCCAGTTCAATATTGACAAAGGATTATCATAATGTCTGATAGTCAAGCAGCCATTAGAGCGCTGAGTTCTTGTGTAATCAGTTCCAAAAATGGTGTGGGAATGCCTAGGCAAACTTAATGAACTAGGCGAGAACAATATAGTCACCTTACTGTGGATTCCAGGACACACTGGAATAGAAGGAAACGAAATAGCAGATGAACTAGAGAAGAGGGGGACTGAACTACCCTTTTGGGGGCCGTGACGCTTTTGCTGAATTAGCTCCAATGTAATATTGGAAGAAATAGGTAAAGCCGAAGAAAAGAGAAGATCTGACCATTGGAAAGATCTAGCTGGGCTTAGGCAATCTAAGATTCTTCTGGGTGACTACAACCTGTTGAATGCATAAGTCAAAGTAAAACTGCACTAAGAGTTTTGACAGGAATCCTAACGGGACATTGTCGCCTGAATGGGAACCTTAAAAAGCTCAAAATAGTGGAGGAAGAAGATTGCAGATTTTGTGGAATGGAAGAAGAATCCTCCATCCACATACTTGCGAACTACACAGCAATTCAGAATCCTAGGGCACAGCACCTGGGAGACTACTGTATAGAAGAGAACAGTTACCAAAGTTGAAGCCTGCAGATATCCTAAAATTCCTCCGGGAAATAGGACTAAAGCAGCTACTAGTCTCTGAGACTCTCCTCAGAAACTAAGTAGAAGTAAGGGGGCACAATAGATCTTTTAGGTCTCAGAGAATGTTACCCCAAAATACATACATACATCCCAAAGAGCACATTTGGGGTATAACTAAGAATTATTATAGATATCATGTGGGCAAAGATGGACGTTCGGCAGAAAAATCACGGCCACATGGAAAGAGGCTTTAGGAAAAGTAACACCCGAAGTATGGCAGAGACTATACGTCATACTGAAGAGCTGATTCAGTTGTGGTGGGATAGAGAAGTAGTATTTGAAAGAGAAGATATAAATACTTTAATAATAGATACCAACATTAGCGACGATGATAGTGATAATTTAAGTGAATAAATATGTTTCATAAGTGTGTACTTTTCATTTTTGTGTGTTTAATCAACTCCTGGATACAATGCTGTAATAGATATTTACGATACAAGTGTCGTAAAGATTCATATTACGAAATGAGATGGGAAATTTGTCAAACGAGGCCGTTATGCCGAGTTTGATAATCCATTGAATATCGTAATATGAATTTACGATACGAATATAGTACATTATTTTACCTAGTACCAATAATGTTAATTATGTACTCAAAAGTAGTCAATATTCCTGAAATTAATGATATTAGAATCATGTAACAAGGAAGCATTGCGCTGATTGTTGATTTATTTTGCGAACTGTCAATTTTGACTCGTTCACTTCAGTTTGGTATAATTGTATCGACATGAGTTCTGACTATGAAAGTGTGGATTCTGATATAGAACTTGCTGCAAATAACGCAATACAAACCCTAGTACCCGCTAAATTCAATTGAAATTGAAAACTACAATGCTTCAATTGCCTCCACGTCAGCTGGAATAAATATCACTAATTGTACAGGTGTTGTGATAAATTATTATAATGAATGAGGTTTAATTTTTTATTCTTGAATTGATGCATTAAATTTTGTTGAATTCATAATATTATTATTAGTGTTACGTATATATTCATAATAAATGTGTTCGTTGATTTATGTGTCTCGGTTGTCACTCATTCCGCAAACTGTCAACTTTGACACGTTCATTCCAATTAATTTTACTTTACCTACGACCCCCCCTGTAATCAGTCAATAACACACAGACGGCATCAATGTAATGACGTCTATTACACACGGTAAAAAAAACGCACAGCTGTAAAGTAAATCGCACGGCTTCCTAGCAACATCTTAGCAACTGTCAATATACGTCGCCATTTTATTCAAAATTTACTATTTGAAAACATTCGATATTGCCACGTTTAACTATGAAAAGTCCAAAGGGATAAGTATGTATTGATTATAATTGAAAAATGGACTTTTGATTATCAACAATATATTAATTAAACGTTATTTCTTTAATGTGCTTCTTTCATTGGTAATGGAGATGGAGATGAAAGTTTACCAAGCACCTCTAATAATGTAACTGTTGTTTCTTATGCTTCAACAAGCAAAGGAAGCGATCTATGATGTGTGTTTAATAACTGTACTGTTACTATAAATAATTATTATAATAACTAATATTATGGTATTAAATGTTATACAATAAAATTATTTAAAATATCTATTGTTGATGTTGTTCAAGTATTATTAATAATAAGATTATAAAAACAAGTACAAGTAGGTCGTAGGTAAAATATAGTACGTAACTACTGTTGTAAAGCATTTTACGCACTCACGGAAAATGCTTCTAACCACACACGTTACGTAATATACTATTACTGCACTAGTGCGGTAAAGTATCTCATTACGAAACTCATATCAGTATCGTAATGTTTGATATTACATATATTATTGGTAGTAGGTAAATATTTTGAACACAGCCCATGATTTTTTAAATTTGTAAATACGATATTAATGCTCCCTAAAATACATATTTTTTTTCCTTTTCAACCAGCTTTGTATCTCTTACTGTTCCGGAGATCCAATACTGGGACCATTTGAAATTGTCATCCTATATTGTAGTTAATGTCGTTCATTGAATTTTTTTATCTTACACTAAATTAATTTGTCTTCTGTAAGTTCCTTGTGGCATTACTTATTCTTTTTTCTTATTTTTTTGGGAATCATACCACAATAATTTTTTTTATTTTTTATTTCGACGTTTCGGTAGCGTTCCAGCTACCTTTGTCAAGATTAACTATACCTTGTTTTTAAACTAAGAGGAGCGATTTGAATTTAAGTTGGCATTTCTGCTGCCTAGTGATTGGTCGGATTGCCACCAGTTTCACACAGCTCTTTTTGAAACCACTGACACTGACATTTGTCGGTTTTGTGTTTATATAAAAATAGTCATTAGTTCAATCATTACTACCACGTTTGTTGTTTATTTTAAACAAAGTATTATATTTTACCCAAGGTATTTGCTATTTTTATTATTTAGTCCCTTTCATGAAAAAAATACATATGCTTCTTTTTTCTTGTTAATAATATAAGTTTCACATTAAGTTTTACATACATTGCAGTACTATATTATGGTATTTTTCGATAACAAAACTTTTGTTCGCTTTTAGTTTTACTACACCAAAGCCTCAAATGTTGAAAAACAATTTAATCATACAATTGCATTTCTATATTCTCATCAATTCTCAAATTCTTAAAACATTTTACATAAACTTACATCTTTTCACAATAATGTGACATTTGGTTACTACTCTCGCAATGACCTGTGGCCAATCATCATTCGATATTTAGACATGCCTTGATCCCTCATTGGCCACGACAACAGCGAGCAGTACAATACATATTTCACGTAATTTTCATTTAGATCAAAAAGTCTGAACACGACCCTTTCGGCACACACTCCCAATCTAGTAACTTTTAGTGGTGTGTTTGAGGTTTCCTAAAATGCTCCTCCTAGTTTAAAAACAAGGTATAGTATAGAAATAATTTTTTAGTCCCTATTTGACAACGAAAAATTTGGCAACTAGACAATCAATAATATTTTGAAGTTTAAGACTACAAAACTTTGTTGTCAAATTTTATTAAGGTCCATTCATAGTAGATCACACCTCTGGTAAAATGTGAAATAAAATATTTTATTTTATGACATTCTAACGATATGTAGCCCACTAGAAATGGAATCCAGTGAAGTCCACGTTCCAGGAACGGTTTTTATTGGAATAGCGCTTTTTTTCGCTTATTTTGGAAATTTTGTTAATAAAAACGCGTTTGTTGTTACTTTTTCGTGTATGATTATTTTTGTTTTCAAAATATTTATAACTCGGTTAGGTGATTTGAAATAAAAACATTATTGTGGTTTGATTCCTAAAAAATAAGAAAAAAGAATACATTAATTTGATTACCCTTAAACAAAAAATACTTACCAAATAAACATCACAAAGCTCGTACAACCAAATATTATATATTGCAGTTGTAATATTGCCGAATTCATAAGAGCTGAAGTTTCTATTGACATCAGTTATGGCAGTCGCCAGTCTACTGAGCATCCACAAGTCCATCAAACTTTCGTTTCCTATCAATTTATTATTTGACGGTGGTTCAAAATCTGCTGAGAAATACGTAAGTGCAAATCTGAAAAACGACTGTGGTTAAAGGGAGTTCTCAAAGCAAAATGTAAATACAATCAGGGGCGGATGGGCAACATCTTAGAGGACCGGGAAATAATATTTGTCGGTCCTTTTTCAATTTCTAGATATGGCTAAAGTATACATTTACAGGGTGTTACGCATTTTTCCTTCAAAATTAAATAGAGCATAGGTTTATTACATATTTTTGAATCAGATTACATTCACTATCCAAAACCAAAAAACATTCTTTTAGAAGTGGCGGACTCTCAGTCAAGTACATAATATATACAGAAACATACAAAAAAGTGAATCAAAGTTTAAAGTATTGTTATGCCAAGTGAAGAAATTAGGCTTGTTATATAAACGATTAGGGAACTTCATAAAAATTCTTTAAACACAAAAATTTAAGAAAAAATTATTATATAAAAACTTCACTCTTTTAACAATCTATTTAATAACTTGTTTCGATGGATAAGCGTATCTACAGGGTGATTCATTAAGAATTGGCAATCTCTGAACTGGAGATACTACACACCAAAATATGGCGATTGAGCGTAACATGTCTTATACAAATGTTGCAGGTTTACGAGATACAGGGTATCTAAAGTTGGAATTTTAGTTTGAAATTTCTTAATGAATTTGATTTTGAGCAGCATCGTCTTGAAAATTGGCAACTTTATGTTTTTTGGCATGAAAATTACGAATTTTTTATGCAGAATTTAGCACTATTCATACAGGGCGTTAGTTACACCCTGTTACTTAGGTAAATTACAACATATCTTTTTTGCCTAATGAGTTAAGGCTAAAATGACTAGAAAATCTAAAAGGCGGTTCAATTTTGAATAAAAAAGGTACTCCTGTTTATTTCATGTAACTCTATCAGTTTGTGAGTTATTTGCATTTTAAAAAATCAATGAATTTTGTTTATTGTGAAATGAATTTATCCCTTTAAATAAATGACCACTATGCGGGGCAACAACAGTAAAGACAACAAATAACAATCAGTAACAGTAATAAAAGAAAAATTCAAAGTAAATGCTCAAAATGCCCGCCTTCCACTTCAATACACTTTGAAGATTTTTGAATATTAAATAACTTTTGTCGATTATTTTTAATAATATTAGCAGCTTCTTGAATTTTCTGTCGTAATTCTTGGATGGAATTAATTGTATCTTTGTTAACCATGTCCTTCATTTGTGACCATATTTAGAAGCCTAGAGGGTTTAAATCTGGACTTCTAGGTGGCCAAACAAATTCACTGCCACAACCAATCCACCAGTGAAGAAAATGTTCATTCAGGTATTGCCGTACTGGCATAGAAAAATGTGGCGGCGCCCCGTCTTGCATAAACCACATGTTCCAATTAAAAACACCTCGTCTAGTAAACGTCGCCTCATCGGTGAAAAGGATATAATTAAGAAACTCCTGGTTTTCGTTTTGTTTATCTAGCATAGGTTGAGCAAACTGTAGGCGAACTGTGAATAGCAAATTTTGGTCAGGAGTATAGTGATATGGACGGAGATTCTCTTTCTTTAAAATTCTCCAGATAGACGATTGACTTATTCCTGTTGCCGCACTTAACCGACGAGTACTGAGATCTGGATTTTCCGAAATACAAACTAAAACCTCTTCTTCATCATCGACGTTGATATTTTTTGGAGCACCATTTAAGCTTTTAGGACGAAAACACCCTGTTTCGCCAAGGCGGGTATAAATACGTCTGAACAGTTTGTGATTGGGTTGTCTTCGATTTGGGTATGATTCTAAATACCTTCTGGCTGCACCAAGTCCACTATAATTTGACTGAGCAAAAACACAAATCATATCACGCATTTCACTGTTGGAAAATTCATTATGTCGTGGCATTTTCTTATTTTACTACAAATAATACACATCTTAGTAACAGTAAAATTGTCAAATATTTCTTAACACGAAAAACTGACAAGTTCTGACACAAGCCTACTTGAAAAAAATTGAATGTAATAACGGTGGCTTGGGAGTCTTTACGCTGAATGTTTAAAATGCAAATAACTCGAAAACTGATAGAGTTACATGAAATAAACAAGAGTACCTTTTTTTATTTCAAATTGAACTGCCTTTTATTTTAGCCATAACTCATTAGGCAAAAAAAAATGTTGTAATTTACCTAAGTAACAGAGTGTAACTAACGCCCTGTATAAATGGTGCTAAATTCAGCATTAAATTCGTAATTATCATGCCAAGAAACTCACAAAATTATTGAGAAATATCAAATTAAAATTCCAACTTTAAATACCCTGTATCTCGTAAACCTGCAACATTTGTATAAGCCATGTTAAGCTCAATCGCCATATTTTGGTGTGTAGTATCTCCAGTTCAGAGATTGCCCATTCTTAATGAATCACCCTGTATAATGTGATCAGAGTCAACATTATATAAAATATCATTTTCACAAGCCATTAACATAAAACCATCCAAATTATTATTCGACATTGAATTCCGCAATCTATTTTTAATGTATTTTGTCCACGACCACTTAATAATAAGTCAATATTTTACCTCATAACAAAAGGTATAGGGTGTAATGGATGTTATTATCCTTTGATACTTTTGTATTATAGGTGTGGAAGGGCCTCTGACTACGTGGTATTGCTAGTCCCATGGAGGGTCATCTTACGGGAATAAAACAACTACCTGTAGCACTGGGATACGTTCTATTTATTACTTAAACTACTACTATACATTATACTACTTGTTACTTATGAATCGTGATATTCTTATTCTAACATAATATTAAGAGTCTCCTTAAAACACTATCGTTTGCATATTTACACGACAAGTCAAGTTCATCCTAAGTAAATATAAATAATGTTATTTATGGTTTATTTCACGCTTTGAACTTGATATCGTACGTGCGACCTTCCTACTTCTATTTATGTAATGATTCAACGTTCTTATGATTTATTGAAATTAGCTTAAACGGAATTTGTGGCTTTTATTTAAATATTATTGTTAACTTATTATATTGACCAAAAGGCATCACACCTTCCCCTTTTACAAAAAGAATAAATTCCGTTGAGCTTCCTTTCCCCCTAATAAAATGAATTTACAAATCTCCTAAAAATAGATGATAGATGATTATTAAATAATATCACTAACCTACGGTTACATATATTTATAAATTAATGAATGTCCATTGTCTTTAAAAATTGTCTACGATAACTTAGTTGTTTGTTATATTTATTTATTTTCACTTAATGTTTTTATTACATGTTATCCGAATTTATTTACTATCACTCATTGTTTGTTGTTACACTTTGTTTACTATTCATAATTGTTTGTAAACTCACTCACACTTTTGTTTCTTACACTTTTACAATTTTTAATTCGTTTTACAGTAAGGGTATAGCCTGTTTTTGTGTATTTCTTTCATCACACACGATTCTAATTGATTTTACAGTTAACCTCACTCACCTCTGTGACTGTAAATGGACCTATATATTGAGATTCAAATTTGGTTCTGTTTTCCCTTTTTACTAAAACTGAATCCCCTATTTTAAAATCAACTGGATTAGCTACCTTACTATTTTGACTTTGTCTACTCAGCATATATTTGATTAAATATTTCTCTGCTCTCTGATGAGCTACCTGAAGTTTATATTTCAACTCATTATGATATTCATCAATATTATAGCATGGCTCAATGTCATTCGTGAGATTCTCAGGCAAGTTAGCACGTCTTCCAAACAATAATTCAAATGGCGCATAACCATGATAAGAGTTTGGAGTCGTATTATAACAATAAGCAAATAATTTGCACCATTCATCCCAGTCATCCTTACTTTTATTTATAAAATGTCTAACATACTCATTAAGCGTTCTATGTAATTTCTCACAACCTCCTATAGATTGATGATGATATGCTGTTGAATAATTATGACTAATATTTAACATTTTAGTTGAAGCATTGAATATTTCATTTTTATATTCTGTGCCTAAATCTGTCCTAATCTGTTTCATCAAACCGTAATTTGGTATGAAATTTTCAAAAATTCCACGAGCTATCGTGTTCGCTTCTTTGTTTTCAACTGGAATTATTACTGCATATTTTGTTAATTCACATAACATTGTGATGCAATAACGGTTACCATTTTCACTTTGTGGAAAAGGACCGACCGTATCTATATATGTTATATCCCATTGTTTTGCTGCTGTATCCGTTAATACAAATTCTTGTTTGTGATTATTCTTTGCCTTATTGACTTGACACTTGTGACATTGCTTAATATATTTTCTTACGTCTTTTTCCATATTTTTCCATCTAAAATTCGCTCTTAATTTTTTCAATAGCCTGTTATTTCCTACATGACCCCCAAATGAAGGATCATTATGATAAGTTTCTAAAGTCTGTTGCTTTTCTTTTTCTTCTTCCACTGTCTTTGGTATATCGCAAATACATATTTGTACGTTTTTTAACGTATTGTTTCCTTTTTCCATAAACTCTTTTATGGTGCACTGTGTGAAAATAATATCATTCATATAAATTTTCATCCTTTTTATTCCATTTTTTACCGCTAGCCTATCAAGCTGAACTAACGTTTGACCTAAATCAAAGTTAACTATATCGGCATTTAATAAGGCTTGGCTAAACCTCATCCTGTTTTTGATCCGTATGTTCATCCTTAGCGAAACACGGTTATTTTCAAATTGCAGAATTGGTAATTTATGCGCCTCTAAATTATTCAGTACTTTATACAGGGTGTCTCAAAAAAAGGTAACACCGTCTCTAGGATAGGTAAAAAACTGAAAAATAATTGGGGTTTGCTTAGTAAAATTTTTTTCTAACGCCATCCGTTTTCAAGATAAAGGGCGTTGAAGAAAATAAAAAATTACACATTTCTTACGATTTTGCCGAAACTACTGGCACCATTGTAATGAAATTTTATACGAATATGTTTTGGAAGCTGATATATCCCATGAATTTGTTTTTATAACTAACTCTCATAGAGGGCGCTAGTTACACGATTCATACAACGTATTATTCAACATAACTTTTTTAAGGGTAGAATTATTAGTCAAAACTCCAAGTGAACATAAACATCGTTTAATTTTACACCAAAAAGGTACTCGTGGTAAAACTCGATATTATGTACCGTTTTCGGAATATTTTGATTTGAAAATTATGAAGTAATAACCGCTCCTCGTATAAGTTAATGATAAATTTATTAATTAAAAAAACTTACAATAAGAAAATTAAAATAAAGACAAAGAACATAACATAAAATTCAATTAGAGTAAATGTTCAAAATGTCCTCCGTTCTCACGAATACACAAGTCTATCCTTTTTTCTAAAGAATCCATTAATCTTCTTAATGGTTGGGGATCAGCTATGAGGTCATTAAAGTGACGTTTAATTCTGTCTATTAATTCTTGACGAGAATTTACCTCTGTAGCATAGACTTTTTCCTTAATATACGACCAGACTGTGTAGTCCAAAGGATTAAAATCGCATGACCGAGGAGGCCAATGAATCGGAGCTTCTGCACCTCTACCAATCCATCGATTCCGAAAATTGTTACTCAACCAATTACGACACCTTCTATCAAAGTGCGGTGGAGCTCCATCATGCATAAAAAATAATGATGTTCGCTCATTTATCGATAAATCTTCTAATATCTCAAATAAATGATTATTTAAAAAATCAAGGTACATATCACCACTTAAATTTCCAGGTAGAATATGATAACCTATTAATCTGTTACCTAAAGTTGCTGCCCAAACATTAACTTTAAATGAGTGTTGGTAATGTGATACCCTTTTGGCTTGTGGATTCTCATCACACCAGTAGTGTGCGTTATGGGAGTTATTACGGAAAACAAGATAAAAGCCTACATTACAAAACAGTCAGGCTCCAAAAACATTTATGTAAAAAAACTACAAACATACTTCGTCCGACCCAATAATCAAGCCTTCATGGTAGGAGTTGATCCTTCTCTACAAGAAAAAATTTATGAAGAAAATTTTTGGCCAAAAAATGTGTATTTTAGTCGGTTCAACTTCAGGCAAGGTCAACAGTTCCTGGACCACCCCTCTTACGTCTCTCAACCTCAACCAAGGGGGAACGGTTCCTCCCAGTCAAATGTAAATTTTCAGAAACCAGCCTCATCTGTAAATCAGACTCAAACTTAAATGAAAACGAGACTGATAAGTATAATTTACTTCACATAAATATCCAAAGTCTGGCCAATAAGATCAATGTTTTGGAATTGTTTTGTGATATGAATCAACCAACATTTTTATGTATCTCTGAGCACTGGATGTGTGAAGACAAATTAAAAGCTTCAAAAATTTCAAATTATAAACTAGCTTCTGGTTACTCACGTAGCAATCTAATACATGGTGGCACAGCTATATTTGTGAAACCAGATATTTTTAATTTATGTACTAACATAAGTCACCTCGTTAGATCATCGTTGGAGCTTCATTTTGAGTGTTCGGCAATCGAAGTTAATAAAAATCTATGTATAATAACTGTGTACCGCAGCTCTTCTACAAAGTCTCATCCACAAATCTTTCTTGACAAGCTATTTGATACTCTCACCTACATAACAGCTAAGTATACATTCATTGTCCTTAGTGGCGATTTTAACATTGATTTTAGGGACAGTCATTGTTGCTATAAAAAACAGCTGTTTGATATATTTGAAATGTTCAATTTGAGATTATCATATAGCGAGCCAACTCGTATTGCAATGTATAGTGACAAACTAACATCAAGTGGTCTAGACTATGTTGTTAGTAATATTGATAATCATACCTCGAGGGTGATCTGTTTGGGTGCATCGGATCACCAGGCACAAATGCTATCATGGCCTATACAAATCCCAATTAAGCAAACATCACTTATAAATTCAATAAGGAAATTCAATACAAGCTCGCTATTAGAATTTAAAACCTTATACGAAAAAAAACCATCAGTTGGGGATATGGTGGAACTGAGGGACATTGAGGATGTGTTTGATGATTTCATGTTGCATTTCCAGTGGTGCTTTGAGGTGGCATTTCCTAAACAAAAAATAGTGCAGCGGAAACACGGAAACAAAGTACCCTTTTCGAGTCAACTACACTCTGAACTTGAACAATTAAAAGACCTGAACTGGTTAAGACAAAAAGTGAATAACCCTTCCTTAACAGAACACTATAAAAAACAAAAAAAATCTCTCGATATAAAAATCTCCAATGAAAAAAAACTATATCATTCTAGAGTTATTAATAATTCAAATAATAAGGCTAAATCTTTGTGGAATTTAGTCAACTCAAAACTGGATAGAGAAAAACAAAAAAAAGAAATAGTCTTACTAAACAATGGATTGACCATAACGGAAAAAAAGGAGGTCGCAAACACATTCGGTCACTACTTTGCAAATTCAGTTACTGAGAAGATTAAAAACCAAAATTTACCCCTTAACTCTTGCACATCAAGCAGTATGAGGGGTCCGAATTCAATGTTTTTTGCACCGATCACTGGGGATGAGATTAAACACATAATTCTGACGCTTAAGAAGAAATACTCTGCTGGTATTGATGAAATACCAGCTATTGTATTAAAAGAATGTGTTGAAACAATATCTGTCCAACTATCTCACATTACCAATTTATCAGTCACTCAAGGACAGTTCCCAAAAAAACTTAAAATTAATAAAACAATTCCTTTATTTAAAAAAGGCGATCCTCAATGTGTCGATAATTACAGAATGATATGTATACTTAGCTGTTTCTCAAAAATTGTTGAATCTGCTGTTTACAAGAGGTTAGTTAATTATTTAGACCACAATAGTATAATCACACAATCCCAACATGGTTTTCGCCAGAATTATTCAATCGAAACTGCATCAATTGACCTTGTACAATATGTCCATGAGAATATCGATCAAAACAATCATTTAGTGGGAATATTTTTCGACCTAACCCGTGCATTTGACACAATTAATCCCACTTACTTATCAATAAAACTTGAGGCAATGGGCATTAGAGAACCAATTCAATCGTGGATTAACTCATACATGTCGGGCAGAACACTCAAAGTGCAGATTGAAGATGAGCTATCTGATGAGTTTAGTACTTGTATTGGAACTCCACAGGGCGGAGTATTAGGACCACTTTTATTTCTCCTCTACATAAATGACCTACCCTTAAGTATAACAAATGGACGCGTTTTTATATATGCAGATGACACAACGATTGTAATCGTAGCTGATAGTTTAGATGAATTACTTAGGAAAATACAAATAACCATGATTGAGTTCATTCATTGGTGTCAAAAAAATCACCTCATTATTAATGAAAGTAAAACCATTTTTATCCAATTCACATCTCCTCTTAGGGAAGGCAACAACTTAATATTTACATTAAACAATAGTAAGTTTGAGTCGGTAGAGCACACTAAATTTCTTGGAATGGAATTAGATTCCAAACTAAATTTTAACCATCAAATTGACTCTCTCTGTAAAAAACTAAATAAACTCTACTTTTCTTTCAATAATCTAAAATCAAATTTTTATCAATGTCACCTACTTAACTTGTATTATGCTTTTATATACTCTGCTATCAGCTGCAATATAGTTGTGTGGGGCCGAGCAACAGATTTTGAGCGAATATTCATCCTTCAAAAGCGATTCATTCGTCTCATTTTTAACTTGAGGTATAACGAATCTTGTAGAGATACATTTAAGAAGAATCACATCATGACCTGCACATGTATTTATCTCTTTAAATTGTTAACCTACACTTTTCTTAATAAGAGTAAATTTCAAATAAATAGAGAAGTCCATAATTATAACACGAGAAATAGAGGTGATATCCACCTAAATCGATTCAATCGATTTCAACTAAAAAAGTCTCCAATGTATGCAGGAGGTCAGTTTTTTAACTTGCTACCTGACTCAATCAAAGAAATAACACATTTTAACAAATTTAAGAAAAGTTTAAAGTTGTTTTTAACTGAAAATTGTTTTTATTCTTTAGACGAATTTATTGGCTGGAACAATAACACTTAATTTCTGTAATTTTGTCTATTTATTTTTACTTTAAATTTTAACAATACTTTATCATTCTCGTAATTTTACTCGTTTTGTAATTTTATTGTTTACTACTAATGTTCTTATCAAGTTTATTACTATCTAACCTACTTTTTACCTTAGTATTCTGTATTTGACTTGTCTTATGTCATGTAAATGATACACAAAGATTAATAAATTTATCTATCTATCTATCTAAACATACCTTGTCGCGTAAAGGTGGCCTCGTCCGTAAAAAGAATACATTTTAAAAAATTTGGATTGAGGGCTGTCCTTTCTCGCAATGTTTCACAAAAATCGACTCTAACCGGTAGATCGTCCGGCAAGAGTTCTTGAACTTGTCTGTAATGGTAAGGATGTAGCTGCTGCTCTTTAAGTATCCGCCAAGTAGTTGAAGAAGATGTATTTGTTTGTCTTGCCATATTCCTTACACTTAATGTTGGATTTTGATCAACTAAATTTAAAATAATATTTTCTTTATTAATTGTTCTTGTTGTTCTTGGTCTACCTGAATTTATTTTCTTTGGTCTTACATTCCCAGTTTCTCGACAACGTCGTTCAACTGCTCTAAATGTTTTTTTACTTGGTAAGTTTCTTCTAGGAAACTTTTCTGCATAACGCGTAAAAGCTGCACTAGAGTTTCCTAAACACTCGCCTAAAGTTAATAACATGTCGGTGTATTCAACATTTGAGTACATTTTGTTTAACAATATCTAATTTTACAAATAACAAGGTTTCAAAACTCTATTTATTGTTGACTTATTGTCATAACAATCAATAAATGTCAATTTTACATGGCAAACTTAGAGAAAAGCGAACTTTATCATTAGTTTATACCAGGAGCGGTTATTACTTCATAATTTTCAAATCAAAATATTCCGAAAACGGTACATAATATCGAGTTTTACCAAGAGTACCTTTTTGGTGTAAAATTAAACGATGTTTATGTTCACTTGGAGTTTTGACTAATAATTCTACCCTTAAAAAAGTTATGTTGAATAATACGTTGTATGAATCGTGTAACTAGCGCCCTCTATGAGAGTTAGTTATAAAAACAAATTCATGGGATATATCAGCTTCCAAAACATATTCGTATAAAATTTCATTACAATGGTGCCAGTAGTTTCGGCAAAATCGTAAGAAATGTGTAATTTTTTATTTTCTTCAACTCCCTTTATCTTGAAAACGGATGGCGTTAGAAAAAAATTTTACTAAGCAAACCCCAATTATTTTTCAGTTTTTTACCTATCCTAGAGACGGTGTTACCTTTTTTTGAAACACCCTGTATACTGCTGGCTTGCGAATATCTTTCTTCATCTCTGTGGAAACTATTTTATCTTCTCCTGTAGGCTAAGGTTTATTCTGACGAGTTTTTGACCTCGGTATTGCTAAAACGTGAGCATTGTCAATGTACAAGTCTTTTAATTCCTTTATGGATATCCTTGAAATGCTGTCCGCTTAATTTGAATTTCCTTTCAAATATTGTATTTCGAAGTTGTATTCTTCTAAATCTAATCTATTGAAATCTGGATATTTCAGAATAGGCGGCTGGATTAGTGCCGGTTTTAATATTTAAAATGATTTTTCGCAGTCTTCTGACCACTCGAATTTTACATTTTTCCTAGATAGTTTGTTGAGAGGTATGCATATTTCAGCGAAATTTGGAATGAAACGTCTGTAATAGTTACAGAATGCTACGAACCTTTTAGATTCTTCTGAGTTTTTGGGTACTGGATACTGCTCAATGACTAAATATTTTGCCTTGTCGGGTAGAACCCCTTCAATTGTGTCCTAAATACGTTACTTCTCGCCTGAAGAATTGACATTTTTGTGGATTTAATTTAAGGTTGAATTTCCGACATTTGTTAAACACCCTTTCGAGATTACTTAAATGATGATTTTCTGACATCCCTATTACAACTATATCATCCATATAAAGAAATGCTTTTTCTGGAGTTAATCCTGAAAATGCAATGGACATCATCCTTGAAAAACTATTTGGACATATATTTAAACCAAATGGTAATCTTGTATTCTGAAAAGAACCTTTTTCTGTGCTAAAAGATGTATATTTCCTTGAAGACTGTTCTAAGGGAATTTGATGAAAACCTGACATAAGATCTATGACTGAAAACCATTTCGACCTCCCTAACTGATCTAAGATCGAATCTATTCTAGGTAATGGAAATTTATCTGTGACTACAGATGTCGAAAGGAATAATTATAAATATTAATAATTCAATATCCGGCGGTGCATATGCACGGGAAGTAGTTGTTGCTCCTTAGTTGAACGGCCACTGTTTTTGAAAAATATTATTTTTCAAAAAATTCATAGAGTGTTGAATATTTATAATTATTCCTTTCGACATCTGTTGATACATTCACTCTATTAAATACGACAATATTACAGGAAACTGTAATAATATTTATCTGTGACTATTTTCTTGTTTAATTGCCTGTAATCTATACAAAGTCTCCAAGACTTCTCTCCATTGATTACCTTTTTGGGTACTAGTAAAACTGGACTGTTATAATCTGAGATTGAAGATTCAATTATACCTTGATCTAATAACTTTTGGACCTGATCATTAAGTTCTGAAGATTGAGAATGTGGAGTACGATAATTTTTAATATATACTGGAGTATCATCTTTTACCAATAGCTTTTGCTCATAAAAATTATTATGCGTTAAAATGTCATTTTTTAAAGCAAAAATATCTGAAAAATTTTCACAAAGATTTACTAGCTTATCCCTGACGTATTCTGGTACTTCTACATTCAATGTTTTTCTTAATTCTTTCACTCTATTCTCACTTTCAGTCGTCACAGCGTATACATTAAATAAATTTAAATCCAATATTTTAATATTATTTGTATTTATCGACTTGCTTTCATAATTTGTATTTAAAATTCTGACATAAGGATTAGTTTTTGATATAATAGATCTTGCTATAAATATTCCTGGTAATAATTCTTGTTGCTCAACAACTTTCTCCTGTCTTAAATTTTTGAAACTTTCTACCAACCGATAGACTTCACATCTAGGCAGTATTGCTATAGTATCATATTCAGGATTATCAAAAATTTCTAATGTTACTGTATTCCTAGATTTGCATTCTATGTATAATTTTAATTCTGAATAATCTAAAATACAATTATAATTCCTTATGAAATCCCTACCTAGAATTCCATTCGTAGGTATAGGAAATTCCTCCTCTACTACATGAAAACAATGCTTAAATGCTACACCCTTAATAAAAAGAAAAGTTTCTATTTTACCCAAAGTTTTAATTTCTCCCTGAATTATTCCTTTAATATTTAAGATTTGTGTTGTTTTTATTAAGTGATATGGAAAATTATCTGAAATTTTTAACAACGAAATATCTGCACCTGTATCTAATATAAAAGTATCCATAGTATCCGATATGTCAGTTTTAATTTGCACAAAGTTTGAAAGAGTTAACTCAAAGTTATAAATATAACGATTATTGTTATGCAAGTTATTTAAAATTTTGGATTTTCCACCTTTCATTTTCAAAACCCCAATTCTTTTTGTTCATCTTCCTCTCTCTTTTCTTCACTTTCACACATTCTTACGTTCCTATAATTATTATTAAACCTATTAATTGTTAGGTCTTTTCCTATACTCATTTAAACTACCCCTTGAATTTCCTTTCACCTTGATTGTCCTGAAATTTCCTATTATTGTCGTAGTTACCTTTCCTATGAAAGTTATTTCCTCCATTATGATTAACATAAGAGTGTCTTCGCTGAGGAAAATACCTATTTCCCGACAAAAACTTATTCCTCTCTGCCTTATAATGCAGAACACTTCCTGTTGACTGATTGTTTCCCACGTTGATGGAAACCAGTTTAGTTATCACCTCTTGCGGTGTCGTAAAATTTCCAGCTGCCATAACGGTTTTTATCCGTTCTGATGCTGAGTTGTCTATCAATGATTTTACTGCTGCTTCTGTAGTATACTTAGTTGCTAAGTGTACTGGCATTCCTTCTGCCAAATACGCGGCTTGTAAGTTTTTGGTTAATTTCTCCATTTCGGAAGCATATCCGACGAGATCTTTATTATTTTGCCTTAGTTTACTTAGCACTGTATTTTGCCTTAGTTTACCAGCACTGTCTCCCCTGAGTCCTTTCTTGAGTGTATCGACTATTTCTCTCAAAGAATTCTCCGTAGTAATCAGAACCCTGGCTTTTCCAGTCAGTCTTGTTTTTACGAATAACACAGCATTACTCTCATGCTCTGCTGTGTATACTTGTAAGTAGGCTAACCGCATCTACAAAAGACTGTAGTTTGCTTGTATCGCCATTAAACTCATTTGGTAATATTTTACTAGCTAAATTGAAAAAATCACTCATACTTAATGCCATTTTCTCCTTTTCACCCTTGCTTTATTAATTAAATTATTACGTGTAATTAATTGAGACGGAACTTTATACCGACAATCTAACGCTTGAAATGCTTTCCCTACCTTATGTCTGATTTTGTTAAAATATAAAGTACATGTACTCTGCTGATCCTCATCTAACTTATGCCAATTCTTATTTATTAAACTAGAGAAATTATTAAATGAATCACATAACTTATTTATTATATCTATATGACTTTCTGAGCTTTTTGGAACCTCCTTTTTTAACACTCGCTTACTATTCCTACGTATATCTTCTAAAATTAAATTCAATCTAATCTCA
The DNA here is from genome assembly GCA_949126875.1 of Lochmaea capreae. Classification (NCBI taxonomy): domain Eukaryota; kingdom Metazoa; phylum Arthropoda; class Insecta; order Coleoptera; family Chrysomelidae; genus Lochmaea; species Lochmaea capreae. The sequence continues at coordinate 9,870,032 of OX421404.1, read as the reverse complement.
AATCGATTCCACGTCACTGCATTTCCATCACTCGAGGACATTTAAAATTCATTGTCAATAAAAATAAAAATATGAAATATCAAAAAAAAATTTAGCCACAAAACAGAATATACCTTTAAAGTTTACAAAAAAATATTCTCACCATCCTAAAGATTCAGTGTGCTTTGCTGTAGATTTCTTCGTATCTTCCTCTTCATTTGTCTTCTATAATTCTTATATATATAGACCATCCAAATTGTAGTACCAAAACAACCACAATAATGTAGATGAGAGTCTTCACCTCCAGATCTGCTTTGATTTCCTCTTCTTGGACTATAAAATTGCTGTTGACCACTCAATTTTCCTGGACCGCTTGTTTCGTTGATTTACCACCTATTGTTACAGAATTCCAATTGTTTGCAGGGTCGCCATGTAATGGATGTTATTATCCTTTGATACTTTTGTATTATAGGTGTGGAAGGGCCTCTGACTAGGTGGTGTTGCTGGTCCCTTGGACAACTACCTGTAGCACTGGGATACGTTCTATTTATTACTTAAACTACTACTATACATTATACTACTTGTTACTTATGAATCGTGATATTCTTATTCCAACATAATATTAAGAGTCTCCTTAAAACACTATCGTTTGCATATTTATACAACAAGTCAAGTTCATCCTAAGTGAATATAAATAATGTTATTTATAGTTTATTTCACGCTTTGAACTTGACATCGTACGTGCGACCTTCCTACTTCTATTTATGTAATATTTCAACGTTCTTATGATTTATTGAAATTAGCTTAAAGGGAATTTGTGTCTTTTATTTAAATATTATTGTTAACTTATTATATTGACCAAAAGGCATCACAAAGGTACCCATATATCTACTAGAGTGAATTATGAGTTCATAGTTCACTCTAGTGAATTATGAACTAATAATTCACGCTTCTGCATTTAAATAACATGCCATGACAACTCAACTCTCACAAAATTTCGGTACATAGGTGACTAGAGATGGGGGTACAATATGAAATAAACTATTAAATCTGCGTATTTTGTTTAGGAAAATTGTTTCTGAAATATATCGTATCGATAAAATATCGAAATTTTTAGTATTGATACTTTTCATAACGGTATTTTTTAATACTGATATTTTTAAAACAATAAATTTATAACGGTACGATGTATCGATACTCTACACAGTATCGCCCATCTTTATATGTCACATTTGACATACTCCTGAAATTTATTAATTTTGACATTAGAATTGTCAATAATACCAAATTATTACTTTCCGTTTTATACTCGCCTTATTTAATAAAGAAATCAAGGGTTGTGGACAAAGTATAGTATTCTACTCGCAATTTATGGCCATTATTCACTCGGGTGACTTGCGCCCCTCGCCTACGGCTCGGGACGCAAACGTCACCCTGCGTGAATAATGGCTATCATAAATTGCTCGTTTAATAAATTAACTTGGAAAAACTTCTTTCACATTGTACTTGATTTATTGATAATGTTAATAAATATTTGTAAGCATTTCCTAGTACAGAATATGCCTCACTGTACATATTATACTTTTTAATGACACAATAACTGCAAATTGCATATTTAAGACAAGATTAACATTTTTTATTTTTAACATCAAAACCAACTCTTTCAACATCAACGTTGTCTTCTTCATCTGTATCTATAACTGTAACATTACTCTGAAATTGTTGATCACTCTCCGTTGTTGCCGAAACTTCAAACTTATCCCAATTTTTAGCGAAACTAACTAATTCTTCTTGCAGATTTTCTTTCGTTATATTTGGGAAATAGTTTCCTAACAGTTCATACAATTTTTTAAAAGTATTTGGTGGTACTCTTTGTTCAACTTCATCAAAATTTGTTGGAGACAATAAGACAATATCCTTATAACTATTCTATAGAATTTATAATCTTATCAAAAATTCTATTATGGGTTTCAGCTTCATAGTTTTTTCGGCCATCTCTTAAGGGATCATCTTCCGCCAATTCTCCAGCCATTTTCTTCCGTTTTCTTATTCTTTTTTCGGGGACGGAAATTGGTATGTATGTCGATTTCTTCACGGCTGTCAATTTCATCTTGTGCCCATGCAATGAACGTTTGCGTAGATGTTTCAATATCATTCATAATCATTTCGTGGCCTCTTAGTAAGTCTAATCCGCTAGTTTGCAAATATTTCGAGACAGGGCCAATAATTGAAAATAATTTTACAAAAATTTGAACCGTCAGTAGCATTTCATAATCTATGAATTGTGTAAGCATGGTAGAGGCCTTCGCACGTACATCTGGTGGCATGTTTTCAGACAATTTGATATCATGTAATTTCCAAATATTTTTTTCAAAGCTGCTTCTTTTGCCTACCAACGAGTTTCTCCAATCACCTGTAATTTCTGTTTTTTGACCTCTAAGGATGTTCCTTTCAAAATATTCATTCTTTGGTAGGATTCTTTGAAGAAAATTGCAAAGGAATTTAACAAGGTAAATAGAGCATTTATTGTTATTTTGACGGTGTCGGACAACTAAGTTCAGGATATGGCTGTAACACCACACATGTAATTGACTAGGTCTATTTTCAGACATCCATTTAAAGAAACCATTGTAAGCCACTTGCATATTTGCTGCACCATCAGTGGCATTAGAGACGCAATTTTTTAGTGGAATGTTCAAAGATGAAAATTATTTTTGAATGAGGTTAAACATATCTTTCCCGGTAGAGTCTGTACAACTTAGAACGGAAACCAGTCTTTCATTGATTTCACAACCCAAAACATATCTTATTATAACTGAACATTGATCTTGAACTGAAACGTCCTGTGTAGTGTCCAGTTGCACAGAAAATATTTCTGCTTTTTGGATTTCTTCCAGAATGGATGTTTTTATCAATTCTCTTATGATTTGCAATGTTGAATTTACAGTTGTTTTAAATAAGAAACTTACGAATGATCCAGATCTACGTTGTTTTTCATGGATATTTTTGCTTTTTTCGATGACCTCATTTAAATGTCCTTTTAAGTGTTAATCATATTTACTTACTAACAATATTAATTCCAAAAAGTTACCATGGTCCAATGTGGGATCAGCCAAAGTATATGCAGCTTCATATTTCTTTCCTCTATAACTTAATCCGCGTTTTCCAATAAGTTTTATAATGTCAATAATCACCTCTAATACTCGTCGTTTTTTCTTTATTTGCTGCTCTCTGATATAAATATAGATGAGAGGAGCAAATTGGAAATGTGCGAAAAGTCATTCACACCAAGAACAAATCGATTTTCGTGGTTTGCATATACTAGACATACAGTACAAAAACAACAAAAGTTTTTTCATTGTAGGTTAGCCAGTTCCTCACTGTGCCGTTTTTTATTTTGAAGGCGTCGGCCCAGCACTGTAGTGGAACGCCTCTGATGCAGTGTCGAGCGCGGTTAGTATTGGTAAAATAATAGTAAAATTAAACAAAACATCTTTCCGAACATAAAAAGCAACAAATTACTGAAGTAGTTTTCTCTTTATACTTCCAATCCAGGAAGAACAGCTTTCAATTTGGTTGGAACCAAGTGGGAACAAATCTTTAGATTTCAAAAAGTAATTTTTTACTCAAGTTGATGGACATTTGTTTGTATACACAAGAAACAATGGGCTCGTTTCATGGGTATGAATTAACAAGTGAAATTATATCAGAAGGATTAAGAATAACATATATTTTTCTATGATAACGATATTTATCTCAAAAAGCTATAAATAACCACGAAAATTAGATTTAAAAATTTTCTCAGATTTAATTAAACCGCTGTAAGCCGACTAATGACAGAAGCCCTTGTTGCCAGATTGAAAGTACGTTCTGTTGACAAATCCTACTTGGCTATCCAAGACAAAGTGAAAGTCGACTAGAAGAATTTGACAGTTGATAACTGACATCAATATCAATAACTACACCAATGTCCAAAATCTATATTAAATTCTAAAACCTAATAAAACACACCACCAAAAATACTTTAATAAAATCCGGAGATCAATAAACACACAAAACGAAAATAAACCACTCCCAATCTAAACAAAACAGTTGTAGGTTATAGTATTTGTTATTGTTTTAGGAGGCACTCGAACTCCCTTAAAGAAAAAAAGAATAAGCGATCCGGTACTAAATCGAGTTCAGAATTCTTAGGAATTCTGGGGTAACGCAATTTGTGGGTGTGTGTTACATCACATGTTTTTCAAACAACTCAACCTACATAGAGAACATAGAATTTTCATCAAATTCTACGGGATTTAGTTTTTTTTTCAGTTCAGTATTTATAGGTACTTTTGCTGTACTGTGAAATATTCTTTGACTACGCGAGAGTTACTACCTTTTTTAATAAGAGGTACCCGATTATTAGAACATTATTTGAAAGAGTACGTTTTGACAGTACTTTGCGTTTCTCTTTAACGGGTGTTAAAGAAAAAAGATAACTAGTCCACTTATAATGTTTTCTCATATAGTATAAAATTATATTTGCAAATAATAAAATCCTTTACAGATACCAGGATCATTATGGAACCATCTATGGAGGCTCCCTCCTTAAGAAGTGCCAATAAAAGTCTACTGGAAAAAAATCTCAAACAATTTTCAAAGGTACATAGTTTCGAGAAACAAAAATTTAAACCTTCGCAGTACTATGTGTTTGAGCTAATTAAAAATGTTTATGAATAAACAATATATTATTGATGATAGTCCGAATCTCCTCTTTAGCATATCCCCAGATCAGATCTAGACTGGTCTGGGACTGCCTATGTTTATTCTTAATAGTATAAAGTTAATGCCACAATTGTAAAACTTTATTAAAAATGTAAGTACTGACAAAACAATGGTACGTTGCGAAAAATGATGCAACCACATGCGTGTTCAATCGTTTTTATGTCTCTCTTGTCTCTGTTGCGCAAGTCGCAGTTTCCTTTACAGTCACAATTTTAAGCGACATCTGTCGGCACATACACGAACACCCGTCTTCGATCAGAAGTTCAATAAAAGACGCGCACGTAAGGCGCTAGATGGCATTAACGCCACAACATGCCGGCCGCCTTGAAATATAAATTATTTCAACATTGTCTTGCAAGGGTAGAACGCACACTTTTGAGACGGCTCTTTTGTAAATAGAGTTTCCAACCTTGACACTGACCACTCGCGTTACACCATCTTGTCCTGGATGGACTTCTGTTATTCTGCCCAGTGGCCATTGAAGTGGGGGAGCGTCTTCTTCTTTGATGAGGACTATTACGCCTGGTTTCGCTAGCTCGCTGTGGTGGTGTCGCCACTTGGTTCTGACTTGGAGGTCTGAAATATATTCGATGTTCCAGCGGCGCCAAAAGTGTTGAATTATTTTCTGTAGCCTTTGAAAACGTTTAAGACGGTTTTCTGGAATTTCTACATAGCTTGGTTCAGGTAGGGATGTTAACGTCTTGCCAATTAAAAAGTGAGCCGGAGTAAGAGGTGTAATATCGTTGGGATTGGAAGTAAGTGGGCAAAGAGGACGGGAGTTTAAAATCGATTCAATTTGAACTAAGACAGTAGAAAATTCTTCATAATTGAGATAAGCATTACCCGCTACACGTTTCAAATGAAATTTAGTTCGCTTGACTAGGGATTCCCAGAGCCCGCCAAAATTCGGGGATTTAGGAGGGATATTATGAAAAGTTATGTTATCCTTAGATAAAGAATTGCAGATTTTTCCCGATGATTGATCAAGAAAGTTTTGAATTTCACGAAGGTCATTTCGTGCACCAACAAGATTGCCACCGTTATCTGAATATATATTAGAAGGTTTGCCCCTTCTGCTAATAAAACGCTTTAGTGTAGCAATAAAACTATCAGTGTCCAGCATTGTCACTGCCTCAATATGCACTGCCTTTGTCGCAAGACAAACAAACAAAAACATATACTTTCATTGGTTTTGGAAATTTTGTATAACGGTCCTTTATATTGAATGGCCCCGCGTAGTCTACTCCTGTGTTAAAGAACGGGATAGTTTGCGAAATTCTAAATTCCGGTAGATTTCCCATTAGGTATTCTTGAGGTTTAGGATTACATTTGAAACAAATTACACAATTTCTGACAACGTGCCGTGTTGCACTACGACCTGATATTGGCCAATATTGCTCACGAATGGATGCTAATAACATTGTTGGACCACAGTGTAGTAAGCGTTTGTGTTCTTCGGTAATTATGAGCTTCGTAATTGGATGACCCTTAGGTAATATGATAGGATGTTTTTTTTTAAATTCATACGGACCGTTTGATAATCTGCCGCCTACTCGTATCAGATCATTTTCGTCTAAAAATGGACTTAGCGATACTAGAGAACTTTTATTATGAATATTTTTGTTATTGACTAGATCCTCTAATTCAACTAATTGTAATTCTCCCGTTATTTTATTATTTAAAAGATTGCGCCATCTATAACAGAAGGCGATAACACGAACTAATTTATTGAAACTGGAATATTTCGAAAACAAAGGAAAATCGATCGTAGTAGACACTAAAATATTTGCAACTATTCGTTCTTCCGGAACGTTTTGTAAAACGGTTAGATTATCATTTTGAATCTGATCTTTTCCCGATAGCCAGGTCGGTCCTGTCCACCACAGATTTGAATGTTTTAAATCGCTAACAGTTATGACTGGCCTAGTGAGCATATCAGCAGGATTCTCAGACGAAACGTGTCTCCAATCAGATGTATCGGTTATTTCCTGAATTTGACTGACTCGGTTGGCAACAAAAGTTTTCCACCGAGAAGGAGATGCTCGAATCCAAGATAACGCAATCATTGAATCAGACCATAAACTAATTTTGTTAAAAGAGATATCGATTGATTCTTTAACTTTTTGTACAAGTTGGGCTAATAAAAGACAACTACAAAGCTCTAACCGAGGTAATGAAATTGTTTTAAGAGGAGCGACTCGGCTTTTAGCGACTAGTATTCGCGAGTGATATATTCCATTTGTTTTAGTTCTAATATAAATATTGCATCCGTACGCGCTTTCACTACTATCGGCAAATCCGTGTAGTTCAATACATTCGTAGTTTGTCAACGTGACGGAACGCGGTATCGATATCTCCTTTAATTCTGCTAAATCATTTCGAAAAATGTCCCATTGAAGTTTCAAGTGATTGGGGATGTTTTGATCCCATGAAATCTTTTCTTTCCACATACTTTGAATAATCAACTTTGCTTTTATAATGATTGGTCCTAACAATCCCAATGGGTTGAATATTTGAGATATTTCTGATAAAACTGTTCTTTTCGACATTTTACTTTGATTAACGATAGAAACGGAATATTGGATAATATCTGAGTTTGAATTCCACAATACACCCAATGTTTTACTAGCTTCATTTTCACCTATTGGCAAAATACTTGCCTCTAGATCATCGTTTATTTCAAATTGAGAATATAAATCTTTCGCGTTGCATAGCCACTCTCGTAAGTTAAAACCAGCGCTTGCTAAAATGTTCGTGACATCGCGTTGAACCTGTATTAATTCAGTTTTTGAGTCATTACCGTACAAAAAATCATCGACATAAAAAGACGTTTTTATAGCGTCGCTAGCAATAGGAAATTTGGCTTTGCTTTCGTCAGCAATTTGAAACAGACATTTAATTGCTAAATACGGCGCTGAAGCCGTACCGTAGGTAACTGTATTTAGTTGAAAGCATTTTACTTCGGTGTTTAAATTATCGCGCCAAAAAATTCTTTGAAACTTTCTGTCGTTTGGATGGATTAACACCATTCGATACATTTTTGATATATCTGCGCATATGACGTATGTAAACATTCTAAATCTTAACAAAATTGACAATAAATCCCTTTGAACTGTGGGGCCTACGTATTGTGTGTGATTCAAAGAGAGGCCACTATCGGTTTTCATTGAAGCGTCAAACACTACGCTGAGCTTGGTAGTGCAACTTGTTTCGCGAATCACAGGGTGATGCGGAATGTAATAGGCCAATTCTTCGTCTTGGTAATTTTCATCGATTTCTGTCATGTGACCTAAAGATTGGTATTCTTTCATGAAATTTGAATATTGTATAAATAATTCTGGATTTTTGTGAAGCTTACGTTCTTGTGAGAGATATCTATTTAGTGCTAGATTTCGTGATTTTCCTAACTCGTTTAAGTTGTTTTTAAATGGTATTTTGACAATAAATTGTCCATTTGGACTACGCTCATGAGTTTCAGCAAAATGTGTTTCGCAAAATAATTCATCACTTGTTAAATGTGTATTTTTGTTATTTATTTCTTCTATCTCCCAAAATTTAATGATCGTGTCATTTATTGACTGCAAATTTACATGTTTATTAAAGCAACTAATTGTTTTTGTTTGCTGAATGGGATGTGTTAAGCTGCCTGTCAACACCCACCCAAGAACGGTTTTTTGCAAAGTAATATTACTATTTTCTAAATGAATTTGACCAAAACAAATCAATTCCCAAAATGCGTTGGAACCTAACAGTAAATCTATGGATGCTGACTTAAAATAATGCGGGTCAGCAAGCTGAATATTATTTGGAATTTTTATAATGTTTTTATTAAACGACATCATAGGTAGGGTAGTTAATTTAGGTAGCACCAGACAATTGAAGGAATTTTTGTAAGCCTTGTCAATTGATGTTATGCTCAAGGTTGTAGAAAATTTGACATTCGCGACAGCATTCCCTACGCCACTGACCGCGTATTCAACTTTATTTAATTTTAGATTTAATTTATTACATAAATTTTCGCTTACAAAATTACTCATAGACCCCGAATCTAAGAGCGCACGACACTGATGCATTTCACCCGTTTGTGAATTTTTGATATAGACAACAGCTGTGGCTAAAAGCACCTGCATACGCGAGGATTCGACTTCATCGGCGATTGTGGTTCCACAAGTTAATTGTTCGGGGGTAGAGCTATTGGCGGCTTGATCTGTATTTTCCGAAGTTAATTCTGAATTTTGAAATATATGTAATAACGTGTTATGGCTTTCATTGCACCTTTTGCACTTGAATTGAGATGTACAGTTGTTTGTATTGTGATTAATATTTAGGCAATTGAGACATGCATTTATTTTTTTAATTTCCTTTACCCGTGAGGAGGGAGTTAGTTTTAAAAATGATTTGCAATTGTATATGCGATGATCCTTTTTACAAAAATGACATATTATTTTATTTGTATTGATGTGCGATAGTGTGTGGGATCTTTTTTGTTCGCGAGAATTTGTATTGTCATGCGTATTTTTGTTTTCTATCTCTTCCAAAAATTTGCTACGATTTCTCAAAAACATTTTTAGATCATCTAATCTAACTTTTTCGGTTTTCTTTGAATAAAAGGAATTCCACTCGCGTGCTGTGTATGTATCAAATTTTTCTGTAATTATTGGAATTAAAATCGTATCCCAACAACTTGTAGGTTCTCCTAATAAATCAAGAGATCTCAAATTATTTGTTACGTTATTCAAAATTTGTTTCAGGTCTTTTGAAGTTGTTTTGTTTAATTTTGGAATGTTTAGTATTGCATTGATATGAGAGTTTATTATGCTTTTTGAATTGTTGTATTCATCTAAAAGTGCTTGCCAAGCTATTTTGTAATTATTTTCCGAAACGGGTATAGATTTTATAATTTCAAATGCTTCATATGATAAATGCGAACGTAAGAAATACATTTTTTGTATAGTAGATATGAATTGATTTGAGTCAATAATTGATAAAAATCCGTCCCTGAATTCTACCCATCTACTTGGTTCTCCGCTGAATATTGGAAGGTCGATAGGTGGTAAATTTATTTTGGTTTGTGGGATTAAGTATTGCGATGAAGCTTGGGGATAATTATTGAATTGACTTGCTACTTGCGAAGTTTGAAAATGAGGTTCGTTGATGTTATGTGACTGTGGCACCTGAAAGAAATTATGTTTGTTTTCTTGCGACTGCTGCGCTTGAACATGCTGAGAGAGTGACTGTTGGTGTTGATTTTGACCATAGTTTTGTCGTGTTTGATCGGTTATGCGATTTTGTTGAGTAATGGACTGTAATGGTTCAAAGTATGACTGCTGCATACTTTGCTGTAACTGCTGTACAGGAGGTAGTGAATTAAAGTTTTGAGAGTGTAACTGCTGTACAGAATGTAGTGAATTGGCGTTTTGAGAGTGTAACTGCTGCACACTTTCTATTTGTGACTGATGCATGATTGAATGATTACCAAATGATTTATTTTGAACATTTTGTTTGTTAGCAATAGATTTGCTTGTTGATGTCGAACCTTCTTCGGATTTATGTTCTCTTACTGTTTGTTCCAGAATTGCCATTAATGTGAAATACTCGCTTTCAAATTTGTTACGTTCAACATAATCTATTTGAGATGTATCCGAGGAGAGTTCGATCTCTTTTTGAATTTCATAAAATTGATCAAGCAGAGGTTCAATCCTATTTAAGCGAACTTTAATTTCTATTGAAGCACGTTTTTCTAAAATTGATAAGTCGAGAGAATCAATAAATGTTTTGGTTGAATTTAAAGTCGCGTAAATTGAGTTTCGGCTATGGATTAATTGTTCGATAGAGCTCATTTTGAATCAATTTTAAATAGGATTGATAAGATATGAACGGATTAAATTGGAACAGACTCACCCAGTGCTAATGGCTGCTTTGTGAAAACGTGTATGGCACAATGTTACACTATTAATTAGGAGCGTTTAATGTATTTATTTTTGCTGTCACTGTAATTCGGCTCGTACTAGGACCATGTTTATTCTTAATAGTATAAAGTTAATGCCACAATTGTAAAACTTTATTAAAAATGTAAGTACTGACAAAACAATGGTACGTTGCGAAAAATGATGCAACCACATGCGTGTTCAATCGTTTTTATGTCTCTCTTGTCTCTGTTGCGCAAGTCGCAGTTTCCTTTACAGTCACAATTTTAAGCGACATCTGTCGGCACATACACGAACACCCGTCTTCGATCAGAAGTTCAATAAAAGACGCGCACGTAAGGCGCTAGATGGCATTAACGCCACAACAGCCTACAAAAATTATTAACCCTGGCAAACCATAATAGAGTAACTTTTAAGCAGTCCCGGGGCCCAAGGGTATTGTAGGCAATGAAAAGGTATAATCTTAGCAAAGGGTAGGGTCTGAAACTGCATTCACTGGTGAACCAGTATTTGGTATATCAAAAACTGCAGCAGGTGGTTGTACATCTCGGTGGATTCAAACTAAACATCAGTCGTACTGGAGACACGTGCCAAAAACAGGAACACAGCAAACTCCTGGTCAAAGAACACTCGGAGACGCTGACTAACCAAATATTAAATCTCAGCAGGGGCCAGATAAGGAAAGTGACGGGATTACTCACCGGTCACTGTACCCCAAGGAAACACATGCATACAATCGGCATATATAAGGAAGAACCTATCTGTCGGCTGTGAGATATATACTCTTATGACTAGAATATCCAAGGGAGGATTTCTCCAAGAAAGACCTAGTGAAAAGACTGTTAAGCCTGATAAGGGCTACTAGTCTCTTCACATAAACGGCACAACCAAGAGCCTAAAAAGCCTAAAGGCTGAGGTGACGAGGTCTCTGAGCCTCTTACAGTTGGTGCCGAACCAATGTGAATACATGGTTTTTTGTTGATTACAAAATACTTAATATTCGTTTCTCAAAAGACCACCCATTAGTTTAACGTTCTTTATGAATAAAAAAAACTTGAATGGTTTTTATTCTGATAGTGACGTTATATCCCTCAATTTTGTTTGAATTTGATGTAACACTTGACACAGACAGAAACTGTCCATAGTTACAAGTCAATAAAAAAAATTATTTGTAAAAAAAATTATTTGTAAAAAAAATGGTTGTTCTGCGTGGAAACGAATAAAAATCAAAACATTAATTTGTAACTAATCGAAATTTCAGTAGGGAAATAAAAATGCAATTATAGTTTTGTGGCTGGAAATCATGAGATTCCCCAACGATTTTGTTTGTTCTTACCTTGTCGCATTCCAGATCTTATTACAAAAAAATCTATATCCCTGGACACGCAAAATATCCAAATTGATATCCCTACCGGAACACATAGCACAAAGAGCAAATCTCAGGGCATCAGTGCCACATTCTGGGATTCCATCAGGATAATCTTGTTTTTGCCCCTGTTTAGCTTTTTCTATTTCGTTGGGATCTAGGTTACTATCATACAATTGACTGTTGAGATCTTCTAAAGATATTCCAGTTATAACATCCATTGGATCTATGACATTACCTAAAGACTTGCTCATTTTTCTTCCATGGGCGTCACGGACAATGGGATGCAGATACACTTCCCTAAAATATAACAAATTGTTTAATGCCTACGACGTTAGAAAAAATAAGTATTCATCTGAAGGAATTAATGACTATTTAATATCTAGAATTGGAAGAATATGTTCAAAAACTACAACCCGACTACTGAACAAAGTATGAAACAAGAAAATATGTCCATCTGAAGTTGTTATGTATAAGCTATTCAATATTTAACGTTTAAACATAATTTCGGATGAGAGCGATTTCTTATTTTATACTTTTTCAAGTAGCCAGGTTTTAGTTTTCAACAGATGTTGAAGAATAATTATTTATATTCCAACACTTCATACAGTTTTGAAAAATGATATTTTTCAAAAACAGTTACCGTTCAACTAAAAAGCAACAACCACTTCCCGTGCTATATGCAAATACGCCGAAACTACAAGTAGTGTTGTCCCTTCTACTTGCAAACCAGAATGGTTGGTTTTAAAATATCTTGTAGATATAACAATCCCATTTGAAGTGTAATTCAATATCCGATGGTGCATATAGCATGGGAAGTAGTTGTTGCTTCTTATTTGAATGGTCACTGTTTTTGAAAAATATTATTTTTCAAAACTGTATAAAGTGTTGGAATATAAATAATTATTCTTCGACATCTGTTGATAAAACGCTTTATTAAATACAACAATAATACAGGAAAATGTAATAATCTTTAGTTTTCAATCCAATTTTGTATTCACATTATTTTATGTTTATAATATTGTGATAGAGTATTTGAGGAGTCACTTTACATATAATTTTTCAAGTTTTCGAAATTATTCCCTCAAGTGCATGAAAGCAACAGCTAACAGCAAATATATACGACTCTTTTTGGAAACATGTTATATACAGGTTTGCGATAAAGTGTAGAACCAAATAAATATCTTTTAAATTGAACGAAAAAGTCTAACGGGCTACGATCCGGAGAACGAGCAGGCCACTCTATGTCCAATCCATCAATTTGGAAAATTCGCTTCCAGAAAATCCATAACCCATCTATCAAAGTGGGGAGGGCACGATAGATCTTTTAGGTCTCAGTGAATGTCACCCAATCATACATACATACAACATAGAGGGGAGGTACTCCAGCTTGTTGAAACCACACAGTTTGTGTAAATTGCCCATTCTGTTGAAGTTTCGGGATAATTTAGTTATTCAGTAAATCCAAATATTTGTTTCTGACTACAAAAAAATAGGCCTAGCCTATTTTCGAACATTCCCATCCAAACATTCGAGTTGTGGATGCAGGGCATGTGCTCCATGAATCCATTGAGGATTGTCATTTGACAAATACCTTGAGTTATGGCATGGCGGTTATGTTATGTCCATCCGTCTTTCGCAAAACTCCAGCCTAAATGCATTAAAATCATCCTGACAATTATTGGACCAATCTTATATGGATGACACTTTTCACTATTTAATATCTTTCCCAGAGAACGCCGACTTATACCATAGTTTTGTGTTTCCTCGCAATGCATAATAATTCTTTTTTTACCAAGCTACTGTCATGTGGGAGATCTTATATAACTATGTAAACTTATATTCTATCAATGGTAAATACATACTTAAATGGAAGTTTTCCTAATAGTTTTTGTCCCATAAAGACCATCCTAGCTACCCAGAAGAATAAAATGTCGTGGCCAGTTTCTAACAAAGATGTTGGATAAAACAGTTTAAGATCTTCGGTTTCATCAGGCCATCCAAAAATAGAAAATGGGAACAAAGCTGATGAAAACCAAGTATCCAACACATCTTCATCCTGCGATAGAATCAAATCATCTTCCGTTGTATTGAATTTCTTAACAGCTTTCTTCAGAGCTTCTTCCTTTGTTCTTCCCGATACCCAAAATTCACTATCTTCTGCCTGAAAAAGTATAATTTGAAATTAAAAAATATTTAATATTATTTACTTATGGTTGCTACTTTCTGAATTGAAACGTTTTTATCTATACCTTCATAACAAAACACCTTATTTTTAAATGTCTGCATTCCTTATTCGCAGATTTCACTGATATGAATTTACATTTTTTAAAATTATTTACGTATTATGGATGTTTAAGATTAGGGCCAAAGTTATTTTTCGATTAATTTTCTCAATGAGAAAGTCCAATTTTCAAAATTGTAGGTATATGTTGCAGGTTTATTGTATAGTCAGTTGCATTATAATATCCACATATACAATATACACCACTTTGTAACCTTTCTATACCAATTTTATAAAGTATTAGATTTGTGGGTAGAAAAAAGAACATTTACGCAAATGAAACTTTGCAAATTGTAATATAAGCAGAGTTTTAATTATTGTTTTCTTTGCACAATTTACAGCGAGTGTCTTAAGACCAAGAACAAATGTGGATATACATGTTAGCTTTTATTCATTGTTTTGGTAATTTAATACAAATAATACAGGAGTTTGTTCAGAAACTCAATTTATTACTTATAAGTCGTCACAATAAGGAACTTGACTAACATTTTAATTAGCAAAAATGTGATATAAATCATAAGAATACATAGCACGATGTTCAGATTCACTAAACATTCAATTGTACGGAACGTTTGGTGCTAAAACACATCTGGTTAGAATGTCATACACTGTCACATATTGAAAATGCCATTTTATCAGGACAAGCCCTGGTTGCCAGGACTTCAATATAAATATTATATACAAATGACAGTTTTGTCAAACCCCCTAAATTATCCACGTTCAGTTAATATTCGTAGCAATTAGTTTAAGTTAAAATATATTATAGTGTTTTTCCAATTGAATGGTCTTTCATTTAAGACAAACTACGCCAGCGACCTATTCTTCGAATTGCTGGGTATCCCAGTAAATGAGCTGCATACTCCCAGCACCCTTTTAATTGTGGAATATCCATAAATTTGGTCCTTCGAGCCGGATTACTAGTAGCAGCAGTTCCTGTAAAGCACAGGAGTGAAGATTTACCTCAAGAAAGTAGTATTTTCCTCCACCCTCCAGCCGTAAAAGTAGGTACCAGTTTAGTCGAAAAATCGAAATAGTGCAAATTAGTCATTGAAAACTCCTGTCAAATGTATGTTTGAGTCAAGACACAGCATGCAAGTCAAGTAAAGTAGCAGCCATCTGCGTCATAAAGTACGTGGATCCGTCCGACAGCTAAAGGTTTATTTACAAACAGAAAATGACAGGTAATTTGTTTGTAGTTTTAATATTTTTTGAGAGTATATTTTCACTGTATTTAGCATAACTCTATATATAAAATGGCAGAAGTCGAACTGTTACTCCATAAACGCAAGGCAGAAAAGTATTTTTTAACATGTATAGAGAATTGGCTCAAACGTTCCGCACAGTCAATAAACGATTGTTTTGAATTTTCCACTAGGGAAGAAAGCTTATTACAAGCATTTTCTGAGCATAATTTAGTTCAATCTCAGATAGAATTCTTAGATGAAAATGAGACACAAGACCGGGAAGAATTTGAAACATTGTATTATTCAGCATTGTCAAAATTACGCAGAAAAATAAAAGAAGGTACACCTCAAACTAATAATCTCCCACAAGCACAACCAATTGTAGTTCAAAATATTCCCATTATTACCCCCCGAGTAAGGCTTCCGAATATAGATGTACCATTGTTTTCAGGTCAACTAACTGAAAAGAATTCTTTTTTTCAAATATTTACAACACTTATTTTAAATAATGATGATCTTTCAAATGTACAGAAACTTATATACCTCAAAAGTTATCTTGAGCCATCTAAGCTTTTCGAAAACCTGCAGTTAATTGATGCTAATTTAAACATAGCCATTGACACTTTAAAACGAAGATATAATCATAATGTATTAACTATTTTTGCACATATCAGTAAACTAATAGAAATTTCCCCTTTAGTTAAAATAACTCATACATCTCTCCGTGAATTTATCACAAAAATTTAACAAAATACAGATGCACTAAAAAAATCTATCAGTACCTATTGAACAGTGGGACTTAATATTAATTTTTATATTACTCCAAAAACTTGATATGAGTACAAGAAAGGCATATGAACTAGATAAATGCTCAAAAGAAAACTCTGCAGACTTTCCTACACTGACAGAATTTATTACCTTTTTAGAAACCCGCTGCTTAGCTCTTGAAAGTATATATTTACCTGACATAAATAGTAGTTCAAATAATATTGCACACAACTATAAAAAATCTCCCAAGCTGGTCCACCATATACAAACTTTACCTAGTCATCCAACAAATAATAATCAACCACAAAAAAGAAAATGCATGTTTTGTAACCTAGATAATCACTCAGTTTACTC
Source organism: Lochmaea capreae (assembly GCA_949126875.1). NCBI lineage: Eukaryota > Metazoa > Arthropoda > Insecta > Coleoptera > Chrysomelidae > Lochmaea > Lochmaea capreae. The sequence goes on along the minus strand of OX421404.1, from coordinate 9,853,403 downwards.
CTATTTTAAATTCAAAAACTTAACCTTTGAAGACAAGTATGAATTTGTAAAAAGCAACAAACTTTGTTTAAATTGCTTCAGCCACACATATCTAGTGAACAATTGCAAGTCACACAGTTGTAATTTATGCCATCAGACGCATAACACCTTGATTTGTAAATCTCCAAACAATAATTCCCACCATAATACTCACGAGTATAGGCAAGTAGATGGTTATAATAGCTCTAATAGATTCAGGCCTAATAGAAATAGAACAAATGCATTTCCATCTACCTCTGGAAGGTACTCACCTAATAACTCTTTTTTTTATATACAGAAATAATAGCTCATATTCTCCTCATTATAACCAACAATCAATTCAAGATACTTGACAAGCTCACAGAACTTATAGCGCACTTATAAATTCTAGAAATAATGACCAGTCTACACATATAAATAGAAATTCATCCAGTAATGTTGTCCATAGTCCTCATAGTCCCCACCTACTAGCTCACTAAGGAGACATCCATCTAACAATTCATTATAACAATATGAAACAAATGAACAAATTACACTATCTTCACTTACACCTAGTGGAGAAATCCTGCTGGCAACTGCAATGGTTACAGTTTATACATCTGATAACAAACCCCTGTTAGTAAAAGCTATTCTAGACTCTTGTATCACCATATCACTCATCTCTGAAAAGCTAGCTAAATTATTGAATTATCCTCTATACTCACACAATTTAACCCTTTAATGCCCAGCGTTACCTCAGCGTAACAAGAACATAGCTACCTGTTTTACCATATTACCTGGCTGTTTCAATTTTATCCTGATAGAGGACCATACTAGTGTAATCAGGAAGCATCAATGTGTTTACCATTGCAGTGTCAAATCGATGCAGGTGGTTTGCTTGCCACGTGATAGCGTTTGTTTTGTTTAGAACTTTGTTTTGAGTAAAAGTGCGATGGATCCCAACTTCGAGTAAGTATAAAAAATTAAATATAGTATTTTGGTATGTTTGGTTTTTTGAGGAGGAATGTAGGCATATGATAGTTGTAATATTTAACCAGTAGATTGAATTTGATGAATCGGCTTTTATACGGCCGTTACCTTTTGGTAACGTTAAGCGCTCAAGGGGTACATAATATTTGTTATTTCTTTGCTTCCACAGGCGTGGTTTCTCGTTGCAAGAAGCTCTAGAAATGGATTATGTTGAAGGCGCGAGTGAAATTTACATTGAACCACCTGTTGCTGGAATAATTACAGACGAAGATTCGGGAGAAGAAAATGGTGGTGGTCTAATCGACAATTTGTCAGGTTCTCAATACCATGAAGTGCCTTTAGTGAACTAATGGTGTCAACATCTTTCGCACCTTCTCAAGGGGCACCGTTTGATTTTCAAACAATAGTCAAACACTCGCAAGCTGGAAAAAAAAATTGTTCCGCTATAACGACCAAATGTGATTGCCACCTACAACCAGTCAATGGGAGGAACTGAGAGAATGGACCAAAATGTTGCTGAATACAGGATTGGAGTAAGAGGGAAAAATGGTATTAGAGTATTGCTACATGGAGTATTGTGAATGGGCACGTCAATATTTACAATGCGTGGCAAGTTCATCGAAAGTCTGGCGGGAAATTGCCACAACTCAATTTCAGAAGGGAAATTGCTCAACTTTATTTGACAAGTTATGGAGTTCCACCGAAAGGACCAGGAAGAGTGGCGGTTTCAAGAAGTTCATTTACTCTGAATGGAGTTTCAGATGAACTTCGATATGATAGGAGAGAACATCTTGTCTCTCATACCGAAAATAAAAAAAGAAGACGTTGTGCCGGTGAAGGATGTTCGTACCACATAATAACAATGTGCGGAAAATGTAATGTTGGACTGTGTGTAGAATGTTTTGTAAGTTTTCATACGCAGTAAATAGACTGTTTGATTTTTTTTCTAATTTCCAAAATAGTTTATACAAGCGCCTAGCGTTACTTTAGAGTAACACCCTTTTTTTTCGAAAATACGCAACATTTTATTATTTAAAAAATACGATAAAATATATTAAACCCCAATTATCAAAAAACCGTGTTAATTGTCTATGAAAATAAAAAAAAATAATCTGGGCGTTAAAGGGATATTCATTTCAGGTGTAAATGGTACCACCATAAATAAAACGCTATCTTTGAGAATACACTAATATAAATAAATTATTCAATTTGAACATTACTTGCTCTGTTTTGAAGCACATAACAAAAAAATTGTCTCATTTCTGCTTAATGAGAAAAAAATAGAAATACCTTCAAACATTTCGTTAGCTGACCCAGAATTCAATTTACCATCTGATATTGACCTACTGCTTGGTGCAGACGTTTATTACTCCCTAGTATGTGGTGAAATCATTAGATTGCAGCATAAATTTTTAACTCTAATTAACACCGAACTAGGATACATCATTGGTGGACTTATACCTTCTCAAGTAGTTTGCAATTTTATAAATAAGCCTCTCACCCCATCGTATGAAAACTTATGTTTTTCCACACAATTATCACTAGAAGAAAAAAATGAAAAATTCTGGAATATTGAAAATCTCCCATGTAATAATAAAATATTATCCCCTGAGGAACAAATTGTAGAGAATGAATTCTTAGCTACTACAATTCAATTAAGTTCTGGACATTATCAAGTAAATCTCCCCATGAAAAGCCCCTTTGAACACTTGAAATTAGGTACCTCATATTATTTAGCAGAAACACAATTCTTATCACTTGAAAAGAAATTTATAAGAAACAATGATCTATTCACTCAATATAAAGCTTTTATAGAAGAATATATAACACTTGGGCTTGCTCAGATAATCCCTCTGAGTTTAAAAACTGAAAATAAATAGTTTTTCTGTCCCCACCCTGTACTTAGAAATGATCAGTCTACCACTAAATTGAGAACAGTATTTAATGGAAGTGTCAAAACTTCTAGTGGTATTTCTTTGAATGACACAATGTATAAAGGCTTCACAGTACAACCTGAGCTCTTTGATATTTTGTGTAGATTTAGAAGTTTCAGATATACTTTAACATGTGATATACAAAAAATGTACAGGCAAATTAGAATACAACCCTCTCAAACATTCTTACAGAACATATTATGGAGAAATTCAGTTAACGAACCCCTACAGTGCATAGAACTATTGACTGTTAGTTATGGTACCAATAGTGCACCATTTCTAGCTACTCAAGTCTTGAACTTGTTAGCAACATCTATTCCCCATTTAAATTTAGCATGTAAATCCCTCTTGGAACAAACCTACGTTGATGATGTTCTGTCAGGCACAGACTCTCTCGAAGACTTGAAAATTTTGTATAAACAACTTAAAGTGTTGTTAAGCTCAGCTAATTTCCCTCTCCATAAATGGAACTCTAACTCTCAAGATTTTTTACGAGAAATAGGTGATTTATCTCAACAAGCTCAACACATCTCTCCTGAAGGAACCCCTAATAAAGTACTAGGGATTATTTGGAATCCAAGTAAGGATTATTTTTCTATCTCTATAACTCATATATTGCCTATAACTATTTCTACTGAAATCACTAAAAAAGAAGTGTTAAGTAGAATATCAATGATGTATGACCCTTTAGGTTGGGCTGGACCTATTTTGGTAACAGCTAAGGTAAGCAACAGGTATGGGTAAGTAACATGAATTGGGATGAAGTACTACCACCTGACCTTTTTCATATAGAGCTTGTTTCAAATTTAACTACTGAAGCTTTTTTACTTTGCTTGAAAAGGTTTATAGCTCGCAGAGGTGCTCCTCACACTATTTACAGTGATAACGCTAGTAACTTTTTAGGTGCCAGAAATCAGTTACGTGAACTTTACTTGTGGTTCAGAAAACAAGATACTATCGACAAAATTCAGAATTTCCTATCTCCGAAAGAAATAGCTTGGAAGTTTATCCCATCTCTAAGTCCACATTATGGAGGTATTTGGGAGAGTGCTATCAAGTCTACAAAATATCATTTACATAGACTAATCAGTGACTTTAAATTTACCTTTGAAGAACTGTCCACTATTCTCTGCCAGCGACCTATTCTTCGAATTGCTGGGTAGCCCAGTAAATGAGCTACAACTCCCAGCACCCTTTTAATTGTGGAATATCCACATGAGAACTACTGCATGCGATATCGTTTGTATCCATCCATAATATTTTTAATATGACTGAAGAAGTGATACTAAATATATTACAAATACAATCTCAAACAAAACAGAAAAAAATAAACTAAATCAAAATAGAAAGGTAAAAGTAGTAAATGGAAAATAGGGACATGGAATATAAGGGGATTAACAGGAAAAGAAGAACAAGATTAATTTGTACAAATGGGACCGGATTTTTTTGGAATAACTGAAACTAAAAAGAAAGGAAAAGGAATGATAACAATGGTAAATGGAAAAATATTGATATATAGCGGAATAAAGCAAGAGAAAAGGACATCTTCAGGAGTGGGTTGTATAATAAATAAAAAATTACAAAAGCAAATAAATGGTTGGGATGCAATATCGGACAGAACATTGAAAATAAAAATAAAAACAGATCAAAATAACCAAAAAAACAGTTACAGTAGTTTATGTACCCAATGAGGACGATACAGCAACAAATAAGGACCAATTCTGGAAATAATTACATCGAAATTACCGTTCAAACGTAATGATCAAAAGAAATATCAGTCAAAATTCACAACTCCCCCTGTTTATTATTAAAATATGGGGGCAGACACTTTTTAATGGCCAGTTGACAATCCCTATAAGGTTCTCCATACTAGGTAGGAGTATGTACAGTTCCTCATGACTCACCGTGAATGTTTTTAAGTGAATTGTATTCCGAAAAAAACGTACTTTTTTTTATGTAACGTCAAAATTACTGGTAGGTATTCAATGGTATGTTTATACAAATCATAGGTAATTACAATACGAACAAAATGAAAGGTCGAGCGAATTAGGAACTGAGAAATTCGAAAAAGCAGAAAAATTATTTTTTTGTTTAAATTCGTTACTATGCCATTTTTCAATTTTAAGAGTTGAAACTTTGTATAAAAGAAGTTCTTCATATGCACTTTATATACTTATGCGAAGATGACACGCTAAGTGACGGTCACTTTAATTTTTTTATGCGATAATTTTCAACTTGTCTATTCATTACCAATAGTCCGCTATTAAATTTCCAAAAGGTTTTGAAAAGTATAGATGTAGACAACAAAACTCATATTTTCGATTTGTAATAAAATGATGCAAACTCGGTCAAAAATGCCCAATTTATCTATACAAACCATTGAGATTGCTCCAGTACCTTTTATGTTATATGAAAAAACTAAAACGGTTATTTGGTTTTCAATGTTTATAACATATTATTGAAAAGCATTTGTGTGTCCAAAATATATCAAAATTGTAGTACGTAGTGTCTACGATGGAACAATCCGCTTTCTACTAGGATTTTTGTCAATATTTAACTATTGCTTGGCATATTCGTATCACGTACATTCTTAAAATTTGTGTTTTGCTGCTGTTAGTTCTATGAGACATTTTGTATTTTCCGTCATGTTAAGAATATTATGGACACAAACAGTATAATAAATTAGAATTGACCGAAAATAGATATAAACACATGGAAGCACTGAGTAAACGAGGAAATATTAGCTGCTTCAATAGTACACCTTCGTTAGCTGTCGCATGTATTCTCAAATTTGAAAGTCCTTGTTGGTAATCAATAATGTACCGCTGCTAACCCTTAGTGGTTGATGCAGATACCAATACCCTTAGTCATTCCAGAATCACAGATCTTATCACAAACTCGCTTCTTGAAATGAGAAGTGATAACATGATGGCCACAATTAACGACCACCAACCATACCAAATCCAGAACTGGGATGGGTTGGAAGCATGCAGTCTCATCGAAAGGGGATATAGACATAGAGGGTGTGGCTTGAAAAGTTTTTATTAAAGTATGTTGAATATCTGAAATAACGAAGCTGTAGGTTTTGGATGACGATGCGTTCAAATATAAGGTTGTCCTGAATGTGGCACTTCCGCTTGTACCGGAAGTAGGCATGAACTTAGTTATATTTTAAATAAAACCTAATATTTATTATTTTATTTTCGAATTTTACATGAAATTTGTGCACAATGAAGTATTTTCGAGATATTTCGATTTTTGTCAAAATTTTGAAAAATCCTAGTCCCCATTTAACAGGGTGTTTTAAACTTAGCCGCCAACATGCACAATTTAAATCATTTATAAGTTACTTACTTTAAATAGAACACCCTGTGTTTTATTACATTTTCAGATGTTCTTTTGAAGCCAACTCGTTTGTTATCAGTTTCCCTATACCTACATCAAACCACTTTCGAGATATTTCATTAACTCAGTTGAAACATAACATTTAATGATTTCAACATTATCACAGGGTGGGCCATGATTTCCATTATTTAAGGTGATAGTTTAATAGTTTTGCATGTTACTGATTCTGAAAAGTCCAATAGCATGAAAGGATTATTAATTGAGGATATCGTTTTAAAAAAATGATACTAATTCTGAGAAAAAAGGGACTTTAAGGGAATTTTTTTTAAATCCCCTAACAAAATGCCGGTTGAGAAATGTTTAAAAAACGTAAATGCTTACTTTTTAAACATTTCTTGGATGGGGTATGGCTTATTTATGGTTTATAAATATGTTTATTTCAAAATATTACATTAGAACTAGAAGGTACAAATAAAGGAACATTTTCTTCCAACCATAATCAAAAATTTAACTATATAAACAAAAATTCCTTTTTTTGAAATAAAAAGAAATTTTTGACGACTTTGTCTGAATTCTTTTGGAAATTGTCATAGCCTCTGTAGAGGCTTTGTTTTCATCCTTCGTCAACGTTTTTACTCCGTGTAGCATACCTTGGGCCAAAATGATTTCTTCGAGATTTTTTCTCTTCATTCCTGACTCAAGCTGGTTATTTGCCTCTTCAAACAACTTCTCTGCTGCTTTTTTTCTCCTCTTCAGTTTTCTGTTTTTCAGCAAGTTCTTTTGCCAATTCTTCAAGTGTATCTGCTTCTTCACGTTTTGTATTAAATAACATTTTTTCTTCTTTTTTATCATCATTTTTTTTGTTCTAATAAATAAGCCTGATTACTTCTGTGGGCATTTGTGACGAGCATAATTAATTCTTTTGACATCAGGGAAGGGTTATTTTTAAATCCTCGCTCTATAGTTGCGCTGCCATGTGAAAGGCACAGAATCGTTTTCACCACTTTTGTTACCGTTGGGTACTTTATCTCATTAATGTTGTTTTTTATGTCGAATATGAGTGACCAATATTCGTCAATGGCGCTGACCTTTTCTTGGATGTTTTCTTCATATCTTAAAATATTCCATTCATCCGCTATCTGATTCAGATCAACTTCAAATGGTATCTGCTTGCTCAGCGCCAAGATCTGTGTCTCGCTTTCATTAGTTTTAAATTTTCCGATATCTAAGAATCTGGCATTTTTTAAAATGTTGTCCTCTTCATCCCAACTTAATTGCTTCACAAGATACTTAGCACTGGCAGAGAAATGTTTTCTAACCCCATTTTGAAAACGAATTACATCAGTTTCAAGTTTTTTAACTCTTTGGCAATGGTTTCACTAAAAATGATTTTCCTCAATGGTAAGAAATCTAGCGAGTTATTGACACCCCAGATTTGTAAACTTTGTTTATAACTTTTAATATCAGTTCCTTACCATGTTCATATAACTTATGTATTAAGGTATTAAATACGTCTTTACTGCTTTCCATTGTTCAATAACTCCAATTGAGAGCCATCTTGAGGACCTCAACGAGCAGGCCAACCATAAAAAAAGTTAAAAAGTTTAATAATCAAATCATTGACATTTATGCCCATTTGTTCCAGACCTTTCAGAAAAGCATTATGAACTTTATGTAGACTGCATGAGCCTATATTAATCAATCCTTTCGATCTTACATCTAACACACTTTCATTAAGCAGTCGTATTAATTTTTTGCTGACATTAGGGCTATCACAGCCAATCATTATTAAATTCCTCAATAATTGAATATCTGCCTTTTGTATCGCGGCAAGAATTATGTAAATCCTCAGCTTTAGCACTACCAATGATGAAAGTCTGAAGGTGCCTCTGAACGATTTTTGACTCAGTGTCTGACCACTTTCCGCATACTTTCCAAATATTTTTCAACAACACACTTACCTCTCATAACGTATCGACAATTAAATCACAAACAAGAGCAAATGTGCGGCTCGTTCAAAACCACTGCGCGCTCTGTATTGTAGATTATCTCGGCTTGTAATGCACGAATCTTGACGTTTTTTTTTAAATCGATATACCGAATCGAGAGGATTTCAATGAAGTGATTATTTTTATTCTATTTATATAATTTAGCGGACTGTGATAGGTATATTAATTTTACATGAATATGAACCAGTAATTTGTTATGTTATTACATTGTTATATTTATTTATTAATAAAGATAATAATTTTCATTTCTTTTCGATTTTCGAATTAATTTACAGATAAGTAAGAATTAAATAATTATTATACAGTTATTCAATCACTCTACGTCGTTGTTTACCAATTTAATAAAATGATTCAATGGTGAACAATTATTTGTAGAAACATTCAATAGTTTTGTTTTCGGACAGAAAAGGTGGCGCACCTGCTTGGCAGCTGCAAACGGTTACTACAGACCTTTATTGGCTGTAGCCAGGTGTGCTCTATGAAAGGTCAGTCTCGTCTGAGATTCTGTGAGAGAAAGGTGTCCTAAGAAAGTGTCTGCTCCGAAATAGACGCTACTATAGTGTGTGTCGCATTAACAATTGTGGAGTTCTCTTCTTGACTTGAAAACATGACTCTGACGTTGACATTGATAAAAAATTGGAAATCGATAAAAGTGATAGTAATAACTATCCGCAGCGACCTAAGCGAGCGAAAATTGCATAATAATTTTATTTTAACGCGTGTTTTATACTTTCTGTTATGTAAATATATTGTATATATCACTATGTAAAAAATATTGTAAATATTGCATACTTCACTGTATAAAGATTGTATATATTTTATGAATATAATGTATTTTACATATATTTTCCTTTATCTATAATTCTTATCTCGATAGAAAAACCTGAAAGTATTGTATAAAAGAATCATTGTTTCTGTATCTGAAAAGAAGTAAGTATGCCTCCAAATGTATCCTAACATTCTATAGGCTTTTGATACGCATTTGTTGATATGCGACGTGAAAGAAAAGTTACTGGTATACAACACTCCTAAATCCTTAACTTCGTTTACTCGGCTCAATGTATCTAAGCCCATCATGTTGTCAAATATTACAGGTTCTTTTTTGCGGGTTATTGTCATCGTGTTGCACTTAGTGATATTAAAATTTAATTTGTTCTGTATACTCCATTCTCTTATATTGTTCAAATCTTTTTGTAACTTTATACAATCTCTGACTGTGGAAATAGTCATTAACACTTTAAAATCATCTGCAAATAATAAAAAATCAGAATATTGTAATCATTAATGTAAAACAGAAATAGTAATGGCCCTAAATTTGACCCTTGTGGCACTCCTGAATTCACTTGAAATTTTCCTTATGTGTTTCCTTGATATTTAACAATAAATTTTCTATTTTCTAAGTAGCTTTTGAAAAGTCTAATTAAATTGTTTGAAATTCCAAACTTATTCATTTTTTGTAATAGAATGTCATAGTTTACTGTGTCAAAGCCTTTCTGAAAATCGGTATAAATAACATCTAGCTGCGATCTTTTTGCAAAAACTTGATTTACCGATTCAAAAAATAGTATTAAGTTTGTATTGATGGAACGTCCTGACATATAACCATGTTGTTCGTCTACTACCATATTCCTAACATGATTGTAAAGAAGAAAATGCAAAATCTGCTCCATCAGCTTAGAAGGCGCACACAAAATTGATATTCCCCTGAAGTTTCCAGCATTACTCTCGTCACCAGACTTATATATTGGAGTGTAGGATGTTTAAGAGTTGGTAACCGAGTACTGACTACAACTGAAACAATAGACATTATTTATCTGTTGTCTACGCACGTTGATATATATACTTCTTGACACAAGTCATAAATTAGTATAAATAAAATTGTAATATTTATGGTTCAATGAAAAGTTCTTACTTTTTGGAATTGGTGGATTGAATTATTAAATACTGGGAGAATTCCCAACATAGGAAGATAATTTCCATATTTCAGGGAAAGTAGAGGTAGTGACAATTATGTTAAACACATGTAATAGAGGTACTTTTACAAATTCACTACAACCTTTCAAGACATATGGAGGAAATCCATCCACACCAGCTGCTTTTTTTGGCTTAAGTTTTTTTACAGCTCTATCGTAATCCCTTTCAGTTATAATCGGTATACTTAGATTATTTTGATTGTTTATTATGTTCATAAAGTTTGATTCAATATAATTAGATGTTTCTGTAGTGTGTGTGGTTGAAAAATATTCCGCGAACCATTCAATACCTTATTTCCCCTGAAAGTAAATGCAGTTAGTTTATTCGCCCGACTTTTCTCATTATTAGTATATGTCCAAAAAGAATTCACATCAGTTCTGATACTTTCCTGTATGCGTTTTAAGTACTTTCTATACTCAGAATTTATTAGTGATTTAAGTTTTCGTCTGATTTCTAAAAATGTGTTATTATAATAAATTGAAACATTTCTTAGCTTTAAATATTTATTTTTTTCTTTTATTAAGTTTTCAATTTCAGACGTAAACCATATCGGAAATTTCTTATAGTTCTTAAAAATCTTATATTTTGGTACAGTAACTTCAAAAATGCTATTAATTTTACTATAAAATATTTCAACTGCTTTATTAACGTCAGTTTGATCAGTAACATCCTTCCAAGACATATCCCTCATAATTTTACTCATTAAATCAAAATTAGCCCGTTTAAAGTTAAATTTATCTGTGATTAAAAGTATTATTTTCAGAAGAAGTATCTACCTTAATATTGTAACAATAAATCCTCACCTCTAGGGATGGGTGATACTGGTCTTCTGTTACCACAGGTAATTGTTCATGGTTTACTATACATTCACTTCTGTGTTCACTTGAGGCAATAATTAAGTCTAATGTTTTATCTTTGAAATTTTTAACACTGTTGTACAAACAAAAGTTATTGGAATTTAGAAAATCGTACAACATTCGTAATTTAGATGTAAAATCTACTTGCCGCATATTTATATTTACACCTTCCACTTCTGGTATATTAAAATCTCCAAAAATGTAGGTATTACTTACATCATAAATATTCTGTTGTAAAACTTCAAAAACATTAATATAATCACTCTGTTTACAGTCTGGAGTCATGATCGTTGCATAAAATACTATTAATTGAAATCTGAAAGTACCCACTCAAATTACTTGGAAAAACAAAACTTTTGGCGTTTTGGTCGTTCAATTCGGACCATTTGATCTCGGCAAACGAACAACAATCTAACGAAAAAAAAAATACTGTCATACAGGTCTTTCTGCATACTTTCCAGATATTTTTCAACAACACACCTTTCATAACGTATCGACAATTAAATCACAAACAAGAGCAAATGTGCGCGGGAGAGGCTCTCGGCGCTCGGATTCCGAGTGGAGGGAATGGCTGAGTGCCGCGGCGAGAAGTTGAATCGGCTCGTTCAAAACCGCTGCGCGCTCTTTATTGTAGATTATCTCAGCTTGTAATGCACGAATCTTGACGTTTTTTTTATATCGATATACCGAATCGAGAGGATTTCAATGAAGTGATTATTTTTATTTTATTTATATAATTTAGCGAACTGTGATAGGTATATTAATTACTTTCAGGTTTTTCTATCGAGATAAGAATTATAGATAAAGGAAAATATATGTAAAATACATTATATTCATAAAATATATACAATCTTTATACAGTGACGTATGCAATATTTACAATATTTTTTACATAGTGATATATACAATATATTTACATAACAGAAAGTATAAAACACGCGTTAAAATAAAATTATTATGCAATTTTCGCTCGCTTAGGTCGCTGCGGATAGTTATTACTATCACTTTTATCGATTTCCAATTTTTTATCAATGTCAACGTCAGAGTCATGTTTTCAAGTCAAGAAGAGAACTCCACAATTGTTAAATGACGCTATCGCTTGTAAAGATGCGACACACACTATAGTAGCGTCTATTTCGGAGCAGACACTTTCTTAGGACACCTTTCTCTCACAGAATCTCAGACGAGACTGACCTTTCATAGAGCACTCCTGGCTACAGCCAATAAAGGTCTGTAGTAACCGTTTGCAGCTGCCAAGCAGGCGCGCCACCTTTTCTGTCCGAAAACAAAACTATTGAATGTTTCTACAAATAATTGTTCACCATTGAATCATTTTATTAAATTGGTAAACAATGACGTAGAGTGATTGAATAACTGTATAATAATTATTTAATTCTTACTTATCTGTAAATTAATTCGAAAATCGAAAAAAAATTAAAATTATTATCTTTATTAATAAATAAATAAATATAACAATGTAATAACATAACAAATTACTGGTTCATATTCATGTAAAATTAATATACCTATCACAGTTCGCTAAATTATAATAGAATAAAAATAATCACTTCATTGAAATCCTCTCGATTCCGTATATCGATTTAAAAAAAAAAACGTCAAGATTCGTGCATTACAAACCGAGATAATCTACAATAAACAGCGCGCAGCGGTTTTGAACGAGCCGATGCAACTTCTCGCCGCGGCACTTAGCCATTCCCTCCACTCGGAATCCGAGCACCGAGAGCCTCTTCCGCGCACATTTGCTCTTGTTTGTGATTTAATTGTCGATACGTTATGAAAGATGTGTGTTGTTGAAAAATATCTGGAAAGTATGCAGGAAGACCTGTATGACAGTATTTTTTTTTTCGTTAGATTGTTGTTCGTTTGCCGAGATTAAATGGTCCGAATTGAACGACGAAAACGCCAAAAGTTTTGTTTTTCCAAGTAATTTGAGTGGGTACTTTCAGATTTCAATTAATAGTATTTTATGCAGCGATCATGTAATTATAGCTCCATACTGTAAACAGAGTGATTATATTAATGTTTTTGAAGTTTTACAACAGAATATTTATGATGTAAGTAATACCTACATTTTTGGAGATTTTAATATACCAGAAGTGGAAGGTGTAAATATAAATATGCGGCAAGTAGATTTTACATCTAAATTACGAATGTTGTACGATTTTTTAAATTCCAATAACTTTTGTTTGTACAACAGTCTTAAAAATTTCAAAGATAAAACATTAGACTTAATTATTGCCTCAAGTGAACACAGAAGTGAATGTATAGTAAACCATGAACAATTACCTGTGGTAACAGAAGACCAGTATCATCCATCTCTAGAGGTCAGGATTTATTATTACAATATTAAGGTAGATACTTCTTCTGAAAATAATACTTTTAACAGTATCACAGATACATTTAACTTTAAACGGGCTAATTTTGATTTAATGAGTGAAATGATGAGGGATATGTCTTGGAAGGATGTTACTGATCAAACTGACGTTAATAAAGCAGTTGAAATGTTTTATAGTAAAATTAATAGCATTTTTGAAGTTACTGTACCAAAATATAAGATTTTTAAGAACTACAAGAAATTTCCGATATGGTTTATGTCTGAAATTAAAAACTTAATAAAAGAAAAAAATAAATATTTAAAGCTAAGAAATGTTTCAATTTATTACAATAACACATTTTTAGAAATCAGACGAAAACTTAAATCACTAATAAATTCTGAGTATAGAAAGTACTTAAAACGCATACAGGAAAGTATCAGAACTGATGTGAATTCTTTTTGGACATATACTAATAATGAGAAAAGTCGGGCGAATAAACTAACTGCATTTACTTTCAGGGGAAATAAGGTATTAAATGGTTCGCGGAATATTTTTCAACCACACACACTACAGAAACATCTAATTATATTGAATCAAACTTTATGAACATAATAAACAATCAAAATAATCTAAGTATACCGATTATAACTGAAAGGGATTACGATAGAGCTGTAAAAAAACTTAAGCCAAAAAAAGCAGCTGGTGTGGATGGATTTCCTCCATATGTCTTGAAAGGTTGTAGTGAATTTGTAAAAGTACCTATATTACATGTGTTTAACATAATTGTCACTACCTCTACTTTCCCTGAAATATGGAAATTATCTTCCTACACTCCAATATATAAGTCTGGTGACGAGAGTAATGCTGGAAACTACAGGGGAATATCAATTTTGTGTGCGCCTTCTAAGCTGATGGAGCAGATTTTGCATTTTCTTCTTTACAATCATGTTAGGAATATGGTAGTAGACGAACAACATGGTTATATGTCAGGACGTTCCATCAATACAAACTTAGTACTATTTTTTGAATCGGTAAATCAAGTTTTTGCAAAAAGATCGCAGCTAGATGTTATTTATACCGATTTTCAGAAAGGCTTTGACACAGTAAACCATGACATTCTATTACAAAAAATGAATCAGTTTGGAATTTCAAACAATTTAATCAGACTTTTCAAAAGCTACTTAGAAAATAGAAAATTTATTGTTAAATATCAAGGAAACACATCAGGAAAATTTCAAGTGAATTCAGGAGTGCCACAAGGGTCAAATTTAGGGCCATTACTATTTCTGTTTTACATTAATGATATATACAATATTCTGATTTTTTATTATTTGCAGATGATTTTAAAGTGTTTATGACTATTTCCACAGTCAGAGATTGTATAAAGTTACAAAAAGATTTGAACAATATAAGAGAATGGAGTATACAGAACAAATTAAATTTTAATATCACTAAGTGCAACACGATGACAATAACCCGCAAAAAAGAACCTGTAATATTTGACTACAGGATGGGCTTAGATACATTGAGCCGAGTAAATGAAGTTAAGGATTTAGGAGTGTTGTATACCAGTAACTTTTCTTTCACGTCGCATATCAACAAATGCTTATCAAAAGCCTATAGAATGTTAGGATACATTTGGAGGCATACTTACTTCTTTTCAGATACAGAAACAATGATTCTTTTATACAATACGTTAGTGAGGCCAATTCTAGAGTTTGCTTCAATAATTTGGGAAGAACAAGCACAAGTACATTTAGAAATGGTAGAAAAAGTGCAAAATAGATTTTTGATGTATTTGTATTATAAAAAATACCACCTTTGGCCAGATTCTACAACAGTGCGGACATGCAGACTACGAGAAGAATTTAACATTTTATCTTTGAGTAACAGGCGTAAACTAATAATGATGATTTTATTGTATAAAATTATTAAGGGCATTTGCACTTCTAGCGGACTATTATTGTCGATAATACCATTTAAAGTTCCCCAAAAGCTGACAAGGCATACCCTTTTATTTGGAAGGCTAAATGTATCTTCTTCTTTAGATGCCATGCTTCGACTAGCAAATAATATTGATGGAATTATAAATATAAATTGGAAAATATCCCTTTGTGAGTTTAAAAAAGATATATAACCACCTAAAAGGCTATGAAGTGTAACTAAGCACGTATGTGGAATTTTGTCATCTTTTCGTTAATTGAATATTTTACTTCTGTTTAATAAAAATGTTTATGTTTATAGGAGGATTGTACATATACTTTTGTATTTTATCTTCATTAATTTTGAAATTGTATATATTATATTAAGTTCATGTAATTAGGTTGTAAAACCTGTTTGAACTCTAATAAATAAATAAATTAAGACACGAGCATGTTGTAGGACAAGAAACGAGCCGCAGGCGAGTTTCGTATATAATATGCGATTGTATTAATGGCCATTACATGAAAGTTGCATACAATATTTTTTCTACTCCGATTAATAAGAATTATTTAATTAATAATTATCATTTATTATAAAAAACAAGAACAATGAAAGGAACTTCAACAAATGAATTTAAAACTTTTGAACATAATATTAATTCTTTAATCTTCTTTGTGCATGTATACATTATTTATTGTACAATTTGTAAAATTGATTTGGGGGGCTGATCCTGTTCGGATGGTTGTTGAACTGGAGGGCATGTTAAAGTTTGTTTCATTCCTATTTTCAATTGAATTAAAAATTTTATTTGATACATTTATTTTATTTTGGATACTTTCTTCAATATAACCCTCTGCAACCGTAGTGGATTTCCAACCACCGTGTCTTTTTAAGGTGGTAATATCACCGCCGCCATCTACCAATACGGTTGTAGATGTTCTACGAAAGCAGTGTCCCGTATATAAATTGGGATTGGGAAGCCCTAAAAAGGTGGCAATTTGCTTGCACAAGTTTCCAAATTTGTTTATTCCAATGTTTTGTACTGTACATTTTCCATTTTGGTAATTTAAAAACAAATGTTGAGAAGGACAGTTTGTTGGTCGAAGATTGATATATTTTTTGCAAATATCATAATATTTGCCGGTAATTGTAAATGTTCTTTGAGTTTTTGTTTTTGTTTCAACTATATTGACAATTAATATATTGCTTTTATCTTGAATATTTTCAATTTTTAAATCGTGGAGTTCATGTCTGCTCCCATGAGTCCGAATATCATTGCTACCTAAAATAATTTAAAAAAATTTAACAGTAAACTTAAAAAAAAAGTGGGGTCTGGGTAGGGATCGAACCCTGACCTTCTAACCACATAACTTTTATATCTTTCCGCTTAAGCAGCTAGGCTATGACTTCTCAAATATTTGAGAGTTAAACCTGCATTTATAATTTAAAATGATTCGTCTATTTATTTCTTAAAAAAATTCAATTATTTGATTTAATATATACATACTTCTGAAAAAAGAAATTGATTATCAGGCGCTTCATCTAAAAATCTCGTTATCTCATCTGGTAAAAATATTTTTGATTTTTTACCAATAAACCCTTCAGATTTACGTTTTATTAGAGCATGTTTTGATATGTCAATATTATGCTTTATATTTAAAACTGTTTTGATAATTGAATAATGTGTCCATAGGGATGATGGTTTCATTTTCTTTTGTAATTCTTCAAAATAAACTATTAAAACATTCTCAGAAAACGATGTTATATTTTTTGTGTTTCTCCAATCCATAAATTGTTTGTATAATCTTTCATAAGTTTTCTTGGATTCTTCTAGTAATATGTTGTCAACTGCATTTTCGGCTCTTTCTCTAATTTCTGGAGGCGTCAGAGAAAATTCTTCTTTATCACTCATTATTTTAACACAATTTAATGATTTAGTTTAATTAATTTTAAATATAGTTACTTTTGAAAATCAAAATTATTGGACAGCTGTCAAATTAAGTGTCACTTAATAGGTCTGTTCGCCTGCAATAAAAGTGTAGCACTGAGCTATATAATTTTGAAAAATTCAGGTCTATCTGTGAAAAAATGCGTGTAAAATTGCTAAATTTGGGACTATCTATGTATATTGCATTTGTATACTGCAAGAAGCATTAAAACATAATTAAAATAAATAAAATCGTATAGCTCAGTGCTACACTTTTATTGCAGGGAACAGACCTAATATAATTAATTTCAGAAATGTCAACCAGGTATCCATGGCTATATTAAATATTGTGCGAATGTCGCATTCCTATTGGCTTAAAAATCTGTATCATAATGAAAATTTGTATCATAATGAATATCATTATGATACAGATTTTAGTCTTTTAATAAGTATATTATAAAACAGGAGTAGAAAATATAAATAACCGCACAGATATCTCAATTGTTATAAAGGTGAAATTTGAACCACTGAGTCAGTTGAACCGAAATAGTAGTTTTCCTACAACCACTATGCCAAGCACGCTTTTCTACACAAATTTTTATACGCAAAGCAGGCCTTTTCTTAATTCTTTTGATAACTGTTGGAAAAGTAATGCGAAAAGTACACGCTATGGCACTTTTCCGCACCGAAATGTCAAACAAAGCTACCTATGACCTGTCAACTTTTTTTGACAATTCAACATATTTATTATACTTAGTGAATTTCTGGGTGTAAAAATTTTAAATTTCAAACAAAAAATAAGTAAACTATTTATTTGATTATTTATTTATTCATTATTCACTATTAAACATACACTCAACTGATTTTTCTATATTAAATTTTCATTTTGTATGTTCTTTCTGTTCAATAAAATACCTATATAAATTTCTGTTTTTATTTCATTAATAAATGGGGTTGTAGAAAAAATATTGTGTACAACTTGTACGCAAATCACTTTTCCTACGAGCGCAGAAGTTTGTGGCACGAGCTGTAAGGCGAGTGCCGCAAATCTACAACCACATTTATTAATGAAATAAAAATAGAAATTTATATAGGTATTTTATTGAAGCTTTGAACAGAAAGAATATACAAAATGAAAATTTAATATAGAAAAATCAGTTGAGTGTATGTTTAATAGTGAATAATGAATAAATAAATAATCAAATAAATAGTTTACTTATTTTTGGTTTAAATTTAAAATTTTTAGACCTAGACATTCACTAAGTATAATAAATAAGTTGACAGGTCAGGACAGGTTGACGGTGCGGAAAAGTGCCATAACGTGTACTTTTCCAACAGTTATCAAAAAAATTAAGAAAAGGCCTGCTTTGCGTATAAAAATTTGTGTAAAAAAGCGTATTTTGCATAGTGGTTGTAGGAAAAAATTGTTGATTAAATCATTGCATATGATACCTGTAACCTTATAGTTTGTGTAAAAACATTATTGTAAGTGTAAAATCTCATTTACATAATGTTACTTAACAATTAGATTACTCAGCAACTAAATAAGATATCGAAACCGCGTTTGTTGCATTCAGTTCGTGAATAAATAACGTTTTATGAGAAAGAATAATGATTCAGATTGCTTTATAAATTGCATTAGTATTTTGCATCAGAAAAACAGCTGTTTTTTCAATTTTTTTTTACTGATCTGCTGTGGCGGCAGGGAATATAATTTGCACATTTTGAACCACGGAATTTTATAGCAAATTTCACGCTCTATAATTTTTTCTGAGGCATTAACACGATAAACTCAATACATTTCGAGTAAAATTCGAAAACATGTCGAAAAATAAGCCTATTTTTGGTTGTTTTGGCTATAAACAGTTATTGCGCAATTGGCACAGCCTAAAAATCGGTGGAGGCAACGGAATATCATTTACCATGATATTTTTGGGGGATTATTTCAAAAATCTCGCCTACTGCTCTCACATTCATGTTTTGATAGTTTTTGGGCTAACCCGACTGGACTATTTTACATCATCTGAATATGCTCCCCCTATCACAAAAAAGGTACTTTAGGGAACAAATTCCAAAAAATGGACTTCAAGGGACTTCACTAAAAGCCCTGCATAATGCACCTCAACGTTGTTTTACTTATATGCGCAAATCCGCATCAGTTTTTATTAATTTTAATAATCTATTTAATGTAGGTACTTCATTTTTTATATAAAATGAATGAATGTATCTTCTAATTGCGTAGTTTATAAATTCATTGGTTTTCTTTAATTTTCGTCCTAGTTTCTCCATTGGTTCGCTTAAAACCTGATTTGATTTTTGTTCTTGTATTACTTTGTAAATAGTGGATTTTCCCACTTCAATAATCTGTGCACATTTTGCTATAATGTTGCCAACACTGTTTTGCAAGCAGTGAGCACTAGGAAACTAGTTCTGTACATTTCTAAATAACCAGCACTAGTTCTGCTTGTTTTACATCCTCCCAAACCCGAATACAAAGTAGGGTTATGTTGTTGTTTTTTGTTTTGAACTTATTTCGTTTGAGCTCGTGAAATTGTAGATGTTACAATTTTTCAATTATTATAATTGCGATATAATGTAGCTATATAAAAATACAAGATGAATTCGACATTCAATTGGTTCGGTTATTGGAGGCTTCAGGTACTCAAAAACATAATCTCATGACGAAAGATCATTAGCTTACTACACTTGAGGTTAAGGAAGCAAACTTGTTCAATGCCGAATCAAAGCTCCTATCTCTTAAACATTACAGAAGAATAATAAGTAAAGTGGAGTGGAAAAGGAAAAAAAACGCAAAAAAGATTCTGATGCCATACTGTATTTTGTTTATACATGTAATAAACAACATAAAGGTATGTCGTAAGTATTCATTTTAAACTGGAGTTTTTTTAACGTGTTAACTTTGTTTCAGCATTGGAAGGATAGTTGAAAAAAAAAATGCAAATATTACAAGAGAAACGATTAACATATAAGTACCCGAAATTGTGTCAACTGAAAAAACCGGCACCTAAAAAAGAAATGGTTGTTAAGCCCATTTTAAGTAAACTTGTGATTTCTCTGTGCCAAGTACTACGCCCTATGGAAAGTGAAACTGCCAGGAAATTTTCTGTTTATTTGGGACACCATCTATTCTTTATTCTGATAAAGGCCGTTAATTTGTAAACCAAGTTAAAAATAATTTAAAGAATAAGTGGACCTATTTTAAAATCGTACATGGAAAACCTTGTAACTCACAGAGTCGAGGTTCTGTGAAACGTTGTAACAGAGATGTGTGAGATGCTCTAGTATGTTGGATGTCCGATGAAAATACCAAACACTAGGCTGATGGACTATGTTTCGGCCAGTAAAAAAAAATAGAAGCTACCACAGTGCAATTAAGCAATCCCATATGAAGCTGTTTGGGTGCGCTCAGAGATATGGTTTAAAGGACAATGACTTGCCTCAAGATCTAATTGCTCCATTGGAAACCTAAGACGATCTCGAAAAATTGTTAAATGAAACCACCGAACTTAAAAATACTATTGCATTTATACAAGGTGACCCAGTCTCTAGGACGGGAAGAAAACTGAAAATAATTGGGGTTTGATTAGTAAAAAAAAATCGTAACGCCATCCGTATTCAAGATAAAGGGCGTTGAAGAAACAAAATTTATGCACTGAGCTCTTGTGTAATCAGTTACAAATTGTGTGGGAATGCCTAGGCAAAGTCAATGAACTACGCGAGAACAATATAGTGGATTCCAGGACACACTGGAATATATCTGACTCTCATAGAGGGCACTAGTAACACGGTTCGTACCAAGTAGTATTGAACATGAACAATGTTTTAACATGTATTCGTTTTATCGATGGGGTCTCATTTACGCGACAAAAAAATTTTAAATTCACATAATGCATACTAATTAATAATAATTAATAACTTTATCATTACTTTATACCGGCAAAATATTCCGAAAACGGTACACAGCAACGAGTTTTACCAAGAGTACCTTTTAGGTGTAAAATTGAATGATGTTTAAGTTCACTTGAAATTTTGATTAATAAAGACATTTGAAATAACCACGCAAACCGGGTTAACAATACCATGACGTCACGGTAAACTTTTATGACGTAAAAGTTTGTGGAAACTCAGAAATAAACAAATATCTAACTTCGAATAATATAACTACTCTGTCAAACTATCTCAGTGAGCTGGTTTGTGTGGTTGGTTAACGATTACGTCATGGTTTGGAACACAAGTCGAGGAATATAGACTGGTTAACTAACTTATAGTTAACCCGGTTTGTGCGGTTAAGTTCAAGTTTAATTACAGCATAAAAAAATCTTATTGTAATCAATAATATAAGAGATCTTGGTGTTAAGTTCGATTCTAAATTGACATTTAAACAACACATATTGGAAATTACATCTAAACCAAATAAAACACTAGGCTTTATTACTAGAACGTCTAGACATTTTTCAGCAGAGGTATTAAATTTATTATATTGTTCATTAGTTCGTAGCGTCTTACGAGTATAATTCAGTAGTTTGGTCTCCACATTATAATACTGATTCACATTTAATAGAAAGGGTCCAAAATAGATTTTCAAGATAGAGTGCCTTTAAAATGGGAATTCAGGTATGTGATTTTCGCATCAATGAGATGCTGACTCGTTTACATCAGTCCTTAAAAAATCGGAGAATAGAACTTGATTTATGTTTCACAAACTACTTAGTGGTCACATCAATTGTCCTAACTTACTAGCTCTAATAAAATTTAATGTAAACGACAGAAGAACCCGTAACACTGAATCGTTTCATATTCCATTTCACCAGACAAACTATGGCAGGAATGAACCTATAACGAGGCTGTTAAGAAATGCCAATAATTATCAACATAATCTAGATATTTTCGACTCTGCGTTGTCACGATTTAGAAGTCAAGTCAAGGGCATTAACTTTACATAATGCATAAGCATTTATCTAGTTTTGTTATAAATCCTAAAATTCTTTAACTTGAACCTACAACTTTTTATTCTTATATTTTGTTTCATAACTTTCAAGTATATTTATGTAACTCTATTTTAATTGTGAATGTTAAGAATAGTATTATTAGATTATTATAAATTGGTTTATCCGTTTAATAAATAAATAAATAAAAATGGCTTAAATCTAACCTTAAAAAGGTTATGTTCAATACTACTTGGTACGAACCGTGTAACTAGCGCCCTCTATGAGAGTCAGATATAAAAACAAATTCATGGGATGTATCAGCTTCGAAAATGTATTGTTCTAAAATTGCATACAATGTTGCCCGGAGTTTCGGTTTTTCTTCAACGCCCTTTATCTTGAATACGACGGATGGCGTTAGAAAAGTTTTTACTAAGCAAACCCCAATTATTTTTCAGTTTTCTACCTATATTAGAGACGGGTCACCTTTTTTGAAACACCCTGTAGAATTTGATGCTCACACAATCAAATCAAAAATTTAAACCAGTCTTGGTTGGCGACAATGTGCTTGTACGAATACCAGACGTGGATCGTGGCAGATTGGCACTACACCAAATGTAATGGCAGTTGTTCAAATAAATGATTTTATATTTGTTGTTGTATTTGTCAGTTTTTGAATAAAAAGTTATTTAAATAACATTTCCAACTTTATTTTATTCGGACGCTGCGCACTGATTGAGTGAAAGAAGCAGAGCTAGTGCTGGTCATTCATAAATGTACAGAACTGGTTTTGAACATTTCAAATTGCGCAAAACTAGTTCTCATTATTTTGTGATGCTCAATAACTGTATACAATTAAATTTTCGGGCTTGGGAAATATTCGTTAATCAAAACTAGTTTTGCGTATTTTTTTCGGGCATCGCCTGAATTCGACTATTGGGGATAACATAGATAATACTTACACCAGGTATTAGTTTATGTCCAGGTTTACTCTTAGCAGTAACAAAATAAGCGGGAATTCTGTGACCCCACCACAGCTGTCTAGATATACACCAATCACGGATACCTTCCATCCAATGATGCCAAGTTTTGACGTGCATTTCTGGTATTATCTTCAAATCTCCATCATTCACGGCTTTTACAGCATTCTGGGCCATTTCTCCACATTTCACATACCTACAAAGTAACAAAATATTTTTACTGAATCAATTCAACTAAATCTGATAGACGATCTCCTGGAGGAATTGAAAAGGATGGGGATATACATCCAGGGGTATGCAGATTATCTGAAAATATTTGTACTGGGGAAATACCTTTATGTTATATCGGAGCTGAAGCAACAGGCTCTGTAAAAACTGCGATCATTCCCTTAACTAGAAAAAGGAAGCTCGAAAGACTAAAACTGCCAAGCCTCTTCAACGTGCAGCTGTGTCTAAGCCAGGAGGTTAAATATCTGGGTTTAATTCTGGATGCAAAACTAACCTGGAACACATACCTCTATGACAAAACCTATAAAGGGAAAATGGCCCTAATGGCTGCCATACGGCATATGGCGATAGGAAACACATGGAGACTAAATCCACGGATCGTAGACTGGCTGTACACACCCGTGGTGAGACCCATGGTTACCTATGGTCCTTAGTTTGGTGGCCAAAAGCATATCAGAGGAAAGCCGAACTGGAGCTATCAAAACTTCAGAGGCTTGCCTGTCTGTGCATAACGGGTGCTATGAGAAGTTGCCCGACGACAGCTGCAATGGAAGCCATTCTCAATCTTCCGGCACTTGCTCTGCATATTAGGGTGGAAGCGATATGTACTGAACCAGTATTTGGGATATCAAAAACTGCTGCACGTGGTTGTACATTTCGGTGGATTCAAACCAAACATAAGCCGTATTGGAGACACGTGCAGAAACAGGAACACAGCAAACTTCTGGTCAAAAAACCCTCAGAGACGCTGACTAATGATATATTAAACCTCAGCAGGGGCTAGATAAGGAGAGTGACGGGATTAGACACCGGTCACTGTACCCCAAGGAAGCACATGCGTACAATCGGCATAAATAGGGAGGAACCTATCTGTCGGTTGTGCATGGAAGAGGAGGAAACAGCCCCTCACATTATAATCGATTGTGAAGCATTATCTCATTGGAGGTATGGACTCATAGGACTAGAAAAGACTGCTGAGCCTGATAAGGGCCACTGGTCTCTTCACATAAACGGCACAACCAAGAGCACAAAAAGCCTAAAGGCTGAGGTGCCGAGGACTGATGGTGCTGAAACAATCAATCAATTGTCATTGTCAATTAAAAGTAACGGACGTTGAAAGAATAAACCGCAAAGAAAAAGAGAACGATTTGATTAAATATTTACCAACAAAAAGTGTGATTGTCATCTTCCGAAGTAAAAACAAATACGTATTGATAAATAAAGTCAGACTAGAAGTATTTCCATAATTCATATACACAAAAAGTTATTTTATGTTAACTGTGGTCGTTTCAGCCATGTAGGTAGTGTCGTAATAAACCGCATTGCATAAAATCAACTTGTCAAAATGATTCATTAAATAAGTGTTTTAATTGCGAGGGCGATCATTTAACTAGACTTTGATAAATGTATAGAATACGATCGTCAAAAAAAATTAAATACAAATATGACGGAAAGAAATATTTCTTTCCAAGATACATTTGATTCCGAAAAATTGTTGTACCAATACCACTGAAAATATTCATTCCCAACCTTGACAGGTACAAGATTAAACATGTCAAACAGCATTTCCGACGCTGACCTCACAAAATATATCAAACCAGTTTAATATACCTTACGAAACGTTTCCCCTGTCATATGTCCAAAGTTTATCCTAAGCGTTCCTTCCCCAGACCCAATATTAAAAGAAAAAAATACAATCCTAAAACCTGTTGATGTAAATTCAATTGTAGAATTAGTTACCTATAGAAGTTTCACATTCAAGGATACGTTATTTAATAAACCCGGGTATAGTAACGACACATAAATATGAATTTTTTCAATATATTACAATGGAACTGCAGGTCTGCAATTTCAAATAAACCTAATTTAGAAAATTTACTACATGAGTATGTTATAAACATTGCAATTTTATCGGAAACATGGTTTACGCGCAATGTTTACTACAACTTGACAGGATATAATTATTCACTTGATCATGATGGCAGGAAAGCAGGAATAGCAATCTTAAAAGTAATCTATCATATACGGAAATAAGGTTACAACGATCGGCAAAAATAATGTGTGCGTGTTAAGGTACGCCATCTATAAAAATTGTATATCGTGACAGTGTATATAAAACCAATGTCCAGACCAAACACAGATGAAATTGATAATTATTTTAATAATATTCCAAAACCATGCATTTTAACGCACATCATCAAGCTTTTGGTTCAGACGCAGAAGACATAGATGGGAGAAATATATTGGAAGCAATCAATATTAGTCAATTAGTGCATATGAATACAGGAACCCCAACTATTGTGACCAGGCCCGGCCAACAAAAAAGCGCTATAGATATTTCCATATATTCCCAAGAGGTGAGTCATTCCAATTCTTATGAAACAGTCAATAGAACGAGTTAAATATTCCCAGAAAAGTAACAAAATTTGGAAAATAGATAAAGCAATCTGGCTTGTGTACAAAAATTATCTACAGGAAGTTTCAGAGAATGTGCTAAATGACAGCTGTGATTAATTAATAAGCGATATAAATAATGCAGCAAATTTAGACATACCAAAACACAATATTAATAAAGTGGATAAACCATGAAAATATAAACCTTAGTGGAATGAACAATGTAATGAAACAGTTTTGAAGCGGAGAGAATTATTCAGAATATACCAAGAAAATCCAAATATAGAAAATTTAAGAAGATACCAAAATCAATATGCACTTGTAAAAAAAATCACCAATCATACTAAAAGACAAAGTTGGAGAGAATACTGTAACAGTCTAAGCAAATATATTCCAATAAAAGAATCCACACTCAATAGGTACAAAAACAGAAGACAAACAAATATCATGCCAATAGAACCAGGCGACTGGACAGAAGCTTTTCACAACAAAATAGCTCCTGGTTGGTTTAACGAGAAACCTAGAATTTCAAAACAATGACTTTTCTGATTTATCTTCACCATTTGTTAAAATCGAACTTGATCAAGTGCTAAAGAATAATAATAATAATACGTCCCCAGGAATTGATAACTTTCATTACCCTATGATTTCAGAGCTTCCACAAATAACCAATACCAAAAATCGACTTTTAGCAACTATCTCAACAAAATTCTTAAACCAGGGAAAAACAGAAAATCAATATTCAATATGGTTTCAGAAAAGGACGGTCGACCCAAGAAACAACAGGTTTATTGGTTACAGACATACAACTAGCATTTACTATAAACAACTCAGTATTATTTCTGGATATGAAAGGAGCTTATGACGCAGTTACCCTCCAAATACTAGCACGAAAGTTACAAGACGTAGGATACCCAGGAGACATAATAAACAACATTAGTAGCCTTTATACAATCAGACGACTATATATTAAGATAAATGGGCATACTAGTTCACCACATACAACATCGCTAGGTCTACCACAAGGCAGTATTCTGAGCCCAATGCTCTTCATTTTATATACAGCAGATATTAGGTATAATATTTCACCAGAAATTAGAATATTGCAATTTGCAGACGATCTTTGTTTATAATCAGAAAATAAATCAATTGGAAACACAATAACGGGATTGAAATGTGCAGTTCATGGAGTTATTAAATGGACAAGTCAAAATGGATATGAGATTTCTCAAGAAAAATCTGTCTTGTGTTTACCAATCTCCAAAAGAGGTAAAGTTAGGCTTACTAACAATTCCATGTTAATCATCAGTTAAAAATTTGGGTATGATACTTAACCAAAAACTATCCTGGAAAGACCACATACCGACAACACTTGACCAGAGAATGTGAGAATGCTTTAAATATCCCAATATATCACTTATATTCTACAAAGCACTAATATGCTCTATATTGGACTATGGTAGTATACTGTATGGGAGCACTAGTTTGAACCAATTACAAGCTATAGAAACAATCAAAAATAAAAGATTACGATTATGTCTAGGATCCTTAAAAAGTACACCTATCATATTAGAAGCTGAAGTAGCAGAGCTACCTCTAAAAACTAGGAGGTTTTACCTCAGCAATATCTTGTAACCAAACTGTTGGCACAAAATCGTACACTAAAAATCAAGCAAATAAATAACAAAATTGAGAAAAATTACTGGAAAAATAAAAAACCACCACTTTTAGTAAAAAGCTTTCAGCATATCATAAAAATTCGGGAAAGTAATAAGTATATCGGAATGACCAAATTCCATTTTATAATGCTGGCTATGAATTGTGTAACCTTCAAGTGCCATATACCTTTCTCAGAATAAAAATACTCAACACCAATTCTATAAATATTTGGTTCAAACACAAAATATTAACTAGATGGCCAAATGATAGTTGTGCATTTTTTCACTCAAATGAGAATGTTTGGGGATGTTTAAACTCCCAGTTAACATGTCGATATACACTGCGTAGTTGATCGTTTTTTTACAAGCACCATACTATATAAACGATATATATAAAGTGAAAACAGAAATGCTTGATCGTTTACGCCTTGGAGAGTCGTTTGCATCCATGTCATGCTCATTCAATGACAACGAATCAACTATACGATCGATAAAAAAATCCGAAGATAGAATAAGGTCGTCTGTATCTTTCTTCAACTTCACTGTCAGCGAAAATTGTTAGTGATCCAGCAATAGAAAAAATGGAAGTGGCGTTGTCATTATGGACTGAAGACCGCAACCATAAAAGGGTGCCACTGAGTGGTCCAATGATCCGGGAGAAGGTAAAGCGTCTTTACATACATTTTAAAGAGCCTGGTGGTGAATGTACAGATGGAGGATTTCAAGCATCGGAAGGTTATTTCAATAGGTTTAAGATGAGACAATCATTGCATAGCATTAAAATCGTTGGAGAAGCTGCATCTGCAGACACTGTTGCAGGAAAATATATACAGGAGAATTTGCAAACCTAGTAGATGATGGATAATACAAACCTGTGTAAGTATCTAATGCAGACGAAACGCTACAGCGAAATGAACCGAAATAAATAATTCGATTTTTTTTAATATTATTGTCTACAATTTACAATTCCGTAGTTTTGCATTCGTTATTGGATACGTCATTGGTTATTGGTTGGAATATACTAAAGGAGTTCAATTAAAGTAGGTATTCCAAATATTAATTTCTATTTTATTTGTATAGTGCTATACAAAAAAAAATTGTAAGCAGCATATGAATAAGGTACGAGTTTATAATGGTACTCTATGCACTATTTGCACAAATTAGTATTTCTGCCCTTGTGACATAACATACTATGTTAACTTACCATTGAGGTTTTAGCATAGGTTCCACAATATCTTTGCTACGATTGCAAATTGGTACTACCATAGGATTGTTTTTAGTTTCAATGTAGAGACCTATTTCCATTAAAGATTTCACAATTTCTTTTCTTGCATGAAAACGTTTCATTCCCTGAAAAAAAAAATTCCATGATTATAAACACACCTATCGTCCATTTGAATAATTTTTCGAAGCATGTTTTCCACATCGACTGAGGTACCACTAAAAATACATTAATGTAGTCTTTAGGGCTGCGAAAACGTTGACCACGCTGTTTATTCTGGATGTAAGAGAATATAAGTTGATTGGTGCCAAATCAAGGTTGTACGGAAGATGATTAATCAATTCGATGTTTTGGTTGATCATATACAGTTTTTTGAGCCGATGTGAGTTTGTTTGCGCTTAAAAACGTTTTGATTATGTTAAACTTTTTGTATTGTCAATGATCTAAATATACATAGCTGTTAAGTAAAATTAGAAAATCATATATGCAATGTATGTCGTAGCTTGTCACTGTCAGTTAATGTCATGTTTATTCGATCTATAAACTAATAATAAGCCTTTAATTACCCACATCAAACAGGTTATGGGCCCAGGACTGTTTCTTGGGTAAACTGTGGGTAATTTTTCTTAGCGTAATCGCGAAAAGTTTGCAAGAAGTGAAAAAGGTGGAGCAAGAAAATGGCAGCTGTGAGTAGTCTTTCTGTGCCAATTTTGGAAGCGAATAATTTCAACAACTGGAGATTTCGCATCTTGACTTTGTTAACTAGAGAACAGTGTAATGATGTTATTGAAAATGATTCGCCATCGTCGACCGCATCAATTGATGAGCAACAAAAATTCAAGAGACTTGATGCTAAAGCAAAGTCCATAATCGTTCAGGGTGTGTCAGATAAGCATTTGGACATTGTTAAAGATTGTGCTTCTGCAAAAGAGCAATTACAAGCTCTAAAAGATATATTTGTTAGAACAAGTTCTTTTACTAAATTATCTTTGTGGAGAAAATTGTTCAGTTTACGTTCTGGAATCAATGAAAGTTTGGAGGACCATTTCTTGAAATTCGATTCAATAATACGTGACCTTAAAGACCTTGGATCAACTATCGATGAGAGTGATCGTGTGTGCCACTTACTGTTATCATTGCCATCCAAATTTGATACAGTAGTGACTACCTTAGAAACAGTTAGTGATGTAAAAATGAATTTCGTGAAGGCCAGGCTCCTAGATAAAGAGCTAAAGCTATAGAATCTAAACTAGACAATGCACATGGAGACAATAATGAAGTGAGTTTTAAAGCTTTTACAAAAGCATGTTTTGCATGTGGTAGTAAATTCCATTTCCAAGCAAATTGTCCTAAAAGAAATTATGTAAATAGTGGATCTTTGAATAATTCAGGAGACATCTCCAGAAATCAAAACGGAGGCTATTCTAGAGGAAATTATTCTAGACGTCGGGGACGTGGTTTTAGACGTAATCAAGGACAAAACAGACAAACAAGTTATTCTTTATGCTGCTAATTTGTGTGACTCACATGTAAATATTGGACGTATTAGCTTTGTATTGGACTCAGGAGCTAGTAATCACTTCGAGAAAGAAAATCTGGAACCATATATGACTAATGTCAAGACACTGGACAATTACATATCTATTCACATTGCAAATGGTGAAATTTTGAAGTCAAACAAGTTGGGAAAATTAAATGCAAAATGCCAGGGTCAGCGTATTGCCATCGAAGCCCTCATTGTTCCAAATTTGAAGCAGAACCTCATTTCTGCTTCAAAAATAACTGAAAAAGTACACAAGATAATAGTAACAAAATAAAACACACAAATTTGTGGACCCAATTTCTCCCTTAAATGAAATAATAAAGGTGGACTGTATATATTGTATATAGACAATGTGATGAATCAAAATTGTCATGTTAATGTGGACGCTGAAACATGGCATCAAAGATTAGGACATGTTGGAAAAGAAGCTTTGAGGCAACTTGGATTAGGCGTTCCCAAAAAGATTTGTCCTACTTGTATAGAAGGCAAAGCTACAAGGCCAACATTCCAACCAAATGAAAAACGTGCAACACATATAGGAGAACTTGTGCACAGTGACCTATGCGGACCAATAACTCCTTGTACAATAACTGGAGGAAAATATTATCAAGTAATATTGGATGATTTTTCACATTTCCTTATTGTAAAAATTTTTAAAAACAAAAATGAAGCCGAACAAAATCTAATTGATTATACTGAGAGACAATTTGGTGTTCAAATTAAAAGATTTCGTTTGGACAATGGTGGTGAATTCACATCACGTAGTTTTAAAGCTTTTGCCAAAAGTAAGGGCTATCATTTAGAATATACTATGTCCTATAGTCCGCAGATGAATGGTAAAGCAGAACGCATGAACAGAACCCTTTTGAATATGGTCAGGACTAAGATTATCGACGCAGGTATACCCAAAATACTGTGGGGAAAAGCATGTGGGGGGTCGTTTGCAAAACTCGGAGTTTACTTACGATAAAAGGCATCCAATCATCATTTCATCTAAACACAAACTAACGATGCTAATTTTTAGGTACTATCATCAAAATTTATATCATGCCGGGCCGCAATTACTTTTAGCTAACATTAGAGAAAACTATTGGCCAGTAGGGGGCAGGGATTTGGCTAGGCGCATAGTTCATAGGTGCAGAGTCTGCTTTCGCGCTAAACCGACAGGTATACAGCCCATCATGGGCAATCTACCGGCCCAGCGCCTCCTACCCGGACCACCATTTATAGTAAGCGGAGTTGATTACGCAGGGCCGTACTTAATACGAGACCGAAAGGGCGCGGTTGCAAATTAACAAAGGGTTACATTTGTATATTTGTTTACTTTAGCACCAAGGCGGTTCATATTGAACTGGTTACGGATCTAACCAAGGAAACGTTTTTATTAGCACTAAAACGGTTTATCTCGCGTAGGGGAAAACCCAGACAAATATTTTCGGACAACGGTAAAAATTTTGTATCTGCAAGTTCCGATTTTAAAGAGCTTGATACATTTCTTAAATTAAACAAATCATTAATTATTGATTCATTGTCCAAAGACGAGATAGATTGGAAATTTTCACCGCCATATTCACCCCATTTTGGGGGTCTTTGGGCAGCGGGAGTTAAATTAATCAAACATCATCTTAAAAGGGTATTATCAAATGCACACCTTACTTACGAAGAGTTCTACTCGTTATTGACACAGATTGAGGCAATAATAAATTCGCGACCGTTGACGCCTTTATCCACCGACCCCAACGACTATACCGCTCTAACGCCCGCCCATTTTCTTATTGGTCGCCCTATAACCACGTCAGGCGACCGACAATTTACAAACATCCCGATGAATCGACTATCACGCTATCAGCTGACGCAGAAATTATCACAACATATGTGGGAAAGGTGGAACAAGGAGTACATCTCTGAGTTGCAGAGGAGAACCAAGTGGGTTGCTACCAAAGGTGATAAGGTTGCCGAAGATCGTCTAGTCCTCACCAAAGAAGATAATCTGCCACCCATGAGGTGGAAGCTGGGTCGCGTCAGTGAAGTGATATGTGGTAACGACAGTGTAGCGCGTGTTTTTAAAATTAAAACTTCTAGTGGTATTATAACCCGTTCATTTTCGAAAATATGTCCGTTACCTGTAAACGATGATATAGACAATAGTTAAGGCAGAAAACATTTTTTAAATTTTAACTCTTAAGCATATAAGTTAGCATTAGACAGTTTAAGTGCGAACTTTTATTTATAGCATGTTGAATTTAAAGTTACAAGGAAGTCACTTCATGAAGCTATTGCTGAAATTAACGATATTACTTGTGTTTGCAAAAAATCTGTGTTCCCTTTTTTATTATTAGTTATTAGCTTTCGGCAATATTTGCCAAGGCTCGGGGCATTTTATATAATATTATATAATGACAAGGGTGGTATATCCACTTGACTTGACCACGTAGAAGGACTTGGATTTAAGTATTATGGTAAATATATGCTATTTTAAAGTGTAAGGCGTGAACAGAGTTAAATAGAACATCTACTTCAGTCCTCGGTAAAGGAGAAACCCCATCACTAAAATGGCATGGCCGTAATGATATTAGTAAACTAAAAGTTTTTGGTTGTCGAGCATGGTATGTTCAACTACCTAGAGAAAATAAACTTGAACCAAACGCGAAAAAAGCTGTGATGGTGGGATATTGTGGAGGCGGATATAGACTCTGGATACCTCCAGAAGATAAAGTTATCAAGTCCAGGGACGTACGTTTTGACGAAAGTATTTTAGAATACAAACAAAATCATGAAAATACAAATGAAGAAAAAGTTTAATCAAAAATTCCACCATATGAATCAAACTAAGAAGAAACAGATGAAGAGGAATTTCATGATGCAGAAGATCTAAGAGAAGAAAACAGAGAGAAAAGTTATATAGAGAGCGAAGAAGATATTGAAAATGACAACGGCGAAGTAATGGAAAATGTAACTCAAACTAGAAGTGGAAGAGAAATTAAAAGACCAAAACATCTAGATGAATATGAAATTTATAAAGCTTATTGCTTATTGTCTGAATCATATGAAGAGCCGAAGACCTATAATGAAGCCAAAAAGTGTCCAGAATGGAATGAAGCAATCCAAAAAGAATTAAATTCGCATCAAAAGATAAATACTTGGACTCCAGCTCAAATACCAAATAATCAGATTGCAATAGACACCCGTTGAGTTTTTAAATTAAAAGAAGATGGCACTAAAAAGGCTCGATTAGTGGCTAGAGGCTTCCAAGAACCATATGAAATAGGCGGTGAGTTTAGTTATGCACCAGTCAGCAGGCTTTCAACAATAAGAAATGTTATGTCCGTAGCAGTACAAAAGGGGTAGAAATTAAAACAAGTAGATGTGCCTACTGCATTTTTAAATGGTCAGCTGGACAAAGAGATATATATTAAAAGGCATGAGGGACTAAAAAGTGACTCGAACTATTTTAGACTTATATGGATTGAGAAGTGCTCCAAAGTGCTGGAATATTAAATTCAATGAAGTCATGTTAAAGTTGAAATTTGAAAGATCAAAACACGATTTTTGTCTCTAAAAAAAGAAAATATATTTTTAGTACTTTTTGTAGATGATGCTCTCATAACTGGAACAGAAAAGGAGATAAATAAGTTGATTGGAAACTTGCATGAAGAATTTAATATTAAAATAAAGTACTGAAGTCTCAATATTCTTAGGAATGGAAATTACACATACTGAAGACGGCTTGAAAATTGTACAAACCAGAATGATTGATCGATTGTGCAAAGAATTTGGTTTAGAAGAATGTCGATCAGTGACTACGCCAATGGAGGTTAATTTTAACCTGAATGAAGATTTAATCAGATCAGACATTCCCTATCGCAGATTGGTATGCAGTATGATGTATATTTCATTGGTATCTAGACCAGATATAGCATTTAGTGTATCATACCTTAGTAGATACTTGGATAAGGCAACCAATCAAGCCTGGATTGCAGCGAAACGAGTACTCCGATACCTGAAATCAACTAATCACCTTGGATTGAATGACACCAAAGGAAATGGCGAACTTATAGGAATGTGAGATGACGATTGGGGAGGAGATAGACAGACCAGAAAGAGTGTCAGCGGATTTATCTGTTTTCATTCCGGAAATCCCATTGCTTGGCACTCCAAAAAGCAAAATTGTGTTGCTTTATCAACTATGGAAGCTGAATACATAGCCGCAGCTTCTGCAGCACAAGAGCTTATGAATGTTAAGGGCGTCTTATCAGAATTCAATACTCAAATGGAAGAAAGTGTTTTGCTGAAAGTGGACAATATGAGTGCAATTTCAATGATGAATACATTTGAGAATTCAAAAAGAGGTAAACATATCGAAATTCGTTATCACTTTATCAAAGATTTATGTATTAAAAAGAAAATTTTAATTGACTATATTAATTCTAATCAAAATTGTGCTGATTTGTTTACAAAAGCTCTGGCTAGAATCAAATTCGAATCATTTAGAAAAGGCATGATGAAATGATAATTGTATTTATATAATTCATTAGTTACAATATTTTGTATTTGTGCACTCAGTATTTTTGTTAAGATTTCTAGAAAATGAGTTTTGATTTCTTTTGTTTGTTTACGTTTTCAATGGAATGTATTGTTTATAATTTTGTGCCATTAAATCAGCTGTTGCTGTCAATTAGTTGTTAGGTTAGAATAACAATAACATTCCATTGAGGCGGTGTGTTAAGTAAAATTAGAAAATCATATATGCAATGTATGTCGTAGCTTGTCACTGTCAGTTAATGTCATGTTTATTCGATTAATAAATTTATCTATAAACTAATAATAAGCCTTTAATTACCCACATCAAACAATAGCCACATTATCGTGATAATGAAAATATATGCTTCACTTCACCGCAGAGAATTTGAATAAATATCAATGAGTAAAAAAACCAGAAAAAAATTATTCAAGTTTTGAAAATGACACTAGATTACAACAGAAATATTAAATTTAAATTTGAAACAATTATTACCCAACCGATTTCCAGATATTTTTTTCTTAAAAACACAAATTAGGATTTATGCTTCGTTGTAATATAATTTACTTTCTCCACGACTATACAGCGAGTCCACGAATGGGGTAGGTGGAAAATTGCTATCATATTTTACTTAAAATACAGAAAACTCTACAAAAAAAGTCACAAACAAAATAAAGTAAAAACCAAATAGAAATAACACAATAAAGATGGGTTAGGTGAACTCTCATTGGATAAAAATGTAAATAAACGACCATCCCGGCGTAAACAGATCATAAGAACTAACTGTTGAAGAGCTTGAAGAAGCTCAGAAAATATGGTTTAAACTTACTCAATTTGAAAGTTTTTATGAAGAAATTTCCCTTCTGAAAAATTGAAAAGGGACTGATAAACAAAGTAGACTTTGTAAACTTTGTCCTGGAATCAATGATGATGGAATTCTAGTACTTTGCGGAAGAACAAATTTAGCAGAAACACTAGGCGAAAGTACTAAAAAGCCGATAATTCTAGGCCCAAAACATCAATTCACAAGAGCCATACATCTAGAGGTAGACCATAATTTAAATAGCAAGTAAGCTGTATTAGCTATACTGGTTTCGAGAAGAGGACAGCCGAAAGTTATTTATATTCATGTTACAAGTATAGACAATTTCAACAGATTTTATATCCTCAATATTTCTGGAAATCAGTATTAAGATACATCCACTGCTCCTGTAGTAATTAAAAAAACTGGAGCTATACAAGTTTCTACAAATCCTATTATTGGGAATTTACATAAATTTCTAATATCTGGCGGATAAAAATAATTCAAACTATTTACATACACTTTGACAGTTCCAAACCAGAACTTATAAGTGGTTGATGTCAGAATTTTTCACCCTATTTTTCTTAACGAGAAAGAAATCCAAACCACCGCTTTTAACTACATTGGCGTCTTTTTTCTTCGTCAAACGTTTTCTTTTCTGGTTTTGTTTCAAAGTAGAGTCTTCTACATGCATCTTCTGTACATTATAGTTTTGATTCAATGATTAATTTTGATCATTGGCCTGAGGTTTACTATTATGATTAACATATACTTGATTTTTTCGAATGAGCGCAGCTTTACCTTGTGCATTTAATTCATTTGCGATTTTTCTATTTTCAATTTTATTCGTATCTTCGTTAACACTAAAGGATGTTCCTTTCAAGTTTGGGACAGTTTCTCAAGATTTCGTATTTTTTGTGCAGCGTTACTAAACTCATAAGGATTGGCCAGTTTTTATTTTCTTTTTTTTTTCTAACCTTCGTACTGTTGTGTTCGATTCAATTGAACTAGATTTAAATAGTGAGAGCTTCCTAATTGATATGACATTTATTTTTATATAACTGACAGTAGTAATAATAATGATAATAAACATCAAATGCAAAATAACAAAATACGAAGTGATCTAGCATGATTATGATCTATTAAATAGTGTTGTGTAGACGTATCTTTATTTTGTCCTCCTAATTTATGAATTTTTAATGGTAAAAATGTCGTCAATTGTGTTGTGAGATATATCATTTTGAAGGTAATTGACTGAACTTTCTATATATGGGGGTGAATCTACAATCTTTTTGTATTTGAAAAAGATATGTGGTCTTTTATTGCATTTATGGAAGATTAAGATTATCGTCAAATGAACAAAAAACTCGTATAATTTATAAGCAATTAACTATTTGGAATCCGCTTTTGTCGTATGCAGTAAATTTATAAACAGTAAACTCCAGTGGCGGATCAATCAACAATGTAAACCGGAATTATAAAACAAAAAGATACGTTAATTTTGATAGTACCTAGTCTAAACAAATCCTTTGTGATACAAATCCTTTGTGATAGAACTGATAATGTCGATAACTGGAGAAATAATACTAGAAGAAATCATATCAAGTAAACAGGAATTGAAATCACTCATAGAAGCAGTAGAGGTTAGATTATCCCTAAAAATCGAAGATCTGTACAGAAAACTGAATAAAGTAGAAGCAGAAAACCGTCATCTTTTGAATAAGATTGAGAACATTGAAAGGAAAGCGAAAGAAAATAATATAGTGATTTTTGGACTCGATACCAAACCCGAGGAAATAACGCCTGAATATATTTGTAACGAGCTAGGGCGACTAGTAAACGTTAGAATAAATGAGAGCGACCTGAATAATAGTTACTCTTTGGGTAGGAAAGAACGAGCCCCTGTCAAAGTGGAATTTGTTTCATACTTGAAAAAGTCAGAAGTACTTAAAAACGCAAAGAATCTCAAAGGTACCAACATAAGCGTAGCAAATGACCTAACACTCATCCAGCGAGAGGAGCACAAGATTTTAAGAAAACACCTAATTCTGGCGAAAGCAAATAATCATATAAACTGCTACATACGAAGAAACAAACTATTTGTGGACGGAAAAATATATTCTCCTGAAGAATTAGAAGAAATAGAAACTACTGAAATAAACAGACCGAAATCAAATAGTGAACCTGCGACCCCGAAGCGAGATAAAGCAGTGGCAAACATTCCCAAAATAACAGCAGGGCAAACATCATTTATTCCCAAAGAATTAGCAATCGGTTCCGGAAAAAAAGAAGAACAATCATTTGTGGGAGGAAAAAAAATAAATACTAGAGCACGCACAGGTTCTACGCAAAGCATCAAATAATTTTTATATGTTAATTTACTATTTTTACTTTCTGTCTTAAAGAACTTCTTCAAAAATCTTATAAATGTCATCATACTTTGTTATTATATAGAAACCAAATAATTATTGTAAAGACTGTCAAATAATTTATTAAAACTGTTTA
This sequence comes from Lochmaea capreae, assembly GCA_949126875.1. Lineage (NCBI taxonomy): Eukaryota > Metazoa > Arthropoda > Insecta > Coleoptera > Chrysomelidae > Lochmaea > Lochmaea capreae. Next base: position 9,815,314 of record OX421404.1, on the reverse strand, counting down.
CTGGTTGGTGCATTCACATGGATGAATATATACGAAATTTTATGTTAGAAAAAATAACAACATATCCCCTAAATGATGTAAATGAAGCAAAAGAAGTTTTGTCTGTGAATAACAAATTGAATAACTTCAAGATTCTTAATACTAATATTTGTAGTGTTTCAAAAAATATAGATGAATTAAAAATATATCTTGAGGAACTTGAGACATGTTTCGAATGTATAGTTTTAACAGAAACTTGGCGGGTCCCAGATACGTCCTTCCTCAACATGGCTAACTACACAACCCTATACAATGGAGGTAGCTATAACCAAAATGATGGTGTTATCGTCTTTGCAAAAACAAACTCATATCATTCGCATGAACAAATTCAGATAAATGGAGGTATATTATTGAAAATTGTAATGATTATGGATAAGCTGAGTTTTTGCATTTTAGCATTCTATAGATCTCCAGCAAGTCGAATTGACGACTTTCTTGACCAGCTTGGGGATATTCTAAATAAAGAAAGTAATCAACATTATTATAGCTTATTTGTAGGTGACATAAATATCGACTTGATGAAAATAACTGAAGATTCAAGAAATTATCTCGATATGATGAGTGAGCATGGCTTTCAATCAACTATTAATACTACAACAAGAGCGAGAAATGGATCTGAATCATGTCTTGATCATATATTCATTAAACCAAAACACCAAAACTTCAATAACATATTACCTCTCACTATATCAACATCAATTACGGACCACTACATAACGTTGTTGCAAATTGTACTGAATGAAACTAAAAACAATTCAATAAACAAAAAATATTTTCAAAAAGTAGACGAACAATTATTACAAAAAGCAATTAATAGTTTAAGTTGGAAAAATGAATTGTACCCAATGCATGATATCGAATCGACAACAGAAAAATTCATTAACATCATAAACACATGTGTACAAAAATCAACTCAATACTTCAGATTAAAAAATAGTCAACGTAAAAGGAAAAATTGGATAACAAAATCATTGATAAAACACATCAACCAAAAAAATCATTCATTTTTATTATGGAAAGAAAATCCAAATAATGTAAACTTGAAAAATGATTATTTAACGAAAAAAAAAGAAACGGGAAAGAGAATAAAGACTGCCAAAGAAAATTATTATAAAAGATTAGTTGAAAAAGAACAGAATGCAAGTAAAAAACTCTGGAACACTGTTAATGAAATTTTGAATATCAAGACAGGAAGAATAATAAATAATATTAGGAATGAAAAAAATGAGATCGTCACAGATCCAAAAGATGCTGCTGATATATTTAACAACTTCTTTGCGAATGTGGGGGAAACTTTGGCAAAGAACATACGACAAAATCCCAATTACAAAAGTAAAAAATATACAAATAAAAATTCACTTTTTCTTACACCAACAAATACTACTGAGGTTGAAAATACAATAATTAGCTTAAAAAACAAAAAGGCTCCCGGACTTGATGGAATGAAAGCTGAAACTCTAAAGATTATTGCAAAATTCATATGTGAACCTTTGACGGACATCATAAATAAATCCTTCGAATCAGGCATATTTCCTTCGATTCTAAAAAAATCTCTTATAACTCCAATTTTCAAAAATGGGGATACAGAAAATATTTCTAACTATAGGCCTATTTCACTTCTATCTTCAATAAGCAAAGTCTTTGAAAAAATTATAAAAACAAGACTTACGACATACCTATCAAATTATAATCTGCTGTCGACATCCCAGTATGGCTTTAGAGAAAAAAAATCTACCAATGATGCAATCCATTCCTTGACAAAAACCATCTACGAATCCTTGGATTCAAGCACTCCATCTATTGGGGTTTTTTTGGATCTAAAAAAGGCCTTCGATACTGTCGACCACTCCATACTTTTAGATACACTAGAAGATATGGGTGTAAGGGGTTTAGCTCATAATTTATTCAAAAGTTATCTAACAAGCAGAACACAAAAAACCAAATTCAAAAATCATGTGAGTGAAGAGATCAACATTAAATGTGGTGTACCTCAAGGAACAGTATTGGGGCCGGTGCTATTTGTAATTTACTTAAATAACCTATTTGAACAGGAAACAATCGGAAAAATAATCAGCTTCGCGGACGATACTGTGATTTATTACAAACATGATGACTGGTATAATCTCAAAATAAATATTGAAAATGATCTTGGAAAGCTCAAAGACTGGTTCGACAGCAGATTACTCTCAATAAACTTTGACAAAACTGTATATTTACCCTTCAGTAGTCATGAAACGTCTCTGCCAAAATATAATCTTAATATCCAACAAGATTTTTCAATAAAACCTGCAAACAGAATTAAATACTTGGGCATTTACATTGACAATCACTTACGATGGAACCATCATATGGAATATTTAACTAAAAAGCTTCGGAGTATCCTATTTCGATTTAAACAAGTAAGCCAATTTTTGAGCTTTAAATGTAAAACAATACTGTACCACAGTTTGGTTGAGTCACACCTCAATTATGGCATTATTGGCTGGGGAGGAGTTTCAAGGAACTATCTAAATGCCCTCGAAGTGTCTCAAAGGCGATTCCTCCGAATGATTCTCAACAAACCTACAAGATATTCAAGCTCACTACTCTATACTGAAACACAAATATTAGATGTTAGACAATTATACATTATTCAGATAGGATGCCATCAATATAAAAATAAATACAAACTTACCACTCACAATCATAGATACGCAACAAGATCGAATAATCAATACTGTATACCAACAGCTCTTAAAACAGTAGGTCAAAAAGGTTACTCCTACTTGGCACCTAAATTATTCGGGCAACTACCACAGAGAATTATCGATGAAACTTCTTTTAAACGCTTCAAAACCCAACTAGTATCATTTGTTAAAAAAACAGACAAAACAAAAATACACAAAATGATAGAATGCTGAATCAAAAACAAAGAAGAGTAAACTCATATACGAAATGTATAAATGTATGTTTGAAATACAATCATGTAAAAATGGATTTATATTGTTTTTTAACTTTTTTAACACCACATACAAGTATGTACAATACTTCTGTGGATGTCTAGATGTTTATTCAATTTTATTTGTATTTTATCACTGTATTTGTTAAATTTATGAATAAACGTTATTATTATTATTATTATAATAATTATCCAGGCTGCAGTTAAAACGTAAATCATAATACAAACGGTCTTCGGATTCTTGAAGATCGTCTTAGACTTGTTTGTGGATGTAAAATACGATTACTTTGTTGTCGTTCAGTGTTCTGATGCTCTGTAGAACTCGTATTATAAGTAGGTGGAAAACTATCAAATATAGATGTTAATGTACATGGCTTATTAACAAACTTATCAAAATCATTATGACTTGTTGCAGAATCTTCGTTTACTTGGACCGCATTTGTACTTGTCGGCTTTCGAGTCGATAGTTCTGAGGATCGGTTGTCATATTCAAAATTGTTGTTGATCGTTTTGATGTATTGATTGATTTTCCAAGTTTTTTATTGTTTTAATGGGGTCATTTTCGATAATTTTTTAATTTTAGTTTTAAAAAGTTCTCTACTCGAAAAGACAATTGCCAAAAAATCACAATTTTATCCAACCGATTTCACCCTCAAATTCAGTGTTAAATATGGCCAGCTTTGAAACGGGGCGTGTCCAAGCTGTGTCTACTAGCGACGAGCCCGGCGGCGGCGGCTTCATATAGCCGAGTACACTTAACGTGTGAATGTTGGTTTAATTCGGATTTTTTTGGAGAGTTTTGCATGTTAGTTGACATTTGTTTGTTTTAGATAATAATTATAAAATGAGTGACAGAAAAAGCAAATACAAGCATTGCATAGTACCAGATTGTCAAAGTACGTTTACGATAACGAATACGATTGCGAACACTTAGGTACTTTTCCATTTTCACACCTCTTAATTCTGCACTGATAGGTATAGTCCTTATTTTGGTTAAAATACTGCATAACCATTATTACATCCATCATCGGCAAATTGCCAGAATCGCATTTTAAAAAACCTTTTTCTAACGAGATCATTTCGGATGATTAGATTTGCGTACAAATCCGTTCTACAAATTAATTATTACACTAGTCTCTACGCCTGGAAACTCGATACTGCCGAGCTCCACGTCTGATGTGACGTCACGTCAGCGCCTTTCGTTGAAGGGGCGGATCTAACTTTACATTCTAATTTCTCGGATAGTTTTGATTCAATCGATGTAATTTTTTTAAGGTTAATTATAAATGGAGCGGATTTATTGGAATTTTAACCAATAATGTAAAAATTTAATTGACCTAAATGGCCCCATTCGGTTACAGTGATAGGCTTTTTAATATTGCACGATCCAATTCCAATTCAATTATACAGGGTGATTCATAATGAATTGTACACAGAGCTATGGTAGAGTCCTGACATCAAAATATTACGATTGGCCAAATATGACCTTAATAAAATGTTCATAGTTAACCATCTACAGGGTGGTAAAGTTGAAATATTTTATTATTGATTTTGAAATATTTCGGTAGCCGCTTCACTGATATTGATAAAATTTTGGTAATCGGGGTTTTTCGAGGTGGCAAATGTCACCATACGGTTATTTTTGGTCTACTCCACGAGGGGGCGCTTCATACTACAACGGTGTTCACTCTTATGACTAAAAGTTTTTTATGCTGATTAAGGAATATATCGCTAAATGTTAAATTTGTGCAGACAGCATTTATAAATAAAAAAGGTATACCTAGTCCAGCTTGATAAATTCAATTGTTTTCGAGAAAATAATAAAATATTATTTTCAGAGCACATTTCATCATTAAGGTTATAAATTGGACATTAGCAACAGTTAAATCGTTGTAAAAAAATGTGTGTGTATTATTTTACTCATTTATTGATAACTTTGAAACAATAGTATATTACGTAACAAGAGTTGTAAGTAACCCATAACGCACGAAGTGAAAAAGTTTATGCACGAAGCCGCGCAGCGAGTGCGTAATGGGATTACAACTACTGTAACGTACTATAATTTTTCTACGCCCATCTATTTTCTTCTGAGTGCTCATAATTTCATCTTTTTCACTACTAACAGACATATTCGTAGGTGAAATAAAAAATTGATTGCAATTTGATTCAACAAAGAAATCTAAGTTTTTCTATCTAAACGCACGTGTATGTTATGAGATTTTCATTAAATGCATGTTATTGTTAAATGTCACTTACAAGGCATGTTGTCGTGCGATATTTGACGTTTACGGACATGGGCGTAGAAAAAATAAATTACTCGATACAGGTTCAATAATGAGGATGAAACAACAAAGATATTATACGGCAATACTAATAAGCCTAAATCCACAAACTAAATTTTCCAGCATATTGAAATAACAACACATGTATTACTTTCATTTCCAAGTATTATTAAAATCTTTTAACAAAACGTACTTCTAATTGTCACGAGCTTCCTAGATTGTAACTGTAACTAATAATTAGTCAATGTAAAAGTTTGTTGTGCCTGCTTATACAAAAATCAAGGATGCTTATGTCACTTCTTCGTATTATAAATGTCATAATTAAATACATAAGGTTAACGTAGCGTTAAACGTTAAGAGTTTCGTCCTAAGAGGAGCACGGGGCGTCCAAAAATAATTACCACGGATCAAGAGAATGAAATTTTAATTCAAGTTTCTGAAAATCCTGAAGTTAGTATACGGAGATTGTCACCAACTACAGGAATAAGTCAATCTTCTTTATCCAGAATACTGAAGAAAGAAAATTTAAGAAGGTTTCATTTTACCCAGGTGCAGAACTTGTTAGCCAGAAATCTTCCTGCACGAAGAGAATTTTCAGAATTTCTTCTTAACTATCACAGGGAAATCGGAATTTTCGCGAGAATATTCTATTCACGGATGAAGCAACGTTCACCAGAACAGGAGTATTTAATTGAAGGAACTTCCATTACTGGTATGTGGTAAACCCAAATTTACCCAAAGAATCACTTAGTCGATTAATATGAATTACCACCAAATTTAAACGGTAATTTTTATCTGAACTTCCCACAAACAGAGCTTTTCGAAGAAATAACAACGTGGCCCTTAGACATTAGACGGCACTTGTGGTTTATGCAGGACGGAGCTCCGGCTCACTATTCCCCTGAAGTCCGTAATTATTTGAATTTGCAGTTTCCTCATCGATGGATTGGTAGGGGCAGTAAATTTCGGTGGCCAGCTCGTAGCCCCGGTTTCAATCCAATGGATTATTACTTCTGGGGGCATATGAAAGCATTCGTTTATTCCCAAGCAATTAACAATCGACAGGAGTTATGGCACCAAATACAGAATGCCTCCCAGTACATCAGAAATTAACCGAATATTTTCTTTAAAGCTAGACATTCATTATCAAAAAGAATTAGAAAATGTATTGATGTCAACGGAGGTCACTTTAAACATTTACTAAAGTAATAATATGTATTTTCTTCTTTATGTGTTATGAAATTTGTTTAGAACTTTTAATGTATTATTGTCCTTTTGTTATTTCTTCTTATGGAACCTATCCGGAGTTATTTATTAATTTTTTGTTAAAGTTATCAATAAATTAATAAAATAGTACCTACACACACATTTTTCTGCTACGATTCAACTGTTGTTAATGTCCAATTTATCAACTTAATGGTGAAATGTGCTCTAAAATAGTATATTATTGTTTTCTCGAAAACGGTTGAATTTATCAAGTTGAAACAAGTATACCTTTTTATTAATAAATGTCGTCTGCAGAAATTTAGCATGTCGCCATATGTTTCTTAATTAACATAAAAAATTTAGTCATAAGAGTGAACTAGGTTGTAGTAGGAGTAGGCCAAAAATAACTGTGTGGGGATATTTGTCACCTCGAAAAACCCCAATTACTCAAATTTAGTCAATATCAGAGAAGCGGTTACTGAAATATTTCAACTTAGCCACCCTGTAGATGGATAACTATCAACATTTTACTAAGGTGATATTTTACCAATCGTCATATTTTGATGTCAGTAGTCTACCATTGCTCTGTGTACTGTGTACAATTCATTATGAATCACCCTGTATAATATAATTTTCCCAGGCGACTTATAATAGTTCCACAGTATAATACTTCCAATAAATGTTTCCATGATAGTTTCGTGATTGTACTCTTGTTCCGATTAGACAAAATTGTTCAAAATTTGGTTGAATTGCTTTTACTTTCATCTAGTTTTTAAGGTCAAATAAGATCTAACATTGTTTGAATATTTTGACCAACCAACAATTCTGATGGTGTCTTCCCCTTTTAAATGGGTGTTGATCTAAATTTAATTAGAAATCTGTGTAGTTTCTCATGTATAGTTCCTGGTTCTTAAAACATTTTTTTCATTTTATCATGAAATTTGTGATATTCATTTTGAAAAAGCGTGCAAAGACACTAATGGCAAATTAATGAAACTTCCATTGCCAACACTATATTTGCCTGGTAATTACTTTCTTAGAAAAAATTATTAAAAATGGAACCGAAGGATGGAATATTGTGTATAATAATGAAACATACATTCACAGCTCCTATGGAAGGGGCGAATTAAGCTCTAGTGGAAGCAGGGGCGTCTTCGCTTGAAAAGAAAGCACTCTGTTTAAACTTATTGCAAGTCGCATTGAGCGGTCGGGAAGCGACACACAGATAGGATTAATCTGCCAAAGGAAAAGGGGCTAACTTCACAATAGGTCTGGTATATTCACCATCCTCAGTTTTTGTTTTGACAGCGCGAACTTTGCCGTCACGTACGGTATAAAGTTCTATCACACTGGCCAAGGGTCAATTCAACGGTGGCCGATCTTCAGATCGGACTAAAACTAATTGTCCAAGTTTCAGGTTTTTCTGGGATTTTTGCCATTTTGGCCTATGTTGCAATAGGTGAAGATAGTCCACCGACCATCTCCGCCAAAACTCCTGCTGAATTCTGGTGCACTGTTCCCAAAAGGTTAGTCTATTCACGGGAATGTCTGACACGTTCCGTTCTGGAAAAGCAGTTAAAGCGGATCCAATTATAAATTGCCCTGGGGTCAAGGGGGACAAGTCATTAGGATCTGTTGAGAGGGGGTATAACGGTCTACTATTCAATATGGCTTCAATTTGAACTATGATAGTAGAAAGTTCTTCAAAGGTGAAGATTGACATTTTCAAGAGTCGAGTAAGATGAGACTTGGCGCCTTTTACCACTGCCTCCCATAGGCCTGCCCAGTGAATATGATCAAAATTGTCATGTGATTGGAAAATAGAAGCTAAGTCCCTGAGCAGGTTGTTAGCACCGACGAAATTTGTCCCGTTGTCATTATATATAGTGCTGATGATCTCTGGTGAAAACTCCTTTGTAACCGACAAATGCAACCTTTACCTAACGCCACTAATATTTAGTGGCGTTGATGAACGAAAATGAAAATTTTGATATTTACTTTCGGCTTTATGAGTATCTACAGTACATAATACTAATGAATGTTTTAATAGAGGAAATTATTAGAACATAAAAATGTAGTATTTTTGGTGGTTAATTATATTATTGTTTCTTAAAACTTCGACGCTTGCCAGTGTCTCCACATATATTATGTGTGTGTTTTTTCGATTATCGTTTTGTTTACCTTGCTTCTCCCTTTCTTCAAAGATTTATAATATAAAATTTGATGTATTGTATCTAATCTGCAAATATAATATTTATTTTACATGTACCTCACTTACAATAGAAATGTTACACTGTACAAAAAGTTCCAAGCATAAGTTGATTGTTATTAATTATAACTTTTACAACAGTACTTAGAAAATTATTCACAAATGGAAGTATCGCCGCAAAAGGTATGCCACTAATTTTTGTAACATCTACTAAGATAATAAAATCTAAATTATCTCCAGCATACATAAATTGTTTTTTGAAGTGAAATCTTCTTTAGGCGCATTGAGCACTTTTTTTGGTGAACAAAAATCCTGGAACTCGCGTCATCTTCAAGCTTTCCACGTTATGCAACATACAATATGGGCGTATGAAAAAAATTTTGTGTGAAAATTTCCATTTACCATGGGAGTACCAAACGATTTTTAAGAGGGAAATATTTATTTGCAAAAATTTCTATCCACCACGGACGTAAGATAAAATGTATGTAAGAGATAAAATTTCCACTTGTTATGGAAGTAAAAAAAAACGAAATTTTGAAAGAGATTAATTTGTTTTTGTTCACTTCTGTCACTTGCTCACCAAATTCTAATTTCCCATTTTTGACTACTCAGTCCAGGACTAATGGGGGAGGGAGGGTTTATAACCCCGGGCCCCCGGCTTCGTTGGGTTTAGTGTGTATGTTTCTGTGAAAGGCCGAAATTGGAGAATGTCGACTTTTACCGGTGAATGTCAACATATCCCAAATACGTCGGTAAAAGATCGAATATTTCACTACATTCTTGTATATCCGGACTCTCACCGGTGTATGTCGACAATCACAGATATGTTCTGGTGGAGGTCGAAAAGAGACGAGCCGACTGGCACTGGCTGTCTCCCGCCAGCTTTGTTAGTTTTATGCAAGCTTTGATGGTGCGATCAACGTTTTCTTATTTTTTTTTCCGATACCCTAATTTATACTTAATGGATACTGTGAATAGTGATTTTTTTCTTGAAAATTAAAATGCATTAATAGAAGGTAAACGGGAAGACAATTATTTTTATTTTTCTCAAGAAAGGTATTCTAAATACTTTCTGAAGTGGTTTCTGCTAAAACTAAGTGTAAAACACAAACGATTAAAACTTTTTGAAAATTAATGGAGAGAAGTGAATTGTACCATTAAAATAAGGAGAAACTAATATTCAGTTTTTTGTTACCAATGAGGAATTGTTCAGTATACTGTAAGAAACTCACCAGGGTAGGCCACGGAGGAAGAACACGTATGCTTAAAGAGTTGCAAGTTAAATACAAAAATGTAACATATGAAGTTGTAATGTATTTAAATTTATGCAAACTGTGTCAAATGAAACACAGTGCACCTAAGAAAGGTATTGTTGTGAAACCAATGGTCAGTTCTGAGTTAAAAATCAACATGTCAAGTTGATTTGATAGACCTGCAGTAAAACAGAGATGGCGAACATAAGTTCATAATGGATCAAGATCGTTTTACTAAGTTTGTCCAGCTACGACCTTTGAAAACTAAGAGAGCTGAAGAAGTAGTGTATCACGTTCTTCAAATATTTTTAACAGCAAAAATGCAATCAGATAATGGTAGAGAATTCAGTAATCAAGTCAGTCATATCAGAAATATGCGGTATGTGGAAAAATGTTAAGATAGTTCATGGATAGCCTCTTCACAGTGAAACACAAGGCTCAGTTGAAAGGGCCATCTAGGATATACAGAATAAGCGAACTGCATGGATGAACTATAACGATATAAATAAATGGTCAGATGGTTTACCATTTGTTCAATTTGCCAAGAACACGCCAAAGTCCTTATGAAGCCATGTTTAGCGTTAAACCAAAAATAGGCATAGCATCGTCTTTTTTGCCTAGCGAACAAATTTCAAATATTGAAACCGAAAAACAAATCAAAGAAATTGTCAATACTTTTGAAACTGAAAAACATCTTGAAGAAACTGTTAATACTTCTGAAAATAATTGGAGCGGTGGTCATACCGAAAACCATATTTCAAAAAAATGTTAAAGAGAACCTGCAATCTACCACGTCTTCACATCAAATTCTGACTGAAAAACACGAGTAAATTTGTATAAATAGAACGCCTGCGAAAGTGAATCTTCTAATGCGTTACGAACCTCACAAAAACAATTTCCTCCTGCTCAAATTGGTGATATTGTACAAATACAAGTTCCTGATGACGACCGTGGTGGTACAAATAGCCGAATTATCTTAGCGGTTGTTGTTGGAATAGAAGACTCCAACTTCTATGAACTAGTAAATGAAAATGGTACATTCAAGCAGATTTATACACGTAATCAGTTCGTAATTTATAAAGAAAAATTACTCAAGAAATGTCGCTAAGATAAACGCTATCATTGCAAAAGAAAGTGTTCCACAAATAAATGCAGTTGTAAAAGCAAGGGACTCTTGTGCAATTGAAAGTGTCATAATAGTTTAAGTTGTTGCAATAAATAATATTTGAATCACATAATAATTAAGTAATTTGTTTATTACTATTATTTCTTTTCTCATTTAGAATGCACTGTTTGTTTCAAGTTGTTGCAATAAATATGCACATACAAGGATGAAAGTCAACGACGACATACAAAGAAATTAGAAGTTTCGGGACATTGACAAGATAGATTTCGCTTCGAATCGGTTCACCAAATGGTGGATAAAATTGTTTCAGAACTGATGAGAAGTTCAACTTATAAAAGAAATTAGTGAAATTTTCGGTTTTCTTAACGATAAAATTAATTGTTCCTCAGAATGAACTGGCATATTCGCAAAACATTCAATTTCAGCCTCTCCAGGAGATTTAGAAGAGAGTCTAGTCGATGAACTAAAACAGTTCGTAAGTTATGTAAAAACTCTAGAAAGATAAACAACTACTAGTGTTCATTGCCTTTTAAGCATTTTGGTTAAAAGTGACCTAATATACGTTTTTCCCAATGTATAATTATATAGTTTTACGGATATATTTATCTATTCATATCACTAATTGCGAAGCAGAAAGGTCGTTCTCAAAGCTAACATTTTATAAAAAATAAATATAGAAGTAATGTGGTTAGATAAGGTAAAACAAGGTTATGTCATTTAGTACTTGTGAGTTTCGATGATATACAGGGTGATCAACTTTTGTGACAAAGTCCGTTATATCTGTTATTATAGGAGATACCAAAAAAAGTTATTTACAAAAATAGGAGGCAGCTATAAGCTTCACATTTTGAAATTAGTTAAAAGTATACAGGGTCTTCCATAACATTGTACCGCATCAAACATATGTTTTTTTTAATGAAAAACCCTGTCTTTTATTTCAAATTTAATAACCACTTCACTTCCTCGTTACAAGAAAAAAACGTTGTTGTGTGTTATACAGGGTATTTAAAAAGTTATTACCAAATTACTATGAAAATCGTAGCAAGTTCAACGTCTTGTATAAAAGAAAAGGGGTACAAAAGCAATGATGTGTTGTAGCCATAGTTTTTAAGTTATTGTCAAAGTTCATAAAAATGATTGCTAATACTGTTTAAATGCAATACAGGGTACGTCAAAACACAAATTCATTATTTGCTAAGCTTTTTCAAATGCATAACCCTGTATTTTATATCACAATAATAAACTACAGTCAATGTAGTTTAATTTATACCAAGTATTCCCTATACCTAAGCTTGATAGTTTTAGAGATATTTAAAATTGTTTTGGAAAAAGGGATATTTCATGAATTAAATTTATTATTTTTATGTACTTTACTATTTCCAATTATCAACAAACAAAAAACAATTAAACAAAACATAAGCAAAAAAAATTGTTATTTTTATTGTAGAAGGTGTAAATTGAACTACATTGACTGTAGTTTTCTGATGGTGATATAAAATACAGGGTGATGCATTTAAAAAAACTTAGCAAATAATGAATTTGTGTTTTGACGTACCCTGTATTAAATTTAAACAGTATAAGCAGAATCAATCATTTTTATGTTATGTTATGTATTATAGACGAATTTTCTAAAGAATTCGCAAAAAAGTTTTTAAAGCGTTAACGTCAGTTATTTCTTTACTTTAGGTAATAAATGAACTTATCGAGTTATAGGTGGGTTTTTATAAATACCAATCCTTACTGTTTATGTAAAAAAAGATCAAAGAGACAATGAGTATACATTATTTGGTAAATAGGGGCCCCCCAAATCTTGATTAGCCCCGGGTCCCTTCAGGTCTTAGTCCGGGACTGTGACTACTGCGTCGATTATCCAGTTTGAGTTTTGGGGAATAGCCTTATTCTATTTCTTTTATTTTCATAAAACTCAATAGTGAAAATAGCATCAATTCGAAATAATGAAGCCTACATCTGCCATGGGCTACCGGTCTATAAGGCGTGACAGTTTTAGTCTCTTTTTTGGTCCCGATCACATATCAGTTCCTAATATGTGTGAATACCTTTTGCTGATTTCATTCAAAAATTCAAGTGGGATCTCTCAACAATCCAAATAATTAGCAACAAACTTAACCTCAATATCAACCCGTGGACTGGGCTATCTATCGGGCGCGTCCCCAGGTGGCGGATAGGGGAACGGCCAAGGGACTGTCGCCGGTCCCTTGGTCAGTGGCAGAATAAGTAGGGTGAGGGGAGCTAAACCTCCCCAAAAGCCTTTGCTGAACATGCCACCGCGGACCAGCCTACCCAAGCTAAGGTGGAAGGAATCGTGCCGACAGCTGAATGGCCGCAGGGTATTATGCGGTCACGAACGATCCCCTTGGGGAACCGGGCGGAACCCCATTGTAATTAGCCTTCCTCTGGTAATGCGGGGCTCTGCCAGAGGTGACCAACCCTTCCCTTGCTACTCGTGGGAACACACATGGAAACACCAAACCAAAACAAAAAAACAAATCCCGAGGCTGGACAGAAGTGCTCACCTCGATCAAAAGCAGTAACTGGGGATGAACAGAAATGTCCACCCCAAAATACTGCACAGAACGAGGCTGGACGCGGAAGATCACCTCGGGATAAAACACAAAGGCGGAAGCGCATTTGCGGTGCCGAAGCCAAAAGGAGGAAGAGAGCGAGGGAATCAGGGGTGGCAGCAACTACAAGTGCTCCCCCCTCCTCCGTCACTCCACCTCCAAAAGCAAAGGCACTCCCTGCGGCGGGCGCCAAGAGCTCCGCCTTGAATAAAGGCAAGGAACAGGCTGCCCCTGCAGGAAAGCGCCTTCACCAGAGCACCTCCACAGAGGGGACTCCGCGAAGGCTGAAGAAGCCGCGTACCGACAGAAATGTCGCTGCCCCTTCTAAGACCTTTGCGGATGCCGCCTTGAGACACCTCAAGGTTGCTATAATAGATGAAACTAACCCGTACGGTAAGATTACTTCAGAACGGGAAAGAATCATAAAAAACCAACTGCTAGAGGAACTGGACAAGATCATCTTCTCCGCCTCCAGCAGCAACAGCAAAACGCCCACGTTTAAATCGTGGACGTACTCTGGTGAAATCATCAGAGTGGTCTGCGATGATGACGGGACGTTAGAGTGGCTGAAAAAAGCCACAAAAAACCTCAAGCCGTGGGAGGAAGCATCACTGGCGGTCGTCAGCGTGGATGGGCTCCCTAAGCTGACCAAGGCCTCGCTCTGGATCCCGGAGGACGTCCACAAGACGACATCCGGGGAAAAGGAGAGGGTGCTTGGTCGGCTTAGGGCGCAGAACCCTGATCTGACGGTGGCGAGATGGTGCACTTTCCACCATGAGGTTAAGGTGAACCCAGGAGGACACCTCTTCGTCTTCGGGATCGGAGACAAAGATATGGCGGTCCTTAAGAAGAAGTCGATGAGGATGAGCTATGCGTTCACCTCATTGACCATCAGGGTTTCAAGGAAGGAAACAGGGGGTACCTCTGAAGACCCGAGGTCCTTGGTAGACGAGCCACCTAAAGTGGATACTGACTCCAAGGCCACCACGGGTTCCGGAAAGGACGTCGAATCAGTCGATGACCTGACGGAGGAGGTACCCGAAAACAGCGAGGTCACCTCTCCCCTAGCGGAGGAGCGGATGGACCTCTAAAGAAAACCAACCAACCTAACCAACCTACTCATGGGCAAGGACGTTGGAAAAAAGGTAAATATCATACAATGCAACCTCCAACACAAAAAGGCAGCAACGGCAACACTATGTCGGCACCTTGATGTATTGGAGGATGCAATAGCTTTGATCCAGGAGCCCTGGATAATAAAGACCAAAATTACTGGTTTTAGTAGTCTAAAGGGTCAAATTTTCAGCCTACCAAGCAATCAGCAACCTAGGACAGCAGTTTACGTCCCAAGGAAATACAGAGCTTCTCCAATGGCACAATTCTGCACCTCAGACCTCACTGCGGTTAAAGTGGAATGTCCAGATGGAAGAGGCAAATATACGGCGTTGGTACTTGCATCGGTGTACCTACCTTCAGATGCAGCCACCCTACCACCGACTAAAGAGACGGAGGTACTAGTGGATCACTGCCTCAACCAAAGAGTGGAGCTGATATTGGGTTGTGACTCAAACTCCCACCACTTGAGCTGGGGCAGCAAGGATATCAACGCCCGAGGTAAGTCTCTTTATGAATATATAATTAAGAAAGATCTAACAATCTTAAACAGAGGCACGGAGCCGACATTCATTAACGCCCGTAGCCAAACATTAATAGATATTACGCTGGCGACAACCAAAATATCAAACCAAATTAAGGACTGGCAAGTGTCAGATCATATCTCTATGTCAGACCACCGCTGGCTGACCTACACGGTAAGCCAGGATCTCAGGACCACTGTAAAATCTCGCGACCCGAAGAGGACGGATGTAGCTCTCTACAATCGACTCTTAAAAGGTGCTCTGCGGGAAACAGAGGTCCTGACTCCTAGCAATAATGAGGAACTGGAAAGGTACACAGTATCTATCCAAAACAAAATGGACATTGCCTATAAGGAATCCTGTCCGATGAGGATGGTTCAGACAGGTGGCACGACCAATAGCTGGTGGTGCCCTGAACTGGAACACCTCAGAAAGACAGCGAGAACGACCTTTAACAAGGCAAAACGAACAACACTCGAAGAGGACTGGGGAATATACAAAGCCAACCTCAAGGAGTTCAAAAAAGTCTGCAGACAAAAGCAAAGAGAGGCCTGGAGAGCCTATTGTGAGGCAGTCGAAGACTTCCCACAGGTTTCTAGGCTACAGAAGGCGCTCTCAAACGACCAACATAAGAGTATCGGCATCCTTACAAGGGAAAATGGCGACAAGGCAGCCAACCTTCAAGAGAGCGCTGAGATTCTTATGGAAACTCACTTCCCAGGTTCTGTCTTTCCTGGAACGTCAAACTGGATGGAAGTACCAACAACACCCTCACAATACGACTGGCAATTTGCTAGTTCAGTAATTGACGAGGACAAGATAAGGTGGGCCATATCGGGCTTTTCCCCCTTCAAGTCACCAGGACCTGACGGAATAAGACCAGCCCTACTTCAATGGGGGATGGATATTCTTATGCCGCACCTGGTTGGAATTTTCAGAGCCTCTTTGGCTCTGAGATATATTCCCCGTAAGTGGAGAGAAGTACGAGTGGTATTCATACCAAAACCAGGTAGGATGGATTACACCTTACCAAAAGCATTCCGACCAATTAGTCTCACATCGTTCTTTTTAAAAACAATGGAGAGGTTATGCGAGCGGTACATAAGAGATGAAGTGCTAGTTCACCACCCACTTCATCCAAATCAGCATGCATATACTCCGGGAAGGTCCACTGATTCGGCCCTTCACCAAGTGGTTGGCAGAATCGAAAGATCATTGGACAACAAAGAATCCACCCTGGGTATATTCATAGACATAGAGGGAGCGTTTGATAAAACAACCTTTCCAACAATTACCCAGCAACTCAACTCCAGGAATGTACCTCTGGTAGTAGGAGAATGGATACTCAAGATGCTCTCTAGTAGAGCAATAAGTATCAATGTAGAAGACATCACAGTAAGAGGACTGGTCATGAGGGGATGTCCGCAAGGAGGGGTCTTATCACCCCTTCTGTGGAACATAGTCCTGGACACCCTGATTAATCACCTCAACAACAATGGAATCTACACAATTGCATACGCAGATGACATAGTTATTTTGCAGACAGGCAAATTTGTGAACACACTGTGCGATAGAGCGCAGGATGGGCTCAAATTAATTGAAACATGGTGTAAGGAACACTCACTTTCGATCAATCCCAGGAAGACTGAGATGGTCCTTTTTACCAGGAAAAGGAGTTTATCGGGTTTAAAATCCCCCGAAATCTTCAAAAGCAAACTAAACTTTTCGGAAGAGGTGAAATACCTTGGTATTACCCTCGACAGGAAACTAACATGGAACTCTCATCTACACAGCAGAGCAAAAAGAGCATATGTGGCTTATGAACAGTGTCGGAGAACAGTGGGACGCACATGGGGGCTGTCACCCCGAGTGGTCTCCTGGATCTACACTGCAATAATAAGACCTATGTTAACGTATGGAGCAATTGCATGGGGACCGAAGGTTCTACAAGCAACGGCCATTCAAAAACTATATCAAATACAGCGAATGGCCTGTTTAAACATAACAGGAGCCATGAGAACAACACCAACCGCAGCAATGGAGCTTATTACTGGTCTGACCCCTCTGGACCTGTATGTCAAGGAGGTTGCGTTGATGGCCATGGTACGATTGCGCAAGGCTGGTGTAAACCCCGAAGTAGGAGTGGGCAATTTGCGGTTGAGCCTATGGCAGGAAGCGCTTACTGCGCTACCTCTGCTGCAGGCAGCCAATGATGCAATTAAACCCAGATTTTTGTTTAATAAACCCTACAAAATACAAATAAAACACAACACAGAGCCAGATGCTGCAGATGCAATACGCATTTATACAGATGGTTCAAAAATGAATGAAGGCTCAGGATGTGGAGTTTACTCGAGAGCACTAAGCCTAAGGATCAAGTGGGGAATGGGAAACAATACCAGCGTAGTTCAAACAGAACTGGCTGGTATCTCAATTGCCACAAAAGAACTAATCAGAAAAGGAATTTCTGACAAAAACATAATAATCTGCACTGATAGTAGACAAGCCCTATTAGCCTTGAACAGACAACGTGTTATATCAAGACTAGTACTAGAGTGCCACCAAGATTTAGCTAACGCCTCGGCAGATAACAATATTATCCTGAGGTGGGTTAAAGGGCACGACAGGAGTAAAGGAAATCGCATTGCTGATTCTCTAGCCAGGGAAGCCGCTGGACTGAAAATTCTTGGACCCAGTGACACCTACGGCCTGACGGATTCGACAATTGCGGAACTAGCCAAACGTTACACCCATGCTCAATCCCTTGAGAGATGGGAGGCAATCAAAGGATGCAGTTTTGCCAGGATCACCCTGGGCGACCCTGGGAAGATGGCGCGGAAAAAATACTTGGCGATGACCAGAAGAAACCTACGTATAACAGTGGGATTCCTGACTGGCCACTGTCAACTAAGGAAACACCTCCATACTATGGGGCTAGTGGACACATCTCTGTGCAGGATGTGTGAACAGGAAGATGAGACTGTCAGGCATGTCCTATGCGAGTGTCCGGAGTTATCGTCGATAAGAGAGTGTGTGTTCGGTGAGTCTTGGCCTACACCTGCCGATATAAAGGAGATGTCTCCTGGTGACCTGTTCACCTTCCTGAGAAGGACAGGATGGACGATGACCTAGGAGGACAACTCCTCGGGAGGATGTACAATGGGTCATATGTGGCCTAAGTGCTGTGAGCCTACACTCACCCTCCCTACTCTACAGATACAGAGAACCTCAATATCAAATCTGTATACTCCCCAACAGTAAAAATAAATAGAAAAGAGTGGGAAACATATTTCCAAACTTTATACCAAAACAATCATACTATGGATGAAAGTTATAAGGATTTAGTAACGGAGGGAGAAACTGAACAGCAGTACCGACCCTCTCTCGAGGAATATATAGATGTTGTGAAACAACTTAAACCTAACAAGGCGGCAGGCCCAGATGATATAAATAACGAACTAATCCAACATGGAGGAGACGCCTTACTGCACAGAATATATGACCTGATAATGAATATATGGACCGAAGAACACATGCCAAAAGAGTGGAGCATTGGACATATAGTGCCGATCTTCAAAAAAGGAGACCCAACCAAATGCAATAATTACAGGAGTATAATGCTGCTTAACACTACTTATAAGATATTGACCAATCTAATAAAAATAGAACTGAATAAACAGGCTGAACCCAAATTAGGTCAATATCAACAGGGATTTAGAAAAGGAAGATCAACGGTAGATGCCATACATTTACTAACACAAACAATCGAAACGTGCTATGAACATGACATAGAACTACATATACTATTCATTGACTTTCAGCAAGCGTTTGACTCAGTCAACAGAGAGTGGCTAATATCTGATATGAGGAACATAGGAATTTCAGAAAAACTAATAAGACTAGTGAAAATGACAATGAAGGATGCGATTGCAAAGGTGATAACCAGAGATGGGAATACAGGAGATATTAACATCGAAGTAGGTGTAAGACAAGGAGATAGTTTGTCTACAACCCTTTTTAACATAACACTAGATGGGGTGATTAAAGCAATAGGCATAAAAGGAATGATCAGCCACAGCTCCACACAAATAATAGGATATGCCGATGACGTAGCTTTGGTTACCAGAGACAAAGAAAACCTAGTGAATACATTCAATAACTTAATAAAAGAGGCAGCAAAGAGAGGGCTGGTAGTCAACCAAGAGAAGACAAAATATATGCAAATCTCGAGGAAGACGGACAACGCAGCCACTATAAATATGGGAGATTACACTTTTGAAAGAGTAAGTCAATTTAGATACCTGGGAATAATAATTGATGAGAAGAACAACAGAAGTGCAGAGATCAACGCAAGAAAAATCGCCGGAAACAAAGTGTATTGGAAGTATCAGAAACTACTAAGGGACAAATGCATCAGTAGAAAAACCAAGATCAAAATTTATAAAGCTGCAATTCGACCAGTAATAACATATGCCGGAGAAAATATGAGACTAACTGATAAAGACGAAGGAAATCTCAGAGTTCTAGAGAGGAAAATCATGAGGAGGATAATAGGCCCAAAACATATTCCGAATGAAGGGTACAGAAGGCTATATAACTACGAAATAGATCAATACATGAATGGTGAAGATATAGTCAGACATATAAAGGCACAACGACTAAGATGGTATAGGCACCTTCGAAGAAGGAATAAGGACGATCCAATAAGGAAAATCGCTGACTGGAAGCCTGCAATCCAGAGACCCAGGGGACGTCCCAAACTCAGATGGGAAGATCAAGTGATTGATGACCTAAAGAAAATGGGAATCCGTGACTGGGGTAGAAAAACAGAGGATAGGAAGGAATGGAAGACGATTACAAAGATGGCGAACTCACACCGCATGCTGTAGTAAGCAGAAGATAATACACGGACTGATCCACCGTACAAAAAGGATCAAAAGAGCTCAAAATGAGCGGCCTATACTCCGACAACAGGATATATATATATATATATACTCCCCACCACGCCACAATATATCTACAGACAATTCAAACAATTCTTTGATACCCTTGGAAACAAATTTATTGCTGGGGGGGACTGGAATTCAAAACACACACTGGGGGTCAAGACTTATCATTACTAAAGGCCGAAACCTCCTCCGAACTATGACTAACGGAAACTACAACCACCTCACCAACGGAGAACCCACATACTGGCCAACTGACCCCAGAAAAGTACCAGATCTCCTGGATTTCTACATAGTAAATGGTATAGCCACACAAAATTGTACAGTAGAATCTCACTACGAACTTACATCGGACCATACACCTGTCATTGTAAATGTATGCTCTACAATCCTAAATAAGCATGCTCATCCCAAACTAACCTCAGCACAAACCAAATTTGGATCTGTTCCAAGCGCATATCACTGACAACTTAAATCCAAATATACGTATGAAAAACCCTGAAGAAATTGACGAAGTCGCACAATACTTCACTAACACAATACAGCAAGCCGCGTGGTACGCTACTTCTCAGGATGAACAACAATCCACCAGAAGTACCAGTACTCCACTGCATATCCGACAGCTGATAACTGAGAAAAGGCGAGCTAGAGGATACTGGTAAAGACCACGCTATAACAACGATCTTCATCAATACAGAAGGCTATCACGTGAACTCTCTGCAACACTCAGAGATGCCCAAAACTCGGCGTTCTAGTCATTCACCCAAAGCCTGACTGTAGACGACCACATCTTATGGAAAGCAACAAAAAAACTCAAAAGACCCACCCCGCCAGTGTCTCCTATACGAACCTCCAACATAGAATGGGCACGTTCAAATCAAGAAAAAGCTGACAATTTCGCTGACCATCTTTCGCATGTTTTCCTGGTTACGACAACAACATTGATGAATTCCTGGACGTGCCGTGCCAAATGTCACTACCCATCAAACCCATTAGCCCAGAGGAAGTCAAAATGGAAATACGGAAACTCAACAACAGGAAAGCAGCAGACTACGACCTGATAACCGCACAAGTTCTCAAGAAGATGACTAGAAAAGCCATTGTCTTACTCTAGAAAGAAAAGAGCATTGCAACGGAGTATTCCTAGACGTCTCGCAGGCCTTTGATAAAGTATGGCATGCAGGTCTGCTCTATAAAGTAAAAGATACCCTTAACAACAACTTGTACGTTGTGTTGAAGTCCTACCTCACTCAATATCAGAGAGTTATCCTATAAAATCTGTCGTGCCCCAAGGAAGCGTGTTAGGACCACTCCTCTACCTCCTGTACACTAATGATTTGCCTGAAACAGACAACACTACTATAGCCGCCTATGCAGACGATGTTGCCATCCTCTCTGTAGATAGTAATGCAGTCACCTCTTCAACAAACATGCAAACTTATCTGAACCACACATTAGGTTGGAAGAAATAGAAAAAAAGGGAGGTCATGATAAATCCTAATCAAAATATCACAATAAAGAACCATTTAAACGTATTACAAACGTTAACCCTAATATTTGACTTACAAAAATGTGATTGGTTGATGTTTAGATAACGCGCAAGCACGACCTATTAATCGGGCGAAATTATATCGTTCAATTTACGATACAGACGTACCTTTCGTAGCGGAAATGTCCCACTGACAGTTCTCGTCAGGTCTGTACTTTGTTGTTTACGGTCAATTGTAATTTAGGAACAGTGAATATTAATCTTATTGTTAGCATTTTATTTATTTAGATAATACAAAAATATGCCTCGATATACGAAAAAAGAGCAGCATCTTATTTCGAAAGTTCTCAAGTATTTTCAGTTAGAAAAAGAAGCTTGTAAACCATTGATACCTTTAACTTCAGTGCACCAAGTTAGTATTTTTTATATAACAATAAGTGAAATTAATATAAAATAAGTTAATCCTATATATTTCAATGGGATTGCTTAAATATTTCATTTTTATCTACTATGTTTAAAGTTATGAACATCAAATACATGGGGTCAAAGTTTTGACCGCTGAATTGCATCCGTCCAACCGCCCCATTAACAAATTTAATATGGTGTCTAAAACTGGTAGATAATTAAATAAAAGCGGGAATTCTTGTCATGTTTATTCTGATATCGTAATTAATACTAAATTTTATTTCCGAAACTGCGACTAATAGTTTTGTAACAATACAGTGAATAATATACTAATTTAATTTAAACAATTCCAAAATTCCATTTTTCGATTGGGTTAGGGTAGGGTAACTAAGAGAACATCTTATGTTTTTTTATTAAAATGTAGCGTAAGAAAGTATGATGACGATTTTCAAATCTCATACAGATATATGTTCCAATTTTTATCAAAATATTTACGATTCAAATAATATATCGGCAACATTGCTGTAAAATTTGACCAGCGTTTGACCATGATAGGTGATTATTAATGAACACCTTTTTGGATTATGGATGCAATTCGACGGTTACCTTTTTTCGTTCAGGTAAAATTTTACTTTTTGGGATGCAACTCGCCACTCGCCAATGAGAGTGGCCTCATTTAAATAAATAAAACAATAAAATTTACTAACAATAAGAATTATAAGTGAAGAATAACTTTTTCCATAAAACTTGAGAATAAAATAGGGTCTTATAGGGTGCAGACTTAATTGAACACGCTGTATAATTATTTTGCAGGACTATATTTAATAATGTGAAATTATTTTAATTGAATGTAGAATTTGTTTTATTTTGCAGTGTTTAGATATCCCAAGTATTGTTAATTTCATAGTCTTTTCGAATTTGGCTGGATACGATCCTGATGATTTTATTTATGAAATTAAACGTTAGAGTTCATACAATAGCCTTTTTGGTGTGCGTCATCGATTGTTAATACCCTTCTAACACATTACGGTGAAAGAAATGGAAAAAAAGGCAGGTCTGTGATTAATCCTAATCAAAATATCACAATAATGAACTGTTTAAACGTATTACAAACGTTAACCCTAATCTTTGACAGAAAAATTTGATTGGTTGATGTTTAGTTTACGTGCAAGCGCGACCTATCAATCGGGCGAATTTATATCGTTTAAAATTCTATGTAGACGTTCCCTTTGTAGGTTACGTCTTTTTCTAATGTCCCACTGACAGTTCTCGTCAGGTCTGTACTTTGTTGTTCATGATTATTTATGGAAAGTGAATATTAATATTATTGTTAGCATTTTATTTCTTAAATAATACAAAAATATGCCTAGATACACGGAAAAAGAGCAGCAACTAATTTTGAAAGTTATTAAATATTTTCAATTAGAAAAAGAAGCTGGTAAACCATTGATACCTTTAACTTCAGTGCACCAAGTAAGTATTTTTTATATAACAATAAGTGAAATTAATATAAATCAAGTTAATCCTATTTCATTAGGATTGTTTAAATATTTTATTTTTATCTATTGTGTTTCAGATGCATTGGGAATATCCTTGCCGACTGTAGCAAATTTGGCAAAAAATGGCATTCACAGTGATTCAGAGTATACCAGTAAAATAAGTAAGTCTGTCAAAATGTCGAAGGGTCCCACAATCCGAGAGAAACACGAGCATGCCATTAGGACGCGTATATACAGAATGTTTAGTGAAGGTATGTAGAAAAATGTTTTCTATGCATCTGACATTTTTAATTAGTCCGACGAGTGAACCATTTTTACACACTTTTATTTAACTTCACTTCTCTGTTTGTCTACATCAAATCTTACAATCCACTTTTTGAGTGAGTATGAGTGGTATGTAAGTAAAATATTCGAGAGCTCATATTAAATGTTTGTTTAAAACTAGTAGTCACATTTTATAGATTGCGCCACCTACTTTAATCATAGTGAGAAAGAGTGAATGAGAAATTAAAAAAAAATTATTATTCACTTTTTAGTGCATTTCCTAATAAAAGTGTGTAATTAAAAAAGTGTTTTTGTATTTTTTATTCATTAATATTGTTTGTTTACTTATTTATTTTAGGTGAACATGTAACTCTACATTCACTGAATAAAAAACTCATTGATCTGGATGGAATCGACATGTCTGTTAGTTCAATGGCTAATGTTTTAAGGGAACTAAAATTCAGATGGCTAAATTGCAGTATTTCCAATAGAAACTATCTTATGGAACAACCACAAGTAGCTCAAAAAAGATTACATTATCTGAGAGAATTCAAGAACAATGAGAGTTCTCCTTACCCTCTACAGCCTGTTTTTTTGGACGAGACCTGAATTTTTAGTAAAGGTAGTTTTCGCAAGAGTTGGCAAGATGGTAGCACTAAGGCAGTAAGGAAGACAAGTGGTGAAGGTGTACGGTACATTATTTTACAAGCAGGTTCTGAGAATGGTTTTGTCGAAAATTGTAGTTTGATTTTCAAAAGTGGGAGTAAATCTAGAGACTATCATGATTCGATGAATTCGAATAACTTCGAAAAATGGTTTGAACAACAGCTCCTGCCAAATTTAGAAGAACCATTCTTTAATAATAATGGACAATGCATCTTACCATTCAAGTTTAGTTGAAAAAATCCCTAATTTATCTTGGACCAAGCAATCTTTAATTAGTTGGTTACAAGAAAGGTGTATACCTTTTCCAGCATCTAGCATGAAAGATGAAATTATGAAAATTGTGAAGAAACGTATACCGGATAAAGAATACAAGTATGTAATTTATTGTAGGAGGTAAGGATCAACAGTGTTAATGTAAGCGTGCTGTTTTATAGATTAGATAGACTGGCTCTTCAGCACGGTCATCGTATTTTAAGACTACCTCCCTACCATTGCCAGTTCAATCCAATAGAAATGGTTTGGTCCGAGCTTAAACGGTTTTACGATGCTAAGATAACCTCTGTTGACCGTGTAACTGCAGCAACAATAATAAATGTTTGGCAAGAGGCAATTGAGCAGGTATGAACAAATAAGTTTACGTTTCTGCCGTAGGTACTGCCAGTATTTTGATTTTTTTTTGGGAGTCCTGAAGACTGTATTTTAATTATATTTATATTATTGTAGGTGACACCAGAAAAATGGAAAAAATATGTTAGGCATACCCAAAACATTATAGAGGAATATTGGGAAACAGCAAAAATTATTGACGCTAGTGATACTTCGCCTGTAATTGTTGACTTGAATGAGTCGGAATGTGAATCAGATTGGGACTTATGGGAAGATGACTGCGAAAATTGAACTTTCATAATCCTCTTCTTTTTAATTTTTTATTAGTTGGTTGGTTTCTTGACTATTTACTATGTTTATGTTTGTTTTCTACTAAACGTGTAACTGAAGATAGAAGTCGTAGCTTCAAAAAGCTATAGAATAATATCTATTTTGTTAAATTTTCAATATATCCGAGGTGCCTTAGACAACCAAGAAACTGTAGTATGTGCATTTTTGGACATAGAAGGAGCTTTTAACAACACTCCTGAGACTCTCCTCAGAAACTATGTAGAAGTAAGGGGGCCCAATAGATCTTTTAGGTCTCAGTGAATGTCAAAATACATATATACATAAATTTTCAATACACCACCTGTACATATTTTAATGAAGATCAAGTACATGAGGTCAGTAAAGACATCAATAAGACAGTGGCCACATTTAAACAAATAAAAAAATGAAATTCACTAACAATAAGAATTATAAGTGAAGAATACCTTTTTCCATAAAACTTTAGAATAAAATAGGGTTCCATATGGTGCAGACTTAATTGAACAGGCTGTATAATTCTTTTGCAGGACTATATTTACTAATGTAAAGTTATTTTAATATGTAAATTGAATATACAATTTGTTTTGTTTTGCAGTGTTTTCATATTCCAAGTATTATTAATTTCATATCATTTTCGAATATGGCTGAATACGATCCTGATCATTTCATTTTTCAAATTTAAGGTTAGCTGAATGTCAATATAGCAAATATAATAAACGACATGCCGAAAACCCGGATATACGTCACAAACGATGACGCACACCAAAAAGGCTATTGTAAGAACTTTAGCTATATATTATCAAAATAAGAAATAATATATCGACATACCCAAAACCCGGATATACGTCACAAACGATGACGCACACCAAGAAGGCTATTATATGAACTCTAGATTGTAAAATTACAGTAAATGTTAAAAAAAGTGAGATATTATCAACGCTATCAAGTTTTCTATTGGTCAGCTTTATTTCACCCAGCGTAAAGTAAACTATCGTTGTCGGTTGCAAGATTCGATTGTTTTTAATTTTTTTCAAGCAGAAACCGTTTTTAGCAGTATTCAAATTGTATATCTGTTACGTCCCAAGTCCGATCTTGTATGGAGTCGAGCTTCGTACAATGAATTTGTACGAAGTCCGATCTGTACAAGCCATTTTGTACGAAGCCGAGATTGGCGGACTTCGGACAGAGATGATTGTACGAAGTCGACTCTGTACAACGCTGGTTGTACGGAGTCGGAGCATCGATACTCACTCGGTAATGAGCGCGTTATTCCGAAGTAGTACACGCATATATAACAAATTATTATAATTTATTCTACAAAAATTGACTAAAAATACGAAGGTAGTCTGGTAGGGGTAGGTTTGGTTGGGTTATTATTGAAAATTATCATAATTTATTCTTCAAAAGTTGACTAAAAATACGAAGGTGGTTTGGTAGGGGTAGGTTTGGTTGGGTTATTATTGAAAATTATTATAATTTGAACATTATCTGACTCGAAGGCGCGGAGGAGGGTAGAATTACGCTGTCAAAGATAATTAGTGGGTGTTTATGGGTTTTTAATTGATATTATCGGCCCATCAGGTCTTCTTTAAAAAAAAACATATCCCCCTTCACATTTAGCGCAGACTTAGGACGAATCTGTCAATTACACAATTCAATTTTTCGATTCGGATTAGGGTAGGGTAGGGTGGTTTAGGTTAGGAATTGACTTGCTTTCTATACACTTTTTCAAACGATATATTTAAAAAAGTGTATGGAAAGCGAGGAGATGTTCTTTTCATAGATATCCTAGCTTTCTATACACTTTTTTAAGGGAAATTTCATAAATTTTTGTGAAGTGCATTGAAAGCGAAGGAAATCTCACCCAACCTACCCAACCCTAACCCAAATCGAAAAATGGAATTGTATAATTCACAGAAAAGCTTGCTTTCCGTACACTTTTTAAATGGATATTTTCCAAAATGTTGTAAAGTGCATTAGAAGCGAAGGAAATCCAACCCAACCTACCCTACCCTACCCTACCTAGTATCGATGCTCCGACTCCGTACAACCAGCGTTGTACAGAGTCGACTTCGTACAATCATCTCTGTCCGAAGTCCGCCAATCTCGGCTTCGTACAAAATGGCTTGTACAGATCGGACTTCGTACAAATTCATTGTACGAAGCTCGACTCCGTACAAGATCGGGCTTGGGACGTAACATATCCATAAGAGAAGTAATTGATGCAGATTTTTTAGTTGGTATTAATCGCATGACATTGTCACCACTGAATCAATAATACTTCTATGGAATCATCGCTATCAAGGGTCATGTACAGTTGGTTCGGTTAATCTTTTCCCATGTATGAAATTATTCACATACTAATTTTTATAGTATGTCTCGTTTCTACTCACAGAATCTAAACCCTCGAAATGAAACCGTTTGTTCCATTACAATATAATATAACAAACAGAGATAGCCATATGATGAATGTCGGCGATAGGTGTAACCCACACAACAGAAGTTCTGTGGTTTAACCTTGAATTTGTACATTGACATACGAAAGACTTTGTTTACATTTTCATTCTACATTTTTGTCCATTTTTTTGACCCTTGCATATCAATTTATTTCAAAAACAGTTGTTATAACGACTAACTTATACCTGAGTGTTCGAATTATTGTGGTAAGTGAATATTATTACACCGGCTTCAATACAATAATAAATAACGTTCACCGTCATTTTAGCCACATTCTAATTAAACCATCAATCTACGACCTACGTGTTACTGAATGTATTGATGTATTGCGTTTGTATATGAATGATGACGCATGGGAAAAGATCCACCGAACCAACTGTAACTCTGTTTGCCATTACTGGACATAAACTTTTCATAAACTATTACAATTATCCATATTATGTGTTTTGTGTCCTTTTTGCCCAACCTCCAGTGAGTATCCCTTAGTTTCACCTTAACAACGGTCACGGAAATTGTTTTTTTCTTGGAAAATTCTTTTTGCTACCTCACTTCTTACATTATACCAATATTATTTTTGTATTCAATAAAACATGTGCTTTTTTGACAAGAAATGTCAAATCATAATAATTTTGCAATAAGCACTCTCATACATGATTAAAATTAAAGAACATCATTTAATCTTGTTTTAAAACAAAATTACAGTTTTCTCAATTCCTTATTCACTTCCAACAGTGTTTCACTACTCAGAGTGTTTATTTCATGATATTATTTTACATTCCAACATATGGATTGTTTATTTTGTTGTATTTGATCTATGATCTACTTTTATGTTTGTTTTTATAAAATTGCATGTACAGTGTAAGGAGTTATTTTTTCTTGGCACCGATTTAATGTTTTTTTTTCTTCTTAACACATATTACTATTTTATTTCACCTTTTGGTTTTAGATAACTCGTTACTTACTTTCCGATTCCCTTTAGTTACCGAATCATATATTTTTTTTATATTATAACCGTTACATTGTAGCTTTAGTATTTTTAGTATTAGTCCGGAGGTACGCAAATCTATATTCAATCATAAAATTTAGTCGTTTCCAAAGTTAACATTTTTCAATTCCGAAAGACGTCCGGTATATGACAAATTTTTTTGTAGTTTCTAAATAAAATTTTAGTAATGAGAATATAAAAGGTGAGAAGAGTTTAATTCTCATCTCTCAGCGCTCAGCTCTAGGTTCTCAATCCGTGACTCTCAACTCTCAGCTTGCACTGGTTCGATTGAGAAATTTAGATTCCGCTTTCGTTTTCCGTCAGTTCCGATCCGGCTCCCGGAGTTATCAATTAACAGACACTAAATTTGTTGACGTGTGAAAGTGAATTCCGACACCGAAGCCGTTTGAAACAAGGTAAAGATATTTTAAGAAACCGTTTCTCCGAAATTTTCGTACCTCCGTAAACTAGTAATAAATTCGATATTTATTTTACTTACCTGACCGATTGATTTTTTTTGTATTTTACTTTGTTCATTTTTTTTAAATAACCGGCACTATTTAATTAGTGTTATTTGTTTTGGGGCAAACTATTTTCATGATAGTATTATTAATGAAAAAGAAGTTAAATTTTTTATGTATCCCGGATTTTAAAGGTAACTTGCTGTCGAGTTGAAGCTCGTTTCCGTTTTTTTTTGTTGAATAAAAGTTGATTTGTTCTAAAATTGGTTTTTTTTTACATTGCTAAATAGGTGATTGATAGTGAATATTTGCCGGCTCTCTATTGAGGGTACAATTTTACGTGTTTTATTTACAGGACTTTTATATTCAGTTGATACTATTGTGATATTTCAATTTTACACCCGAGTTTTATTCTTACTCTGTGTGTCGATAAGTAGAACCATTTGAACCGTATTAAAATTAATTTATTTTATTAATGTTGAAATAGTAGTATACCGTTGTAAATTATAAATCCAAAGGGATATTCGAACTTGTCTTGTGGCTCAGTTACGCTTGTTCGTTTACCCGGCAGATTCGAAACGTTCTTTTATTGTTTCATAAACTGATAGATTTGTTTTTTTCTATTCCCGTGTTATTCCTTTCCAATCCAAAGGGTGAACCGAACTTGTCTTGTGGCTCAGTTACGCTTGTTCGTTTACCCGGCAGATTCGAAACGTTTTTTTTTCTTCCGTCCCAAAAACGGATATATTTGTTTTTTTCTATATCCGTGATTTTATTTGTCAAATCCAAAGGGTGGATCGAACTTGTCTTGTGGCTTAGTTACGCTTGTTCGATTGCCTGGTAGATTTGCCACCGTGTTGGACAATCTGGTCGGCTCAGACTTTTACGGCCGTCCTTTCTTCTCCCCTTTAGTTTGTCAGTCCCTATATATTTATAACTACAATAGACTGTAATGTGTAATGTAATGAGGATACTGGGTGTAGTAGGATAGTAGAAGGGCCTCTGACTAGGTGGTGCTGCTGGTCACTTGGTGGGTCATCCCCCAGGAATAAAACAACTACCTGTTTCACTGGGACATGTTCTATTTAATATTTACTATACATTAACCACTAACACTAATTGACTACTCTTAGATTACTACTTAGAATGAATGATACTGACTGTAATCATCCTTTCATGAATGACCATCATAATGACTTAATAATAATAATGAATCAATAATGAGTTAATATTGAATTAATAATGAATTAATAATGAATGCTTAAAATACTATTGTTACCTATATATACAAAGAGTCAAGTTCACTATAAGTAAACATACATGATACTAGATAATGTTTATTTGCTTTGACATTGACTCGTACGTGTAACCTTTATATTTATTATTTATAAAACAATTCGTGGTTTATTGGAATTAGCTGAAGGGAATTTATTCGATAATATTTTAAATAATTAATGACTTAATGTTTAGGCCAAAAGGCATCACACCTTCCCCTTTTACAAAAAGAATAAATTCCGTTGAGCTTCCTTTCCCCCTAATGAAATGAATTTACAATTATCCTAAAAATAAATGGTAGGTGGTTATTAAATAATGTCACTAACCTACGATTACATAATATATTCATAAATAAATGAATGTTCATTGCCTTTAAAAATTGTTTACGATCACTTAGTTGTTTATTTATTTTCACTTCAATGTTTTGAATGTTTGTTATAACACTTTTGTTTATTATTCGGAAATGTTTATAAACTCACTCGCACTTTCAATTTTACAATTTTTAATTCATTTTACAATAAGGATGGATTCTGTTTTTGTGTATTTCTTTTATCACACCTGATTCTAATTTAATTTTACAGTTAACATCGCTCACCTCTGTGACTGTAAATGGACCTATATATTGAGATTCGAATTTGGTTCTATTTTCCCTCTTTACTAACACTGAATCCCCTATTTTAAAATCAACTGGATTAGCTACCTTACTATTTTGACTTTGTCTACTCAGTTTATGTTTGGTTAAATATTTCTCTGCTCTCTGATGAGCTACCTGCAGTTTATATTTTAACTCATTCTGATATTCATCAATATTATAGCATGGCTCAATCTCGTTTGTTAGATTCTCGGGTAAGTTAGCACGTCTACCGAACAATAATTCAAACGGCGTATAACCATGATACGAGCTTGGAGTCGTATTATAACAATAAGCAAATAGTTTACACCATTCATCCCAATCATCCTTACTTTCATTTATAAAGTGTCTCACATACTCATTAAGCGTTCTATGTAATTTCTCACAACCTCCTATAGATTGATGATGATATGCTGTTGAGTAATTATGCCTAATATTTAACATTTTAGTTAAAGCGTTGAATATTTCATTTTTATATTCTGTGCCTAAATCTGTCCTAATTTGTTTCATTAGACCGTAATTTGGTATGAAATTTTCAAAAATTCCACGAGCTATCGTGTTTGCTTCTTTGTTTTTAACTGGAATTATTACTGCATATTTTGTTAATTCACATAACATTGTGATGCAATAACGGTTACCATTTTCACTTTGTGGAAAAGGACCGACCGTATCTATATATGTTATATCCCATGGTTTTTCTGCTGTATCCGTTAATACAAATTCTTCCTTGTGATTATTCTTTGCTTTATTGACCTGACACTTGTGACATTGCTTAATATATTTTCTTACATCTTTTTCCATGTTTTTCCATCTAAAATTCGCTCTTAATTTTTTCAATAGCCTGTTATTTCCTACATGACCTCCAAATAAAGGATCATTATGATAAGTTTCTAAAATCTGTTGCTTTTCTTTTTCTTTTTCCACCATCTTAGGTATATCGCAAATACATATTTGTACGTTTTTTAACGTATTGTTTCCTTTTTCCATAAACTCTTTTATAGTGCACTGTGTGAAAATAATATCATTCATATAAATTTTCATCCTTTTTATACCATTATTTACCGCTAGCTTATCAAGCTGAACTAACGTTTGACCTAAATCAAAGTTAACTATATCGGTATTTAATAAGGCTTGGCTAAATCTCATCCTGTTTTTGATCCGTATGTTCATCCTTAACGAAACACGGTTATTTTCAAATTGCAGAATTGGTAATTTATGCGCCTCTAAATTATTCAGTACTTTATATACTGCTGGCTTGCGAATATCTTCCTTTATTTCTGTGGAAACTATTTTATCTTCTCCTATAGGCTGAGCTTTATTATGACGAGTTTTTGACCTCGTTATTGCTAAAATGTGAGCATTGTCAATGTACAAGTCTTTTAATTCATTTATGGATATCCTTGAAATACTGTCCGCATAATTTGAATTTCCTTTCAAATATTGTATTTCGAAGTTGTATTCTTCTAGGTCTAGTCTAATTCTCGTAAGTTTCGAAGTTGGGTCTGTCATCGAAAAAAGATGTGTTAACGGCTTGTGATCCGTTTTCACAATAAAATGTGTAGAACCATATAAATAACACTTAAAATGATTAATTCCCCAATGGATA
Source organism: Lochmaea capreae (assembly GCA_949126875.1). Lineage (NCBI taxonomy): Eukaryota > Metazoa > Arthropoda > Insecta > Coleoptera > Chrysomelidae > Lochmaea > Lochmaea capreae. Next base: position 9,782,443 of record OX421404.1, on the reverse strand, counting down.
GCTAACAGTTCTTTCATGATTATAGGTTTATTTAATTCACTTTTCTTAAAACCTCGCGATGCATAAGCTATAGGTAGATCTATACCTTCGTATTCCTGGCTAAGTATTGCAGAACACGCAATATTTGAAGCATCTGTTGTCAATATAAATTTTTTATTGAAATCTGGATATTTCAAAATAGGCGGCTGAATTAATGCCGATTTTAGTATTTGGAATGATTTTTCGCAGTCTTCCGACCACTCGAATTTCACATTTTTCCTAGATAATTTATTGAGAGGTATGCATATTTCAGCGAAATTTGGAATGAAACGTCTGTAATAGTTACAGAATGCTACGAACCTTTTAGATTCTTCTGAATTTTTGGGCACTGGATACTTCTCAATGACTGAATATTTTGCCTTATCGGGTAGAACCCCTTCGCTGGACAAATTGTGTCCTAAATACGTTACTTCTCGCCTGAAGAATTGACATTTTTGTGGATTTAATTTAAGGTTGAATTTCCGACATGTGTCAAACACCCTTTCGAGATTACTTAAATGATGATTTTCTGACATCCCTATTACAACTATATCATCCATATAAAGAAATGCTTTTTCTGGAGTTAATCCTGAGAATGCTATGGACATCATTCTTGAAAAACTATTTGGACTTATATTTAAACCAAATGGTAATCTTGTATACTGAAAAGAACCTTTTTCTGTACTAAAAGATGTATATTTCCTTGAAGATTGTTCTAAGGGAATTTGATGAAAACCTGACATAAGATCTATGACTGAAAACCATTTCGACCTCCCTAACTGATCTAAGATCGAATCTATTCTGGGTAATGGAAATTTATCTGTGACTATTTTCTTGTTCAATTGCCTGAAATCTATACAAAGTCTCCAAGACTTCTCTCCATTGATTGCCTTTTTGGGAACAAGTAAAACTGGACTGTTATAATCTGAGATTGAAGATTCAATTATACCTTGTTCTAATAACTTTTGGACCTGATTATTAAGTTCTGAAGATTGAGAATGTGGCGTGCGATAATTTTTAATATATACTGGAGTATCATCTTTTACCAATAGCTTTTGCTCATAAAAATTATTATGCGTTAAAATGTCGTTCTTTAAAGCAAAAATATCTGAAAAATTCTCACAAAGATTTATTAGCTTATCCCTCACGTATTCTGGTACCTCTAAATTTAATGTTTTTCTTAATTCTTTCAACCTATTCTTACTTTCATTCTTCACAGCATATACATGAAATAAATTTAAATCCAATATTTTAATATTGTTTGTATTTATCGACTTGCTTTCATAATTTGTGTTTAAAATTCTGACATAAGGATTAGTTTTTGATATAATAGATCTTGCTATAAATATTCCTGGTAATAGTTCTTGTTGCTCAACAACTTTATCTTGTCTTAAGTTTTTGAAACTTTCTACCAACCGATAGACTTCACATCTAGGCGGTATTGCCAAAGTATCATATTCAGGATTGTCAAAAATTTCTAATGTTACTGTATTCCTAGATTTACAATCTATGTATAATTTTAATTCTGAATAATCTAAAATACAATTATAATTTCTTATGAAATCCCTACCTAGAATTCCATTCGTAGGTATAGGAAATTCTTCCTCTACTACATGAAAACAATGTTGAAATGCTACACCCTTAATAAAAAGAAAAGTTTCTATTGTACCCAAAGTTTTAATTTCTCCCTGAGTTATTCCTTTAATATTTAAGATTTGTGTTGTCTTTATTAAGTGATGTGGAAAATTATCTGAAATTTTTAATAACGATATATCTGCACCTGTATCTAATATAAAAGTATCTATATTATCCGATATGTCAGTTTTAATTTGCACAAAGTTTGAAAGAGTTAAATCAAAGTTATAAATGTAATGATTATTATTATGCAAGTTATTTAAAATTTTGGATTTTTCACCTTTCTTTTTCAAAACCCCAATTCTTTCTGTTCATCTTCCACTCTCGTCTCTCCACTCTCACACATTCTTACATTTCTATATTTATTATCATTGTTAAACCTATTGTTAGGCTTGTTTCTATATTCTTCTGGTTTCTCCCTGTAACCAGTAAATCTCCTATTGCCTTGATTGGCGTGAAATTTCCTACTGTTATCGTAGTTATTTTTCCTATGGAAATTATTTTCTCCATTATGATTTACATAAGAGTGTCTTCGCTGAGGAAAATAGGTATTTCGCTGTGGAAAATAGGTATTTCCTGACACAAACTTATTTCTATCTGCCTTATAATGCAGAACACTTCCTGTTGACTGATTGTTTCCCACATTGATGGAAACCAATTTAGTCATCACCTCTTGCGGTGTCGTAAAATTCCCAGCTGCTATAACGGTTTTTATCCGCTCTGATGCTGAGTTGTCGATCAGTGATTTTACTGCTGCTTCTGTTGTATACTTAGTTGCTAAATGTACTGGCATTCCTTCTGCCAAATACGCGGCTTGTAACTGATCTGTTAATTTCTCCATCTCTGATGCATACTCAACTATATCCTTATTGTTTTGTCTTAATTTGCTTAATTTAGCTCCTACTAAACTAGCACTATCTCCCTTTAGTCCCTTTTTAAGGGTTCCTATAATTTCTACCAACGATTTTTCGGTGGTGATTAGACTCCTGGCCTTTCCAGTTAGCCTAGTTTTCACAAATAGTACAGCATTCTCCTCATGCTCTGCTGCACCAACCTGTAGCAAACTTATAGCATCTACAAAAGATTGCAATTTGCTTATATCCCCATTAAATTCATTTGGTAATATCTTACCAGCTAAATTGAAAAAGTCATTCATACTTAATGCCATTTTCTCCTTTTTATCTTTGCTCATTGCTTCTAATACTATTAAATTATTAATTAAATTATTACGCGTAATTAATTGAGACGGAACTTCATACTGACAATCTAACACTTGAAATGCTTTCTCTACCTTTTCTCTAATTTTGTTAAAATATAAAATACATGTACTCTGCTGATTCTCCTCTAACTTATACCAATTCTTATTTATTAACTTAGAGAAACTATTAAATGAATCACACAACTTATTTATTATATCTATATGACTATCTGAGCTTTTTGGAACCTCCTTTTTTAACACACGCTTACTATTCCTACGTATATCTTCTAAAATTAAATTCAATCTAATCTCAAATTCATCCCACGTTACTGCATTTCCATCACTCGAGGACATTTAAAATTCATTGTCAATAGAAATAAAAATATGAAATATCAATTATCAAAAAAAAAAATTTTAGCCACAAAACAGAATATACCCTTAAAGTTTACAAAAAAAAATAATATTCTCACCATCCTACAGATTTAGCGTGCTTTGCTGTAGATTTCTTCTTATCTCCCTCTTCATTTGTCTTCTATGATTCTTGTATATAGACCATCCAAATTGTAGTACCAAAACAACCACAATAATGTAGATAAGAATCTTCACCTCCAGATCTGCTTTGAGTTCCTCTTCTTGTACTATAAAATTACTGTTGACCACGCCATTTTCTTGGACCGCTTGTTTCGTTGCTTTACCACCCATTGTTACAGAACTCCAATTGTTTGCAGGATCGCCATGTAATGTGTAATGTAATGAGGATACTGGGTGTAGTAGGATAGTAGAAGGGCCTCTGACTAGGTGGTGCTGCTGGTCACTTGGTGGGTCATCCCCCAGGAATAAAACAACTACCTGTTTCACTGGGACATGTTCTATTTAATATTTACTATACATTAACCACTAACACTAATTGACTACTCTTAGATTACTACTTAGAATGAATGATACTGACTGTAATCATCCTTTCATGAATGACCATCATAATGACTTAATAATAATAATGAATCAATAATGAGTTAATATTGAATTAATAATGAATTAATAATGAATGCTTAAAATACTATTGTTACCTATATATACAAAGAGTCAAGTTCACTATAAGTAAACATACATGATACTAGATAATGTTTATTTGCTTTGACATTGACTCGTACGTGTAACCTTTATATTTATTATTTATAAAACAATTCGTGGTTTATTGGAATTAGCTGAAGGGAATTTATTCGATAATATTTTAAATAATTAATGACTTAATGTTTAGGCCAAAAGGCATCACAAGACCACAGAGTAATATTATAACAAAGGAAAGATATTTATTTATTCCGTCAGTAAATCATTAGTTGAAACTAAACCGATATTTGATTCATCCGGGTTGTAAATTTGAGATGTGATGATTAAAGTTAGTTCAACAAGACCCCTGGAATTTTCCGTAACCTCCATCTGAGGCTATCCGGAACTCTTGACTTGAACCGAAATTTAGCTTCGAGGGTGTCCATAGTGACGTGTAGGAGGGAAACGCGTTACAACAGTGTGGCACAAAAATATGCACATATATAATCTAATCATCTAAACTTTTATTCTTTTAAAACAACATTATTTTTATGTAATTAATTAGTTGAATTTCTCTTAGAGCAGATTAACATGGTTTTGATGTGTTGAGATCTATTTATCTATACAAATCGGGAGTTAGAAAATCCATAACAATATTATATTATTTGTTTTTCAATTCGATTTGAGCTTTTTTTATTATAAAAAATAAGACAACTAATTGCTACTAATACTTACAGTAAACTTTCCATAATCTCCAACAATAATTCCAGCGTCATCAAAAATAGTAATGAAAGGTAAATTGTGCCTTTTTCCTACTTCGTAGTCGTTAGAATCATGCGCAGGAGTAATTTTTACGGCACCAGTTCCGAACCCTAATTCGACAAAATCGTCTACAATAATTGGTAGTTTTCTGTCACAAAATGGGTGAGTTACGTATTTTCCATGCAAATGTGTGTACCTAAAAAGAATAATATTATAATTTTATCGTCATTTCATCATTTACAAACGCCATACGTGAAATTCTCACAAACGGAAGAAGATAAAAAAATATTTTAACTTGTCTTGCAAGGTTACGATTGGAGCATATTTTCATGTTACAACAAAACTTAGAGGGTAGGGTGATCCTGAAAACGGTAGTGACTGCAGTGATTTATTTTTAACATTGTACACCCATTGTACACATAAAATATAATTTTATGAATCCTTTAGACTTCTGGATTAACTTTGTTATGAGGTTATTCTATGGTTACGCAGATATCGACCATTACATAATACATACTTATTCTCACAAAGATGGCTATGCTTTGCAAATAAATACTCGTGAACTATCAAAATTAGTTAATGTCAATAGCTTTAAACAATGGTATATCTTAGTGATACAGAACGCATATACATCCTAATTTTACGATGCTTTGGCGATAAGGAAAGAACGTTTGAAGAAGTTACACGTTATTAACAGATCAACCGTTTTCAAAACTATCAAGAGGTATAAAGATACTAGAAATGCTAGAAACTGTCCTAAGCCTGGCAGACCGATACTTGCTACAGCTGATGAAACAAAACTAAATGTGCTGCTCTAAATTGAGGAGAAGCTTCAAGCATTTCAAACAGTTGGCACTAGACAACGATATCGCTCAAACGTCCGAGGTGAGAATTATGTAAATAAGTCAGAAAAAATGAAACCTTATAAACAGTCAAGAACTTACAGAAGATGACCCAGACCGCAGATTGCAGTTCTGGGAAATAGTTGAAAAAAAAATTGTATTTTCTGATGAGGCAACGTTTTACCTCAACGGAGAAGGAAGTAAATGTATGGGCTGGGCTTATAAATAATCACATAATCGGAACTTTTATTGTAGAAGGTAATTTAAATAGCGACAGATATCTGGACCTGTTAAGAAATAATGTTGTGTCAGTTACAGCAGCCATTCTGATGACAAATGGTATCAACAAGATGGTGCTTCGCCTCAGTACGGCAGTAAGTTCCTATCTAGATACAGTGTTTCCACAGAGATGGATGGGACGTCAAAGCGACTCCATTCGATTTTTTCTTGTGAAGATATCTTGAAAATAAAGCTTACAAAAATAGACCAGTTGATTTATAGACTCTACAAGATCTTATTTTGGAAGAGATAAATCTGATACCATAAACATATTTACGTGATTCAATTGGACGGACAATTTTGTATAAGACTTGGATACTGTCAAGTCATGAATGGTTTGCTCTTTGAGCATTTACTTGAGAATTTGTTTAGTTATTTTTCTTCATTTCTTTGAATGTTTATTATTATTATTAATAGGATTCAAGTTGTAACAATAGAATTAACATTTTGAGGCTTACTGGCTACGCTTTTCATTACCAATCCGCGTATTTTATATTTCCGTGCAGCACCCGTGAAAATATTTTTATTTTTTGATTCCCTTGAATACGATATTTATGTGTTATTAGTTACATCAATACAATTCACTTAAAGTGCCGCCGATATCTGCATAACCATTGGATTTGGGTATTGGGTACCTCATAACAAAGTTAATCTAGAAGTTGAAGGGATTGATAAAATCATATATTACCTATACAGGGTATTCCATATAAAAAATTAATCGGTGCAGTGACCCTGTAAGTTTGGTTGTAACATGTAAATGTGCCCCTATGGCAACCTTGCAACACGTGTTAAAATATTTTTTTTATTTTCTGTTTGTGAGATACTCTTATGTTTCCATACTTTGAACTAACCCTGTATAATAACCCATTAAGAAAATTCAGTTCTTAGATACGTCCTGTGGTGCCTCCAAATTGTTTTAGTGGGTTCAATCTTGCTCTGGAAATTTATCTTTGAGAGAAGAAAACTGAAATTGCATGCTGTTTACGAATGTTTGTTACTTGCTTTATTATTTTACTCTTACGATTCCAAGTGTAAGTTTTTGTTTATATCATCACAAAAATCTATGGATACATAAACGCAAATTAGAACCGAGAAATTGTGTTTTAATTTAGATTAATAAAAATCAATCTATTCACTTTCCATACAATTTTCCGTATTCCAACTCATTTATGAAGCATCTTAATCAATGACGGTGTGTTGATATAATAAGAAATATTGATTTGCTGATCATAATTAACATTAATTTATGGTTATCAACATTTTTTAATGATACAATGCGCGAGACACATTCGAGAGGTACTTCAAATAGCTATCGCATTGTATTTTTTATTTTGGTATAAATACATTGTTTTCCAAGCAAGTGTCCTCGAGTGAATGGAAAACTATTCCAAAAGGACTCAATCAATTCTTTAGTTCTTTATAACTGCGTGCTGTGTGTGTTTGGGACCTTAGCTTTCGCTTTCGTAATTCGGGATTTGGAAAGTAAGAAACGGTTAACCGGTAAATGACTGTCTCTCACTGCCATCGGTATCAGCAGTAGCGGCAAAGAATGTATTTGTTACAGTCCTTTCTATGTATGTATGTTACAGAGTCCAAGATAGATTTGTTATTTGTTGACATTACTTAGGTAATATTTACCGGTAATTGTTCGTGAGTCATTTCCTAATTTATTGATTTTTTTTACTTCCTTAACTTAAATCCAAATCTTAGGGGATCCCGTCACTGACACGTTAATGTGATTTTTGCGCCTCGACTGGGCTCCTTTTGGATGGGTTAAGGCAGTATTTTTATATGAGGTTAATTAATTTGTAAAGATTTCCTTCTATCACAGGCGTACATTTTTTTTCCTTTTTCATTTGCTGAAATCTGGTCTAAGACCAATAAACTTTTTCTCATTCCTAATATACTATAAACTTCAATCTTAGAGTCACCCTGTAATGTATTCTTACCTTCTACTATTTTACATCGGGCACGTTATGCTTGCACACTGTTTAAACCGCACTAGACTTTTCATTTTAGACTCCACTACATTGTTGCTCCATGTTCATCAATTGTTTTCAAAATATCTTTGCATTTAGTTGTGGTGAGTCTGGACAGTGTTTTCTCAATAAATGTACTCAATTGGCAACGTTCCAAGGTATAATTTTTTTAAACAAAATTAATATCAATAATTTGGTTTTGAAACTTTTAATTTGGTTGAATATATAAGGCATTTTGAATTTATATGAAAATTTCTAGCGCTATATTTAAGGAGATATTGAGTTTAATTGGTCTTAAATAAAAAAAAACAAAAAAATGTACCTATCATCATCAGGATGGACAGCTACAGCAGTATCACCTAACATAGTTTCCACGCGAGTTGTAGCTACAATCAATTTTTCATCAGAGCCCTCTACCTGATATGCAAAATGAACTAAAACACCAAATTCTATCTTCTCATCATATCCAGGAACAGAAAGGAATGTTCGACCTGGAAGCTCCGTTTTGTCCACCTGAAAAATTAATAAATAAATACGATTCCCGAAAACTGCTATGACAGGATAGCTGAGCAAACCGATAGTTAAGTGGAGTCGACATCTAATTTGTTTATAAATCAGAACGCATTAGTCGTTTTACTATAATTATTATTGTATTACAGTTACAGATACAACAAATAAATGTTTTTCCACCCAAATTGAACGTTGTCCTTCCTGGCTTGGAAGTATAAAGGATTAACAAATTTAGTAATTTGGCAATTTTTGGGGAATCTAATTGTTTGCTTCAGCTAATGTCAACATGTAGGAAAAAACATAACCTCCAAAGTTATCTATCAAAGAGCACAAGTGAATCATTTAATTTGTGTTCATTTTATAGTGCGGCAGAAATATGCGGAGGAAATTTCGATTCATTGGTTAGATATGTTTAAAACAGACAATCAGAAAACTTCTCCATCCTACTATATTCAGGTTTAATTTCCTGTACAGTTGAAAACCCCTCTTCCTCTTATGGTTTAAAAAACAGAAGATCAAAACAATACCGTAGCCATTTTCCAATGAAAGAATTTTTTTTACTCTTGTGTTAAACTCAACTTTTGAACTGAACGATACCAAGCCTGGGTTAAATGAAACATGCAACTGTTAGTTCAATATTTTTCTAAATTTTTAACACGGCATTATGAATGGCTATCTCTAAGTCAACTATAATTTTTTGAGGAAAAAACTCAATATTAATATTTTTACAATAAGTCATGTCCACCAACTGACAAGTTGACAGTCACCTAACTATTTGGATATATTTTAGATTTGTAATTTGATTGTTTTGTATTGATTTAATGATCCTTTCAATTATAAACAGTTAGATACTTCTTTTAAAATACATAAGCAATTAAAACAATGACGAAGAAGGCACCAAATCAAAATTAAATGAACTCAAACACAACCTGGCCTATTAGAGTTGGACCTGGTCTTTAAACCCAAGAAATATTATATAATAGTTAATTTCATAAGTTATTAATCTGGTTATAATTTTCATCAAATATTAATTATATACCTCAATATCCGATATTGCAGATTTCAAAGTACATGACCAATTGACCAGTCTATTAGATCTGTAAATTGTCCCATCATCATGTAGTCTCACAAAGGCCTCAGTTACAGCTTTACATAGCTTGGGATCCATGGTAAAAGCAGCTCGGTTCCAATCGAAAGATGAACCCATTTTTCTCAACTGATGGTAGATGCGCACACCTTTTCTAAAAAATATAAAATTTATCTTCGGTACTTCTCTTATGGTAAATTAATAATTTTGTTTGTTATTTATAGGAAATTAAACCACAATGTTTTTTTATATTTTTATTTCAACGTTTCGGTAGTTACCGTTAACAAGAATTATTATATATACTTAATTAAAATTTGTCTGACAGTTACAAAAGAGTTTACAACTAGATACTAGACACTCAATAATAATAACAATAATAATAATTAATTCAAATAACATAATTTTTAAGAACACAACAATACCGTATGTTAAGGGTTTATGAGAATTAATTTAAAAATTGGTTCTGGAATTTACTGATTGGACCCTTACTTTGTAAAATCTACTCATTACTCTTATAAATATAACTAACTGTTCCTTATTCATTCGACTATTCAACGAAAAAAATGTATGAAAATTTTAAAGTGCGTATCGATAATTATTTCGATATTGACATATCATCGTCAGAATGACAGAAGTTACATTTGATTTGATGCCTGCCTGATATTTAATATTTTGGCTAGACCAAATAGTGACCTTGTGATTGACTTAATATATATTAATAGAAAAAAGGAGAGGATATGATATTACAAATATTGAAGCTTATGTGTTATTAGCCCTATGGGTATCTCCCGGATATCTTTTTTCCCATATAAGATCAGCATAACTGTGCAATTAAATAGGTAACCAAAGAAAACTATATCTGTTGATGTTTACAATTGTTACGTAAGAAGACAGTTTTATAGAGGAGAGCTCCCTAGAAGTATCTGTTCATTGACAATTTCATATTGTGGGTCTCTTAAGTGTCTTCTGATTTCTAGTTCCTCAAGGAAAACAAGTTCTTGTTTCTTATCACAAATATGTGTTAATGAATGTTTGGTGCCAAGTAGATTTTTTGCGTCATGGGATTTATCTGGCTGTTTTAATCTGTATGCTAAGTCTATCTAAATTCAAAATTTCACCAATCTAGACAGCATTACATTCTGGACATTCAAGTTTATATATCCCAGATTTTTTTAATGGAGATACTATTGTTTTTACATTGAACAAATTTTTACTTACATTGCTTTCTGTTTGGAAAGAAATTGCTGAATTTGTTGCTAAAGATATTATCTTTTAACTCTGTATTTCTTTAGTTCTTAGGTTAACCTTAAATCTCCACTTCGACACATCATCGATGCTTCCACCGGACTTAAAGATCATGGTTTTTTCTCAACCTTTTTCGCAAGGCAGTGTCAAAGTAGCCCAAGATTCTGTTTATCATATTCACACAACTCTGGGACCTCCAGTTACAAGTTGACGATTAAGTCCCAAAAAATTAAAAATTGTAAAAAAAAAATCAATGACATGATGCAAGCTGGTACTTCTCGCCCATTCTAAAGTTCCTAGTCCTCTACTTTACACTTGGCCACGAAAAGTGACTCAACTTGGCGTCCCTGTGGAGATTTTCGCGCCTTGAATGCTCGAACAATTCTGGATCGTTATCCTGTTCGTCACATTTGCGATGCCACCTTCTTTATTCATGGATGTACGATGTTATCAAAAATTGACTTAGTTAAGGCATATCAACAAATTCCAGTTTGGACTTTGAAATGCTGGTATAACTTTTCAAAGATTTATAGATCAAGTTTTACGTGGTTTGGACTTTTGCTTCGTTGCGTGCGAACACGAACGTCATCTCAAAATTATCTCGAAGAACGATTTAGTATTTCATACCTCACGCCTCTGAATACGAAGATCCTTTACATAACACAATAAGCGATTCACTTCTGAAAGTTTCTCAACCGATAGACTGGACACCTGAATTAGAAGAAGCTTTCTCAAATTGCAAAAACTGCATTTCTTCTGCTTCACTTCTGGTCCACCCTCGTATGGTTGCGCTACTAGTCCGGAAAAGTAAGGTCGAAAAATCTGTTAACTATCAAAACTTTCCCATAATTGATTTTTCATTTTTAAATGAAAATATATTGACCCAGCATCACTCTCCTAGATTGTCTAATAATTTCCGCTGGAGCTTGCGACGCAGCTTGCAAGCACAGCTCAGACCACCTAAAATTCATGTGATTTATGCTCGTGTCATTTCTGGATGTGTTCTTACAAAAAAATCGTAGAGATGAAAATTGAAGCAAATCTTATGCTCTTGAAGGTGACGTAAATAGTTTTTTCAAAAAAAAATTTTCCGATCTTAAATTTTCCAAAAATTGAAAAATTTCTCGAAAATTATATTTTTGGCTGGTAATTATAAATAAAATATTAATATCGAGGTCAAAACATAGATAAACATAGAGGGCAAACTCCTAAAAATTTACATTTTTTCAGATTTGGAAAATTCAAAATGGCGGCTGCGCAAATTGGAAACAATTTTTTTTTTTTATTCGCGTCTAAATTCATGAACATTAACGATATTGAGAAACGGTTTGTTGCAATCGGCAGAGTGAAAGTTATATTTTTATAAATAAACAAAATTTTTAAACATTTTTTTACATAATTTTTACATTACAACATTTACCGAAAATAAAAAAATTTCCATCTAGTTTTTTCTCATTTTGGCGTTGAAAAATTTGTTTAAAATATGTTTTCACATTATAAATATGTGTGTCTTTGAAAGACGAGTAGACGAGTAGATGCGACTTTTACAAGCTGAGATAAACAAATTCAAAGTCTGTTAGATACTGTGATAATATTGATTGAAATTTTCAAATTTTGATCACTTCGCTAGGTTGTTGAATCCCAACTCAACGTAAACACAATTTTTAATTTTTCTTCCGTCAATTGGTCCATTCAAAAGAGAACAGTAATCCTATAGCTCGATGGTTATCCTGAAAGTGTAAATGACCGGGGAACAAAAAATGTAGAACGAATCCGGCGAAAAAAACAGTGTACATCACCTGCATATGCTATTACTGATGATAGTCCAACAATCAACCAACGCAACTTTTTAAGCAATGATACGAATAAAAACAATTTTATTCAGTTATTGAAAAGAAAACTTGCCAATGCTGGATTTTTGGTAAACCAAGCAGAAGAAGATGTCGATGCAGAGCTTGTTCGGTCGGCTATAAACTATTCCAATAACTATCCATTTGCTTGCATCGTTGCTGAGGATGTAGACGTTATAGTTATATTAAGTCAGCTGGCTCATGAAAAAACTAATATTTACTTTCAACAACTAGGCAAAGGTAAAGACGCGAAAAAATTGTGTCGATGCGACAGCTTCAAATACCCAATGCTTCAAAATTACTTGTCACTATTACATGCCTTTAGCGGCTGTGATACCACGTCTGCTTTTTATAACCAAGGTAAACTCAAATTCGTAGATCTTCTTAGGAACAACATGCAACTGCTCGATCAACTAAAAATATTTTACAACAGTAACGCAACGAAAGCTGAAGTCGAAGAAGCTGGCACAGAATTTATAAAATATGCATATGTGTCGAAACCAAATCACAATGAATCGTTAAACATGCTACGATTTACATGTTTTTTAAAATCTTCTGCTAAAAAAACTTTTAATTTAGCAACTTTGCCACCAACGGAAGCTGCAATGAAATTTCATTCTTTTAGAGTGTTTTATCAACTCCGGTTGTGGGATAAGGATAAAACCATTATTGATAAAATGAAGCCTACCGACTGGGGTTGGAAATTCATTGATAATTATGGCCTCGCACCAGAAATGACTGACGACGTACTTGTACCCGACGAATTATTGAAAATTATTTCGTGTTCTTGTACCACAGGGTGCTCCACTTCCAGGTGTGGTTGTAAAAAAGTTGGCATACATTGCACGATATTATGTAAAAATTGCGAAGGCAAAAACTGTTGTAACATCGAAATTGTAAGTACGGTACTTGACAATGACAAGGATGATAATGAAACTCTGAGTGATGAGCCGAATTTTTATATGAGTCAATTACTCGATTGTGAACTTGCAATTGATAGTAGCAATAATATCGATGAGGATTTGTTTGCTAATGATAATGACGAGGAAAATTGTACAGAGCCACTTCCTCAGAGACCAAAAAGGGCGAGAATTTGTAGAGAATAGATGTAAATTTGTAAATAAATATTATTCTTAGTATCTACGTTTCGAATTATGTATAATATATATATAATAAATGGATTTATAGATATAAATTATAAATATCATTGTACCTTATTTCTAGCAATATGTAATGGTTGATAATAACCATACTATTAGCAAACCACAAATGCAAAATTTTTACAAAGAAAACCAAAATAAAAGCTTGAGCTTCGTTCAACTGCGAACGAGCGCTGACCCCCCCCCCACAACGCCAAGCAGCTGCCGCCGCACCGTTTGGCCGAGCGAGCTAGGATTACTATTCTCTTTTGAATGGACCAATTGACGGTAGAAAAATGAAAATTTGTGTTTAAGTTTAGTTGGGATTCGACAACCTAGCGAAGTGATCAAAATTTGAAAATTTCAATCAATATTATTACAGTATCTAACAGACTTTGAATTTGTTTATCTCAGCTTGTAAAAGTCGCATCTAAAAAATTTTTTATTTAAATACTCGTCTTACTAAGACACACATATTTATAATGTGAAAACATATTTTAAACAAATATTTCAACGCCAAAATGAGAAAAAACTAGATGGAAATTTTTTTATTTTCGGTAAATGTTCTAAAAAATTATGTAAAAAAATTTTGTTTATGTTATTTATAAAAATATAACTTTCACTCTGCCGATTGCAACAAACCGTTTCTCAATATCGTTAATGTTCATAAATTTAGACGCGAATGAAAAAAAAAAAATTGTTTCCAATTTGCGCAGCCGCCATTTTGAATTTTCCAAATCTGAAAAAATGTAAATTTTTAGGACTTTGCCCTCTATGTTTATCTATGTTTTGACCTCGATATTAATATTTTATTTATAATTACCAGCCAAAAATATAATTTTCGAGAAATTTTTCAATTTTTGGAAAATTTAAGATCAGAAAATTTTTTTTTGAAAAAACTATTTACGTCACCTTCAAGAGCATAAGATTTGCTTCAATTTTCATCTCTACGATTTTTTTGTAAGAACACATCCAGAAATGACACGAGCATAAATCACTTGAATTTTAGGTGGTCTGAGCTGTGCTTGCAAGCTGCGTCGCAAGCTCCAGCGGAAATTATTAGACAATCTAGGAGAGTGATGCTGGGTCAATATTGTACTGAATTTTATAAATTATTATTATTCAAATCACCACATATAAATAAAATTACTTTAACTTATTTTTTATTATATTTATTTTGTTATAATTATTTTTCTATTTATTAAAGGAGCAAGTTCACACTAAAAGAAAACAGCTATAGGCAAACTATCTATAATGTAATTTTTTGACAATTTAAAAAAAATATAAATTAAAATTCTTACTATAGTCCAAAAAAAACTTTTACTTTCAAAAATTGTTTAAAATGAAAACTTCTTCACCGTCCAACCAATTTAACATATAATCTTCCAAAATTACAATTTAAATTTTTCTAATTTTCAATGATTTGTTCACACAAATCTCTTCTTCATCTATATAATTTCTATTGTTCTTTCTTTTCCAAATTTTGTTGATTTGTTCGCACAAATCTCTTCTTTATCTATATAATTTCTACTATATCTCAAAATTTTAAAAAAATATTTTAACTTCTGACTTTTTTTCTTCTTGACTTTTCTCCCCAACAAAATCTTTTTTTTCTTTTATATAGTAACCAATCAATTTTTGTCACTCCATATCTTTATATTGGTTGATTTTCTTCTTATTTACTTATATTTAATTTTCATGTGACCATCGCTTATGAGTTTGTCAAATAATTATCAATATTTCAATAATTCTGTCACTTTTGACAAATAAATAATTTTTACATCTTTTATATTTTCTCAAAATAAACAAACATTGAAATTTTTCCCATTATCATTTGAATTATAATATTTATAAATATTATACTGTCACATTGTCTATCTGAGTGTAACCTTTAAATTTATTGATTCGTAAGTATAAATAATGTCTCTTTTTAATTGTACATTACCAAATGAAAACTTAAAAACTTCAATGTATTTTATAGTATAAATTTTTTTATAAGCTATACGAAACAAACGTAACAAACTTAACTTAAACTTCTTTAAACTCAAACATTTAACAAAACATTTAGGTAATTAGTTAGAACTTTTAAATGTTAAAAATTAATTCTATTTTTTCTTGAATAATATATATCATGACATAATCCCCTCCATACATTTATTTCCGAAATTATTTCAAATTAAATGTATAAAATTGAATGCATGATATAAATTATTCCCATTTTAAACATTCTCTAAACCTGATATATTTTTTGGTTCAAATTTAAATAATAATTCAATATGATATTTTCCTATTTCTAAGCCAGTAATAATATCACCAAGTAGATATGTATTATTACCAATGACTTTAATTATTTTATATGGTCCTTTGTATGGATATATAAATTTTGCACATTTATTATTCATTATATTTGATACTCTATGTGCTTTCACTATAACTAAATCATTTTCTTTAAATCGAATACGTTTTCTTATCCTTTTATTTTGTCTCATCTTGTATTTTTGTGTATATTTTTCTATTTTTTCTGTAACTTTATTTATTATTATTTGAATATCTACATTTTCACATTGCCATGGTCTATCTGGATTTTTACCAGTCAATATCGTTAATGGTATATAACCAGTGGTAGTATTTGGTACTTCATTTATAAATTTTTCCACATGGTGTAAATATTCAATCCATTTTGTATGATCGCTACCTATTATTAGTCTAATAGATTTTATACATTCTTCAATCAATCTTTCACTTGGATTAGCGTTCGGATGTCTTATTGATGTATGTATAATTTGTATATCTTTATTTTTCCAATAATCATGAAAGACATCATTTACAAAGTATGTTGCATTATCCGTTAAAATTTTATCACATTTTCCATATTTTCCCATAAATTCATTCAAACCATTGATTGTAGTCCATTTTGTACACCGTTTTGTAGGATAAAGTTTTACAAATTTTGAAAATAAATCATAAATAACCAAAATATGTTTATAGCCCTCATTTGTTTCAATTAAATTATTGATGTAATCAATTGCTATTATTTCTAGAGGTTTTTTTACTGTTATACTTTCCACAGTATTTTGGTTCTTATAATTTTTATATTTTCCCAAAGCACAAATTTCACACATCATACATACCCTTTTACACAGATTCACATCATTTTTTGCATAATAATTTTCTCTAAATATTAGCCATAATTTTCTAATTCCGATGTGACCATAATTTATATGTAATTTTTTCAAAATTTTATTAGCCAAATCTATATCTATTACATACAGTTCTTGGTTATGAATTTTTTTTATTAATATTTCTCCTTTTAAACAATATCCTCTATAATTGATTTTTTCTTTTAATATTTGTTTTATGGTCGTGAATTTATTTTGACTTTTCATGATTTCTAATTGCGAAAAAATACCTGTTATATGATTTAATTTATTGAGTGATATTATTGCTTCATTTGGTTTAAATTTCAAATCATATTGCCTACTAAATAAATCTGCAGAAATATTCTTTTTTCCTTCAATATACCTAATTTTACATGTAAACTCTTGTATCAATAATGACCATCTATAAATTCTGTTATTTGCAAATCTATTACATTTTAAAAAAGATAATGCTTGATGATCTGTTTCTATAATACATTCATTACCCCTAAGCCAATAACCTAATTTTTGTAATGCAAAAACTAAAGCTAACATTTCTTTTTCTCCTACCGAATATCTCATTTCACTTCCTCTCAATACTCTGGATATAAAATATACAGGCACTTCTACATCATCGTATTCTTGAGATAATACAGCAGAAATTGCAAAATCTGAGGCGTCACACCTAAGAATAAATGTTTTTGAATAATCAGGAATATATAATAATAAATTTTCATGAAACTCTTCCTTTATACTTTGAAAAGCTTTTATCCTCCGATCATCCCATCTCCATTTTGTATCTTTTCTCAATAATTCTATTAATGGAATCTCTTTTTCTGATAAATTTGGTACAAACTTTTTGTAATAATTTAACATTCCCAAAAATCCTCTTAACATTTTCAAATTCTTTGGAATTGGAAAATTTTTTATTTCATTTATTCTTTCAGAATCTACAGTCACACCTCTATCAGTGATTTTATATCCCAGATATTTAACAGTATTTTGGAAAAATACACACTTTTCAAAATTTAACTTTAGACCATTGATATCTAATGCTTTAAATATTATTTGTAAATGTTTTTCATGGTTTTCTGGATCATTTGAAAATATTAATATATCATCAACATAATAAATACAAAAATCTTCATAACAATCTAAAATACTTCTTAATGCACAAATTAATGCAGCTGAACTCGATTGCAGACCAAATGGTACTACTTTAAATTGATAAACTTGTCCATCAACACTAAATCCAGTATATTTTCTCGATTCTGGATGTAAAGGAACTAACCAAAATGAGTTTTTCAAATCTAATTTAGAAAATACAGAATTCTTACCAATCTTAGTAATCAAAACATCGATATTTTGTGGACTATCATATTGTTTCTTTGATATTTCATTTATTTTTCTTGCATCTAAACATAACCTAATACTCTCATCTTTTTTTAATACTACTACTAATGGATTCAGATAATTAGTATAAGCTTTTTCTATTATATTATTTTTTTCCATTTTTATCAATTCTTGTTTTACTTTTTCTTCAAATTTATGTGGAATTGGATATCTTTTGCATATAAATGGTTTATCTATTTGAACGTCTATTTTATGAATATATGTTAAAACAATTCTTGATTCATAATTTACAAGATTTTCATGCTTACTTATCAATTTGAAAACAAATTCATTATATTTGCTAGGACAGATAATCTCACTAGGTTTTAAAGCTTGTTTTTTCCCATTTCCCTTTTCTATAAATATTTCATTTATATTCAATTCCCCATTCATATTTTGGGACTTCTGTCCAACTTCATTCACATTTTGGAACTCTTGTCCATTTAATGTGATTATTTTTATTATTTCATCATTTACATGTAGTTCTCCACTACCTATATTAATGATAGCCTTAACACCATTGAGAAAATCTTCCCCCAATATAGTATCTGTCGTCAAATTTGGAACAATAACAAAACTCATAGGAATCAATTGATTGTTTAATTCAATATTTATATTCAAAATATGATTCAATTCCGCTAATTTTTTCCCATTAGCAGTTATTAGTTGAATTTTCTTTATTTTTGAAATATTTTCACGAAAAATATCGATATTTTGCCTTATTATATTTTCATTCACTAGAGAAATTTGAGCACCCGTATCTAATAAACTTATCATATTAATATCTTTAATTTTAATTTGTATGTACGGTAAACTAACTTCAAAAAAATTATCAATTTCTATTTCTGGTTCTATACTAATAAATTCTTTTGGATGGACATAATTTATTTCATTTAGTCTGCTATTTAATGAAAATCCTGATATCTGGTTGGAATTGGTTCAATATCAGCACAAACAACTATTTCATTTTCATCATTTTCATTTTCTACTATAAGTTGTTTTATTTGATTAACATTATTTACTTGTCTATTATTTGAATTTTCATGTTTATTTCTATAAATTTCATTTTTCTTTTCATTCTGTTTATTTGTTATTTGATTATACGTATGTTTATTATGATTTTGATGATTATTATATGAACTTTTATCATTTTCCCTATCAACGAATTTTCTTTGAGAGAGATTATTTCTATTAAAATTTTGTCCTTGGTCTCTGCCATTTTGATTCACTTGTACTTTATTTTGTTGAGATCTTCTACCTTTAATATCATCCATTCTCCTAAGATATCCTAAAAATCTTTCTTCATTGTCAATATTATTTATACCCACGTAATCTTCAACTTCATAACCAAAATGCCTTGACACATATTGTATAATTTCTGACATTATTAATTTTGGTTCCAAATATTTTGCAGTACTAATTTTTTTCATAGCATACATTTCTCTGCTAGTACCATATTCTTCTCGATATTTCCCAGTATATAATGTTTCTCGTACTTTATTCTGGATAGAATTTCCCCAGTAATATTGTAAAAATTTTCCTTTAAATTGTTCAAAATTTTGACATTGGTCTTCTATTATTTGATACCATGTTATTGCCATTCCTTTCAATGATTTTCTAATATAACTTTTAAACTTTCTTTTTTCTTTATTTTCTTCCAATATCTCCTCCAATTCCTGTATAAATACAATTGGATGTACTCTATTGTCTCCAAAAAACTTCAAATCCCATTCTACTTGATGATCCACCAACATTCTATTTTGTATTGTTCCAGATTGTATTTTTATCGTGATATTATCTACTTCTTTTCCAATCTCAGTGATTTTATCATCCTGTTCTATAGCTTGTTGTACCAAATTTCTTATTTTCACTTCTTGTGAAACCGTTACATTTTTAATTTCTTGAAATTTGCCATTAATAATTTCATAATTTTCTTTAACTTCCACAATCTCTTTTTCCATAATTTGTTGATCTTCCATCATATTTTTCACTTTATTATTCATATTTTCTTCTATCTTCTGTTGAGATATCTTCATCTCTTGTCTAGTATGTTCCATTTGTTTCATTATCTCTTCTTATCTTTTTTTATTTCCAAATGTATCTCCACAATTTTTCTATCGACACTTTCCGTGATTTCTTTTTTTATTTTATTGATTTCTCCTGTAAGCTCTTCTTTATTTATTTTCATTGTTTTCTTCATTTCTTTCTGATTATCTTTCATCATTTTGTTCATCTCTTCCATCTTTTGTATGATAAAAGCTAACGCATTCTTATCCGTTTCTGTTTCCTTTATATAATGATGTACCTCTATTTCTGGCCTTTCTTCCAAATTTTCTTCCTGTTGTATTCTTCCTTCATTATCCTGTTCCATTTGAATTCTTCTGCTTATTGCATCCATTCTCAAAGATATTCAATGTTTCAAAATTTAATTTAACTATTCAAACTCAATTTAATGTAATCAAACCAATTCCAATAGTTATCAAAATTTATCCAAAATTAATTTATTACCTTCATAATTATATTTTAAAATGAATTATATGTACCAAAATATAAGATGAGAAATTTATATGTTCTATACGTATTCAATTCAAATATTATTGTTTTGGATCAAACAATATAATTATTAATTATATAGAATTAATTTTTATGGATTATTCACACGGTAAACAATACAAAAAAAATACTTTTCAAATTTCAAATAATATCAACTGTTTCCTTTTAAGCATTTCTCGCCCCACGTTGGGCGCCAATTATTTATATGTACTGAATTTTATAAATTATTATTATTCAAATCACCACATATAAATAAAATTACTTTAACTTATTTTTTATTATATTTATTTTGTTATAATTATTTTTCTATTTATTAAAGGAGCAAGTTCACACTAAAAGAAAACAGCTATAGGCAAACTATCTATAATGTAATTTTTTGACAATTTAAAAAAAATATAAATTAAAATTCTTACTATAGTCCAAAAAAAACTTTTACTTTCAAAAATTGTTTAAAATGAAAACTTCTTCACCGTCCAACCAATTTAACATATAATCTTCCAAAATTACAATTTAAATTTTTCTAATTTTCAATGATTTGTTCACACAAATCTCTTCTTCATCTATATAATTTCTATTGTTCTTTCTTTTCCAAATTTTGTTGATTTGTTCGCACAAATCTCTTCTTTATCTATATAATTTCTACTATATCTCAAAATTTTAAAAAAATATTTTAACTTCTGACTTTTTTTCTTCTTGACTTTTCTCCCCAACAAAATCTTTTTTTTCTTTTATATAGTAACCAATCAATTTTTGTCACTCCATATCTTTATATTGGTTGATTTTCTTCTTATTTACTTATATTTAATTTTCATGTGACCATCGCTTATGAGTTTGTCAAATAATTATCAATATTTCAATAATTCTGTCACTTTTGACAAATAAATAATTTTTACATCTTTTATATTTTCTCAAAATAAACAAACATTGAAATTTTTCCCATTATCATTTGAATTATAATATTTATAAATATTATACTGTCACATTGTCTATCTGAGTGTAACCTTTAAATTTATTGATTCGTAAGTATAAATAATGTCTCTTTTTAATTGTACATTACCAAATGAAAACTTAAAAACTTCAATGTATTTTATAGTATAAATTTTTTTATAAGCTATACGAAACAAACGTAACAAACTTAACTTAAACTTCTTTAAACTCAAACATTTAACAAAACATTTAGGTAATTAGTTAGAACTTTTAAATGTTAAAAATTAATTCTATTTTTTCTTGAATAATATATATCATGACAATATATTTTCATTTAAAAATGAAAAGTCAATTATGGGAAACTTTTGAATTTGATTTCCTTACTTTCCCGGACTATACTTGGTTTATTCACAGATGCTTCAAATCATTCTGTTGGAGCATGCTCGTTGATGACGCTTGGCAACCACTTGCATTATTTTTAAAGAAAATGTATTCCAAAGAAAACAAACCGCTTTTGTTCTGGACAAATGTTCAGGAAACTTGATACTTTGCTAAAGCCCGTAATAAGAATGTTACGTGTTAATACATTTCATCCATACGAAGTAAGGTTGGTTCAAGAGTTGTCAGAAGACGATTTTGATAGACGAGTTTGCAGACATAATGTTACGATTCATACGATCAAAATTTTTCAAATAATGCCGTTTTGTTATTAACGAAAACGTAAATCGGCATAATTGTAGATACCGGTCACCTAAAAATCCTCGTTGATGTATGGATTGGAATAATATTCGACAAAGTAATTGAACCCTTTTTTGTTGGAACAAACTTTGAATGGTCCCGCGTACTTAAATGAATTGGAAAACAATATTATACCTATGTTTGGATGGATTAAAGTGGTTTAAATTAATAGTTTTAATATTTACAATGTCGTTTATTTATTATTCGGAAATTATATACGTTTACATTACTATACATAATATATTTGCAAATATAATCGACAGAGAAGCAACATTTAGTGGTGGATTATAACTTACTGACTTGCCGCTAATGGGCTCGTTTACTAAAATTTTGAAATCGCTTTTACCTTCCGTAAAACAAAGTACTAAGGATAAAAATATGATTCTGAAAATTTCATGTCAATAGAATATGTCGCTCTCCTAATACAACCAATTAAACAAGCATACCGAGAGCGGGGCGAAGACTATGACTGTGACGTCACCGCATATGAATGCACATTGCGCTTCAGACTGTAACGTGGCTCGCATCGAATTTATTTATTTTATATTACTGCTTACAGAAGTTTTTTATTAATAAAATAAAATATGTGAACCGAATTTTAATAAAGCAGACTCATCAAATCTTCCAGAAGTGGACTTGCTAATGATTATGGACTTTTTCAATCAAAATCACGAATTTATTAGTGCAGATCGTATTATTTTCGTAAAATATAGTTTTATCAACATTTTGGCAGGGTGCTTTCAGCTATTTCTTACTTACTTCCACATTACCAAGATAAAAAATAATTTTGTGTGTGTGTCTGTGTTATTTTGGGGATAGAGAGTTTGAAAATGCCAATATGATGTCTCCAATGATAAACGGTAATTCCAGAAAAACCGCCATATGCTTAATCCGTTATCTAAAACATCTACCACATATTTTTCTGGAAATGCAGTTAATGCTTGTCCAATTAGAAAATGGCCAGCCGTAAGACATGACAAGTCAGAGATATCTTCAGACAACTGCTGTAGTGGCCTGGAATTCAATATAGTTTCTATTACTAGTACTGGCTGATACTGTAGCTAGGCCTCAAACGTTTAAGTTACCGACCTAGTATTCTCTAGTGATACTTTGTACTCTTGATCCCTGCTTCCCATAAGCCGCCCCAGTGTGGACTGCCAGAGGGTATAATGGTCCTTAAAGAACATATACGTATCCTGTGAAGCATTGTTGGCAGACTTGAAGTTGGTGGCATCATCAGTACTTATGGAATATGGATTGCCTCGACAGGCAATACATCTATTGAGAGTTTGTAGAAATGCAGGGGTAGATAAACTGAAAACTGTGAGACAAAGCAGATGGAGGGAGAATCAATTAACATGGTATGGCGAACATGGATTGTCACCATTTATTTTTTTCGTTATCGTTTAAATTAGTCGAGCAGGCAGCACAAACTAACGGAACAGAGGTTTTACCAGTAGCATCATTAGAGCCTCTAGAACTGGTACTTGAAAGTTTTACCTCGTGGTATGAAAGGTTTGATCTTTATTATGAACTAAACGATATTGCCGAGCCAGACGATACCCAACAAACAAAGAAAAGTCTCTTCTTAACTTCAATAGGGAGTAAACATTACAATATATTCACAAGGCATGTCAGCCAAATTTATCATATGATGAAGCCAAATAAATAGTCTTCCAAGCAGAGAGAATTAGGGAATACTCACAGAAGCGAGTGGAATAAATAAAGTCGTTCATAACAATAAATACAACTACATTATCAGAAGATTCCACCATTGTGAAGAGCAAAAATAAAAACCATTGTAAGCCAAGAATCTGAAATTAAATATCAAGTATCACAAAAGTTAGAGGAAAAAGAAGAAGAAAACTCATTATCATAAATGTTTGGAGAAGCAAGGATATATAACATTAAAACTGGGGGCAAGTCTTTAATAAAACCGTTGAGTGGAAAATTCACCCAGCGATAAAACTAAAGTCAGAGTCATATTTAAATACGGAACTGAATAATAATTCAGAAAATAAATGAATGCATATCAATCATAATAAACCGGAATTATTGTCTAAACACATTGATGGTCAAATATTACAAATGGAAATAGATTGTGAAGCTCAATAATTTCTACTAAAATATTTAAATCTCTATCCCCAAATAGACCCATTGAGTCCATTCATGTATACTATTTCCTCGGTAAAAGGTACTTTACATTTTGAGGGGTTTGTCTCAGTAACTGTAATGAAACCAAGTGGTGAAAATATAGTCCTACATTCACAAAGTGTTTCAAGGTCAAATCCAGAAGGATTTACAGCTAGTTTAGTATTAAAAGAAAATGCAATACCTGTGTTCCAAAAATCTTATACTTTACCATTCGAACTGGAAGAAAATGTCAAACTAGAATTACTTAGAATGGAAAAGGAAGGTAAGCTCAAAAGGGTAACATATTCCGAATGGGCTTCTCCCATATGGCCAGTTAAAAAGCGGGACGGGTATTACCGCCTATGTGCTGATGTTAGCAGGGCGTTAAATCCAAATTTAAAAATTGACATTTACCCCCTTCCTAGATTAGATGATATTTTGCAAGTGATGCCGGCCAAAAAATGCTATGTTGATTTGCCAGAAGCTTATTTAGAATTAAAAGTAAGTCAAGAGTGTCAAAAGTTGCTAACAGTCAACACTTCTTTGGGGTTATTTCAATTTACAGTATTAATTTTTGGTTATTGACCAAATACTTTTTGGATTATCTCGATGACATTATTATAGGTACTGATAGTATAGAGGATTATCATAAATTGACAAAACATGTATTACAACGATTAAATAAAAACAATATTCGCTTCAGGGAGAAAAAGTGTACTTGGTTTAAGCCTTCGGTTGAATACTTAGGACATTTGCAATTCCAAGGTTAAATATATTTTAGAGGCTAGATCTCCTAAAAACGTTTCAGAATTAAAATCTTACAAGGGTGTGCTAAATTTTTACCGTATATTTATGCCTCATATGAGCAAGGATTTAAAACCATTGTAAAAATTGACAGAGAAAAACGTACCCTTCATTTGGTCTCAAGAATGCAATGAAGCATTTAAACTAAGTAAACAAAAAATAATATAAATAAATTAATAAAAAATAACCAAATCCTACTTCCTTACGATCCTGCTAAACCATTAATACTAAGCTCAGATAGTATCTCCCCCAAGGAGCTGTGAGACCTGGTCGTTGGTGGGGGAGCCGAGTAGCTGTTTCTCCTCAGGTCTTACGGGACTGGGAGGAATACGCGACACCAAGGACAGCTCAACGGATTTCTGTGGAATGCATAAATCCGATATCAGGATCTTCAGCGTGGCGAGTGCACTGTTCTTCTGACGGGTTCGGTGATAGCCGGTCGGTAGCTCGAGTCAGCGGGGCCTTCGTAGCAACAATTTACTCGTGAAACCTGATATAGGCCGTATCTAGTGGAAGGTGGTTGATGATGTATGTGTGTGTGATTTGGTTTCCCTTGGCTGCGGATACTAATGCTGCAATTCTGTGTAAAAATCTTAGAGATCGCAACGATCTATATGACTCGTAATATCGGAACGGATACCAGTTTGGTATATACTTACAGGTTTTAAGGTTTAACGATTTTACTATTTGCGTACACAGAGTTGCATCATAAGTCCATTAGCCAACATAAATTGATGAGGTATATTCACTAGATGTGATCACAAGATTGTTCACCAGGACCAATGGGGAATGTGTTTGATCCAAGAGCCTTGGGTCCATAATAACCAGGTAAGAGGATTAGCATGAAAATATGCCAAGATAATATATCACACAAGTGGTGATATACCAAGAACATGTATTATGATAAGGAACAATATTAATTATTTTTGTTATTCAGAATACATGACTCGAGACCTCGTTCCAGTTCGAGAGTTGCAAAGGCTGGTGGAACACTGAAGAAAAGAGACTACCTTTACTAGTAGCATGTGATGCCAATGCACACGACACTGTTGAGCAACTTTTATAATATTATATTCTTAACAAAAAACATAATATTCACAATACAAGGAATATAAGGAATACCCCAACATTTGTGACAAGGGTAAGGCAAGAAATTTTAGATATCACACTGGCCACACAGGATCTAAAACATATATACCGAAAATGAGCAGGAAAGAGTGCGACTCTTACTAGAAGCTCATTTTCCTGGGAGTACCCCAAATAGGGGAGATAATCCTCTCGAAGGTCATAACAGGTCTTCAAGAGAAAGCACTACAATGGCTAAGCACATTTGTAGTAAAGATAGGTTGAAATGGGCTATGAACACCTTTTCGTCATTCAAGGAACCGGGAGCAGTTGGGATTCCCCCAGCATTGCTCCAGCAAGGACCAAACAAAATTCTACCACATTTGGTTAGAATTAATCGAATCAACTTAGAACTGGGTTATATACCAGAAGCATGGAGAAGGGCAATAGTAACCTTCATTCCAAAAGCTGGAAAAAGCTATTGACAATTATATTTATCTTCTGTAAGTTCCTTGTGGAATTACTTATTTTTCTTAATGTTTTTTATTTATTTCGACATTTCGGTAGCGTTCCAGCTACCGTTGTGGACTACATATCGTTAGAATAAATATAATAAATTATTTCACATTTTACCTGAGGTGTGATCTACTATGAATGGACCTTAATAAAATTTGACAACAAAGTCTTGTAGTCTTAAACTTCAAAATATTATTGATTGTCTAGTTGTCAAATTTTTTTCGTTGTGTCAGATAGAGACCAAAAATTATTCATTCATTCATTACTAGTTAATCTTGACAACGGTAGCTGGAACGCTACCGAAACGTCGAAATAAAAAACATTATTGTGGTTTGAATCCCAAAAAAATAAGAGAAAAAAGACAATTATATTAGAACGGAAATCCTAGAGAGACTTCCTCTCCACCCGTATCAGCATGCTTACCGGGCTGGCAGATCTACGGAGACTGCACTGGTACAACTGACGGAGGATATCCGAGGTGCTCTAGCTAGAAGGCGCTTTTCACAATTCACCTCATGAGGCTATCAAAAGAGGATTAAATAGAAAAGGTGTATACAGAACAACATCCAAATCGATAAATGAATGTCAGAAATTGGGGCTGTAACCCAAAAATCTTGGGCTGGATGTACCCTGCCATAATGAGACCAATTATTACGACGAGAGAAAACCTCTCCAAAATTCAAAGACTAGCCTGTATATGCATTACAGGAGAAATGAGAACATGCCCAACGCCATGTAAGTGATTCTCAACCTCACACCACTACATATGGTGGTGGAAAGTGATGCAGAAAGAACAAGATACAGACTAAGCAGAGAGGGAATCATTAAAAAAACCACCTCCTTACTTCTTAGAAATCAGGCAACCTGACACATGCCACAAGATGGTGTTATGAACAGGTATAACTTTAAAAAAAATTCGTTACAAGAAGGAATGGGATCCAAATACCATTACCAGACTTGGAAATCATGTCATTCAATGGTACACAGACGGTTCAAAAGAAATAGAAGGAACTGGG
Source organism: Lochmaea capreae (assembly GCA_949126875.1). NCBI lineage: Eukaryota > Metazoa > Arthropoda > Insecta > Coleoptera > Chrysomelidae > Lochmaea > Lochmaea capreae. The sequence goes on along the minus strand of OX421404.1, from coordinate 9,754,571 downwards.
ATAAGAGTCACCGTACACTAACTACCGACGGTAGTTAGTGTACGGTGTCCAAGTATACCGGCGAAAAATATCAAAGGAAAAAAAAACTAAAACAAATCAGTCTATATTCGCCGCCACCCTCTTTATCTCACCGATACGACAGTCGCGCGCCGTTGCCACGTTTTTTGCTAATAATTAAATTAATTATGAAATAAAATTCGGGCCGAAACACAGTATAAACTTGCAAATATTTTCGACAATTTCATTACTAGTAGAGTGAAAGAAATAAAGCATATACCTAATATTTATTAACTTACTCATCCTTCCATTTCCACACTTTTTCAACAAAATTGTCTCTACCAATATCATGTCGAGTTTGCTTCTCTTCTCTCCATAATTTCTTTTCCACAACTACTTGTGTTGCTATTCCAGCATGATCACAGCCTGGATTCCATAATGTTATTTCGCCTTTCATTCTGTGCCTACAATTTTTTAATTGTATTTAATTTTATTATAGTGTACAGAATAAATATTACAAAATAAAAAAAATCTGCAGAGCGTTTCTAAATTTATGTGAAAAATTTCAGGTGATTGTACATATAAAATTACGATAGATATTTTCTATGACAAATTTTTTCCCCTTCTGAGAAATCTCCCCTAAAAGAGCTGAGTAGAATATAGTTTTATTTTTTTCTCAAATTTAAGTAAAGATGGAAACTAGAAATTTTGTTATTTCGTGCACTAGCATAGAATAACCAACGGTATTTTTCAACACTCCTGCTACATTATGAGGTGGTGAAATAATCAACCCTTACTTTATTCAATATCAAAATTATTTTTTTTCGAATTCTGTGAAATAAAAATATCATTTAAAAACTGTATTAAGAACCTTTTTAAAACTCTTGAAGTTTTTTCCTAGAATATATTCGGGATCATGATTTTATTCTTCATTGAATCAAAAACTACGTATTGACAGTGGAATACAGTAAAGATCGAAAATGCAAGCATAAAATAGGATTCATGATAAATGTTGGAAATGATCGCCTCCGGCCGAAAACATGAAAACATCGATCGTGGAACACGCTCAAATATTTGAGGCGTATTTCTTATAGTATCACACGCTATTCGAATACGATTGTTCAAATCGTTGATATCAAGTATCGGTGTGTTGTGAAGTAATGACTTAAAATAACTCCATACCAGAAATTCCATGGATTTAATTCTGCAGATCGAGGAGGCCAGTATTACGTCCTAACGGTTGGGATAGTTTGAGTTTGACAGGAGAGTTTCTGGGTATCCTGTATACAATTAATGCTCCTATTGTTCATATTTATCGATCGTTTTTAAAAATTCTGTATTATTTTTATTCTCCGTTTTGCATTTGAGCCTGTGTTTTTTTATCCAGCATTTTTTATTAGAATAACGTGTTATAAGATGAGTTATAAGGAAACTGTGAAAGGGATGGTTATCACCCTTCCAAATGTTCAATCGATCTAAAATGATAACTGAGAAGTTTAGCCACATTGAAATTTGGTAGACACTTAAGAAGAAGCCACGTGAAGTTTGCCAACTTGTTGGTGTTAAAGGAAAAATTATCCACAGTCAAGGCCAACAGATTCTTAAAAACGTTGCAACTTTTATGGAGTCCGAAGCTGAACATGAAATTCAAATTCCTTTAAAAAAGCATCGGTAAGTCAAATAAAAAACTATAACAATCTAATGTATGACATTCAGATTGTTATGAATTAGATACGGAAAAAAATACATTAATTCAAATATAAGTTATTTAAAAATTGAATAGATGAGGCTTTTACTTGATGAAGATTCATACTTAACTATGAAATAAAACAATGAAAAATTTTTGTTTAAACCTTCATTACAATTGAACTATGTTCAAATACAACTTGTGACGCGTTTCGCTACACAGTAGCTTTCTCAAACGAATGGAGGTATCATGAAAAGTTTTTAATTTATATACAGTGCATTGATGAGGAATTTTACGGATAAAAGTATTATAATCTATTTACTTGGAAATAAAAAGCAAAAAATATGGGATTAACTACAGTATTAAACCAAATTTACCTGGAAATTCATTCACAACAATCGTACAGGAAATTTCTAAGTAAAAAGGTTTAATAAGGGAGAATTGTTGATATCTACTTGGTCGTTAAGAAGGTTATCTGAATATTTGTTTTTATTTATCTCGAGAGCTTCTAAAATATTTAATTTCACGGATTTAGGTTCTACATGCAAAATTTCAAAATTTGAGTCGAAAGTGTGTTGGTTTGCTAATAAATGATTGGAGTAGTTGGAATCTAATTTTTGGTTATCATAGCTACGTTTGTGTTCTGAAATTCTAGTTTTAAAATTCCTAAAAGTTCTACCTATATAAATTTTATCACAGTTGTCATTACCACATTTTAATTTATAAACTCCTGATTTGTTTAATTTTGAAGATTTAGATTTGTTGTTTTTAATGAATTTGGATAATTTGTTATCGGTTTTAAAGCAAATATTTAAGTCTAAAGTTTCTAAAAATGATTTGGTTTTTAAGGATGGTATTCCAAAATATGTTAAGCTTTTAAATTGGTTATTTTTGTTTTTATCAGAAGTAAATACTTGGTCTAGAATATGTTTTCGTATCTTTTTATTTATGATATTGTCTATTAAATTTGGATCGTAATTATTATTAACTGCTATTTGTTTTATGATATTTAGTTCTTTGTTGTAATTGTCAATACTTAATGGAACTGTTAAAAGTCTATGGATCATACTATTAAAAGCTGCTAATTTATGACTGAATGGGTGGACCGAACTGTTATGAATTGTAATGTCTGTCTGTGATGGTTTGTGAAATATAGAAAAATCATGTGTATTATTTATATTTGTAATTGTAAGATCTAAAAAGTTTATAGACTTGTTCTGTTCAATTTCTACGGTAAACTTGATATTTTTATGAATTGAGTTGATGAAAGTAATAAAGTTATCTAATTGTCTAGTTGTGCCGGTGAAGCAAGCTAAAATGTCATCTACATATCGATGCCAGTACACGAGTTTTTTACTAAGGGGGTGTTTATGAATTATTTTTTCTATATTATCCATGAAAATTTCTGCTAATAGGGGACTGAGAGGGTTGCCCATAATTAAACCGTGTTTACTGCTATAAATCTCTCCATTGAAATGAAAATAATTTTGATTTAAACAAACACTTAATAAATTTATGATATCAGAATGAATTATAGGATTAACATTATTGTGTGTGAGCAAGTTATTGACCAGGGTTATAGTTTCATTAGGAGGTATACTAGGGAATAGATTTGTTACATCGAACGATATGAATTTAGAAGTATGAGTAAGTTTTATATCTTGAATATTATTAATTAATTCTATTGAGTTTTTAATTGAAAATTGAGGTTTAAATGAGCAATATTTAGAAATGATATCTATGAGGATCTTTGAAATTTTAAATGACGGTGCTGTGAAAAAAGAAACAACCGGTCTAATTGGGGACCCTTCTTTATGGAGTTTAATTAATGAATACAGTTCAGGGTGTTGTGGATTGGGTAAAAATAATTTATATTTTTCTTTATCGTTAATTATTGATTTGGCGTTATTTACTGCTGATTTTATTTCCTTCTGAAATTTAATAGTTGGGTCTTTTTTAAGAATCTCAAAATTTCCTGCCTGTATAAAATTGTTGGTCTTTGATATATAATCGTCTTTGGGTAATACTATTACTGTATTTCCTTTATCTGCTTTTGTAAAAATAAGATTATTTGAATTCGATTTTTGTTGGATTGACTTGACGACTGATGATTCGAAATTGGGTTTGTGAAACTTAACAAATTCTTTTTTAATAATATCGGAAGCTATATGTTTTAGACTAGAGTTGTTTGGAAAATTATACAAGTTAATTTCTGTTTCTATGCCTAGTTTGTTGAATACCTCCTAATGAAACTATAACCCTGGTCAATAACTTGCTCACACACAATAATGTTAATCCTATAATTCATTCTGATATCATAAATTTATTAAGTGTTTGTTTAAATCAAAATTATTTTCATTTCAATGGAGAGATTTATAGCAGTAAAGATGGTTTAATTATGGGCAACTCTCTCAGTCCCCTATTAGCAGAAATTTTCATGGATAATATAGAAAAAATAATTCATAAATACCCCCTTAGTAAAAAATTCGTGTACTGGCATCGATATGTAGATGACATTTTAGCTTGCTTCACCGGCACAACTAGACAATTAGATAACTTTATTACTTTCATCAACTCAATTCATAAAAATATCAAGTTTACCGTAGAAATTGAACAGAACAAGTCTATAAACTTTTTAGATCTTACAATTACAAATATAAATAATACACATGATTTTTCTATATTTCTCAAACCATCACAGACAGACATTACAATTCATAACAGTTCGGTCCACCCATTCAGTCATAAATTAGCAGCTATTAATAGTATGATCCATAGACTTTTAACAGTTCCATTAAGTATTGACAATTACAACAAAGAACTAAATATCATAAAACAAATAGCAGTTAATAATAATTACGATCCAAATTTAATAGACAATATCATAAATAAAAAGATACGAAAACATATTCTATACCAAGTATTTCCTTCTGATAAAAACAAAAATAACCAATTTAAAAGCTTAACATATTTTGGAATACCATCCTTAAAAACCAAATCATTTTTAGAAACTTTAGACTTAAATATTTGCTTTAAAACCGATAACAAATTATCCAAATTCATTAAAAACAACAAATCTAAATCTTCAAAATTAAACAAATCAGGAGTTTATAAATTAAAATGTGGTAATGACAACTGTGATAAAATTTATATAGGTAGAACTTTTAGGAATTTTAAAACTAGAATTTCAGAACACAAACGTAGCTATGATAACCAAAAATTAGATTCCAACTACTCCAATCATTTATTAGCAAACCAACACACTTTCGACTCAAATTTTGAAATTTTGCATGTAGAACCTAAATCCGTGAAATTAAATATTTTAGAAGCTCTCGAGATAAATAAAAACAAATATTCAGATAACCTTCTTAACGACCAAGTAGATATCAACAATTCTCCCTTATTAAACCTTTTTACTTAGAAACTTCCTGTACGATTGTTGTGAATGAATTTCCAGGTAAATTTGGTTTAATACTGTAGTTAATCCCATATTTTTTGCTTTTTATTTCCAAGTAAATAGATTATAATACTTTTATCCGTAAAATTGCTTATCAATGCACTGTATATAAATTAAAAACTTTTCATGATACCTCCATTCGTTTGAGAAAGCTACTGTGTAGCGAAACGCGTCACAAGTTGTATTTGAACATAGTTCAATTGTAATGAAGGTTTAAACAAAAATTTTTCATTGTTTTATTTCATAGATAAGTTATTTATATGGGGAATCCATTTTCTGAGGTATCTGTTCAAGAATGGTGTTCTATTTGCGAACATGAAAAGAAATGCGAATCAGAATGGATTAAAAAAGAACACATTTTTGCTGATGCTGCAGATTCCTTCAAGTTTAATGTCAATACGGGATCTTCCGATGAATCTACTTCAGAGGATGACTATAGAAGTGGCAGCAGTAGGAGCAGTGACTCTAAAAGCAATTAATAGCACAAGTCTACTAGAAGAAACTACCTCAATTATTCAGAACAGCTAGATTCTAGGTACAAATATTTCAAATATTGTGAGACAGTTCAAATTGGTGATTTTAATATTGATATATCCTAAAGTCAGTGTTAAAAAATTTTAAATTACCACATGATATACTTCTTTACCAGTAATTATTCAACATTCAAAATCCCATCAATCTGTTTGTCTGCAAATACGATTAATAGCTATTTGTGTCTTGTTATCAGTGATTTGTGTATTAAGAGCAGAAAGCGGCAACGCACTTTCTGCTCGAATTGCACACATGGTTTTTTTTCTACGACCACATTATTTTTTAGACAAATAATTTAAAAAAAAACATGAAAAATACACTTTATTAGAATGTGAGGTTGAAAATATGTAACAATTACTTATTATCTTTATTTATCGCAGTATTAAAGTTGAATGTACAGTTTTGGCAATCTTTAATATTTATCCCAGGACCTGAAGAAGTCGGAGGTAGGGTAATATCTTCTGAATATTTTTCTGCAATATCAGATATAGGAGGAATCAAAAGTTCTTAGTTAGTTGGTACTACTGCGTTCCCAGAAAATTTTTGGAAGGTATCTATTTTATTGTTAATGGATTCGGCGATATAGCCACATTACTAATTTCATAGTCTACTATTTGCACAAAATAGTAGGTAGGTAAAGTTCTTCCAAAGTAAGGAAAAAGCCGCCCAATGGCGTGCGTATAAATTTTTTATAAATTCGAATATTGTGAAATAACGTTAATCTACTATATCAATTTGAATGAAAAAAATTAACCTGCATACAAAATTCATAAAATTTGTAATACAATAATAAAGCGCTTTCCTCTAGAACACGGAGTATCTAAAGAACAGTTTTTTGTATCGTCAACCCAACCATATTTTAAAGGTGGGTGTATATCCTCATACAATTTTAATTATAATATAATTACCATTACTACTATTTTCTTACATATTAAGTTAAAATGTATTTTATTTTATATATTTATTCATGTAATAAAACCGTAAGGATTGTTTGAATAACAAATAAATGAATAAACACTTGACAACATCATGTGTATCAAACCAAGTTTCGTCTAAATAAATTTTCTATTTGAATCACGGTACGGTATATTTGATTGGTTGATGTTTAGTTTACGTGCAAGCGCGACCTATCAATCGGGCGAATTTATATCGTTCAAAATACGAAGCAGACGTTCCCTTCGTAGGTTACGTCTTTTTCTAATGTCCCACTGACAGTTCTCGTCAGGTCTGTACTTTGTTTATGATTATTTATGGAAAGTGAATATTAATCTTATTGTTAGCATTTTATTTATTTAAATAATACAAAAATATGCCTAGATACACGGAAAAAGAGCAGCATTTTATTTTGAAAGTTATCAAATATTTTCAATTAGAAAAAGAAGCTGGTAAACCATTGATACCTTTAACTTCAGTGCACCAAGTAAGTATTTTTTATATAACAATAAGTGAAATTAATATAAATCAAGTTAATCATATTTCATTAGGATTGTTTAAATATTTTATTTTTATCTATTGTGTTTCAGATGAATTGGGAATTTTCTTTCCGACTGTAGCAAATTTGGCAAAAAATGGCATTCACAGTGATTCAGAGTATACCACTAAAATGAGTAAGTCTGTCAAAATGTCGAAGGGTCCCACAATCCGAGAGAAACACAAGCATGCCATTAGGACGCGTATCTACAGAATGTTTAGTGAAGGTATGTAGAAAAATCTTTTCTATGCATCTGACATTTTTAATTAGTCCGATGAGTGAACCATTTTTACACACTTTTATTTAACTTCACTTCTCTGTTTGTCTAGATCAAATCTTGCTATCCACTTTTTACCTTCTTTTACCTAACCGATTTCATTCAAATTTTGCACACGATCACATTTTCGGTGACAATACATGTTTTTGAAAGTTTTGGATAAAAAAATTTAATGGAATTAAGAGCCTAACACTAAACAGTATAATACAGAGAATATAAAACAAACTTTTCAAATTACACTTTTATTAGGAAATACACTAAAAAGTTAAAAATTATTTTTTTTAATTAACTTAGAAAATTTTTCGTTCATTACTTCTCACTAAAAATAAAAGTGAGTGGTATGTAAGTGAAATATTCGAGAGCTCATATTAAATGTTTGTTTAAAACTAGTAGTCACATTTTATAGATTGCGCCACCTTCTTTAATCATAGTGAGAAAGAGTGAATGAGAAATTAAAAAAATTATTATTCACTTTTGCATTTCCTAATAAAAGTGTGTAATTAAGAAAGTGTTTTTGTATTTTTTATTCATTAATATTGTTTGTTTACTTATTTATTTTAGGTGAACATGTAACTCTACATACACTGAATAAAAAACTCATTGATCTGGATGGAATCGACATGTCTGTTGGTTCAATGGCTAATGTTTTAAGGGAACTAAAATTCAGATGGTTAAATTGCAGTATTTCCAACAGAAACTATCTTATGGAACAACCACATGTAGCTCAAAATAGATTACATTTTCTGAGAGAATTCAAGAACAATAAGAGTTCTCCTTACCCTCTACAGCCTGTTTTTTTGGACGAGACCTGGATTTTTAGTAAAGGTAGTTTTTGCAAGAGTTGGCAAGATGGTAGCACTAAGGCAGTAAGGAAGACGAGACTATCATGATTCGATGAATTCGAATAACTTCGAAAAATGGTTTGAACAACAGCTCCTGCCGAATTTAGAAGAACCTTCTTTAATAATAATGGACAATGCATCTTACCATTCAAGTATAGTTGAAAAAATCCCTAATTCATCTTGGACCAAGCAATCTTTAATTAGTTGGTTACAAGAAAGGTGTATACCTTTTCCAGCATCTAGCATGAAAGATGAAATTATGAAAATTGTGAAGAAACATATACCGGATAAAGAATACAAGTATGTAATTTATTGTAGGAAGTAAGGCTCAACAGTGTTAATGTAAGCATGCTGTTTTATAGATTAGATAGACTGGCTCTTCAGCACGGTCATCGTATTTTAAGACTACCTCCCTACCATTGCCAGTTCAATCCAATAGAAATGGTTTGGTCCGAGCTCAAACGGTATTACGATGCTAAGATAACCTCTGTTGACCGTGTAACTGCAGCAACAATAATAAATGTTTGGCAATTCTTCCTTCATGTTATTCATTTTATCATTTGTTACTTCTATTTCTTTCCTTATATTTGATACTTCTACTTGTAGTTCCTTCCTAAATTCTTCTCTTGTTACTTTAATTTCTTCCATGATTTCTTTAGTCTTCTCCATCATTGATCTTTCCATTCTATCATTATTTTCCATTATTTTCAAGAACATATCTTGTAGGTATTGAGGAACACTTCCATCATCTAATGTTTCCTGTCTTCTTCTTTCTGGAGTATCTCCCCTGACATCTTCTCTTTCTCCATCACCTTTACCCTTTTCTGTGGTAGGATCACCATTTTCCACTTCAAATATCAGTGTTTCTGGATCTCCTCCTTGTTTCTCTATATCTTCTCTCAATCTCTGCGCAAGTGTTATCTTCAGACCTGCAGTATCTAACTTCCTACGCTCCAATTCCTTTTTTAACTCCCCCATCTTAAGTTCAAAAATTGTTTTACCCATTTTTTTTTTTATTTATGTGTAAAAAGAACAGGTGTTTTTACGCACCGAAATCTACCCCTTTTCTAAGCCCTACGTTGCGTGCGCCAATTATTATATATTTTATTTTTGTATTACTTCATTTTATTTTATTTTGGTGTGGTTCGTTTTATGTTCACTAAGAAAAGATATTTTATTTTTGCCACGGCTTCTCCATCAGATAATCGACTACTCACCTCAAGGTCGTGTTTCAGGGATAGTTGAGATATCGGTTCGTAGATGGAGTTCCTATCGTGAAATGAAATTTATGAGTTTACTCTGATTTTGTTTTAATGCAACAATATAAATTTTAAACCACAATAAAATTTCTATGGCTATCAATAACTCATTTGATTAGTACAAACGACAATATAAAATCATAAATTAATTATGCAATTTTTTTACTACGAATACTTGCAACTCATCAAATAAACATACGGAACACGGTTTTCCGATTTAACCGAATAAACAGCTGATCGGCTCTACCGGCTGGAATCTAATCTATATGAAAACTGAAAAGAAGATCAATGGTATTATCTATGGATCAAAGTATCGGAAACGAAATAAAAAAACTTACGTTATATACCTTGCGAGTATTAGTAAAAATTTGATATAAAATTCTCTGGTAAGTATAAAGTTCTATTCTACATGATACAACCTATAAATAACTCTTATCTATGCACTTCAAATCACTTTGAATAAACTGCAAACCTTAACCTTTCATAAGACCAAACCACAAATCAAATTTTATAATTTTTCTTTTCAGCGTCTGGATACTGGAACCTCGTTCAAATTAATCTATGTGATTAATATATCTCGTACAAATATGCACAATGCAAATAATATTTGATTAAGTGGTTATCTCACCAATTCAGAAGACTCGAAGTTTGGTTTGTGGTAAGTTATTATCCACAACTCGTCTCAACTTCCGACGATCTCGAAATGTATCTCTTCACATACAGGAACTCTCGTTCTCCTGTCTAGCACCTTGCTATTTGTATCCCCTGGTTTCTTTTTCCAGAAGAAAAAAAATTCAAATTATTTTTATCAAATTTTTATGTGACCCCCTTTTTGTCACCCCGTCAATAACCTCCTTAGTTTCCCCTTAGCAACCTCTCTTGAAAACCTTCATTTACTTCCTTCCACAATGTCTTACCAACCTCCCTTTTTTTTATTAATCATGTAAATACTTCTTTAATTTCACTTTGACACTTCATGACATTTTAATTAAATTTGTTATTCACAATATCATTAATTAAATTTTTAACATAAACTAAATCAGAGTATCTTTATAACTTATCTTACACACTATTAAAAATATTACTTTTTAAATCAAACCATCTAACAAAAGTGACATACAAACATTATATTCCGATTGGGTATCCTTTTGACAGTATACTTCAAATAATTGTTATTATGAATCTACCTTTTTATATTTAATGCCAACATCTATCATTATATAAATATTACCTACAGGGTGCGTATGAATTGTTCATTGTTAATTGTATATTTTATTTCCATAAGTTGTTTCTAATTTGTTATAATTGTGACATCTCGAATTTCTATTAAACTAATTATATCATGATTCAATCTATAATAGTATATTGCTTTTGATTTTTTTTTATATTTGGAAGGATGATAACATCACCTTTGACGTACTACAAATAGTTCATCTCATAACACATTAATTATACTAAGCTTATTTATAAATGTATGTACCAAATTTCATGTCGTTTATCTTTCGAATTTTTGAAGGGAAATAACCACCCCTTTGAAAACCAACAAAGAGTTCATCTATAATTCCTAATTTTCAACTCATTTAGTAATGCATGTGACAAATTTAAAATATTGTTTATTGAATATTAATATAAAATGATTTAGTGTAGTAAGAGAATGTTTCAAGTATATTTTTTATAATTAGAATGTAAGTATTCATTCATTCAAATTAAAATTTGTTTTCTTCTACTAGGCATCTAACAATAATTTATGAATAAATTTGACACCACTCGGAAAACTGGCTGCCAGAAATTGGCTGTTTACTTCACACTAGTGTATTTCACCGCCTTTCTGAATCTCTCTTGAATCTATAGGTGTTGGATAGTAGCATATTTATTTAATATAACCCAACAATGCAAAAATCTCACAAAAGTGGATAGTGACATAATTACTAGTTTGGAAAATCATTATTCAGTATAATGCACTAAAATGAAACCACCAGGGGGATCAGACAATGATAAATCTTAGATCTGAGTATGCTATGAAAATATGGGAAAAAGTATTTTCACTGGCACATTTCTCCAATTATTAAACAGTTCCAGATTTACTGTGGCTCAAATACCCATCATTTACATTGGGGTAGTGAAAGCACCTGTCAGAGTTATTATATAGTGAGTAAAACCTAAACCACAACTGAATATTTTGATGCTACTTCAGAAATTTTGATGTGTACATTTTTTGACTCGGAGATATGAACAGCGAATTGTGTAAAGAGCACAAAATCATTGTAAATTTAAATTTTCATAGATACCTTCACATCACTTTAAACCACTTATATCCTCAATCACATGTGAATGATAATTTTTAAAATAGAAAGTAAACTTACCATCTCACTAAACAATCTTGTATTGAATTAGTAAGTGCATGCCCTAAATGTAGAGATCCAGTTACATTTGGTGGAGGAATTATAATAACAAATCTTCCAGTTGTGTTGTTGTATTTCAATGATTTCCTCTAAAATGGAATTAACCAAATTATCAACAAATAAAATGAGCTTCAAACACTTACTCCATATTCAGGCTTAAAAAATTTTTGTTTTTCCCACCAACTATACCATGCTGCTTCAACAAATTTTGGACTGTAAGCATCAGGTAAAACATTAATAGTGTCTTTCTTTTCTCCGTCTGGCGTGAGAATTTCATACGTTGCCGACTGTTTTACCTCTTTCTTCTTTTCTCTTTTCTAAAAACCACATTTGAAATGAATATGTGATTTTAGGCGAACACAATCGTTCAAACATTTTTTCGACCTTGATTTTAGCCAAGGAAGGTAACCATTGAAAACCACCTTAATAACTTTGAATAACTACTAATAACATACTAACATTTAGGTGAGTAGCCAGGTAATAACCAGGATATATGATACTTACAAAAACGAATTAACAACTAAAACTGCAGTATTTACAAAGCTATAGAGAGCAGAGTAATTACTATGGTTAAAAATTCAAAGGTAGTGCCATCTTTAAGGGATCAGCAATGACATCCTTCCCTTATAATCATTAATAACCACATCAACTTAAGCATTTGGTATGTACCAGTTATTGATTGTAAAGCCAATTTGTAATTATCAATGATTCATTACAAGTTTTAGTCCATTTTTTAGGATCTTAAATAATACACATTTTTTCATCAATTTTCAAATTATCAAAACTTGTCCTATTTCTGTGAAATTTTAATTTATGTGATATATTTATAGAACGGCTATCAATTAATTGACAGCTTAGGGCAAAGATGTAGGGTAATATTAACTTTAACATTGTTTATTTTTGCAGATTCGAAAAGATTGGTATCACTAAATCTGCAACATAGCGTCCAGTCTCTGGTATCTATGTGTTTTTCCTTTATTTCGAAACTATATTTTATAAAAAGTGAAAAGTCCAAAATAAATTAAGCAATATTGCATGTAAAAATGTTGTGGTCACATGATCAAGTAGTCTCAATCATATAACTTTATATAGAGTCAAAAGAGCACAATATAAAAATAAGCATATGCGTGCTTCTGCTTATGAAAGCATTTTAAATCAGATATTCTTCTTTTTCAATGTAATTTTTTACCAAGCAAGGCAAATAATTAAATTGTTCCTCTGATACATGTAAAACCTTTTCATCAGAATCTGTTTCTTCTACTACCAGTCCTCCATTTAGCATTTTAAGTGTTACTAAGCCTTTTTTGCTCATTCTTTATAACCATGGTTTCTGTATTACTATCTTGTTTATAGCTTTTCTCTTTCTTGCAACATTCATTATTGCTATGCTTCGTTTTTAAACTAAGAGCAATTTGAATTTAAGATGGCATTTCTGCTACCTAGTGATTGGTCAAATTGCCGCCGGTTTTACACAGCTTTTTTGATACAACTAACAACATCTGTCAATGTTGTTTTTATTTATATAAAACTATTAATATGTTCAATCTTTTTCACCACTTTTTTGCGATTGTTGTTTGATTTTTAAAGTATTATAATGCAATCGAGTTAATTGCCATTTTTATCATTTATTCAGTTTGATAAACTCAAGCTATAATCCATGCTTGTTTTTTCTTGTCGAATAAGATTCCAAATAAAATGTTACTTTTATAAATATTTTAACATAAAGCTTTTTTGTTATCAAAGATTCTGTTTTCTTTTAGTTTATACTATACCTAAGCATCAAATGTAACTATAGAACATATAAATGCATTTTCTACATATTTATTTAACTTCAAATTATCATCAAATTTTACATTAAATACTTTTTATGAACCATACATTTTTTCACAATAGAGAGTTATTGAAGATCTGTACTAAAGGCTGCTTTTATTAAAAGTTCCTTTATTAAAGTATCCTTTAATGTGACTTTTGATAGAGTTATTGAAAGAAACAAATACAAGACCAAAAACTTTATTTTATTATGACATTAATTTATGCTTTATGCTGCCTATTTATGTGGATCTATTTATTGTAATATTAATTTATATTATGGAAGAACAATTAGAAATAGCAATTTTAGCGGGAGCGAGTGCTGAAGAGATAGAGATGTTTATTTTGTGTTGGCAAATACTTTTGACTGTAAAATCTTTGTAAGTGAGCACAAACATACTATGTTTGACATCATCCCATGTATGTTTGCCATTTTTGAATGGATTCTGGAAAACCACTTCTCTTAAGGTACGGTTTCCTCCACATTCCCCAGTCGCTAGTAGCCGCGAAAAAGTAGCGCCGACTTATTCGTCAAGACACCTATTCATGTATTTAAACGGTAGTGTTTTCCTACGCGTAGGTACTGAGTAGCTGCTACCCAAATTCGCTGCGAATGTGGAGGAAAACGTACCTTTAGCATAATAATATCATCCTCATAGGTGAAACGAAGACGGGTTTTCAACGGTTTTGATGATAGTTTCATAATTATATAAAAAATATAGCAAATCCAATCAAAAATTGTGAAATTTAAAATATTTCGCTCGACAAAACAATTATTTTCTGTCACATATTGACAAAAGTATGTCAAACTTATGTCAAAATTAAAAACCTTTAACTAAAATTTTCCTTTCCTGTATTTAATTTAAATATAGTATATCCTTTATTTACATAAAAACCTTTAAGACAAACTTAGGAAATGCGCATGCGTATATGTCAAAATAGAGGAATCTTTTAATAAAGGAGATCCCAAAAGACGTTTCAATAACTCTCTATTAACATGGCATTTGGTTACTACTTTCACAATGATGATTCGATAATTAGACATTCCTTGAACCCACATTGACCACGACAACTGCAAGCAAAACAGTACATATTCCACATAATTGCCAATTAGTTCAAAAAGTCTGAACCTTTCGGAACATACCCCCAATTTAGTCAGTTTTACTGGTGTGTTTGAGGTTTCCTAAAATGCCCCTTGTAGTTTAAAAACAAGGTATAAATTTATAGTGGCTGCTGCTGTTGATAATAACAATGTAACAATATTTAGAACAGTAGATCGCAAATGATAAAAATTCCTAACTAACCTACATTTAAAAGTTAAGGAGGTTCCTGTCAACTGCAGTGAGCATGATCACATCCTAAATGAATTATTAAAACTTTGAGCGGTACATACATTTGATTTTATAGTTTCAATGTTTAGTGTCCTAAAAAATGACTAAAACTTGTAATAAATCATTGATAATTAGAAACGGGTCTTATTCGCCCAAAATATATTTTTGATATGTAACACTTGGTTTATGAAAATAGTTAAAAAATTTACGGTGTGACTATAAATTAGTAATTAATCTGAAGAATAATAATAGAGTTTATATCACTGACAATTATTTGTTTATCTATTGTCAATAGACATAATGGTGGAATTAAAATTTTAGGTACTATACTTTTAAGAAAGCTGTTATCACTTTAATCTTTCTTGAAATATCAAGTTACTAATATAAAATAAAGTGCTTTGTTCGTTTTTTTAATAGCCACTTTCATAGAACTAGTCCTATCATATCATCCATATGATTTATAAGTTTATATAATTCAGATACCTACTCTATGAATAGTGAGGACTTGGTAAATAACACTAACTTGAGGTATACCCACAATCCACATTAATGTTAATAATTTATAAATGTTACATAATGAATTTTCACTTTTTGTTTAGTTACTAATGTAAGACTCAATTTATGCATCATTGTTATTATCAGTCACTGTTCTAATGGTAAAAGTAAATACATGATTTTCAATTTTTTTGATTGATTAAAAAAAGATATGAAATGCATACGAGCGTAGCACAGAAGGAAAGAAATGGGAGTTGTAGCCAGTTATTTTTAATGCTAGAGACTGTGATGCTTAGAAATACAAATTTCTTATGACATTGGGTGCATTCAGATAGGCTCAACATTTGAGTTGCTGACTCAGTGGTTATGTTCTAAAGTATGCTCAACTATTGAGCATCAGGCACAATGGCAATTATTTGTGATTTGTCATTGTCAAGGATGACAGGAAGCTTATTTTGTCATCTTTGCTGCTGTCAAAGTGTTGGGTTGAGATATGTTATGTGTTTTGGTAATGTTGTGTATTTGGTTGATGAATGAAACAATTCCGGTTACTTCGAATTATGTATTTCTTCCAAATTATAAAATTAACCAACTAATCCGACATGCCCGAAACCCGATCTCTGACGTTCTGTCATCCCTGACGTTTACAATCAAATGTAAGCCAACGAAAGGCGATGGAACATCACAATTCCTCCCCTGATTAATAAAAAATAATAATAAAACAAATGAACAAATGAGAATATAAAATAACTAAGGATAAAAGTAATTACAGATCCAATTTATCTGGTTTTATTACTATTCGTCCAGATCGAGTACGTTGCGAATTAGTAAGAGCTTCTGGTGTTTCTGATGCACTAATACGTGAACTTTCGCTAGGTACTCTTACTATTTCGCCTGTGTTCACATTTTCATTATCTACCTTTGGACTCGATATATCAACAGACTCTGTTGTAGTAATAGGCGACTTCAGATCATCAGCTGATGAATTAACACAATTATCTCTTTTCTCTAGTCTGATGTTAAGGTCAGGTAATTCTTCACACAAAACTGGTCGCATATTACTACAGTGTACAAATTTTATATTATTATCCAACAACTGCACTAAGTATGTAGAATAGCTAATAATTTTAACAACTTTAGCTTTTTGCCATAATTTCGTTTGAAAGTTTTTGATAAATACATTTTGGTTAAGTGTATATAGTCTCATTTTATTATTTATTGGATTCTTACAATTCTTATAATTATTATTTGGTTTAATTAAGTCAAATCTAGTACGAGGGCGCTCCCTGAATATAGATTGTGCAGGTGATAATCCAGTAGTCGTTACAGGAGTATTCCGGTAGGTGAAAAGAAAATTTAATAAACGCGTTTCGACAATTTTTTTATTTATTTCCTCATTTTCAAGAAAAAGGGCTTTTGTTAACCCTTTCTTAATAGTTTGGACGGCCCTTTCAGCCAACCCATTACTTTTGGGATTGTACGGGGGGCTTTTGACTGGTTTAATACCATTGGATTGCAAGAAGGAAACAAATTCGTTTGAGTTATAAGGGGGACCATTGTCCGAAACTAATTCAACAGGGAGGCCGATAACAGAAAATATTTCCTTTAACTTGCTTATTGTTTCTTGAGATGTAGTGTTATTCATGAGTTTAACTTCAATCCATTTAGATTTGCTATCAACTAATATTAAAAATGAGAAATTGAACTTTTTTAAGAAGTCTATATGAACCCTAAAAAAATTATTAGGTGCTGTAGGCCAGCTAAGATGGCCCGAGTCATCCGAAAAGTTTCGGGTTAGTTGACAAACTTCACAATTAGATATAAATTTCTCTACATCTCTACATTGGTTGTACCACCAACAATGTGACCTCAACAACATTTTTGACCTAACTATACCAATATGTTGCTCATGAAACAGTGACAAAATTTCCTTTTGTAAACTCAAAGGTATCACTATCTTATTACTTTTCAATAAACAATTATGCTCAACTGATAGCTCATGCCTTAGGTTGAAAAATGGTTTGATATATTCCTCCTTAACAGAGTTAGGCCACCCAGCTAATGTGTAGTCAATGACTTTCTGCAATATTAAGTCCTTTTGAGTAGCTCTCCTAATATGGTCGAAATTTAATGGAATTCCTTCCACTAGGCTAAAAGAGTATATGAACTCTGGTACTTCAGTGGTTACGTTAATAGGCAACCTTGACAGCCCATCCGCATTGGGAATGGATGTACCTTTTTTGTATTCAATATTATAATCATAGGCCGATAAGGTAAGGGCCCAGCGTACAATCCTTGAAGCGGCCGTGACAGGAATACTTTTTTGACGACTAAAAATATACTCTAACGGCTTATGATCTGTGACTAGGATAAACTTTCTGGCATAAAGATATTTATGGAATTTTTTTAACGCAAATATAAGTGCCAAACTTTCTCTTTCAAGATTTGAATACTTTTGTTCATGAGGTGATAGGGTGCTAGATGCAAACATTATAGGACGATCTTCGCCATTAATCCTATGGCTAAGGACTGCACCTACTCCATATCCACTGCTGTCGCACGTAACAAAAATGGGAAGAGAGGGGTCATAGATAGCTAGAACATTTGAAGAGGTTAGCAACTCTTTACTATGCTGAAAAACTTTCTCACATTCATCTGACCACTTGAATTCAGAATTCAAACCACATAAGTCATACAAAGGTTTTAAGGTAGCGGACAACATAGGTATAAATTTCCTATAATAATTTAGAAGTCCCAAATATGACTTCAACTGTGTCTTATTACATGGAGAAGGTGCCTTTTCAATACACTCAGTCTTTTCCTTGGTAGGGTGAATTCCGTTCGAGTCTATAACATGACCTAGAAATTCTATTCTTGTGACAAAGAATTGTGACTTTTTTTCATTTATTTTGACATTAAATTCATTTAATCTTGTTAACACACCTTTTACATTTTGGATACACTCTTGTAAATCTCGTCCCGAAATCAATATGTCATCGAGATAACATTTTGTTCTTGGTATCCCCGATAATATTGCATCCATAACAGCCTGAAAAATTCCAGGGGCAGCACTAACACCGAAAGGGAGACGGTTAAACCTAAATAAACCTAGATGGGTATTCACCGTGGTCAGTTCCTTAGAGTTGTCTGTTAATTCCAGTTGCTGAAATGCTCCAGAAAGATCTATTACTGAAAAATACTTACTTCCATTTAGACTTGCAAAAATGTCATCAGGTAAAGGCAATACGCAATGATCAGATTCTATGTACTTATTTATTGTTTTTTTAAAATCTACACACAGTCTGATATCATTTGATTTTGATTTAGATACCACCACAACTGGACTGGCCCACTGACTATATGTAACTTTTGAAAGTATCCCTGAATTGACTAATCTACTAATTTCAGACTCAACTTTTGGTTTAAGACTATATGGCATTTCATATGAGCGATAAAACACTGGTGAAACTCCTTCTTTTAGCCTAATTTCTGCTTTAAATTTTTTTATACCTAATTTCGACTGAGTTTCAAACACATTTGGATATATGTGCTTAAATTCCTGTACTAGTTTTGGTATTTCTATTTTAGGGTTGCAAATTACGCCTGTTTCAACCTGATTAATTGACTGACTAGATCTATCACCACAGTTATTCAGAGAGCTTACCTTAAAGTTGTTTTTCCAGTTTGGGTACAAAATATTCAACCAGTTTCGACCCATTAATGGTGAAAATTTTATATTACCATCAAGTACTACAATTGGCAATTTAAAACTTTTTCTATGAACCTTGACATTAACTATACATTCTCCTGCGATCTGGACATTTTGGCCAGTTACAACCTTCAAATTATATCCAACTTTGTATATTTCTAAAAAAGAAAGGTATTTTTTAAAATCAGATTTGTGACAAACAGTCTTACAAGCTCCTGAATCTATCTCGAAAAGCATTTCTTTTCCTTCTACCATTAGTTTAGTTTTCAAGGAATTGTCCTCTTTGGATTTTATTTGGCCCAACACTAAAGAATTTTCATCTTCAGATTTCACTTCATCTTGATCTTCAATCTCACTGAACTGCCCTATTTCTATCTTGTGAACAGACGACTTATTTCTTCGACAAACAGTTCGGGTATGACCTACGCGGTGACACGAAAAACATTCCCATTCTCTTGCTGGACAGGTAACTGGACTATGTTTTCTTCCGCAACGATAACATGCTGAGGTTGATTCAATCTGCCTCGACGAAGTGGATGGTATTTGTTTTGGCCGTATGTTGTTATTTTTACTACCTTTTGTTAATTTTGAGACAAATTGTTCAGTGCCAGTCATCACTTTTAATTGGCTTTCTGCAACTTCTTGGCTAGCTGCTATTTGGAACGCTTTCTCATAAGTTAAGTTTTCTTCTGTAAGAAGCTTACGTTTTATTGTCTCATATTTCAACCCACATACAAACTTGTCACGTAATGCCTCAGGTAAGAAGTTACCGAACTCGCAAAATTTTGATAAGTTTTTGAGCTTTTCCCCATAATCCTTGATGGTTTCTTCAGGTTCTTGTCTAGTTACATAAAAATTATAACGTTCTGCTATAACCAAGCGTTTAGGGCTGTAATGTTGTATTAACGCTTTTTTTAAATCTTCATACGTCTTTGTACTGGGTAAGGCAGGTGCCAGTAAGTTTTTCAAAACACCATACGCTTCTGCTCCCATAAGAGTTATCAACATTGACACTTTCTTTTCATTTTCAATCTCATTACATTGGAAGAGTTGTTCTAACCTTTCAAAGTATGAAGTAACGTCTGTGGTTTTATAATTGAATGCTTCTATCGCTCCTATTAAAGCCATTATGACAAGTTTTATTCGAGAAAAAAATATCTTCGCACGTGGTATGTGAACACTACCAACACCAATATAATTAATATGAGTTCTCAACGTTTTCGGTTCGTATTTACTCGTCGCCAAATTATGTTGTGTATTTGGTTGATGAATGAAACAATTCCGGTTACTTCGAATTATGTATTTCTTCCAAATTATAAAATTAACCAACTAATCCGACATGCCCGAAACCCGATCTCTGACGTTCTGTCATCCCTGACGTTTACAATCAAATGTAAGCCAACGAAACAGTAATAATGGAAAAAAGATTACAGAGTAATAATAAATAATGAAATGAGGTTAATGTAGAACTCTCGGATCTAGCATTCTTCCAGATTAGGTAAAAAAAAAATTTTCATCGGTATGTATTTGTGGATGATTATTTTTGATTTTAACATATATCAATCAAAACAATTTTTTTTTACCTAACCTGGAAGTATGCTAGACCCGAGAGTCCTACATCAACCGACTCATGACAAGTTCGTTGGGTTTAATGTGACAAACTTGGCATATGAATGTTTCCCAATAATCTGCTTCTTTTTCACACTGTTGATGGATCCAGCACTTACAGTTATCACATTGGACACATGATGTTACCTGTTCTAATGTTCCATGTCCATAGTAACAGCATCGGCAAATCTGCTACTTGCAGCAATGCCTTCAGATGGAACTCAGCTGCTGACTGCCAGCTTACTCAACATGTTTTGTGCTTAGCTCCAACCGTTGAAACCGGCTGAACGCGCCCAATGATTGGGACTAGGATAATGACAGTGATAGTGAAAATGATAAATACATTGAAATTGAGTACTGATCTATACTACAATAATTTCAGAAAACAGATCCAAAAATAGAAAAGTACTAACAAACTGTTTTCAACCTGAATTTATTTTTACATATATTAATTGTGAAAAAAAAAGTGAAATTGACTAAAAATATAAATTACAATTTTAAATAGATACAAAGAGCTTTTAATAATTTTTGTATACTTTATACCTGACATGTTTTCTAGAAATATGGTAGACAGCCAATTATCGACACTATTAGGAACAAAATTTGTCTTCAATTGTGTATGGTCAAACCAAAGTGCTTTAAGGAATTTGTCCTATTTGTATGATATTGCTTAAACATCCCATTGTCAATTTCTAAATATGAAATTCTATTTTCCCAGTTTTTCAAAATTTGTTTTTGTTGGAAAAAAATTGCCACAAAAACCAATGACTTACATCAAATTTTTAAGGAAAACCATTTATCAACATCCATTATATGGACAGTTTTTTATACTAAATATAACAAAATAAAGTTAGAACAGAAGGAAATAGTAAACATTTATTTTTGACAAAAAACATAAATAATATGTTCTAAGCCTCATATTTATCCACTGGTAGGGGGAATGAATAATTTTGTCTTTCTACTGTTCCATGAACTTAAGGTGTTGGCAAAATTCCTAATATGGATTTTTTAGGCACACAAGATATGTCCTTTTCATTAAAAATAACATTTTTTTTCTTTAACTGATTTCATAAACATTCCACTTCTTCCTTGAATAATCGCTGTACTACACAGATATATTTGAAAACATTTTGATTTCTTTTGCCGCCTAAAACTGTTACCAAAATATAATCGCCAACAGAGACATTGTCAGCCTGTACAGTCTCGCAGAATATTCACTCATTTTCAAATATTTCTACATTATCCAAACTGCTGCCTCTTTCTTGCCAATCTTCTTCGTCTTCAAGAGCTTTCAGAAACTTCATTATTTCTTGTGTTATGTGTCATTATTTTTTCCCTTTTCGCAGACAATTTTTCTCTTCAGCTATAGCTTCTCTGTTTCATCCTTTCTTGCTTTTCTTCTAATTTCAGAGTATTACAAATCTTAGGAGAAATTTGAGGGTGTCGCTTAAGAAATAGATGGTACCACTTATCACTTGGTCTGTTGTTATTTCCAAAAGATTTCAGTTTCTTCGATTTATGTATAATTTTTTGCACAGAATCTAATAACTGGGTTTTAGTAACTGGCCATTGCTAAAATCTATTGAACCAATATGTTCTCTTCATCTGGACTAAGAATCGTAGATGGTCCAGGGGAAGAAATAACAGCTGATTTTCCTTCCTTTTTGTTAATCAGTGTAATGCAAATGGGACTCCCCTTTTCACATTGTCCAAAGCCTGGGCCATTTTCTGAGGTTTGTAAATTTTTCTAGTCGAACCCATAGCTATAAATAAACCAAAAAACTGATCACCCATTATCCACACTTAACAACACATTATTGACACTTCATGTCAATAATTGGTTACATACAGGTTACGGCAATGAAATGCATATTGACAACATCGCCTTAATATAAGCAAGAAGAATATAAAATATCTTGATAGAAATACTGAAACCAATATTCGACAGGAGTGTCAATATATGGTCAAACACCATTTTAACTAGTCCAATAATGGACATCCAAATCTAATTCTATATTTTACAGAAGAGGTTATTTCTGAAATTTATTATTCTTTATGATGTTCTGAGTCTCCAAATATATTTTGATACTTTTATGTCCAATATGAACAAAGATTATCATAATTTTAAAAAGTACTTACCTTAATATTCTCAATAACATTCAAAAAAACAAAACAAAATGTTGAGCACATGTACACGTTTTTCGGAAATGCGCCCTTATGTTTCGACTCAAACTTGTGTGGTTGAGTGCATCATTGTCAAACTACATCAGGGAGTTACAGAAATGAGAATTTTGAATTAATTTTGGGCCGTTTTCTTAATAATGCTTAAGAAAGAGCTTGCTGTCCATAAATGGTTCCTTACCTTACACATATGTTAAATAAATTACTCACCTCTTCTTTATCTTTTTTCGGGGCTGCGTTATGTTGTTTTACTAATTTCTGTTTTAATTTGTCTAATTTAGCTTGCTTAGCGGCTTCTTTGGCAATTTGTTTCGCTGATTTGGGAAGTGTATCACCTCCACTTTCAACTACAGTTTCTATTTCATCACCCATGGTTTACTCTTAGCCTTTAACCAAAGATGTATACCTCTGATATACCGACGATTCACGATTATACTGATTGACAGCAGCAACAGAATGACATATAATCAGCTAATCAGCATTCTTCCCATGGAGACTATATTGAGGCATGAGTAGGTCATGACGTCACGACAAACTGTCAAAAGTACCGCCCTCTTCCTACCACTTCAGGGGTGCGTTCGGTTTTAGATAACCTGGATAGGATAGTAATCTGACAAGATACTCTCCGTTTGAGGAATTTCCGGACACTTTAGGAGCGCGTTCGAAAACTATTACCCTGGGTAGAGTGTTACCCGAGTAGAGTAAAGTCACGTGACATTTTTTTGTTTAATGGAAGGGATAGAGTAATTTAATCGAGTCTGATCGAGTCATATTTCGAACGCTTATGAAACTTTAACTGTTTACTGCACATAACCTGTATTTTATCAGCTGTTAAGTATCATTGTTTTTTAAATAAAAAAGCTTTATAGGTATATTATAATAATATGTGTCGACGAGACAAAAAAACAATTGTTTTATTGTCCTTAAATGAATCATCTAAAATGATGGATTCAGTATCATATTCGTCGTCAGAAGATGAAGACTTTATTTTAAAAATGTACATAAAAAAATGTATCGCAAAAAAAGGGGATGATCCTCCCACAAGGATCCAGCATTGTTTTTGACCCCAACGAAATTATTTTACAAATTTACTTACCATAATAATTTTGTTTTTACAAATTATTAATTTAATAATCTTAATAAATCGAGTAATAAAATAATGTTTATGCATACATACATACATAAAATAACTCTGAATAAAATGACAGTTAATAATTTACGGCCGTTTGCACCGACTTCTTTTTAAAGGACCGTTAGGCTAAGTGTCCTTTAAAGTACCGTTAACAACTTTTGTGTTTTGCGCCAACTTTAAGAGACTCTTAAAACGTCCATTAAAGCAGTATTAGCTAACTGACCAAGTTTCTTCCCTTAAACATTGTTTAATTGTTCTTTAACCTTAAATACATATAAATTTTTTTTTTGATTAATATAAGAGCCTGGAGATTTGTGAAAATGGAAAATTTTGAAGAGGTCCTGGAGGAGGATTTTCTAGAAGATTATTTAGAAGTCCTTGATATGGGCTACCCAAGGCACATTTTTCTTAGTCCCAATTATTATGAAGAGATGTCCCAAATGGACAAAACCTACAGTTATGACACTTTTAACTCAAATTGAGAATCAATTGGAGTACCCAGATGATTTGCTTTACTGTAAATATTTTATCTTTCATATTAATTTCAATAAAAAATTATATATACATGCAGTCTCTTTTATAAATATGTACCCCTCTATAACTGTTTTTCACACTTTTGGAATTGAGGTGTAACTTATTAATTTAATTAAATTGAAAACGGAGGTAAAAAATAAAAGTAGAGAAAAGAACTGGGTTAAAAAATGTTTAATGAATGAGTAAATTTCAAATCTAATTTATTGCAAAGCTCTTTGAAATCAAACAAAAATTCTTACATAACTCAACAAACTACATTATAAATAAATCGGGTAACAATAGACAATATATTTTTATATTGGAGGGCTATAGTAAAAAGATGACTTACTTCCCTGGGGCTAAAATTCAGCCCCCTAATTCTTTTTGCTTCTGCGGACATGTTAGAAAAATCGATCTTTTATAAAATCACCACGACCATTGACATTTAATAAGGAAAACTAAACATTCAGAAAGTTTTATTGATGTGCAAAATGTAACTAAAACGAATCTGGTTATTTTAAGGCATGTGTTTTAAATTTCATGTATATGTATATGGTTTTAAGGTTAAAAACAACAAAAAAGCAGTGTTCCAACAGAACCAACACAAACGCCACTGGATTCTTGCGACGTTGCCATAATGTAACGAAGATGAAGAACCCTTAGTTAAAGTTTTGATAAAATGTTTTGGTGCAAATCATTTGAAACTTAAGTGGCAATTAAAATTAAAGGTTCATTTGTTAAATAACAGTTAATAAAAAGTCGGTGCAAATGGGTGTTAGTAGATTGAGGTTAAAAAGGCTTCGAGTAAATCTCCTCGATCAATTTTGTTGGGTACATTTGAGTGCACTCGAGTAATGTACGCTCCACTTTTCGAACAGCTTATTCGATGTATGGAAAAAAAGGAAGGATCGATTTTCATTCTCCCCCCTCGAGGGGAGCGGGCCGCTATAGGCTTTTCGGAGCCTCTTCAGCCAACATTGGAAGGAATAAGGATTGTTTTTGGTTCAGGGGATGGGAGTGGAAGGAACGGTGGTAGGTGCCTGAGAGGTGTGTACTGACCCAGCATTCGCCTATTGCTACGAGAAAACCTCTGAAAAAACTCATAGCAGGTCAGGCGGACCTGGGATTTGAACCCCGGTCCTTCCGAATGCAAGTCGAGAGCGTAACCACTCCACCACTTACTCGGTTCGATGTATGGCTCCGCCCAACGATTATATACTAACTATAATCGTTGGGCTCCGCCCACACTTCCCCTGTTTTGAGTACGAGTGACATATCGAACGGTTTACCTTACCCGGAGTGTCACTCGAGTGCTTTATCGAACGCGCTCTAGATAGTATTCTTTGGTAGTTTACGCTGTTGCCATATTTTATTCAATATTTACTTCAAGTTATATAATTTTACTTATTTTAATTTATTTTTAGCTGTGGTTTAATGTATTTCAATAAATTTCTTGAAACAAGATATATCTAATCGCCCATTTTTCAAAATTTAGAGTATAAATTGATTACTAATAATTCATCTGGCAACGTTTCATTTGATCAAATGTTTTCTGTTTTAGTTGCAAAGCACCTAACTCATAGACAAAATAAATTTTTTCGACCCTCGTAACGTTTGTCAGTGATTTTTGGATATGGAATATAAAAGACTATTACATTGTTAATCCCTGTGCATAATTTAAACGAGGGACATCGATATATGGCTTTGAAGTAATGAAAAGAAAGTTTTAATTTTTTTCAAAAAATGCCTATTATTCAATTTTTTCGACCCTCGTAACGTTTGTCAGCGATTTTTGGATATGGAATATGAAAGACTATTACATTATCAACCTCTGTGTGAAATTTAAACGAGGGACATCGATATATGGCTTTGCAGTAATAAAAAGAAAGTAATTTTTTTCAAAATGGCCTATTATTCAATTTTTTCGACCCTCGTAACGTTTGTCAGCGATTTTTGGATATGGTATATAAAAGACTATTACATTATCAAACTCTGTGCGAAATTTAAACGAGGGACATCGATATATGGCTTTGCAGTAATGAAAAGAAAGTTTTAATTTTTTTCAAAATGGCCTATTATTCAATTTTTTCGACCCTCGTAACGTTTGTCAGCGATTTTTGGATATGGAATATGAAAGACTATTACATTATCAACCTCTGTGTGAAATTTAAACGAGGAACATCGATATATGGCTTTGCAGTAATAAAAAGAAAGTTGTAATTTTTTTCAAAATGGCCTATTATTCAATTTTTTCGACCCTCGTAACGTTTGTCAGCGATTTTTGGATATGGTATATAAAAGACTATTACATTATCAAACTCTGTGCGAAATTTAAACGAGGGACATCGATATATGGCTTTGCAGTAATGAAAAGAAAGTTGTAATTTTTTTCAAAAATGCCTATTATTCAATTTTTTCGACCCTCGTAACGTTTGTCAGCGAGTTTTGGATATGGGATATGAAATACTATTACATTATCAACCTCTGTGCATAATTTAAACGAGGGACATCGGTATATGGCTTTGCAGTATTAAAAAGAAAATTTTAATTTTTTTTTAAATGGCTTAATATTCTATTTTTTCGACCCTCGTAACGTTTGTCAGCGAATTTTGAATGTGGAATATCAAAGAATATATATTATTAGGTTTATTTCAGTTCTCTTC
Source organism: Lochmaea capreae (assembly GCA_949126875.1). Taxonomy (NCBI): domain Eukaryota; kingdom Metazoa; phylum Arthropoda; class Insecta; order Coleoptera; family Chrysomelidae; genus Lochmaea; species Lochmaea capreae. Next base: position 9,727,207 of record OX421404.1, on the reverse strand, counting down.
CAACCAAATTCTAAGACTATATTTCAACTTCCCCCCGTATATGAGACTGGCCGCGCCATAAAGACCACGATAAACGGACAGTTTGGTGCTCTGTTGCCAGTTCAGACGTTTGTCGCAAATATACGTTTGGAGCTAGGAGCTAGCTTCTCACTCGTCCTAAGTTTAGCCGTTTTCGTGGTTTTGGCGGACTACGCGAATAACTGGTACTTGAAGTAATAATGTATATGACAGAACTGTCAATTATCAGATGTCAATGTTAAAAAGTGTTGTGTGAAACTGGGCGGAATCTGACCAATCAGAGGTCTACAGAATCGCCAACTTAAATTCAAATCACTCCTCCTGGTTTTGAAATAAGGTATAGTATCAGAGAAAATAGTCGAGTTTATAATAGGCGATTTCGGCACGCTTTGGTACCCCACTTTGGTCTGTCGAATACATACCAATCGATTTCGTTTCGAAAAACGATGACGTCAATCTAACTTTGGTACCCTTTTTGGTCTGTCAAATCCATAGATATAATATACATAGAGTAGGCATGTCATAGGGGCTCGTGTAAGCGTATTCGTCACCCATTAGAAAGAGGTGGACAACCAGTTTGATGCTTCCTGTTTCTAAGGTTTGTAGTGTTACAGTCTTCGCGCATGTGCATCACGCGATGTTAGAGAGAGACACCATCACCAATTTCACTCGCCATCTCTTTTTATTGCGTGTACGCTTCAGACTATAGGTTGCCTACTCTATGTATATTATTTCTATGGTCAAATCACATACCGAGATCTGCAGTACGGTTACTGAAATTGGTAGCTTTCTATCCTTGTCTAAAGTAGTTTTTGTTTCGGTTTTTATTTGTAAGTCGTTGGAACGAATTGTATTTTTTGCCAATATTCAAAAATTCTTCCAGTTTTGTCCGTTTTTTGTCTTTTTTTGTCTAGTAATGATGGAATGGAGTACATAAATGTCAATTTCATCAATCAGCTCACAGCTGATCTAATTGAGAACCAAACGATTTCGCCTGTAATTGGTACTTTACGTCATACCTGTGACGTAGGACCTACCAATTGGTTACCAAAGTCCCTATCAACCAAAGCATGCCGAAATCGCCAAATGACTCATCTGTCAACGTGTGACATCAACAAAATCAAACAAAAAACCCAACCTTAACATGGCGTCGGACGGGGATGATGTTATTAGTGACCAAGAAAAAGTAAAAATAGTATCAGATTTTATCCTCCATTCACCTCCTGGTGAATTTAATGAAGTATTTAATGATGTGCGAAAACTTTTAAATAACGACGACCTTCTGAAAGAAGGTGCGAGTGGAGTTTTCGCCTTGTACAATAAAGATCAACTGACTCCTGCTAGAATAGAAAACACCGAAAACCTGGTGCTGATTACGGAATACAACGACTTAGGCAATAACAGATTCTTTGATCCAAGAAGTAAGCAAAGTTTTAAATATGATCATTTGAGAAAAGAAGCTTTAGATTATCAACCATATACTCCCGAGAGTACATCTGAGCCTTGGAGGGCTGCCTTAGACACTGAATTCATTCAGTATACAAGGAATCATTACAAGGATGGGGTTTGTAGTGTTGTAGGCCAAAACCAGGGCGGAGCTATTACTCTAACAGCTTGTATTGAAGACCATCAATTCCAGCCAAAAAATTTTTGGAATGGAAGATGGAGGTCCCAATGGTCCATTAGTTTAACTGATGATGCTACAGCAGAAGTTCGAGGAGTACTGAAAGTACAAGTTCACTATTATGAAGAGGTAAGATATTGTTATATTGATGTAATGTACCATTTGAATACAATTAAATAACTATGCCATCTAAACTACACTAAGTTATCAAATCTTTACTGTTATGGTTTATGACGAATTACAAGAATGTAGGGAATTCTACCTAATTGGCATCAATTCTTTAAAACCCTATCCATTTGATACATATACCAATAAGTTTAAAATTATATTTCACACACTATAGCTTCTCTTGGAAGATTTGATTTAACTTTTCATTAGAATGTTTAAATATAACTTGCCAATTTGAAAATATATAAATACCTACTTTGCTTAATACCAATAAAATGAATGAAACAAATTGTAGTAATTGCAATTAGGAGAAAATGGCACACCAAAAAGTTTGTTATTTTAAAAATTCGTATATATTTCTTAATTATAAATAGAGTCAAACAGATTAATGTGTACTGTGAAAGCAGAACCATTTTGGAAATTTGAATTTTTGATTATGCCATAATTTGTCGCTAATCTATTACCATAATTAAAAATTTGTCGTTTGTTGTTTTGAAAAAAACCCATGGTTCTGCTTAAGCTTAATATCAACCTAGCAGAACCACTTATTATCTATCAATTTTTAGAAAGAACTGATATTACCATAATTTGTCCTTAATTTATCGCTTTTTTATTACCATAATTAAACATTTGTCGCTCCTTGTTTTTTTAAAAAAAATCCAAGAATTTGCTAAGTGTATACGAGTTTACATCTGCCGATGAACTTCATATTCACCTTTTGGAGAAAAACCATACCTAACTTGCTGCTAATTTATTATCATAATTAAAAATTGGCCGCTCGTTGTTTTTTTTTAATCCATAACTTTATTCATGAATATGACGAATTACTTTGCACGAAAATTTACTACTATAGTTCATAGCTAATTTAATTTGTTAAATTTAGGGTAATAAAGGGTACAAATTAGATTTTTTAACATATACTATGAATTAATTTGACCTGACGATATCCCGCAAGTCGTCACATATTCATGACTTATCAAGTCATTCTAAAGGATACAAGTTTATAATGTTAGTAAATTCACCAAAATATGAAAACGAAAACAATGAAAACTTAAATAAACAAGAAATGCAACCTGTAATACTAAAATAGCTCTATATAGTTTTGGTGGCTCAGAAAAACTTCGTATTTTTGTTATAAAAACTAATTGTGACTAATCCTTGCTTTAGTAATTTGGTGTTTTCTTCTAAATGCTGATATTTTTAAAGAAACTGATATATAAACAATATGATTTGTAAAGTTTTTATTAAATACTTGGACTTACGATTTTTGTTTATTTATGGATAACAACATAAAACTGCAGTCCAGTTAAAAGATGTGAAAGATATAAAGTGTTCACAATATTAAAACTTATTAATTTCATATATAGTTTATACAAGATCAAAGGGTGTTGGTGTTTTCGGCGACGGACAATTGGAACAATTAAAAAAAATAGATTTTAGAAAATAGCCAGTCTCTTTGATGGGATAAAGCAGTGTTTTTATGTTGTTTAGTAAAACTGTATAGCAAGAGGGGGAATAATGAGTGGGACGCGGATCTAAGGTCCGCCGCATCACACATCACTTGGTTTTGTTATAACAATAACACGTGCGGTTAGGTGGTTTTTTAAGAACAAATCAAATAACGGAGAAAGAAAATACGGAACAGCAAAGGGTGGGATGTCCACCTAATATAGAAAAACATTCAATTTTAAGTTGCCTCGTGGATCATGCAAATCATATCATTGTAAATAATAAAATTGTGTCTGAGAAACATTGTATTTGGGATAAAATTTCCAAGACTTTACACTCAAAAATATTGTCTAGTTCCCTATATTCTATAGCTTGTAGGGAAAAGAGAGGATTTTTACTCCATTTAAACCCCTCAATGAGTCAGATATTTGATAAGAAATCCAATTTGATGTCAAAACGTTGTGAGACACTAATATTAGATATTTCTGTCGAAACTATATTTTTTATGTTAAAACAACTTTTAATTAAAATATTAAGTTACATTGATGTTAGTATATTTTTTCAGGAGATATTGTGTTCATTGATCCCATAGACTTTGGTAACGGGGAAGCCCCTTCGTTCCATTTAGAAAATATTGAAAGTCAATTTCGTGACCCGCTAGATAGCCAAAAAATGTATAATTTGTTGGGAGTTGTAGAGTTCAAGAATCCTTACAATACCAGGACAAATGAAAATGTTATAATGAGGCACTACACTGGGATAGCACCAAGAGAAAATGTCTTCATTGAAATGAATGATTTGAAGGACAAAGAACTCAAACTCCACAAAAAATTCAAATGTCATCCCCACCTAATTATTTATATTAAAACTAATAAAAACTTACTTTTTTGCTCAATTTTTTTCAGATTACAAATAATTTTACAAAAGTTATCAGTTGTGTGCAGCATAAGTAACAAGTAAAACAATAATTTATGAAATTAATAAGTTTTAATATTGTGAACACTTTATATCTTTCACATTTTTTTACTGGACAGCATTTATTATCATTAATGGGATTGATTACAAAGCCTACAGTTTTATGTTGTTATCCATAAATAAACAAAAATCGTAAGTCCAAGTATTTAATAAAAACTTTACCCATCATATTGTATATATATCAGTTTCTTTAAAGATATCAGCATTTAGAAGAAAAACACTAAATTACAAAAGCAAGGATTAGTCACTTTTTTGAAGTATATTTATATAATCACTTCTACATATCTATTTACATCTTATTCCTTGCAGTCCTTGCTAATAAAACTATTTGATAGACTTCATAATAATAAACTTTTTATACAAACAGGACTTAAAAAATTTGTTCTTGGAATGATAACCAACCGGCCGACTCGAGTATTATAAAAAGATGAGCAACTAATTTTTGTTTGTAATGTTTTAGTTTTTATAAAAAAAATACGGAGTTTTCTGAGCAACCAAAACTATAATAGAGCTATTTTAGTATTACAAGTTGCATTTCTTGTTTATTTAAGTTTTCATTGTTTTTGTTTTCATATTTTGGTGAGAAAACAGAGTCTGGCTCTGATCGAGAACTACAAAAGTGCTTTAAAATCAGCTCCGACAAACTCGTAAACTACAGCAGATCAACGCAAATATATTTCACCAAAACAATACACAAGTGCTCATAATTGAATAGTGAATAACACCGACTAACAAAGTAAGCCAAATTTTGTCTTATTTTTCTACTTTTCAATGTAAAAATTTATTCAATTACAATCAAAACCAGTTGGATACCACTTTTACCAGCCTTATCAGTCGAGTCTGATGCGGCCGTAATCAGGCTAAACAAACCCTGACGAAATATGGAATTCGATAATATTATAGCCAGCAACAACAACAATGATCAATCACTTTTGTTTCATCTACAATCAACTTTAACTCGACATTCAATTATATCTCAACAACAAGTCTTACCTCAATTTCCTCCTTCATCTCAAGCTTCCTGCTCTAATGTAGTCAGCAAACCACAACAACCTACCTCACCTACCTTCCCATCTAAACTGCAAGCCATTGTATTTAGTTCCCTAAACAATGTTAAACTAGAAGAATACCTTCTGGCTATTGGCTCCACAGTAAATCCGAAAAATATACTGTTCACATCTAGAATCTCAAACAATCGAATCTGCGTGTATCTATCAAGCAAAGAAATTGTAGACGATTTTATCATCAAACATGAACGTCCTATAAAGATTAATAACGAAGAAATACAAGCACGCAGACCTATCACTCTAAGCAAAAGACTTCTTTTATCTAATGTATGTCCCACCATTCCACATGACATATTACAGAAGGAACTTGAACATCTAGGCTTTAAGCTGTCTTCTACGATCTCCTTTTTAAAATAGGCACAACCAACCCAAATTATAAACATATATTTAGTTTCAGGAGGCAATTATATATTGCACCTCCCTCAACACTGGTACCAGACTCAATTTTCATAACTTTTGAGGATACCACATATCACATTTTTCTCGCTGTAGATAACATGTGCAAACAGCATGGACATTTATGTAACACCTGCACATCAATTTCATCATCGCAACTTACAAACACCACTCTCCCACCAAATGTAACACCCCCGTCCACTGAATCTATTCTTAACTTAGAAAGTGAACAAAACCTTGAGCAGCTAGCAGATACACCACTCCCAGCTCAACAACTACTCCACATCTACCCGTAGAAACGGCAATTGCAAAAACCACAACAAAACTAAATCCAATAACTTACACTCCTCAACAACCGGATTCGTCCCAAAACTCAAATAACACCCAATCTATTAAAACACACAATAACGAAAGATCCATAGAACAAACATCAAAAAATCCACAAACGTCAACCTCGACAAGTACTGATGTCGAATACCCAACAAATAAAGGAACAGCGAAGAGAAATATAACTGAAATCATAACACCTCCTTCAGATGGTACAACATCTTATACAAGCTTTAGTAAACCAGAAGCAAAACCCAAAAAATCGAAGTCTACATCTAAATCGTTCATTGCACTGGAAAACAATTATTTGACAACGAAACACAAATCATATCCTTCGAACAAACTGTTGACTTATTTGAAAACTTACAAGGATCACCCGACCCTCTCAACATTACAAGAGATTATACTTCTGATACACTAGAACTATTGCAACTCCTAAATAAAATACACGCATTCACCTCCGACCGCCAAATAAAGACCAAATGTACTAAAACGAAGAAAAAAATTATGAAACAACTTAGGCTCTTAAAATCCGATGATAGAGATGTCGAATCCGACATTTCGCTTACAACATCCCAGGAATCACTTAATGAACTTACATAATATAAATAACTTTCAACCTATTGCAATGGAACATAAATGGGTTTTATACCCATTACGAAATGGTATCCTTTACAATGACTTATAAGTCATGAATATGTGACGCGATCGACATGCGAGATAATGTCAAATAAATATTCTTACAGCCTTATTAATAATAAATTTAGATTATTCTAACATGACTTTAAAATCAAACTAGTGAAAAAACGTATTAATAAATACATTTAACATTATTTTAACATGCTATAAGTATGCTCTTAGTAACCATTAGTTAGTATGGTGTTATCGTCTTTATTATTAATAAGGCTGTTAGTTATTTAATATTAAAGAAAAGGATTCAAGTTGTACAGTCCACAGAAAGGTTTTGTAACTAACACGAGTATTAAAAGTGCGATTAACAATCTCAACCATTGAAGCATGTTAAAATATCTCTTTGTTTGTTAATAGCCCTTATTATTCTTGTTCGTTAAATAACTATTAATATCAGTAATTCGAGCAACAATTTTTAGCACTCGTGGCTGGCTGTGAATAGATTTGTAATACCAAATTGATTTTAAAGATACTTTTTTCATTATTATATTAATTCATCCTCTGTAACTTTGAAAATAAAAACGAATTGAGCCAAATTCCACATTAATGAATTTTTATTTTGTGAACAAACCGTTTTTTGAAAGATATGTGCTATAGGACCCTATTTTGTCGAGCAAGACTTTACCCTCCACAACTCCTTTCAATTATTTAATAATTGTACGGTGCTCAAATTTTTAGTTTTATGAAGATCAGGCACGTCAACTTTGCTGAGGGCACAAGCTCCATGTGCCTGTGCGATGATCTGCCGCTGATATTTTGACACTGAACACTGTTTGCCACTACACCACTATTTACCACTACATCAACACTAACACTTTACACTATCTTCAGTCTCTGAAGAAGATAACTTATCGAAACGCGCGTAAGATAGTGTAAAGTGTTAGTGTTGGTGTAGTGGTAGTGTAAACAGTGTTCAGTGTCAAGTATCGTCAACGAATCCAGAATTCCCAACTTAGTTAACTGATATTTTGAGTTAATGTGATAAAATTGAATGTTATAATTAACATATAAAATTATGCAACACTATATTTAATCACTTTTTATATACAGGGTAATGTACAACTAGTAAGTACAAAGGAGATTAAAGAGAACATCCCTGTTTCATCTGAAGCACAAACTGCTAAAGAAATCATACAAGTTATAGAAACTGCAGAAAATCTTTATCAAACAGCAATTTCTGAAAACTACCAAACCATGTCAGATACCACTTTTAAGGCTCTAAGAAGACTTCTACCTGTTACCAGGACAAAGATTGATTGGAACAAAATTGTAACTTATAGCATTGGTAAAGAACTGAAAACTCAATGATTAGCGAAAATAATGGCCATTCTGATGATCATCAGGTGTGTGTTATTGTGATTCTATAAAAACTTGATATAATGTATACATAACCTACATGCAATGTTCTGAGTTGTGAGGGGAAAACCACTGTATCAGAAATGTACATACAAACTAATAGTATATTATTCAACAATCATATAATTACCCACACAGATGAAATTGCAATATGAGCCCCATACATGTGTTGAATACTACACTTTATCCACAACTATGCAGTACAAGAAAATAACTATGGTAACATGTAAGTTTAACACGTGCCATGAGCTACAATTTGTAAATAGTAACAAGTATATTTGGTAGGGTTTTGGTTTGGTTTAATAGGAGACCATAACATGTGGAAGAGGTGATACGATTTTAAAACTGTTTTGATCTTGACTGCTTGAATCTCACCTGTGAGGGTCGTGGTGAGTATGTAGCTTTCTTTCATTTTTGCGCTTTTAGCTAAACGATCTATTAATTCTGCTGTCAAACTAAGCATTCGTTTCTGTGCTGGTATATTCGCTTTCCTACCAAATATACTTGTTTATTTTTAACACAGTCGCTTATGGCACATGTTTAGCTTCCATGTGACCAGAGCTCCTTCCTCCCACTGAATATGTATTTCCAAAAAATACAAAAGATGTTTCAAATGACCAGTATTTAAACAGTGACAAGTAAATTTACAAATTGTCAAATTTGACGCAGCGGTTGAAACATATTATTCCTTCCAACTGTAATAATTATTCATTTCTATAAAGTAATGTATGGATTTACTTGATAAAAATCATATATTTGATAGGTATATTCATTAATAGTTATGGATAAAATGATTTACTTAGGCAGGACTGGAATTTTAATAGTTAATAGTCTTTTCATCTATTTTATTAGCATTTACAAGAAACAAAAATAGGATATAAACCAATAGTAAAAATTTTAGTGTTAATAAAATAATAGATGCTTCAAAACCTTATTGAAATATTCACATGGTAATATTATGTATTACCTTATTTTCTGATATGAGTGGTTACTTTCTTTCTTTCAGTAGGTATACGAGGTCTTGCTATTCAATAACGAGACTGCTTATGAAAAGAGTTTTAGCTTCACCTCAAACGGGGTTTCTTTTAAGCAGACTTGATCTTCGGAAACAGGAAGAACTCACATGGTATAAATCAGGCGAGCATAGCGCGTGTTCGGCACTGGAGTGTATCTAGCGACTAAATAACGTTTCACCGGCAACTCGGTATGTGTAGACGCGCTGTCCTTGTGCAAGATCCACGACTTGTTTTTCCATAACTCCGGCTGTTATCTGCGATCTCGCAGTGTTGCTAAAACTTACAAATAGTAAGTTTGGTTTACAGTCTGAAACATGGCTTTTAATTTTGATATCGACATCCTTGCATTTTTCATTCTTGGAGATGCATATATGGATTGCCGCTTAATTTCAACAGTTTTCATCGCAAGTGATGATGTTTTCCGTCAATTCAGGCACTTCATCTAATCTCACAAGAAAATCTGAGCAGATCTGTTGAAGGACGAGGTTTTGGTCAGGGGTCAGATTTTTTAGGTCCAACTTCAAACAGACTCCCTTCACGTTCAATTCGTCATGTAAACTTTTTTAGACAGTTTCTTTATTGGTGTTTTCACTCTCAGCAATTGCACGAATGCTCATACGACGATCTCCGCGCACAATTTCATTGATTTTGGCTACTGTTTCCAGAGTTGACCTGGACGCAGGTCATCTTTGGTGGTCTCTCGGCCTTCAGAAAACTGTTTACACCATTCAAAAACACGCGCACAAGATAGAGAATTCTCACCATAAACCGCTTTCAACAACAAATAGCACTCAGTCGGAGCTTTTTTCAATTTCCTTAAATTTTTTCCGTTGATCGTGTTTTTCGCCACATATTGTATCGGCACTATACCTAGTTTTTGAACTAAGAGGAGTGTTTTGAATTTAGGTTGGCGTTTCTGCTGCCTAGTGATTGGTCAGCCAGTCGTTCGTTTCACACAACTCTTTTGATACAACTGACAACAACTTTTGTCAGTTTTGTGTTTATGTATACAAAAAAAGTCATTACTTCAATCCCTATTAGCACTTTTTTGCGTTTGTTGTTTTATTTTTAACAAAGTATTATATTCCAATTATTTTTATTATTTTTTCAGTTTGATAAAAAACATCTATAGACCAAGATGGTTTTTTCTTGTTGATTATACATTAAATTCAAATAAGATCTTATTTTTCCAAATATTATTTTTAGTTTATACTATTCCTAAGCTTTAAATGTAATTAAAGAATAGGTAGTTTAAACATACAATTGCATTTTCTACATACTTTATAGTCAAATTATTAAGAAATTTTACTTTTACATAAACTATTATAACCATACATTTTTTTCACCTTAATGTGACATTTGGTTGCTACTTTCGCCATGGCCTGTGGCCAATGATGAATCGATATTTAGACATGTCTTGATCCCTCATTGACCAAGACAACTGCGAGCAGTACACATTTCACGTAATTGTCAATTAGTTCAAAAAGCCTGAACGCCACACTTTCGTAACACTCTTCCAATCTAGTTTCTTAGTGTTGTGTTTAAGGTTTCTTAAAATGCTCCCCCTAGTTAAAAGCTAGGTATCGAAAAAAAACTTTCGTTTCTAAAGTCTATAGAAGAAATACTACTACACGACGAACACGTATTTTCGTATTGGAATACAAGACACTTTCAGGTTTCCCCCTAGTCGTCTAGGGCAGGGCGCAGTCTCGTTATTTAATAGCCAGATCTCATATTATAAGTTGAAGTATTGAACATATTTTAAAATAACAAATTGGGCAATGAAATTATGTGAGAACAGAGTTATCTTGTAAATAATGTAATGTTTTAGCAGTATTGTATTTACAAATTGTAACTGTTTTGGGTAGCCTTCAATTATTTTTAGCTTTTATATCATGTCATTTAAAAATAATTAATTTGCTCAAACAACAGTATTTTTAAAACGAAAACTTTTATATTTGTATTAATACCAAAGCTTAATCATGGCTGGGCTATTTGGTAAGAGAGGATTTGAGGCAAATAAACAAGAGTATGCATGCATTTTATTCTAGCTATGTTTTCATCTTAAAAAAAATTGAAATAAATATTTTACATAATTTTAGAATTAAAGGTAGCAGGAAAGCACTATGTCACCAATGTTAACCTGGGATACACTGTGCATCAAAATCATTAAGGCTACAGGAAACAATTATATTTTTCATATTACTGAAATATTTCTGTTTTTATGGAACAAGCTAGCTACATTTTGAAACCTAGTAAAAGAATCATGATAATCGGTACCATTCGCCTATTAAATTGGGCCTAAAAATAGTTTTAAACTTGGTTAATTTTCTGGAATAAGTTTACCTTTGAAAAAAGTGCATACCTCACAGAATGCTCCATCATATGATTACTATTTCTTCTCTATATTGTTCTTCTTCTGAATTAATGAATTGTCTCTAAACCTTTCCCCAAGTACCTTTCCGTTTAGAAGTTTTTCTCAACTTACACACTACTGGTTAACCATCTTTTTTATCTTGCATACTGTATTTTGCAAATCAAAAAACACTATTTTTATTTCACGTAAATTATTAGTTATTTAATCTAATTTTAAAACTTAGATTCTTTTTATTTTTTCTTGAAGATGACAACATTGTTGTTGAAGACTTGGGATACATTTTTTAAAAAAGTATTTTTCTTTGAAACTAACGGATTATATTATATAATTTGTTTGATATAAAAAAAATAGTGATGACACTTTTCATATTTTTGTTATTGTATTATCTTGAAGTTTAGTATATTACATGAAATATGAGCTCACATTTCACAAATTCTTAATAAAGGTTCATCTTGCGTGTATTTTATGTCTACAATTATCTGTTGGTATTTTTGTAGTGCAATAATACATACTATGCACTTCATCTGCATTTCGCCTTCTTGTTGCTTAGGAATGTTCTTTTGTAAATATTGGTCTGACCTTGTTAAGTTTTCTGATAGCAGGGATAGCCAATTTTTAGAATAATTAAATTTGAAATTATTTTTTAGAACTATCGTCATCTTTATATATTTTGCTGACTCTGTATTAGTTCATTTGTATGTTTTATTGTTAAAAAGGAAGTACAGTATATGCGTCCACCTACTCTTCAAGAAAATAACTATGGTATAATATAAAATAAATTTAAAATGATTTTTTTATTTATTTAAAAAATAAAATTTAATAAAAGAATATTCACATAACTCGCTAAACCTCGTGATCAATATAATTTTTTTTACGATGACTTTAAATCTTGAAAAATCTTAAGCGTTGATAGATGTTTCATCTTCTCACAACTTGATCCAGTCATTTCACTCATTGACTCATTTGATAACTTTTTTTTAAATTTTTAATTGTATTGTGCATAACAAACAGCCTAAAATCGATGTCCACCTGGATGTAATTGGTAGAGATTATATATTTAACAGTTCTACTCATTGTAGAAGACAAGCCCTCTTGCTAAGCGCGAAATGATGCTAATAATTTTATATATTATATACATATAAATTTCAACTTAATTTGTACAATAAGGCCATTATTCGTACTACTTAATACTTAATGCTTAATATTGTCACAGAATAACGTATTCACACAGAAGTAACACCTTTCGACATTTCCATAAGAAACGCATTGTTGCTAGAGTACGCGATTTTGGTTTGACATTGATAACAGTATTAGCACCTATCACGCACTGGAAAAACTGTTGGAGTAACTTACACTGAAAAAAAGAGTTGAGCGGTTTAAATAACTAAACTCAAAAGCTATGTAAACAATAATATTGTAAATAAACAGGAAAACTATACAAATAGAACGGAAGAGTATAGTTAAAACCACGTGAAAACACTTTCGAGGCTACCACCAAAATAGCAAATTTAATTAGTATTCACATTCACCTATGGAAAATTGATACGTCTGGAAAGTGGCGTGGGTTGTCTACGTTTTAAATAGTATCCATAAACAATGTAATGACAGTATCAGCAGCTAATATTGGGGGCTGTTTTTAATAAGAACAAAGGTGTCGCTTCTGCTTGAGAAGGTTATTCTGTGCTATTCTCTTGAAGTTAAAGTAGGACAATAGATAAGTAGTGGTATTACGACTCGGCTATGTCTCTAGGCAACCCATAACACGATCTAATCAAAATAGTGTTTCCTACCCTTCCTACGTTATATAAACACTAATATTGACTTTATATATTTGTGATTAATCGATAAAACTCGTACTATTATTGATTCAATCAATATGAAGGGTAAGTGCAGACTGTATACTTTATTCCAAATTTATATAAAACAAAAACATTTTTTTTATCAAAAATGTTTTGTAGTAAATGTTTTATTCATATTTTCTACTTTACGTCATATTCGAGTGATATATAAAGTGTGAAAATCGATAGTCAATTATTATTATTATCAATTAAAATATTTTTAAATAATTCTTCAACTTGTAAAAATAATGTGTAATACTAATGTTTTTATTGAAATGTACACGTTCAATCACTTTGTATATCATAAAAACTTTGTTTTTTTACAGTAATTACTTGCATGATAATATTTACTAACACAAAATTTGTTTCTTGTACAAATATCATTATAGTAGTTATATTATTCAACAAGCATATAAAGATTACCCACAAAAATTAAATCGCAACACAAGCTGCAGACGAAGGCTGTAACTTCTGAGTGGGTAATAGACATATACTTGTTGTAGACTATACTATACTATAATAGTGGATGTGTAATATTTGATTTTATGTCTAAACGTATTTTATTTGTTTTTCATTCTCTTGATACACTTTCCTACAGATTTAAAAAAGTTTTGATGAATTTGGGTGACTCTTCTTCAGTAAGTAAGTCGAGAGTGAATGGAAAGTTTTCATTTCAGTGTTATCCACAATAATACAAAGACCAAATTTTGTGTCAGTGTGTTTATTTGTTCAAATGATAACTTGCAATTCAAATAATTAGGGAAGTTGGTTATTTATAAAAATAATTTTGTTATTTGCTTCTAATAAAGGGCTCTTCAAATTACATTTTTATTCGATGTATATTTGTTACATATTTGAAATAAAATTTTTATGTTTTTTCTAATTTTCTAATCCATAACAAGCCCAAAAAAAATCATTTGAAAATACAAGAGGTAGTTGACCTGTCATACCTAATGAAAAATCCAGTGTTTTAGCTGTTTTTTGGGTAGCAAGTTTTTTCGCAGAACGTTGCAATTCAGATCATGGTACATTTAATGCTTTTGCAGCTTTTACCGTACCCATTTTGTACCCGTGACGGCTATTAGCGCACGTTCCATAGCTCCCTCATTCCATTCTTTTTATCTTCTTTTAGCTACAGATAATTCTAACCATAAGTAATATCAGAGTACAGCAAAGCATATGCTATAGGTCTTCAATCTGATGCATAAATTGATTTGAAAACATTGTTAATTTGCATATAAGGCAGTTTATAAACTTTACCGAAAAAGTTCTCCAATTATTATGAATTTTCAATTTTTTTTACTGTGGTACTATTTCTACTGTGAGAGTTTAATTTACTTACACAGTCACAGTCTCAATTGACCCATTCCTACTTCGGGGTTTACACCAGCCGTGCGCAATCGTATCATGGCCATTAACGCAACCTCTTTAACGTACATGTCCAGAGAGGGGTCAGACCAGTAATTAATTCCATTGCCGCGGTTGGTGCTGTTCTCATGGCTCCTGTAATGTTTAAACAAGCCATTCGCTGACATAATTGTTGGATGGCCGTTGCTTGTAGAACCTTCCGTCCCCATGCAATGGATCCGTACGTTAACATAGGCCTTATGATTGCAGTTTAGATCCAGGTGACCACCCGGGGTGAAAGTCCCCATGTGCGTCCCACTGTCCTCCGACATTGCTCATAAGTCACATATGCTCTTTTTGCTCTGCTTTGTAGGTGAGAGTTCCATGTTAGCTTCCTGTCAAGGGTAATACCAAGGTATTTCACCTCCTCAGAGAAGTTTAATTTGCTTTTGAAGATTTCGGGGTGTTTTAAGCCCGATAATCTTCTTTTCCTGGTGAAAAGGACCGTCTCAGTCTTCTTGGGATTGATAGACAATGAGTGTTCCTTGCACCAGGTTTCTATTAATTTGAGCCCATCCTGCGCTCTATCGCATAGTATGTTCTCAAATTTTCCGGTCTGCAAGATAACTATGTCATCTGCGTATGCAATTGTGTAGAATCCATTTTTATTGAGGTGATTAATCAGGGTATGTATGTATGTATGTATGTATTTTGGGGTAACATTCACTGAGACCTAAAAGATCTATTGTGCCCCCTTACTTCTACTTAGTTTCTGAGGAGAGTCTCAGATACTAGTAGCTCCTTTAGTCCTATTTCCCGGAGGAATTTTAGGATATCCGCAGGCCTCAACTTAGGTAACTGTCCATTAATCAGGGTATCCAGGACTATGTTCCAAAGGAGGGGGATTAAGACTCCTCCTTGTGGACATCCCCTGATGACCAGTCCTCTCACAGTGATATATTCTACATTGATACTTATTGCCCCACTAGAGAGCATCTTGAGTATCCATTCTCCCACTAGCAGGGGTACATTCCTGGAATTGAGCTGCTGGGTAATTGTTGGAACGGTAGTTTAATCAAACGCTCCCTCAAAATCTATGAATATACCCAGGGTGGATTATTTATTATCCAATGATCACTCAATTCGGCCAACTACTTGGTGAAGGGCCGAGTCGGTGGACTTTACCAGAGTAAGTATATGCATGCTGGTTTGGATGAAGTGGGTTGTGAACTAGCACTTCGTCTCTTATATACCTCTCACATAGCCTCTCCATTGTTTTTAAAAGAAACGATGTGAGACTAATCGGTCGGAATGCTTTTGGTAAGGAGTAATCCATCCTTCCTGGTTTGGGTATGGATACCACTCGTACTTCTCTCCACTTTCTGAGAATTTACCTCAGAGCTAAAGAGGCTCTGAATATTCCAACCAGGTGCGGCATAAGGATATCCATTCCCCACTGAAGTAGGACTGGTCTTATGCCGTCAGGTCCTGGTGACTTGAAAGGGGAAAACCCCGATACGGCGCGCCTTATCTTGTCCTCATCAATTACTGTCGTTCCAGTGATAACAGAACCTGGGAAGTGAGTTTCCATAATAATCTTAGGTGTTTTAACACCATTTTCCCTCGTCAGTTGAGCTGTCTTATATTAAGCATTCGACTAATTATAACAAAACCCTTTAGTCACAGGAAACACTAATGAAAAAACCGCAACTAGATTTTTCTTATCGATTGTGGCGCAATGCTGGTTTAATGCCTTTTGTTTTGTTGCCTTTGCCGGTGTCCAATAACTCTAGTTTTACTGGGAAACACCAGCTTTATTGGAATAAAGCACACTTTCAAAATGTTTTAATAACTATTCCTATTTATTGTTACTAAGAACAAGGGAAAAATTACCAATATTTATTACAATTTTACAATGGTTTTTCAAAAACAGAGATTTTACACTGTCTAAATATTAACCCTGACAGTAATTAATTCTATGACAGCGGCAGCGATGATTAGAGGTGACGGCGACAGTCTTTGATATCGGCACAAACGTACCGCTCCCCTTGAAATTTTTATATACATGACGACATTAAATAAAGTTTTCAGTGTACCAAACAACCTATCGCTATAAAGGAACATTATTAATTCGATGAAGGGTATTCTATAGGCAAGGGGCACACTTTGACAATACTACGTTTTAGCACAGTATTTGGCGTGGTAACACTCACTACGCGCACTTGTCCATCTGGGCCGGGGTGCACTGCGGAGACCCGTCCTTGAATCCACTTACAGGGTGGAGTGTTTTCCTCTTTAGTAGAACTATGGCACCGAGGAGATGGGAGGGGTCTGTTGAAAAGCTGTTGTAGGTTGTGAAGATATTCATTTTTCCATCTTGACCAGAAACCTTGAAGCATGTGCTGTAGCAGCTGGTATCTTGACAATCGAGTTATAGTTTCATTTTGAAGGTTGAGGTCAGGGAGTAAATTGATGGGGCGACCAATTAGGAAATGACCAGGAGTTAACATTTCTAGGTCGTTGGAATCATTGCTTAGGGGCATTAGTGGTCGGGAGTTAAGAACGCCCTCAACCTGTACGAGAAATGTGTACAACTCTTCGTAAGTTAATGGATTTTTATCGTTAATTATTATTCGGCGATTTTACTGCGCTTTCCCAGATCCCACCAAAGTGGGGAGATCGATCTAGACTGAAATGCCATTTAATTTTATGGTCTTGATAAAAAGATGCTAATTTTTCATTTTGGAGGATTTCTAAAATACCCTTTAGCTCGGCGTAAGCTCCAGTAAAGTTGGTTCCATTGTCGGAATAAAAATTACCACAAAATCCGTGTCTAGAAATGAACCTACGCAATAAACCAATAAAGCATTCTGAGGTCAGTTCGCTGGCTAATTCTATGTGAATTGCCTTGGTAGCTAAGCACACAAAAATGCAGATGTAAGCTTTAGTAAAACAGCGATTTCTAAATTTGGACTTTTAATTGGAATGGGCCAGCATAATCCACTCCCGTATGAGCAAATGGATGAGATACAGTGACTCGGGGGTTGGGCAGATCTCCCATAATATTGGGTAATGGTTGCGGATTAGCACGGTAGCAGGGTATACATTCTCTTAGAATTTTTCTTACGGCATTTCTTCCGTTTATAGGCCAAAATTTTTGACGTATAAATGCCAAAGTAGCATGAAGATTGCTTTGGTGTATATTAGTGATTATGAGGTTAGTGAAAATGTGTTTATATGGCAAAACTATAGGGTGTTTATTTTCGAATTGAAGGGTGGAATTTTTTAATCTTTCTCCTACTCGGAGGATTCCTTGTTCGTCTATGAATACATTCAAGGAACTTAGCTTACTAGAGGCTTTCACTCTTTTGTGAATTTTAAGAGAGTGCAAATCTTCAGAGAAACATTGCCTTTGGACAATTTTGATCAACTGAATTTGGCTATTCTCAATTTCAAGAGCCACGAGGGGTTCGGCCTGTCTTCGATCAGGTTTTTTGACAATGGTTAATGAACCTCAAACAATAAGCGACAATACGAAGTAATTTAGGCAGATTGGATAAATCTTTGATAAATGGAAAATTGGAACTCTGTTCTTGAATTTGGGAGGCTAGTACGATTGATTATATTCTGGAATACTGGTATCGGAAGGGGCCCTTGCAAAGTTATATATATGATTATTAGTCGGCCAAAACTCAGTGGGTGTAATAAAAGGTCTTGTCTAACTTTATATCAAGACACACTTTCAGCTTGCTCATTAAGCGAGCTAACATAACCGCACCGCACAGCTCAGACCTAGGCATAGACGCATGTACCGTAGGCATTTATGGAGCTATCACAGAAACCGTGCAATTCAATGTAGACGGGGCTAGGTAACGTGACTTGACGGGGTATTTGGAAAGTATGAACAGAGTTTAGGTTTGCTACGAAGGTTTCCATTTATTGCACAAGTGCGAGGGAATAGGATCGTCCCAGTTTTTCTTCAACAGGTTGTTGTAGCAGGCGATTTTAAGAGGAATAATCATGGGTCCTAAGAGACCCGTTGGGTCAAAAATGGTAGAGATCAAGGACATGATTTTCCTATTAGTGATTGACGTGGATTTAATATTTAGACAAGAGTTGTAAATGAACACATCGGCCTGGGAATTCCAATTTATTCCCAAAGTTTTAGCATTGGAATCATCTGTTATAATGTATTCAATGTTAGAGTCATTTGTAGGCCAAGAGCCGCGTTTTTTTTTGCAACGTACTAGCCAGTGGATTTTTATTTTGAATATGTTTAGGGGTGTCTCCTGAATGTAAATACATGTGGGCGTCAGCCGCCATCTTGAAAAACACGTTTTATTAAATATCCCCCGAACCGCGCATCGTACGACAAAAACAGTAGAGATCATTTTTATAGATAATAATATTTGCCATCTTTTTTATTTGAAACTTTTTTTGTTTAACGCATAGGTTGTTAATTATAGCGCTCCAAACTTTTTTCAATATGGTTTTGGCTAAATATTTAGTTAATGGTCAATGATAAATTAAAAATGGTGGTAACTAATTTGGAGAGCATGAAATTTCCTATAAATTTTATTATAAACTTTTTCATTTAGCATTATAGCATTTATAGTTTAACAGCTGCAGCTTGGTAGAACTTGCACCTCGTACATTATGAGTGGCAATATTCCTCGTTGTATATACGAAAACATTTCATAACGCATAAAATGGCATGAAGTGTTCACAGAAATGTCAATACAGCGAATCAATTAAAATTATAAATAATGTGGAGAACAAGTAATAAGTTATCGATCTTTATTGTTACTTAAGACGGTATTATCATAAAAGATTGTTTATGTAGCAAAAAACAATAATACATCACTCTACACCATATGATTTGCATTATTATTATATATTGTTATTGTTATTATTATTATTATTAATAATAATAATTAATGTTATGATTGTATTATTCTTTTTTATAGTATACTTTACAAATATTACTTTAAAAAACGGACTCAGGCATTTGTTATTATTTAAAAAGTGGCGCATTATTTTACGGGGCGAGTATTATTTTTTTCGATGACGACGGAAGACACTCATCGCCTTGTGAATCTGTCTCTTCTGCCTCCGCCATATCCGAAGGAGACGAATCGAAGGTTGGGTCTTCTTCGATTTCGTTTCCGATGGCATCTAATATGTCTGGCACGTTGTCGCATGTTTGGCCACTGCAATTGGAGCAAATAATCGAACATTTCAGACCAGCTTTTCGGCAGTTCGAATTGGTTCAAGTCCTTGTGCAGTTCGCTTCCAACCCCATTTTTCAGCGTCGTGATAAAATCCAAACCAAGTTTGAACCTGGTGGTAGACTCTGAAAGAATGGTAGCGTGCTGTATCTCGTGTTGGAGGTAAAAAAGACAGATTCAACTTTGTTTTACTCGCCAATTTCCCGAAGCATTTGTAGCGAAGCGAGTTAATGGAATGTTAAGAGGGGGACATTCCGAACGACCCGAAATATATACTACAGCTTATAGGCGCATGATTGAATATACAGCAGTATAATCTCATTTACAGCGTAATAGCTCCTAAACTATAAATGCTACGGGAAAAAGTTTCCAATAAAATTTATAGGTAATTTCATGCTTTAATTTATCATTGACCATTAACTGAATATTTAGCAAAAACCATATTGAAAAAAGTTTGGAGCGCTATAATAAACAACCTATGCGTTAAACAAAAAAAGTTTCAAATAAATAAGATGGCAAATATTATCTATAAAAATGATCTCTACAGTTTTTGTCGTACGATGCGCGGTTCGGGAGATATTTAATAAAACGTGTTTTTCAAGATGGGGGCTGACGCGCCCTCAATTTCATGACGCCCACATGTATTTACATTCAGGGGACACCCCTGAACATAATCAAAAAAAAAACCACTGGCTAGTACGTTGCACAGCCAACCTATGATTTTGGTTGGGGCTCTTGGACTATTGGGTCTAAGTCTATCATTACAGAAGGACTGTTTGAAGCGAATTTTCTTAGCTCGAAGCCGTACAATTGTAAAATGTGGGTTAAGTTACGCCGTATTTGAGTAAGGGATTCCTTTGAGACGGAACCAGTGATTATTTCATCAACATAGGTGTCTCTATTGACAATATGGTTTTCCGTAGGAAATATTGGTTCCGCTTGAATAGCTATTTCCTTAAGACATCTTGTAGCTAGGTAGCTAGAGCTAGACATTCCATAGGTTACAGTTTGAAGCTAATATGTTTCGAGTTTATCAGTGGGATTGCTTCGCCAAATTATATGTTGAAGAGTACATTGTGCAGGTTCAAGGCGAATTTGGCGGTACATTTTTGCAATATCGCCTGTAAGAACATAATTATGTTGTCGGAATCGGATTAATATACAGAAAAGATCGTTTTGAACAGAACAGAAGTGGTGGTGGCAGATGCGTCAAAAACGACTCTGACTTTCGTAGTGAGACTGTCACTCTTCTCCACAGCATGATGGGGTAGGTAGTAAGTGGGATATTTGTTTCATTTGGTGGCTCGATTCGCTTCATATGCCCCAAAGCAATATATTCGGATATAAACTCTGTATAGGATCGTTTTAATGAAGGGTTTCTCTGGATCTTTCGCTCGGCAGCAACAAATCGTTTAAGGGCGGTTTGATATGAGTCACCAAGTAGGGTATATTGGGTAAGTGGTTTAAGTTTACTATAAAACGACCAGTTTCGTCCCTAGTAGTAGAAGACTGAAAATGGGCTTCACATTCTTCTTCCTCGATAGTATAAGGAGATATGTTAGTTTGAAGATTTTGAATACAATCGAAAGAAGTTGTTAAGAAAGAGAATTGTGAATGCAATGCTTGGGCTGAGGATAAGGAAATTGGACCGCTGACGATCCATCCCAATTTGGTTTCCTGCAAAATTGGAAGGTTTTTACCAAGGTTGATTTGGCCAGAACTTAGCATGTCAAACAACAGGCCGGAGCCAATCAACATTTCAATTTCAGCTGGTTTGTTAAATAGGTTGTCTGCAAGTGGCAGGTGCATATTAAGATTTTGGGTATTAATGAAATGTTGAGGTGTAAAATTAGATATGTTGTGAACAACCAAAGCTGGCATTTTATACTTATGGTCGCAATGGAGGGAATTTATTTCAACCTTTACTCTTTTCGAAACAGAGAATGATGAATGGTTTATGCAGGATACAGGCACATTAATCTTCTCGTAGGAAAGGTTCAGTTTTTCGAAAAGTGATTGGGTGATGAAATTAGACTGGCTTCCATCATCTAGTATTGCTCTACAAGTTATAGGTCTTTGATGTTTGTCTAGTATATTTACTATTGCGGTTGATATCAAAACGAATGCGTTAGCGCTCTGGGTAGAGGAGTGAAGGTTTAAGGAAGTTTCCACATTGGCTTGAGAATCAATGAGGAGGTTAGATTGAGCAGCATAGCTCGATGAGGTTGCTCTGGCATTGGATGGGTCAGTGCGTTGATTTGCAACGCTCTCTGAACTCTGATTGTTAGATGAGTTACGGGTCATATGAAGTAAGGAATGGTGTTTAGATTTACACGTTTTGCATGTAAAACTTTATTTACAATCACTGGTTTTGTGGCCAGCACGTAAGCAGTTGGTACAAAGTAGGTGTTGCTTGGCATCCGAATATCTAAGGTTTGTGGGCATGTTGGCAAATAGTTTGCATAGATAAATAAAATGATTTTGATTACATAGAGGACATTTATTCGTCTGAGTCATGAAGGAACTACTAGGCTTATTACTGTTGAATTTTGGATGGTTGAGTGATTTGGATTCAAACTTGATATCAGTTCTCTTTTGGTTGACTTTGAAGTTGAGTGATTCTAAGAAATTGCATCTGTTTATGAGGCACTTTAACAACTGATCCATAGTTGGTGTTGGCGTGTCTCGAGAGGTTTGCTCCCATTCCTTTCGAGTGGCTAAATCTAGTTTTGAGGTTAACAGGAATATGACTATGGTGCCCCATTCGACAACCTTTTCGCCCAAGTTTTGGAGAGAGGCGTAATGGGTTTTAAAATGATCTAAAAATTTTCTAAGAGTTTGATGACATTCGTCTTTTAAGGTTGGTAGTTCGAAAATAGCTTTAATATGACCGTGGATTGTTGTGAATAAGTGATTCGAAAGTTTCCTTGAAATTGGTATAAGAATCATAGGAGCCATTGAATTTGGGTAATGGAATTGATGGCAGCCGGGGAATACAATTTAATGAACCTGTGGGCTGTGTGAAAGATTGTGACGGGGGTGCTAACGAAGCTGGTAAAACTTCAAAGGATTGAAGTAAGGCTTTGGCTCGAGCTACCAAGGCATGGTACCGAATTTCGAATGATTTACGCTCGTCTCCTTGCTTCCGGAATACTGCCTTATCAGACTCTAGATAATTTTGTTCGAGTTCGCATTGGACATTTTCAAAATCAATAGGAACAGTTTGTAGCGTTTCCACACGCGTTTGTAGTTCAATTTGAGTTTCGTGGCTTAAAGATGTATTGCATTTTTTTTAAAAATTATCAAATCTTGTTAAATATGATTTAATTACTCCGCGGCGAGCTACAAGGTATTTTGTACTTTCCATGTTATTTTGTTATGGGTCTCGAAAAATTAATAAGCGGAAAATTTGAACAAAATTGTGAATTTGGGTTTGGTGAAGGTTGGATGTTTATATCTTTTTTTGTAATATTTATATGATCAAATCAGGTTAGACTGGAGAGTTTTATGGTTAATAATCAGACAGACATAAATTGCAAATAATATAAGTTATTTTATATGTGAATTAATTTGCAAGTCGCAAGATTGTATTTTATAAGTTGATATTCTAAATAAATGCTTAAGTATAGTGGGTTTTTATAAATTGCAACTATAAATTATTTATATAGGTTGAAGTTATTAGGTTAAATTTGCTAGTAGCGAGATTCGATTTTATAAATTGCAACTATAAATCATTTATGTACATATACAGGGTGTCCCAGAATTTTTTAGACAGGCTATAACTCTAAAACGGCTGAAGATAACTTCATAAAATTTGGTATGCAGCAATTGGACAGATTTTACAATATTGCGAATCCCTCATGACGTCAGCGAAATCATCAGCGTAGCTATGACGTCATGTCATTATAAAATATCAAATGCAAAGGTGGTCGTGTGACTGCTCATATTAAAGGTCTTTTTATTCTGAATTCAACCATGTAATACACTTAGTATGTTAAAATTTATTAGTTGTGTATTTTCGATCAAAAGGAGTTCAACAAAATAAATAAAAAAGTTTAATAAACAAATTTAATCACATGAAAATCTAGGCAATAATACCATTATTCTACAATCTTGATTTCAAACAAGGTCGAGAATAAATGTTTGGTGTGGGGTATTTAATGGAAGGTTGACGGGGCCTTACTTTTATGATGGAACATTAACTGGTGAACGTTACTTGATGTTTCTGCAAAATGAGTTAGGTACCAGATTTATTGGAGGATATTCCATTAAATGAAAGAATAGAAATGATGTGGCAACAAGATGGTGCTGCTCCACATAATTATGGTAGGGTAACGCAGTTTTTAAATAATAGATTTCCTTCTTTCTGGATCGGTAATGCAGGACCATGTCTATGGCCAGCGCGATCACCAGACCTATCACCCCTCGATTTTTTTATTTGGGGTTATTTAAAAGATATTGTATACTCAAATCCACCACGCGATGTTGATGATTTAAAAAATAAAATAAAAGAAGCTTGTGGAGCTGTTACTCCGGAAATGATAAGAGCGGCATGTACGCGTGAACTATTGAGAAGGTTTGAGGCTTGCGCTGAAGCGAAAGGGGGGCATTTTGAGCACATTATTGAAAATTAATTGTAGAATAATGGTATAATTGCCTTGATTTTCATGTGATTAAATTTGTTTATTAAACTTTTTTATTTATTTTGTTAAACTCCTTTTGATCGAAAATACACAGCTAATGAATTTTAACATACTAAGTGTATTACATGGTTGAATTCAGAATAAAAAGACCTTTAATATGAGCAGTCACACGACCACCTTTACATTTGATATTTTTTAATGACATGACGTCATAGCTACGCTGATGATTTCGCTGACGTCATGAGGGATTCGCAATATTGTAAAATCCGTCCAATTGCTGCATACCAAATTTTATGAAATTATCTTCAGCCGTTTTAGAGTTATAGCCTGTCTAAAAAATTCTGGGACACCCTGTATACCTAATTCTTGTATAGTTTTATTTGCGAATAGCACTGTTTATTTGTAAATTTTTCAAGTACCTATATGTTAATTTTGACAGAAACAAAGTGTGATTACCGAAAATGAATATTTATATCAATCAGCTTTCTAAACGTTTTTATTTTTAAATTTACGTAACAACTTACGAGAATTGCACACATATATACCGTACTACGAAGGAATATAATTCAGGAAACTGACCCCTGATGTTTGTGGACTGTATTTTTTTTTCTTTCTTGTTTTGATGCGGTTAGAAAGACCAAAATGGCGCAACCCTGGTTTAAGGCCTTTTGGTTTGTTGCCTTTGCCGGTGTCCAATACCCAGACGGCGACAGTCTTTGATATCGGCACAAACAGATTGAAAAGAAAACCCAGTGAATAGAATACGGTACCAAATTTATGCTGCAATTCTGTGTAAAAATCTTAGCGATCGTAACGATCTATAAGACTCGTAATATCGGAACGGAATCAAGTTTGGTATATACTTATTACAGGTTTTAAGGTTTAACGATTTACTATTTGCGTACACAGAATAGCAGCATTAAACAGTTATGATACTGAAATCGTTAACGGAAATCCAAGTCAAGTTTAATTTTTCAACTGAAAAGAATATTCTTCGGCTTTACTAAAATAAGTTTACCTTATTTTCGCTTTACACTGTACTTTGACATTGCACTTTTCTACTCACTCAAGAAGATTTCGAACTGCCGGGCACTATTTCGTTCACCAACCCGGAATTTAACTTTAAAAGAAATGTTTCAAATCTATTGATTGCAGTTGACGGCGGCATGTTAGTTAGTCAGTGGTGTAAAAGAAAGAAATCGAAAGGTTTAAAACAGGGAAAATTGTTTTACTCGAGTAGCTACTACCTAAGTCTGTACTTATTAAAAAAAGTTTTGTCCAGGAAAAACATAAAATTAACATAAACAATCGTCAGTGTCAGCGCAAAATCTACTTGACAGTTCGTAACAAAACAAGCCCAACAAGTAGATTGTATTTCATTTAAGCTTGATTATATTAAAATTATCATACATATATATCTGCATAAGACTGGAGACAGAAATATTTGACTCTCTTATCTTCTGAGAGTTAGTGGACTTAATTCTCCAGATTATATATAGGCCTGATGTTGGATTTGAATAACAGAAACTAGTCGTCTTCGTTACCAACTTATATCGGTAGGTACCTATAATAATTAAATTTCTTCTGGGATAGACTTTGGGTTTTATTTATTTTTATATGATACATAGGAGAATTACGAATAACATTTACAAACTGATTGAATGAATAGTATTAACAAACACATAATTCTCAGTAGGTAGTAAAATATCTATAGGTACATAATTTTCTTGCCATGCGAGTTTTCCATCGGTAATAAAATAATTACTTAGTAAACTGTTCACGAATTTTAATGGCGGTAGTACTTCTTCCATATCACAAAACATTAACCTACGGAATGTTCCACATTGAGTTGTTGGTAACGCTTGTAAGTCTCGTCTGGTTTTCGAACATAATTGAGCAGAACACACGTCGCTTTTATGATTTCACTAGCAAACTCGGGACTTGTAAGAATGGGGGTATGAAGAAATCTCCATTTGCACAATATGCCAAATATACACTCCACACATCTTCATGTTTGTAATAATTTTGCATATCAAATTAGAGGTAGGTATATATTGTTATGGTATGAAAATATAAAATAAAAATAACAATTTATAAAAATTTTGACAAACACTATATTTTAATTTTAATAATCATTTTTGATAAACCCTGTATAATCAAAGAATTTAATCTATAAACTGACAGATAAAAACAGGATCACCAACTTCACAAAAATTGTGTACCAACTTAAAACTAAAGGTTATAAAAACTACAAATACAAAACTTTGACCACTGCAATTTTAAAATTAACTACATGGAAGTGAAACAAATACCATATAGAGACTATGACATAATTTCATTTGAATAAAGTCACAATATTTTCAAGAATTGAAAAATTAGTTTAGTAACAAACTTCTAAAATGAATCTGATTGATTGAAAATAAAATAAAAGAAAATTTGTTGAAAAAAAAAGGAAAAAAATCAACAACTGGTAGAAATTATAAAAAAGAGAGATTGAAAAATTTTAATTGAAATAAAAACAAAGAAAAAAATCCGGATAAAACCAAGATAAATATTCAAAGGGTTATAATAATGTATTAAAATCACTCTAATAACAAAATTCAGTGATATAAATAAATGAAAAGTGAAATATAAAAATAAAAGAATAGTTACAAAGTGCCGGTAAGCCAATATCACAACGAATTCACCGAACTAATATCACAAACATAGTTTTGCTGATATAATTCCAAATGCCACTATAGAAGAAATTGAAACAGAGTAAAAAACAATCCACAGTGAACGAGACATGGAAATATCCAATTGACGAAGAGAGGAGCTGAGTCAATCCTCGTAGGACTGTCTGTAATTTCTGCAGGCCTTATTTTCAATGTTTCCACACCATTGAAATCTTCAAAGTTGAAGAAAGAAATTATAACTAATAGACATTCAGGTACTGTCCATTCTTTCATATTAATTTAAGTTTGTAAATGATATAGTTTAAAAATTGTTGTTTATTAAATTAAAATTTTTAGATATAAATAAAAAAGGTACTTACACAACATTTGATAAATAAATGCATTCAATGTATTTTCCATTTCAAAGAAACAAAGTATAAAACTTCTTCAATTTTTTATAGAATAGAATATCATATATAATAATTTCCTAGCCACGTAATTTAATTAGTTCTGTGAGTACAAATTTTAAATTAGTGTGACTGTATGTATGAATGAATGAATTTTAGGTAAGAAATTTGATATTGTAAATAAGTTGAGTATTAAATTTTGTTTTTGAATATTTATTATAAAAGAAATTACAAGCAGTTGTTGAATAAAATGCAAGTTTGTCAGGGTTTAGATGTGGCTGTTTGTTTTACTTCTATGACACCATTACAGTAAGTAGTAGAATGCCAACTTTCAACTAGAAGAACAAAAGACGAAGCCGGTTTTCAAATCTTACAATTTTGAACTCACAATAAAAATATACCCTGAGAATTAAAAAAATGTAATAAAGAGTTTTAATATCAAATAAAAATAAGAGTCTCATAATCAAACATATAAAATTTCAGTAATCACTGATGGCACCCAATTAAAAGAATTGATGGTAAGTATAAAATTGTTAATAATTATGGTTATATAAAATAAATATAAATATAATAAATATAAAATAAACCAAACCATAACAATATATATCATTTAAAACACTTTTTCAAAATTTATCAAATACCTACCCTATTACGAGATATAAAAACAAAATGTTCCAACCGAGCTGGCGCATATGGATTATGTATGTTTTCCATACAGTTAATTAAATTAATACAATTTAATACATGACAATTGTAGAATTGGGGGGTTTTATATCCACCCAAATCTTATGTTATTAGTATACTCTAACTAAAGTCAGTGTGATGACCATAAAATAAAGCAATGTTGTCAGATATATTTTCTAAAATTGTTAGGCCCGCTACACAAATGTTCCTCTTACTTCAGTAAACTGTTAGTTCGTGATGTTATAAGAAAGCTAGTTTGGAAATATTTTTTAAAAAATACATAATGTAAATTTATTAGTAAACATTAAAATAAGTCGCTTGAAATCACTGAGAAAAGAAAAATTAATTAAAACCACTTTTTATATGTTACCATATTTAAGAAAATTTTGAAGAGTTGGCAACGTAGTAGCACGTGCAGTCAAGACTTCGGAACAACCAATCATCAACTGCAGTATTCATCGCAATATAACGAAATAACCGAAGTATACTCCGTTTGACATTTTTGGCAGAAAAAATTCTACGGTCTTGAGGGTGTTCTGGGGGGTTGTGTTGTGGTTCGGCTTATAATCCATTAGTATCATGTGGTGTGTAGTGGTTAGGTCGCGTCAGTGAATTGATATTAATATAATATTCATTTGTTGGTAGACGTTAGGGTAAGTTTTATAATATAATTAATTAGATTGGCATTTTGGAGACCATTTGAAACAACAGTCCAAGATGATGCGCGGGATTATTGAATTGTGGATTTAAATATAAGAAGTTAGATAATCGAATGGTAATAATGGAGTCTCGGCGTATCGCTGAACTTAGACAGGAGTATTTGCGCAAAATAAAAGGGTACCGTGATTCAAATAGAACTATAATTTATTTAGACGAAACTTGGTTTGATACACATGATGTTGTCAAGTGTTTATTCATTTATTTGTTATTCAAACAATCCTTACGGTTTTATTACATGAATAAATATATAAAATAAAATACATTTTAACTTAATATGTAAGAAAATAGTAGTAATGGTAATTATATTATAATTAAAATTGTATGAGGATATACACCCACCTTTAAAATATGGTTGGGTTGACGATACAAAAAACTGTTCTTTAGATACTCCGTGTTCTAGAGGAAAGCGCTTTATTATTGTATTACAAATTTTATGAATTTTGTATGCAGGTTAATTTTTTTCATTCAAACTGATATAGTAGATTAACATTATTTCACAATATTAGAATTTATAAAAAATTTATATGCACGCCATTGGGCGGCTTTTTCCTTCAAAGGGATTGAAAATATGGGTCATCACATTAACTTTGTAAGAACTTTAGACTGTAAATTTCAATGTCTCCCAAAATAAAACACTACGATCTTGCAGAGCTTGATTTATTTACATACACAATATTTACTTGCACAATTTAGTTGTATATCACAAAATATGGACTTCCAGCCCTTTTTCACACTAATGTTAGAAATACCTACACATTAATTACATGTCGTAACGTAGCACAACTTTTTACTGCCACACCCTTTCTACCGGCTTTCTTTTGTTTTATATAGTCAATATAGTCACCCTTATTCCAATCATCATGGCAACAACTACTTGACTGCTCGTTTTGCCGGGAAAATTTGGTTTTTATGGATGTTACTGTTTTTTAAAGTAGGGGTAGTACAAGTTCCCGCGTTGCATATATCAGATAGAGCGGAACGTAATTTTAAGAATTTTGTTAGAAATAAGAGAGAACTTCGCTTGCCACAGATATGTATGTGGCAGGAGCGGGAAGATGGGTTTTTCCAAGAATGATAACATGGGCGTAGTTGAAGGGATTATACCGGTGATGAAAATATGCACATAGTTTTAGAACATATTGCCCCCACCAGAATACTAACCAGTATTTAATAACATTGTAAAGAGAATTAAATGACTTGAGCCAAAAACACAACAAAAAAGAACAACAATAAAAACTAACTAAAACAGGAGAAGGATAACAGTATTTTCAAAGTGGCACCTGATTGCTCCGTCAGACACCCCCAGGAGCGTTGCCGCGAGTTATAGTCATTGACCCTTATAACTACCGTTATAATTATTGAACCCAACACCCGGATATGTGTAAAAGGAGAAATGCTTATTTTACTATTTCACAATTTTATACAATTTTGCTTACATGTTTTTATTCAAATTAATTCAGTCTGATTTTCATATTCTTAACAGTAACATTAAACTTATATTCCAATTTACCACTAGTTTGATTCATTTTTGTATTAAAAATAATAAAAGTTGTTTTTAAAAATAAAGTTTTTTGAGAAAGAAACTTAAGTGGCGCAGTCAGTAGGATTTTCGTCAGGAAATCTATCGTAGATAAACCGTGAGTTTCAACTCTTTGGACGAAAACCAGAATCAACTTCAAGTTCCAGTTCCCAAGGAATCCATCGAGGAAGCCAAGGACAGATAGTAGAAAAGGGCACATATGTGGTAAGAATTTTTTTTATGTCAGACTCCTCTTCTAATGACGAATCCTTAAGCGAAATCGACAATTGTGAAGAGTTAGATTTTATTGATAATTTTAGACATTTAACTATAATGGCACCACCAGTTTTAGACATCAAAAATTTGTCAATTATTCCAAATTTTGATGGAAACATAAATAAATTGCATCGTTTCATAAATGCTTCTATTTTACGTCACTATTTGGATAGTGAAAATATCGGTAATTTTCAGAATACATTACTTCTCAATGGTATATGTAATATCGGACATATTAGAAGGTTGGCAACGGTGTCAAGTCAAGGAGCACAGGCTCATGGAAACGTAGTGAAGACAGTCTGCTCTCAACCTCCGTCCACTATGCCACGGTGACTCGATATATATATATAATACTAGTATGATAGTTAAGTAAGTGAATATGATGTAAAACCGCTTAAAACATAATTATTAAAGTATATATAAAACACGTGAGTTTTATTAGTGCACGATGTTTAAGTTAAGTGGATACACCACAAAATGGCGACGAGGATAAAAGAAATATAAGAAGAAAAGAAAAAAAAAAAAAAAGATGGCATCAACCGGCATCGTGTTCCATCAATTTAACAGTGAAACTGACGATTGGATCATATACAGTGAGCAATTATCAGAATATTTTAAAGCAAACGGTACGAAGGAAGAAAATAAAGTAGCTACGTTATTAAGTAATATTCCTAGCGAAATTTATAAACTTTTACGAGACCTGTGTCACCCAGATCCACCAAATTCAAAAACATTCAAGCAATTAACAGATTTATTAAGTCAACAGTATTGTCCAAGAACAGTTGTATGGCGAGAGCGGAGGAAATTTCACCTAGCTCAACAAACACGTGAAGAAACGATGGCAGAATGGAATGCTAGAATAAGAAGCCTATCTGTAAACTGTAAGTTTGGAAATGATTTACAATTGCTTTTGAGAGAAAAATTCATATCCGGGATGAGAAACGGCCCGATATTAGACAGACTATGCGAGGAGGAGGAAACCGCAGATCTAAAAAAACTAGTGGAATTGGCCAT
This sequence comes from Lochmaea capreae, assembly GCA_949126875.1. Lineage (NCBI taxonomy): Eukaryota > Metazoa > Arthropoda > Insecta > Coleoptera > Chrysomelidae > Lochmaea > Lochmaea capreae. The sequence goes on along the minus strand of OX421404.1, from coordinate 9,695,414 downwards.
AAAAAAGGAAAACGATAGCATCGATAGAGAAGTGAACATGAACTTTGTAAAAGACACTACAAGGTCATCGAATCAAAAATATCAAGCAACAAGAGGAGTTTCAAATCAAGGCGCGCGGCAACGACAAAATTTTGACCAACCACAACGCCGATGGCAAGGCGCAGATTCACAAAACAGTTCAAGACAGCGCACGGATAGAAGACAGACGTCGACGAATTTAGCTACACTTCCACGCAGAAGGATGACAACTGAAAGAAATGTCAACATGGCGGAAGGAAAACAAAATTACGAGATGATAAAATGTAAAGTTTGTAATAATTATCATAAAGGAGTTTGTCGGTATGTAAATTTTTATTGTTCTAAGTGTAAAAGAAAAGGACATCTTGCTAAAGCATGTGCAAATAGAAATTTTAACTATGTAGATTTTTCAAATACCGAAAATAACCAAAATAACTGCCGAGATTGTTGGTACACGGAACAAAACAATCAAACGGAGGAAGCAGACAAAAATTTTAATGTGTATAGTGATTGTCCATCAGAATTTGAAAATTTTAATATCAATAATGTTGATAAAAAATTTATTGTCAAAGTTTTAATAGAAAATACAGAGCATCTGTTTCAAATAGATAGCGGTAGTGTGATATCAGCGATAAATGCAGATCATTTTAATAACTATTTTAGACATTTTAAATTAAAGGAAGCCGAAATTGTTTTAAAAAGTTACAATAATAGTACTTTTGCACCATTAGGTTATATAAATGTTAATGTTAAATATAAAGACAAAATAAGACAAATTAAATTGTATGTTATAGCTAACGGCGGTCCGAAGATTCTGGGGATGGATTGGTTAGAAGCATTTGGAATTCAGTTCGGAGTGGTTAATCAGCTGGATTATGTAAATAAAAGGATAAATGATATTGTTTCTAGATTTCCAGAAGTTTTTAGCAAAAAAATCGGTAAGTTTACTTTAGATAAAATTAAAATATATATTAAAGATAATGTTATGCCAATATTTCGTAAAGCACGTCCAGTACCTCTTGCATTCAAGCAAGGCGTTACAGAAGAATTAGAAAGGTTAGAAAAGGAAGGAATTATATCTAAGACTGAAACATCAGAGTGGGCTACACCTTTAGTTCCAGTTTTAAAAGAAGACGGTACAGTAAGATTGTGTGGAGATTACAGCGTAACTGTAAATAAATACCTAGAGAATATGGAGTATCCTTTACCAAGAGCTGAAGAAATTTTCTCTAAGCTTCATAAAGGAAAATATTATACCAAATTGGATTTGTGTAGAGCTTATAATCAATTTGAAGTAGATTTAGAATCGAGTAAAATTTTAACGTGGAGTACCCATCAAGGATTGTACACGGTTAACAGACTTCCATTTGGAATTAAAGTTGCTAGTTTTATATTCCAGAGGCATTTGGAGCAACTGTTAAAAGAGATACCATCATGTGTGTGTTATTTAGATGATATTATTCTAACAGGTGAAAATGAAGAAGAACATCTGAAGACATTGATCCTAGTACTAGAACAGCTAAAGAAAGCTGGACTAACCGTAAAATTGGATAAATGTGAATTTTTCAAGTCAGAAGTTGAATATTTGGGTCATGTGATTGGAAGTGATGGATTGAAGACAAGCGAAAAGAAAATACAAGCAATTAAAGAGGCACCCAGACCAGAAAATCTAACAGAAGTGAGATCTTTCCTGGGAATGGTAAATTATTATTCAAAATTTATACCAAACGCATCAATGATACTAAAACCAATTTATAATTTATTAAATAAAAACACTAAATGGGAGTGGGATGAACAATGCAATGATGCATTTTTAAAAATTAAAGAGATATTGTCATCAAAACTAGTACTAACCCATTTTAATCCAAATTTGCCAATTGTATTAACTTGTGATGCTAGTAAGTTAGGGATTTCAGCAGTATTAGCACACGAGATGCCAGATAAAACTGAGAGAATAATAACTTGTGTTTCTAGAACTCTGCAACCGAGCGAAAAAAATTACCCAATAATTCATTTAGAAAGTTTAAGCATTTACTGGGGTTTAATTAAATTTTACCAATATTTATATGGAAAAAAATTTAAAATTAGAACAGATCATAAACCATTAATATCCTTATTTCACCCTGAGAAAGGTATACCACAAATGCATGCCAGCCGTATGCAACGTTGGGCAGCATTTTTATCAAGTTTTAATTATGATATTGAGTATATAAAAGGGAAAAATAATATTGTAGCTGATTATTTGAGTAGAGCACCTTTAAATATTAATTACATTACAGATGAATTTCAAGGTTTAGGTAACTATGTGAATTTTGTAAGTACACTTAAGGAACAAACGATCAGTATTGAAGAAATAAGACGAGAAACCAAAAAGGATATTATTTTGAAAAATGTAATGAAATATATACGAGAAGAAAAATGGCCAGAGATGTCAGAAGAAACGAAACCATACTATCACAGGAAGCACGAGATAATAGTGGACAAAGGAATTTTAGTTTGGGGACATAGAATAGTTATTCCGAAGTCACTCCAAAGAAAAATGCTGGATGAGCTTCACCAACACCATTTCGGAATGGTAAAGACAAAAAGTATAGCAAGATCGTATGTTTATTGGCCTAAAATAGACCAACAGATCGAAGAAACATGTAGAAAGTGTATGTGCTGTATGGAAAACAAGCCAGCTCCACCAAGAGCAATACTAACACCATGGGATGTTAAAACCGAGCCTTGGACACGAGTGAGCATGGACGCATATAGCAAATGGCCAGAAGCACACATTATGAGCCATATAACAGCAAAAGAAACGGAAGAGAAAATTAAGAGGACATTCGCCAGATTTGGCATTCCTAAAACGATAGTAACGGACAACGGCACACAATTTACAGCAGAAACGATGCAAGAATTTTTCAAAAGAAATAACATTCGACATATTACGTCACCCCCGGGTCATCCACAGTCGAATGGAGCAGCAGAAAACATCGTAAAAACTTTCAAAAACAATGTCAAAGCCAGAGCAATTGATATAAGAAACAAGGGTAAGAGTATTGATTTGATAATTTCAGAATTTCTATTTTCATATAGGACAACACCGCATATAGTAACGAAAGAAACACCAGCCAAGCTGATGATGGGTAGACAACTCAGAAATAGAGCAACCATACTGAAAGAGTCCATAGGATGGAGAGTAAGTAGGGAAGAAGAGGAAACTGGAGCAGAAAACAATCATCAGAAAGCTCAAGAGCGACAGATTAAGTATTTTAAAGGAAAAAAGAGAGAATTTGAAATAGGAGAAACGGTAGCAGTCGCAGATTATGGTAATCCTAACCAAAGGAGTTGGACTAAAGCAGTCATTGAAAAGGTAATAGGCAAAACGACATATCTGTGCAGACTAGAAGATAAGAGACTATGGAAAAGACATGCGAACCAGATACATAGAAGAGAGAGAGAGAAAGAACAGGGTCAGGTAAAACGAAATACGGATGTAAGAAACAAACAAAACACTATGAAACGGTATTGTTGGGAAAATATGCCTGAACCGGCAAAACATACGTCAGACAGTTATGAAGTTGTAAATAATGATGAATTTGTTTTTACAGATGAAGCAGTAGGGCAAGATCATATTACAATTAACAACTCAGCTGAACCACCAATCCGAACTGAACATTCCAAACCACAACAGACAGAACCATTCATTACGACTGATCCATGCCAACCCTCGGAATCATCGGAAACCGGAAGTAGGACAAATGTTGCAAAACATTGTGATTTAGAGAAGGTTGTACGACGTAGTTCAAGAACTACAAAAACACCAGCAAAATTTAAAGATTATGCATTAGAAATCGACTGAAATATGTACTTATGGTTAAAATATTTTTTTTATATATGTGAATGGTCACAAATAACGTTTTAAATTTGTATTTGTATTGTATGTATACATGTATGTATTTTTAAAGGAATGACAGAGTGGAATGGCGGAGAGAGCTTAAGTATTAATATTACTTTTAAAAATAATACAAATTTAAGTGATTGGTAGAAAAAAAAAAAAATTTTTTGAATATTGTTTTCTAAAATGATTATTGAATGTTTCACTGTACCTATTGTAAGTAGAGATAATTTATATTGTACAAACATAGTAAATCGTAATCATACTGTAGGTATATTGAAGCATAATATTAAAAATGCACTCACAGGAGTTAGGCTAACAAAGGGGGGTGTAATATCGGACATATTAGAAGGTTGGCAACGGTGTCAAGTCAAGGAGCACAGGCTCATGGAAACGTAGTGAAGACAGTCTGCTCTCAACCTCCGTCCACTATGCCACGGTGACTCGATATATATATATAATACTAGTATGATAGTTAAGTAAGTGAATATGATGTGAAACCGCTTAAAACATAATTATTAAAGTATATATAAAACACGTGAGTTTTATTAGTGCACGATGTTTAAGTTAAGTGGATACACCACAGTATATTAAATAAATTAGAAGGTAAAGCCGAGGAAATAGTAGCCATAACTGGCGCTAAAACTTGGAATGATTGCAGAACGTGAATCAAAGAGAAATTTTTTCATTAAACAAGCGCTTAAGTCATTTTTAGCTGGTTTAAAGGAACCATTAGGGCCTATTATTCGTGCTATGAGACCAAATACACTAGAACAAGCGATTCAATTCATTAGAGAGGAGGATAATATTAAATATTGTCAAAGAAATCAAAATTTTGGAAATTTTAATAATAATATTCGGAAATATCCTAACCAATCCAATATCTCACGCCAATCCCAACATTTTCAACAAACATCCCAAAGAAATTTTCAAACTCCCCAACATTTTCAACAAACATCCCAAAGAAATTTTCAAACTCCCCAATATTTTCAACCAACAACGTCTCAAATGACAAATAATCACTCACCTCAATTTCCCAGAGGACCAATACAGATGCAACGTAACCCAAATCCACCAAATCCTAGATATCCAACAAATTCACAAGTTTTTGGTAAACCTCCAAATGTTTGGAAACAAAATCCAAATAACGTTCAATCCAAACCCGTTCCTATGTCTGTTTCAACAAGAAACACCACACCTCAATTTCGAAATTCAAATAATTTCCAAAATTTCAACCAGAAACCTAATTTCCATTCTGAAGAGTTATTTAACACAGAAATTGACGAAACAAATTACGATGACAATTTTGAATATGCAAATGAGGACAACTCTGAAAATTTTCAGGAAACTCAAATTGCATACGAAATGACTTAATAGAACTTAATATTTCCACAGACAAAAAAGAATTACCCTATATTCAAATCTCCGATCCCCCTATTAAACTATTGATAGATACGGGTGCAACAAAATCTTTTCTGAAACCTGAACTTGCCGAAACATTTTTTAAAGATAAATAAACTCCAATGTCATATACCTGGAAATGTTATTGTCACTTTGACATCGATAAAAAAGGTGCATCCTTTTTTATCGGATAAAAACTTCTCTTCCTCAATATCTAGTAAGCGGACGTCACTTTTCCACAATGACAATGAGTCGCAAGTTTGGTTACTTATAATTTCACAGCAATTAAGTGTTGGCAAAACTGCAAAAACTGTCAATTAATCTGTCAGATTGTTGAATTTTAAACATATAGTGCTTTTATTTTGAATCGGTGTGGTAATTATTCAACTTTGTTGTATTAATAAAGATAATTCTTGTTGTTCATCCATATATTCTGTCGTTAATTTATCTTGCCAAAAAACACTCGAGCTTTTCTTTTATCAGATAAATTTCTCCCTAACTCAAAGTTTTGCCAATTACTAAATTTGCTCGAAAAACTGACATTAGATAAAATCGCTCCACCTTCGGTGTCGCGATTTTATCATGTCAGTTTTTCTCGTAAAATTAGTGATTGGCAAAACTGTTTCGTTGCAAAGAGAAATTTATCCGATAAAAAAAAAGCTCTTGTGTTTTTACTGTTGATAAAATATTCAGAGAACCTTTTACAGTTTCATCAGCATTTCAGACATCAAGTCATCAAAATTGCACAATTATTCCAATATTTTCTGAATTTAATAAAAATGATAATTTTAAGTTTCATCTTTTCAATTTTCATGAGATTTTTGATGGTCTTATAGGACTTGATAATATAAAATTATTGAAAGCACATTTAGATTTTGTAAACTCACAGTTAATTACTCCTGAAACTATTTTACCAATTTATTATCTAGAAAGTAATCCCACTATTTTGAAGAGAAAAATTGATCCTTTCACTTGTATTTTGACAAAAGTACCTGTTTCCCAAATAGAAGGAGACATTCTTATTTCTAAACAAATAATTAAAAACTGCGAAATTCCATCCACTTTATCACACGCAAATAATGGCACAGCTTTGGTAGAAATCCGTAACAATACAAATAACGAAATTATTTTTTCTTTATCTAAGCCATTACAAACTTTACCCTTTTAATATAATTGTTTTGACTTATTTCACATTGACATCCAACCAGACGAAACACATGACCAATCTGACATTGCCGAACTTTTAAGAACAGATCATTTGAACTCTGAAGAAAGAGATCAAATCATAAAACTCTGTCGGAAATATTCAGGAATATTTCACAGAGAAAAAGACCCTCTCACCTTCACTAACTGTATTAAACATTCAATAAAAACTAAAGACGAATTACCGGTATATAATAAATCATACAGATATCCTTTCATTCATAAAGAGGAAGTGCAAAAACAAATAAAATCCATGTTGGATCAGAATATTATTCGACCTAGCAACTCACCCTGGTCATCTAACATTTGGGTAGTGCCGAAAAAAGCCGATTGTTCTGGCAAAAAGAAATGGAGGATTGTAGTAGACTACCGAAAATTAAATGAAAAAACTATTGACGACCGTTATCCAATACCCAATATAGCGGATGTACTAGACAAATTAGGTAGATGTAATTATTTTACGATTTTAGACTTGGCTAGCGGATTTCATCAAATTGAGATGAATTCCGAAGATATCCAAAAAACTGCTTTTAATGTCGAAAATGGACATTATGAGTATGTTCGAATGCCGATGGGACTAAAAAATAGTCCTGCGACATTTCAACGTGTTGTAGACAATATTATGAGGGGTTTACAAAACGAAATATGTTTAGTTTACTTAGACGACATAATAGTTTTCTCGACATCCCTACAAGAACATATTACAAATTTAGACAGAGTATTTGAAAGACTTAGAGACACAAATTTTAAAATTCAAATCGACAAATGCGAATTCTTGAAAAAAGAAGTTGCTTATCTTGGTCATTTAGTAACACCTAACGGAATAAAACCAAATCCAGATAAAATCTGTGCAATACAACGTTACCCAATACCTAAAACAACCAGAGATATTAAATCATTTTTAGGTTTACTTGGTTATTATAGACGATTCATAAAAGACTTTGCACGACTGACAAAACCTTTGACATCCTGTTTAAAAAAAGGAGCAAAAATTGAACATAACGCTGAATTTATTAGATGCTTTGAAACTTGTAAAAATTTACTCACTAACGAACCTATCCTACAATATCCAGACTTTTCTAAAGATTTTATTTTGACAACGGACGCTAGCGGATTTGCCTTAGGGGCAGTATTATCACAAATATCATCTGGAACCGAAAAGCCTGTGGCTTATGCTTCCAGGACTCTCAACGAGTCTGAACAAAATTATAGCACTATAGAACGTGAACTTTTAGCTATCGTATGGGCTACAAAATACTTTAGGCCATATTTGTTTGGTAGAAAATTTGAAATATATTCTGATCACAAACCTCTTAAGTGGTTAATGAATCTAAAAGAACCAAATTCTAGACTTGTAAGGTGGAGGCTTAAACTCGAAGAATTTGATTACGAAATTGAGTACAAAAAAGGCTCTGCGAATTCTAACGTAGACGCACTTTCTCGGGTTGAAATACATACAAAAGAACTAATTGACTTTTACACTGAAAGCTTTGATGACTCTTTTTTACAAAACCAATTAAACGAAGATCAAGATAACGAATCCATAATTGTAAACGTAGACGAACCCCCAATTACAAACGTAGACGAACCCCCAATTACAAACGATGACGATAATGACACTGTTCATACAAGCCAAGAGGACCCTATTTTAGGTATGAAAATTTCCGAAAAATGTCTTAACTCTTTCGACCATCAAATAATATTTAATTTTGTCTTACACTCTCCCACAAGACCTAAAACAGAACAGGTATTTCCTAACAAAAAACGGCTTCATTTGCAAATTTCAATTAAACATTTCCATAAGGACGTTATAAATGTTTTCAAAAATTATATTGATCCAAAATTTACTTATGGTGTGCATTTTCAACGTCATGAGTACATCCCTCGAGTATTAGAAATATTACAGACAACTTTTAAAAATTCTGCTTATAAACTAATACAATGTAATTAAATATTAACAGACATAACTGACAAGGACGAACAACACGAAACTATAAGACTATTTCATGAGGATAGAAATAATCATCGTGGAATACCTGAAACCGAAACAAGAATAAAACGGACATACTTTTGGCCCAGAATGAAAAATGACATTACAGACTTTATGAACAAATGTAAGATTTGTCAAACAAACAAATATGACAGAAATCCACCGAAACAGAACTAATGATAAGTCCAACACCCTCAAAACCACTTGAAATTATATTTTGCGACACTCTTTCTGCTCAAGGTCACAAATTTTTAACAATAATCGATACTTTTTCAAAATATGGTCAAGCATACCCACTATCGGCATTAAACGGCATAGAAATCACAAGAGCATTTTTAACATTTATGTCTCACCATGGTGTCCCGAGTTTAATTGTAATGGACAATGGTACCGAACTCAAAAATTCAATTGTGCAAGAATTTCTAGATGTCCATAAAATAAAAACCCACTATGTTACCCCAAATAGTACACAGTCAAAAGGTGCAATTGAACGTTTTCACTCTACTATTATCGAACATTTGCGCATCATTAAAACAAAAAATGACGATAAAATAAATATTCTTAATGATATGACCTATGCTATTTTAGGCTATAATAATTCGATACACTCTGTAACAAAACAGAAGCCAATCGATATACTAAATGGACATTTTGATTCAAAAGAATTATTTGATATAAACCTTGATCAAACCCTTATTAATAACTACGTTCAAGAACATCGACAAGTTACGACGGAAATTTATAAAAAATTAAACGAAACACTAAGTTCTCAAAAAGAGGCGACCGTAACCTACCACAATCAAAACCGACATGACCCATTACAGTACGAACCTGGCATTGACATATATAAAAAGAATACAACACAAACTAGAAACAAACTTAACCCAAAGTTTTATAAAACAACAACCCTCTCTGACAAGGGTATAAAAATAAAAACAAATAAAAATAAACTTTTACATAAACAAAATCTTAAAAGACCAAAAGCTAATCAGAAAAAATTGTTACAGGGCGCTACTAGTCCTTCCAGTCCTATTCCTTCCACTAGTAAAGAGTGAAGAAATCCTGATCAATAAATTAAATAATAATCCTAGCATCCTTCCGTACAAACTAGGCACAGCAAAATTAAAAGCAAGTGTTCACAGTTTCCTTCATTATTACGATTTATCTCCTATAGGTAAAGAAATTGAAACTTTAAAATATGCATATAATAATGTAACATTAGCGATTCAATCAGGGCTTAGCCACCCTTATTTTCGAGAGCTCGATTATTTTGATCGTGCCCTTCTTTATCAAGTAAAATCTGCTGAACAAAAATTCCACTCTCTAATGCCATCGTCTAGAGTAAAAAGAGGTCTCATCAATGGATTAGGCTCAGTAATTGAAAGTATCTCAGGTAATCTTGATGCAAATGATGCAACGTACTATGATCAAGCAATATTTGATTTACAAAATAATGAAAAAGAAATCGTGCAAAAACTTAATCAGCAAATTTCACTTACAACTGACATTATTGAAAATTTTAATGATACAGTATCACTTATAAAGAGTAATCAAGAAACAATATTTTCTGGAATTCAGACAATACGTAATTCACTGAATACATTCATATTTCAATTCAACGATTACATGCAAACTCGAAATGTTTTAGATCAATTAAATGTTAACTTTAATAATATTATTTTACATCTCTTAAGTCAGATAAAAAATGCTATAACATTTGCTAGATTAGGAGTTTTACACACTAGTATAGTAGATATAAATGAAATGAATTCTATAATTGATACAGTATTAAAATATCACTCTAGAAATGAAATAATTTTTCCAAATATAAGCAATGACACGCATAGATATTATGAAATTTTAAAAATTGAAGCGTACTACTCTGATACAAAAATCGTTTTCGCTGTTCACTTTCCTATTGTTTATCCTGAAACCTTTTCATATTATCATCTTTTCTCTATCCCTACAACAAACCACACAACTATCATACCTCGCAACACCTTTCTGACAATGAACGAAAACTATTACCAATATCACTAGATGCCCTGCCTAGACCTAAAGCCAAACTATTATTATCCCGATGGAAGTCTGTCTGTAGGAAACGAAGAAGAAGATTGCATTTTCCAGTTACTTCAGCTTCAGTCAAATCCAAAAAACTGCCAAAGTATTCCTATCAAAATTTCGAAAAACGTAATCCAGTCAATTGATGATTCACATTATATAGCCATTTTCGTTAATCAAACTAAAATTAAAACAATATGTACAAGTACCGACTTTTCCACACTGGAAGGAAATTTTTTGATATCTGTTCCATATCAGTGTAAATTTCTGGTAGAAAAACAACAATATATCAATCAACAATTGATTTCACGAGGCCAGCCGTTACTACTTCCCGAATTGAAAGTCACCTATGGTGAAAAAGAAGAAAACGTTCCAGAAATTTCCTTAGAAACAGTTCCTTTAGATAAAATTCACAAACTTCTTAATAAACAAAGTGAAATCCAGCCTATAGTGTTAAAACATTTACAAAAGACTTCTATTAATTATAGTAATATAGTAATTTTTATTTTAATAGTAGTTAGTGTTCTTTGGATAGTAGTTAGTTATATCGTTAAAAGAAAAATCAAGAGAAGTAATTCAACCATCACCATGAAACATGCCAGAATCTTAGAAGGGAGGAGTTATAGTCATTGACCCTTATAACTACCGTTATAATTATTGAACCCAACACCCGGATATGTGTAAAAGGAGAAATGCTTATTTTACTATTTTACAATTTTATACAATTTTGCTTACATGTTTTTATTCAAATTAATTCAGTCTGATTTTCATATTCTTAACAGTAACATTAAACTTATATTCCAATTTACCACTAGTTTGATTCTTTTTTGTATTTAAAATAATAAAAGTTGTTTTTAAAAATAAAGTTTTTTGAGAAAGAAACTTAAGTCGCGTTGGTGTCCAGAATAACCATGGGTCGCTGCTCGAGAGATGTACAAAGAAACTCAGGCGCCAATCACAAATACAACAACCGAAACACACATGAATTCACGCTGTGCAGGGAAGATTTGAAAAATGTAGGTGTATATAATTTTTCTTTTTATTTACAAGGTTTGATCACACAAGCGGTTAGAGACGTTATCCTGTGTGACATTTGGTGCGTTCTTACTGTTGCAAGGATAATTGGTGTCACTGTCTAACTCTAACCTAGGCAGAGCGATCACTTTGGTGATGGGACGAGTGCACACTCCTAATTTTGGTGCTAACGCTCTGCTCGCGTATAACACATAGATGAGGGACAAAATATTTATTTTCAGATAGAGAATTTTGTAAAGATAACGGAACAGCTCGTCCGTGATTTAGTTGGAGATATTCATCCAACACTGCCTTGTATTCGGCTTTGAGTTTGGGATTTTTGGACAGTTTATTTTCTAGAGAAATGAAACGACGTTTTGCTTGAAGGAAAGAGTCTCCAAGCTCAGCTTGTGCTGAAGGATGAGTAAGTGGGAGGTCGACTTGATATCTTCCGTCAGAAAGTATAATTGTGGTGTTATTGAAGATGTTTTCGGTAATGTCGTCTTGCTCAGAGGACTTGGATTGGATGGAGCAGCTCCCTTGCTCGATGAATTTTTGTAATATTGTTTCTAGCGTATTGTCAGAGAAGCGGCTCGTAGTGTGAAAAGAGTGGGAGATGAGATTGCACCTTCTGCTGTTGTTCACACATTGAGGAGGTGTACTACTCCGGACAAGATCCAACCCAAATGAGTATGGACTAAGGAGGGAAAACCTTTCCTTAGGGAATGTAGGCCTGGTTGCAGAAGGTCATGATAAATGTTAGCTCCTTACAACAGAGAAATTTCTCCAGGGTGATCGAAATCTTCGTCGGCCAATTGGCTTTGAAGGTGAATGGGGATTTGGAGTTTCTTTTTGTCAATTGATACTTGAGCTAACGTGGAGGTGATTTAAAGTACTACAGCACAGGTTGATTCGAATCTTTGAGCGGAAGATCGTTGGGAAAATATTTCAATATCAACCATCTCGTTTATTGTATTGCTATAGTTAAAGATGTCTGCCACTTGGAGTTGAGAATGGTATGTATGTATGTATGTATGTATGTATGTATGTATGTATGTATGTATGTATGTATGTATGTATGTATGTATGTATGTATGTATGTATGTATGTATGTATGTATGTATGTATGTATGTATGTATGTATGTATGTATGTATGTATGTATGTATGTATGTATGTATGTATGTATGTATGTATGTATGTATGTATGTATGTATGTATGTATGTATGTATGTATGTATGTATGTATGTATGTATGTATGTATGTATGTATGTATGTATGTATGTATGTATGTATGTATGTATGTATGTATGTATGTATGTATGTATGTATGTATGTATGTATGTATGTATGTATGTATGTATGTATGTATGTATGTATGTATGTATGTATGTATGTATGTATGTATGTATGTATGTATGTATGTATGTATGTATGTATGTATGTATGTATGTATGTATGTATGTATGTATGTATGTATGTATGTATGTATGTATGTATGTATGTATGTATGTATGTATGTATGTATGTATGTATGTATGTATGTATGTATGTATTTTGGGGTAACATTCACTGAGACCTAAAATATCTATTGTGCCCCCTTACTTATACTTAGTTCCTGAGGAAAGTCTCGGAGACTAGTAGCTCCTTTAGTCCTATTTCCCAAAGGAATTTTAGGATATCTGCAGGCTTCAACTTAGGTAACTGTCCCTCTTCTATCCAGTAGTCTCCCAGGTGCTGTGCCCTAGGATTCTGAATTGCTGTGAAGTTCGCAAGTATGTGGATGGAGGATTCTTCTTCCATTCCACAAAACCTACAATCTTCTTCCTCCACTATTTTGAGCTTTTTAAGGTGCCCATTCAGGCGACAATGTCCCGTTAGGATTCCTGTAAAAACTCTTAGTGCAGTTTTGCTTGGACTTATGCATTCATTTGATCTCAACAGGCTGTAGTCACCCAGAAGAATCTTTGATTGCCTAAGCCCTACTAGATCTTTCCAATTGTCAGATCTTCTCTTTTCTTCGGCTTAGAATATTTCTTCCAATATTACATTGGAGCTGATTCCGCAAAAGGGTTCCGGCCCCCAAAAGGGTATTTCAGTCCCCCTCTTCGCTAGTTCATCTGCTATTTCGTTTCCTTCTATTCCAGTATGTCCTGGAATCCACAGTAAGGTGACTATATTGTTCTCGCCTAGTTCATTAAGTGTGCATTCTCACACCATTTTGGAAGTGATTACACAAGAACTCAGCGCTTTAATGGCTGCTTGACTATCAGACATTATGATAATCCTTTGCCTTCTATATCCTTTGTCAATATTGAACTGGGCACACTTTCTGATTGCGTGAATTTCCACTTGAAAGATACTTGGGGTTTTTCCCAAGCTTTCAGAGTGTTTGGTTCCGGGCCCGTACACTCCTATCCCAGTTCCTTCTATTGCTTTTGAGCCGTCTGTGTACCATTGAATGGCATTATTTCCAAGTCTGGTAATGGTATTTGGATCCCAGTCCTTCTTGTTGCTTAATTCCGTAACGAATTTCTTTGAAAAGTTATACTTTTTCATAATACCATCTTGTGGCATGTCCCAGGCTGTCTGATTTCTAAAAAGTGGAGAGGTGGTTTTCTTTTTAATGATTCCCTCTCTACTTAGTTGTCCCAATCTGTTTTTCTTGGTTTTCCACGGAGGCTTACCTCAGGTATGCCTAGCTCTAACTTGAATGTTATGATACTATGATCGGAGAGAGATGGTTCACCCGATACTCTCCAATCTTTTACTATATGTTTTAGATCACGAGTTGCCAGTGTGACATCTAAAACTTCTTGCCTTACCCTTGCTACAAATGTGGGGGTATTCCCTATATTGTGAATATCAAGGTTTTTTATTAAGGATATATTCTAAAAGTTGCTCACCTCTTTGGTTGGTGTTGCTGCTGCCCCAAACGGTGTTGTGTGCATTGGCATCACATGCTAGAAGTAGAGGTAGTTTCTTCTCTTCACAGGACTCCACCAGCCTTTGTACCTCTGGGGGTGGTGCTAGCCCATCTCCCTCGAAGTAGCATGATGCTATTACTATCTCCTTGCCCTCCTTCTTATGTTCGAGGTGTGCTCGAACTGGAACGAGGTCCCGAGTCATGTATTCTGAAAGACAAAAAAAGTTAATATTGTTCCTTATCATATTACATGTTCTTGGTATATCACTACCAGTGTGATATACTATTTTAGCATCTTTACATGCTAATCCTCTTACCTTGGATCAAACACATCCCCATTGGTCCTTGGTGAACAATATTGTGAGCATTAAGTTGAGCTAAGTTAATTCCATTTCCTCCTCGGACAGCGGCGACTCCTCCCCAAGGAGTCTGGTAACGTGTAGGCTTTCTACACTACCTGAGTCGCAGCTGGCCTTGGAGGAAATGGAAGCCTTCTCCAGATCTCCTTCTTCTTCCTTTCTGAGGCCATGTACGGGGATTTTCCCAAACCGGTAATGGATGGTGAACCCGTTGTTCTTGATTTTTTGGCAGGCTAGATTGTCTATTCCTGCCCTCAAGACTAGGCCTTTGCCCTCTTCCTTAAGGTTGAGGACCTTCCACTGGTTTGTTTCCACACCCTCGTTCTGCGCTTGAATTGAGTAAAAGAGTAAACATTCATAATAATATGTCCGCTGAAATTGGTATTAACATTGGTGTACCCCAAGGCAGCGTCCTAGGACCACTTTTATTTATTTTATTTAAAAATGATTTAAACCTCTTTGTTGATTGTGATTTTGCCAATGTATTTGCAGATGACTCCCTAATAGCCTGTGTTGATAATAATTTAGAAAATGCGAGCTCTTAACTCTGTTAATAATTACTTAATGTATAATAAACTTAAACTTAACGTATTGAAAACAAAAGCTATGATAATAACAACTAAATATAAATATAATAATACAGATTTAAATGAAATTAATATTACAATTAATGATGAGAGAATTGATATTGTAACATCAACTAAATATCTTGGTTTTCAACTTGATAATTTCTTATTATTTGGTGATCATTTTAATTATGTTTTAAAAAAGATATCAAAAAAACTTTACTTTTTTGCAAGAATTTCAAGAAGCCTATCACTAAAATTACAGTTTATCGTTCAATTATTCAACCACATTTTGACTATTGCAAACATACTTCTGTATCTATTATGCTCAATTCACTGCAATGGATTTCAGTTTACCAGAGATTGTACTATTTGACAATGGTATTTGTATATAGAATATTAAATAATTTTGGACCACCTTATTTTCAAGAATACATTACTTTTAACAAAAATATTCATACTTACTTTACCAGAAATAATAATAACTTACATATAGTTAGAACAAATAAACATACGTCCATGAATTCATTATTTTTTAAATGCTTCGATCATTATAATAAATTACCGATTTGTATAAGATCTAGTTCATCAATAAGAGTTTAAAAAAAAAATAATGAAACATATTCATAATTAATGATTTTGATGTTTTTGTAGTAATTTTGATGTTTCTGTAGTTGTAGTAATTTTTGTATATTAGGGTTACCTATTTCAATAAACATTTCAATCTGCGCTTTGATCAAGCGAAGAACTTCCTCTACGCCCTTGCTTCTTGGGAGGAAGATCGTAGCGGTATGCATTTTTGGGATGTCGTCTCCCTGGCACACCGTCAGTTCTACTCCCTTCCAGCTGGAGCCGGATTGATGACTGATATAAATTCTACATGTAAGCTTTAATATTACATAAAATTGTCAAGCCGTTTGGAGTACTCTTTCCTAGGAAAAAATTAAAAGATTTAAAAATCGTCTCGTTTCTACACCACTTGACCCTAGAGGTAGAAGCGGAATTTGATAATAAAGAAATCTTTGGGTTTTGTGTGTAGTTCCTATTATTCTGAGGGGCTGTTTATATATGTGTGGTTAGAAATAATTGATTTATTGTTAGCTACGTTTCTTGAATATCTGTTGCGTGGAAAGTGCTTCTTTGTACCAGTCAAAATGCGTATATACTTTTGTAACATGTATTACAAACTATTAACCAAATACAAGTCATCTCGAAGGACCATAAGTATAATATAGGGTATAATTTCCAGTCTCATAAAATAACTAAAATTATAAACTACTACCTTAATTTCCTGGGTGCGTTAATGAATGCACTATCAACATACACTAAATAAAGAAAGTTAACTAAAATTCAATTTACTTTTTATGGAAAGCATAAGCCACCCTTTTTGAACATGCCGCTTAGTGGCTGGCCACACCACAAATGCCCGGAATGCTTCCCCGCCACCCGCCCGCGTTACCTAACTTATCGGCCAGTCAGTGGCGTACAACTATATTTTATAGGATATTCCAACATACTCCCCCCTCTTGAAGTCACCAGACTTCAACACTAAACTGAAACTCGAACATGTAATGACTAGGGGATAGTACGATAGTGCTAAGGTAAAGTAAATTAACATAATCTACATCATAGAGGACGGTAACAAGCAGACCTTTGTAATAGGTCTAGTTAATATGGAGTCGATTGTTTTAAGCTTGATTGCTCTCACTTTTCCATCTGAGCCGGGCAGTACTTCCAAAACCCTGGCTCTAGGCCATTTTAATGGAGGAACTCCGTCTTCTTTCAACAATACAAGGTCGTTTGGATTTAAATTTTGTGATGGAGTCAACCATTTAGGTTTATTTTGAAGACGATTCAAATATTCCAAACTCCATCTTTTCCAAAAATTTTGCTGGAACCTAGAACACCGTTGCCAGAATGCAAGCTTATTTTCTGGCAAGTGAGTAACATCTTTATCCAGGTATGCCGTAAGGCTAGTACCTATTAGAAAGTGTCCCGGAGTTAAACACTGTAAATCGTTAGGATCATTAGATAATGGACAGATTGGTCGCGAATTTAGTATAGCTTCAATTTGACATAACACAGTTGTCAACTCTTCGAACGTTAGTTTCGCGTCTCCTAGAATGCGTCGAAGGTGACATTTACAACTTTTTATTGCAGCTTCCCATAGTCCTCCCCAATGCGGACTATGTGGAGGGATGAATTCCCATTCAATGTTCATTTCAGCTGCAAAGGATTTCACTCTAATTTGAAATTCAGGGTTGCGGAATAAATCACGCAATTTTTTCAATTGATTCCGCGCGCCTAGGAAGTTTGTTGCATTGTCGCTAAATATGTTGGAAGGATTACCTCGTCTGGAGATGAACCGTTTCAATGTTAGTAAAAATGATTCCGTGCTTAAAGAGGAAACGAGTTCTGTGTGGACCGCCTTGGTGAGCATGCACACAAAGATGGCCACGTAACTCTTGACAAATGGTGCCTTTCGAAGGTTTGAGGATTTCATAAGAAGGGGGCCTCCAAAATCTACACCTACTTTATCGAATGGCTTACAAATGGAAACTCTTTCTTTTGGGAGGTTCGACATTATTTGGTTAGAGGGTTTGACTGAAAATCGGAAACAATTGAAACAATTATGAATAATCCTTTTCACTTGTCTGAGGCCATTCAACGGCCAAACTTTAAGCCGGACATTGGACAAAACTGTCTGAGCACCGGCGTGTCCAAGGCGCTTATGCAGAAGGGTTACAATGTGATCATTTCCCGGAACAAGGATAGGGTATTTGTGAGAATCTGGAATATCGGCATGTTTCAACCCGCCACCGACACATAACAGATTTGATTCGTTCAAGATTGGACTTAGTGATAATAAATTTTTGTTGGAT
This sequence comes from Lochmaea capreae, assembly GCA_949126875.1. Taxonomy (NCBI): domain Eukaryota; kingdom Metazoa; phylum Arthropoda; class Insecta; order Coleoptera; family Chrysomelidae; genus Lochmaea; species Lochmaea capreae. The sequence goes on along the minus strand of OX421404.1, from coordinate 9,677,111 downwards.
ATTTGCTCTTCTGCTTTCAGCTCGCTGATTTCTTTTTCAAAATATAAAGTTTGGATTTTTCGAATTATGAACTTCAAGGCATTTTCAGTTTCTGATACAGTAATTGGACCTGTGATTTTGTTACTCTTATTTTTACGATTTGAGGTGAATTGGAAAATGTAAGCAGTTGAGTGCAACAATCTGTGAAATTGTGAAAATGGTAAAAAGAATTTGTGCCAAAAATCATTTGACAATTTGATATCCATGGAAGTAGTATTATTCAGAGTAATTTTCTTTTGTTCTGGAAGTTCGGTGGAAGACAATTTTGGAACAAATTGACTTAATTCAATATTGGGTTTAGAAAGGAAGGAAGGCCCATGCCACCACAATGAAGATAGGATTAGCTTAGGTGGGTGTAATCCGCGTGACAAAATGTCAGCTGGATTTTCAGCAGATTTGATGTGTCTCCAATGCCAAGTGGATGACATTTTTTGAATGTGCGAAACTCGGTTGGCAACAAAGGTTGACCAACGAGATGGATGCGCTTGGATGGATCCAACATAACGCTATCTGGGAGTCTGTCCATACATTAATAGATCCTATTGACATCTTTAACTGAAAAACATCTAAAATTTTTTGCACTAAGTCAGTAGAAGGGCTAGGAGAGTTCCGCGACCAGTATAGGGAAAACAGTGTGTTAGAGAGAGAGAGTCATGGAGCCAATGAGTGTGAGAGAGACAGCCCGCCGTGCGCATCATGAGGCGTCCGCCATTTGACGCTCGCGAATTTAATTAATTAAAAAACTCGAGTGTGGATCGAACCCCGAACCTACGCGTTCATAGCAATACATCTAACATAGTCCGCCATGATCTCTCATGCATATCATTAGCGAAGAAAGGTATATTACATGCTGCGAGCGCGCGCACCGTACGCTTCTTGCTGTAAAATGTGACGTAGTCGAGAAAGATCCATTAGGATGATAAGGCGGCGCGCCTACATCGACGGTCGAGCGCGCGCACCGTACGCTTCTTGCTGTAAAATGTGACGTAGTCGAGAAAGATACGTTAGGATGATAAGGCGGCGCGCGGGAATATACCGGGGGGCTTAAAAGTAACTTATGTTGAAATATTACTAAGAATTTCGTAATATACCGGGTGGCTTAAAAGTAACATATGCGTGACACGTCGCGTGCTACGTCAAACGTGTAACGGTGGAAGGTTTTTTTTAAAAAATATATATGTTGTTAATAATGTGTTTGGGGATTAGTTTCTTGAGGATAACAGAAGGGTGAAGATCATGTTAATAATTATATTAGCTGCAGCGCTATGTCCAGCACTTTGTGTTGTCGACCAGCAGTATGCTATGGAGTATTTACAACGCTTCGGATACGCAAATGAAAATGATTTGACTAAACTTGAGGATTATTTGTTGAGTTTTCAAGAAAAATATAATATTCCTGCAACGGGAGAATTAGATGAAGATACAATACAACTTCTGGATAGGCCAAGATGTTCTGTAAGTGAAGCAGCTTCCGACGATGATCATTCTTTTAGAGTTAGATCAAAATGGACCAAATTTAATTTGAAATGGTTCTTTCCTCAGGCAAATCAAGCATATCTTGATGTAATCGAAAAGGCTTTTGAAGGGTGGAGTAACAGTTCAAAGTTCAAAATTGAATTAATACACAAAACAAGACCTTATGCTCCCGATGTAACTATCACTGTTTCACATGGAAAACACTATTTTCGTGCAGATTGCCAAGGTAGAGATGAATGCCCCAGTGCATTTGATGGTCCTGGAAAGGTTTTAGCACATGATTATTTCCCAAATGGCAACAGCTGTATAGAACTTCATATTGATGCCGATGAAAAGTGGGATTTAAGTTTAGATGGATCAAGTTCAGATGATAGGACTAGTCTGCTTATGGTATTAATTCATGAAATTGGACATATCCTAGGTATATCCCATAGTGATAATGAAAAAGCAATAATGTATCCATGGTATCAACAAAACGCGACCCCAAAATTGGATGAAGATGATAAAATGGCCCTTGAAGCTCTTTATGGACCAATCAATAAATATGCAAATAATCCTTTCAAACTTACGCCACCGACTACAGGTCATCATAGGCCCCATCCACCAAATAAAAATTTATGCGACATAACGCCGGAGTATATGTTTACTGCGATGGCTGGTGCATTTGAAAATTATCACTTATATATTATTTATAAAGATTTTCTGTGGAAAATTGATTTGAGCTCGAAACTTATTCCCTCTGAACCAGAAATGCTCGATGATTATCTACCCGAAGAAGTGGGCTCCATAATTCAGATTTTTCAAAGTTCTTCCGGTAATTTAATAGCAGTCAATAAAGATGTTCGTAAATACTATATAGCAGATTTCCCAGGTTTGCGAATACTTGAGCAAGGTAATTTACTTATACCAAAAAATTCTCAAATAAACACAATGTTTCAAAGCAACCACGGAAAAATGTATGTATTTTATAATAACAGTAATTATCTTGAATATGATAAGAACTTAAAAAATGCCTTAAATAGAGGACAAATTAAAGATATTTTCCCTGGACTACCCACAGATGTTACAGGAGCATTCCAGTACATTGACGGACACATGTACTTTTTCAAAAACACCACATACTACAAATATAATGAGTTTACCAAAAAACTTGTTGCAGCCGGACCCTTTAATTGGAACCTATTTGATATCCCATGTCCTAATGGAGACCTTTTAAATCATCTCAAGACTTTATTAACAAAAATAATTTCTTTTTATCAATAATATTTTTTTAAAATAAACTTTGCAAATAATTAAATTGTTTTTCTGAAATTCCTACGAACGTTACAGATAAGAAATTTGTTATCTACCCATTGTAACAGGAAGTAACAATCTACCGCAAAAATGGGAAAAACAAGCTACAACCATGAGATAAGAAATTTTTATCTACAATACCCGTTGTAAATAGGAAGTTACAATCTAAAATTCAAACACAAAAAGGAAACTTATGGTAAGAAGATATAACAGGCACACCACAATTCCCATTGCAAAAATTCACTAAAGTCACGACACGTGTTTTTTTTGCACACGGTGGGAAAGACACACATAAATAAGCAAACGCAAGCCGGGAGAGAGTAGTTTTTGCTGAGAAGCCGACCATAAAATTTCAACGTGAGAGTTTTGCTGAGAAGCCAAAAAATCTTTGCTGAGAAACCAGTGTGTGTGTGTGACGAAAAAACAAAGGTGAGTTTTCAACAACTTTTTATAAAAGCAGTAATTATTTTCGCATCTTCAATTATCGTCAAATTTGATTTCAGTGTTTTTGCTGAGAAGCGCTCCAACCAAGGGCAAAGAGAGTTTTTACCAAAAATTTCAACGGAGAGTTTTGCTGAGGAGCCAAAAAATCTTTGCTGAGGAACCAGTGTTTTTGCTGAGAAGCGCTCCAACCAAGAGAGTTTTTACCAAAAATATCAAAAAGGTGAGTTTTTTTCCCCGCGTTTTCAATTATCATCAAATTTTGATTTCTTTATAGATGGACCTAACTAAAATAAACAGTGTGTCTCTTATAGAAAAAAAACCAGTTGTGAAACTGACAGAGTTGCCTAAAGATACACCGGTGAAAATTAAAGCGGGTCAAATCGTGAAAACCAAGTTTGGGGAGGCTGTACTCCTACTACAAGACAATACTGTATTTCTACCCCAGAGGGTGACAGAAACATACCGGCCGCATGTGACGTCTTTCAGCAGTCAGAAGTATAACATAACGTACAGAGGACAAATCGACGTTGGGAAGCCCAATCCGCTAACATCCTTCGAAATTCAGGAGAATTAAAAAGGGTAAGTGATATTTTTTTCAATTTATATATTTACCGCTCCAATGAAGTCTGTTAACACCTTAATTGAACAATCTGACCGTTTGTTAATTTCAATGAAAAAATTGAGAAAAATACTTTTTGATAAATTTACCAGTAGGGACGCTGAGATTTGGCTAAAACGGATGCATAGACAAATAAAATTATGTAATGCGGCAATTCGTAGAAAGTTACCTAATAAATTATCTATGGGACCTTTGAGAAAATTAGAAACTTACGTGGGGCACTTTAAACATTTTAGGAAATTAATTTTAAATAGACATGTAGGGTTAGGTTTAAATTCCAAATTACAGAGTAGAGTTAAATGGGCGAGTGTAGAATCGAGTTTTAAGAGTAGGATTAAGACGGGGGTTATAGTCAATCTACTTCATAAAGACTTGAACCGATTTTTAGGAGATTGTGCAGTTATTTTTCAAAATAAAATTAGGAAACTTTTGACAGAACACTCTGCATTGAAAGTGAATACGACATTTTGTGGGGAATTTTAAAAAAAAAACCGGTGAAAATGAAATGTCAGACATAGAGTACTTTAATACCAAAAACGATGTAATTGATAAATCGATTGATGTATTAGAGTGGTTTAAAGGTCACATCAAAGATAAACTATTGAATAAATTGTCGGAATTATCGGAAAAAGAGTCGGGTAGCGCATTATTTAAAATTATATCATTAGCAGTAAATATAAATAAATTTGAAACTGGAAACGGCTCGTCTTACATTAAACTTCCAGAACAAATTTTGAAGAAAAACAGTTGTATAAATATTAAAAATACCGATCAATTTTGCTTTTACTGGGCCATTGTTAGTGCCCTTTATCCTGCACGTACACATATAAACTTGACTAGGTCCTATCCATATTATAGTACAGTTTTGAAAACAGAGGATTTAGATTGTCCAATGGAATTATCAAAAATAACCAAATTTGAAAAACTTAATGATATTTCTGTGAACGTTTACGCTTTAGAACTTATTGAAATGGAAAAGAAATCATTTTATGTAGTAGTACCAGCTAGATTGACAAAAAATAAGGTGAATAAACATGTAAATTTACTTTTAATTCAAAACAAATATTATCCAAAATTGAATGATTATGATGCACCACCTGTAGATGATAATAACGAAGAAATTAAATTTCATTACTACTGGATCAAAAATTTATCAAGACTAGTTTCCTCACAGTTGAACAAACATTATGGCAGAAAATTTATTTGTGATAGATGCCTGAATTATTTTCAAATAAAAGATAAATTAACTGAACATGAAAAATTGTGCAGTAAATTAAATAAATATAAAATGAGTGTACCTAAATATAGCCATGTAGAATTTAAAAATTTCACATATCAACAAACGGCTCCGTTTGTCGTTTATGCTGATTTTGAGTGCCAATTGGAAAAATTTACTGACCCTTATTGCCAATCTGCAACAAATAAATACCAGAAACATGTTCCATACAGTGCTGGCTACTATGTAAAGTGTTCTTACGACAATAGTCTTTCTTATTTCGATAGCTATCGCGGTGCGGATTGCATGGATTGGTTTGCAAATAAAATGTCAGACGTTGCCAAATTTGTTTATTCAAAAATTAAAACAATCGTTCCTATTATTGAAGACCAATGTACAGCAGCAGCAGCAAAAGCTTGCCATATATGTAATAAACAATTTGCAATTAAAGACGTGATTGTCAGAGATCACGATCATTTTTCGGGGGATTTTAGGGGATTTGCACATCAAGAATGCAATTTAAATTTTAAAAAATTATTCGTTATACCCGTCATATTTCATAACTTAAGCGGATATGACAGCCATTTTTTAATTTCAAATTTATGTAAGAAAGGCCAATTGAGCGTACTTCCAATCAACAAAGATAAATACATCTCCTTCACTCTACATTCAGATGAAAATAATATTAAATTGCGGTTTATAGACTCTTTACGATTCTTGGGAGCTTCTCTCGACGAATTAGCAACAATTTTAGATCAGTCGGAGAAGAAAATTTTAAAGCAAGAGTTCCAAAATTTAGATGATGCCAAATTCAATTTATTGACGGGTAAAGGGGTTTTTTGTTATGAATATATTGATTGTTTGGACAAACTAAATGAAACTTCTCTACCTCCAATTAAGCATTTTTACAGTAAACTTACCGATGAAAATATAGATGATAAAAAGTATGCTCATGCCCAAGCAGTGTGGCAAAATTTTGGTATTAAAACGTTGGGGGAATATACAGACTTGTATTTAAAAACAGATATTTTACTTCTTGCGGATGTTTTCGAGCAGTTTCGCAAAAAATGTTTTTCCATATACGGTCTAGACCCTGCATGGTACTACACTATGCCCGGTTATACGTGGGATTGCATGCTCAAATACACCCGATGTAAATTGGAGATACTTAAGGATCTGGACATGGTGCTGTTTTTGGAAAACGCCATAAGAGGAGGAATTTCTGTTTGCAGCAACCGATTTTCAAAAGCTAACAATAAATACATGTCAGAATATGATCCCACAAAACCCTCGACGTACCTCATGCATTTTGACATGAACAATTTATATGGCAAAGCTATGAGTGAACTACTACCCTACGAGAAGTTTGAATGGGTAGAAGATTTTACGAATTTTGACGTAATGTCAATACCCGACGAATCTGAAAAAGGGTACGTTCTTCAGGTTGATTTATCATATCCGCAAGAACTGCACGACAAACACAAGGACTTTCCATTTGCATCTGAACACAGCATACCACCTGGGGGAGCTAAATTGCCGAAATTAATGACAACTCTAACAGATAAAAAAGAATATACAGTACAATACAGAAACTTGAAACAAATGTTGGCCAATGGTTTAATTTTAACTAAAATACATAAAATTTTGAAGTTTCGCCAGGCAGCTTGGTTGAAGCCCTACATCGAGCTAAATACGCGATTGAGGACAGCAGCCAATAATGACTTTGAAAAAAACCTTTTCAAGTTAATGAACAACGCTGTGTTTGGTAAAACAATGGAAAATATACGCAAACACCGCGTAGTTAAGCTAGTAAAATCATGGGAGGGTCGTTATGGGGCTAAAAATTTAATTTCAAGTTTTCGATTTCATAGCCGCACAATTTTGGAGGAAAATTTGGTGGTTATCGAACTAAAAAAGTCTGAAATTATTTTTAATAAACCCTTGTACATAGGACAGGCAATACTAGATTTGTCTAAAATTTTTATGTACAATTTTCATTATAATTACATGTTACCAAAAATGGGTCCAGATCGTTGTAAGATAATGTATATGGACACAGATAGTTTTATCCTCGAATTGCAATGTAATGATGCTTATGAGGAGGTGATAAAGGCAGATTTATCTCAATTTGATACATCTGATTATAGTGATGATAATCCATATGGAATTCCTAAAGTTAATAAAAAAGTTTTAGGTTTAATGAAAGACGAGAATAATGGAAAAATTATGACTCATTTCGTAGGGCTTCGCTCTAAAATGTATAGTTACAAGGTTCAGGGTGGTAAAGTTGTTAAGAAGTCCAAAGGCGTTAAATATAATGTTGTTAAAAATAACATTACGTTTGATGACTATGTGGAATGTTTGAGAGAATGGAAAAATAGAATAACCACACAACGCTGCATTAGGTCATTTGAACATAATGTTTATAATGTAGAGCAATCAAAAATCGGTTTGAGTCCTTATGATGATGAACGCTATTTAATACCAAATACTTTCGATACACTACCTTGGGGGCATTATAAAATTCCATTGTTGTAGATGGCGCAGCAGCAGCAGCAGCAGCCTGTCCAATTACGCCGATTATGCATAAAAGCAATTTGTGAAAATATTAATATATTAGCTAATTTTATTGATGAGTCACCGTTACCATGGTCAATGACTTGTAATATTGCAAAAAGATTCTCATACTGGAAATGGAAATCAGTAAATGTTCTAGCTCAAAATCAGCCTTACCCTTATCCTTTGGAGTATATATATATATTGCAGTAGATATATATCGATACCTAGAAGAAATACTGTGTTGTCACTTAAAAATTGGGAACATGATCACGATGAGGCTGAATATTGTCTATGGGTATCATATTATAGAATCTTCAATTATAAAATTAACGTTTGCAAGCATTGTTTTGAAATTTTATTAGAAGCTCACAAGAGCAAAGATAAATCATTATTAGCGGGATTTGATAATTTTCATGAAACAACAGATAAAGATTCTCTTCTCACAGATAAATATCAAGCTCATTTTTATTGGTGCCAAAGTTGCTATCATGAAGTGCTGTTTACAGTTAAAAGCAGCGAATCATGTGTGAATGCACTACATACGTACCCCCCTAAAAGTTACAGATTTATAGATTCTGACGATAGTGATACTGAACATGATAAATATCCAGGATGCAAAATTTTTCTTTCAAGTGATTCCCCCCACATTTAACAGACTTCCGAGAGCGGTAATATATATAATTGACTAAAATATGTCTTCCCTTGTTAACTTTGGCTTTGATTATTGTATTTCGTTTAAATAAATTTGTGTGCGTTTTTGTGTACTTTTTTTATGTACTTTTTATGAAGGTTTCTGCATTAAAGTTTTATGCTGCTGCTTTAAATGTATTTCTTTTTAAAATAAAAATCATTATTTTAAATAGTTGTTTTTTTTTGTCGTCGGTTGGGGAGGGAAGAAAACACAAACACATCTATATAACTATTTATTCAAATCATTGATGGCTTTGAGTTTATAAAAGTATACAAATTCTCTAAGAGCATTGTTTAACATATCGTTTGGTGTTATGGAACAAAATGCATATAAAATTTGTAGAAAACTTAAATTTTTGGAGGTGATATTTTTACAGAAATCCAAAACATTATAATAATATTGACAAAAATCCAAATTTTTTAACACCGATATACGTTGTATAATCAAATTATTTACTTCTAAAATTTGGGATACTTCTTCTTCATCCATGTAATACTCAACGTCATGTTTTCTAACAAAAATTACCTTACAATCATCGTAATTTAATGGGGTAATGGTGCAGTAGTCTCCACATGGAGTCGAATCAGGTTTGAACTCGTCTCCGGTACGAAATAAATTCATCTGTTGCGTCATTATTGAAATAAAGTTCTGCCATTCGTAAGTGCTGAAAGATATTTTGCTGAACTTGAGCTGCTGAGATAGAATAACAGCAGGCGTAAATGATCTTGCCGGACTAATTCCGCATTTTACTTCATAACCGGAAATTGAATATTGTGTTGAAAGCAGGTACACATTTTCAGACTTTGCAGCAAACTCATAGTTTTTTCAAAATTCTATCCACCTCTGCAGTATGGTTAATGCCACTACTACTACTACTACTGTCGTAACCTCTCTCCTGAAAATCACTTCATCCAGTATATCATGCGCTATCTTGCATTTCCCTAAATTTTTCTGCAACACCCTCCATCCATCCCCTACAATCTTTCTACCCACACCCTGCTCCCCCTTCCTCCTATTTGACCAGACTCATCCCCTCTAAGGGGTCCAGAGGGTCCCTCCTATTTTTTCCATCGTCCTCATCTACTCCTATCCTTCCCCTACTGCATTCTGTCTCCCCTGGCTTGTGTCCCCTTTCCCCACATACCCTACAAAGGAAAGCCTGGCGACAATCCCTGACCATGTGCTCCTCACTCTTACATAGCCAGCACTTACTTTTCACCTCAATCCTCCTCAACTTACACCCTGCTACTTTGTGTCCCTTCACTCCACATCCAAAGCATCTGCCCTCCTCTCTACCCTCTATAATAGCTACCCTATTTAACCCCAATCTAATCTCCCTTTTCTCCAGTAAGGCTTCCGCTTCTTCCCATTCCGTCCTTACCACCGCCATTTTCATCCCGTTCCTCTCCCTTACCACTTTAACTACCCTTGCTCCTTTCCCAATCATTGTTTCTATTTCCCTAACCAACCCTTCATCCTACATCCACGGGTCTATCCCTACCATCTTGATAGGTTTTGTTCCCTTTGTAATGGAAGTTCAGGATATCGATAATTATTCGGCAACTATTATATAATTGAAACTCCAGAGACCGAATTGGTTACAAGTTTATTTTCAATTCAAAGAGAATAGAATGAATGCAATTAACATAATACTGATGTCATGAAAGCAATTCATATATTTTAATAGACAAAACAATAAGTATATTCTGCAAGCTAGTTAGAATCAGCGATTTCTATATAATTTGAAATTACTAATACAGTTGGTTCAACTGTTGCGTAAAACTACTATTGAACTCTAGTGTAAACAAAAGACGTTACACCTTCCCCCTTTGAGGAGAATGACCTTCACTATGGCCACTTGTGAAGGGCATTGTCCTAAGAAGCTATTCATCACGAATAAACAAATGACAGAGCACTAGAAAACTTGATTCTTATAAATTCCTTAGCATAACAACAAACTTGCAGAGTAAGTGAATTCCAATAAACGCAAAAATATGTTTAAAAATATTCAACTAGTGAACCATGATTAAATGTAATATTTGCTGACAATAGATATGTACAAATTGACTGAAATGAAATTAAAATTAATTATACAGTATAAGCTGAAAATACATAATTTTTCAGGAGCTCCCTTATAACGTAAGAAAAATGGTAAATAACAAAACTATACAATTATTGTTTATTTAGGCGTATTTTTGTAATCGATTTTTGTGTACAGTCACTTCTTTATCCTTAAAGTTACTAATAATGCAATTTGGGCCATTTGTGGAAATTACCGTAAAGGGACCATTATAGAGTTTTTCGAATTTACTCCTGTTTTCATTTGTCAGAGTAACAAGATCACCATGTTGTAGTATTAACTCATCGGTACCGACATCATATTTAACTTTACGCTCCCTTTTCGTTTTTTCTAGATGCTCTTTAGCCCTTTTATGAGCCACTTGTAGTCTGTAGCGTACCTCCTGATCATAAGCGTCCAAATTATACAGAGGATCAATGCTAGAACCCATTAGAGTTCCGGGAATATTTACATTCCTCCCAAAGACTAATTCGAAGGGTGTGTAATTATGGTAGCTACTTGGGGTTGTGTTATAACAAAACGCATAGTAAGCTGTCCAAGTATCCCAATCGGTTAGTGATTCATTAATATACATGCGAACATATTCGTTAAAAACCCTATGATTACGCTCACACCCCCCTATAGTTTGACTATGATAGACAGTTGAAATACTATGTTTTATTGAAAGTATTTTTGAGATGTTAGAAATTAATTCGTTTTTGTATTCTAGTCCCATATCGGTTCTAATTTCCTTCATGGGACCGTAAATTAAAATAAAATGTCCAACGATTGCTTTCGCCACAGTTACTGCTTCTTTGTTCAGTATTGGTATTATTACAATGTATTTTGTTAATTCACACTGTATAGTTACAGCGTAACTGTAGCCGCGATTCGATTTTTGAAAAGGCCCGATGGTATCTATGCATACAATATCGAAAGCTTGTTGAGGGGTTGGGGTAATAATCATTGGTTCGCGATGTTTAATTTTTGCTTTGTTTATTTTGCATTTATGGCATTTTCTTACGTAATTAGCTACATCACGTGACATGTTACGCCATCTGTAGGCCGACTTCAATTTTTTAAGTAGCCTTTTTTGACCACAATGTCCTCCTAAGAGGGGATTATCGTGATATTTGGTCATAAGTTCATTTTTCTCTTTTTTTTCTGTTATCAACCTAGGTGATTCGCATAAATAAATAGTAACTCTTTTACATAACTCATTTCCTTTACTCTTGAATTCTTTTATAGTGTACTTTTTAAAAATTATATCGCTAGTATATAGCTTTAATTTAATAAGATTACCATTGCCAGCTATTTTGTCTAACCGAGACAATATTTGACCTAAGTCAATATTGCCATTTACAACTGGTAATACTTCTTGCGCGCTTATTTTCTTTTTGAACCATACACTCATCCTTAGATGTGTAGGTTTCATTTCAAATACCAATTTAGGTAATTTTTGAACATCTGTTCCGTTGAGAGCTTCAAATACTCTACAATTTGGATTTACTTTATCTTTTACTACTTCATCTCTATGACGTGACTGTTTTTTAGACATTGACCTTGTTACTGCAAGAATTTGACAATTTGTGTTTTGAATATCTTTTAGGTCGTTAATACTTATTCTTGACAATGCGTCTGCAACATTGTCAGAGCCTTTTATATATTCTATATCAAAATTATACTCTTCCAGATCTAGTCTTACCCTAGTTAATTTGGAAGAAGGATCTTTCATAGAAAATAAATATTGAAGAGGTTTGTGATCGCTTTTTACCAAAAATTTTTGAGATCCGTATAAATAACATTTAAAATATTTTATTGCCCAATGTATAGCTAATAATTCCTTCAATATTATCGGTTTATTTAATTCGCTTTTAGTGAATGTACGGGAAGCGTACGCCACTGGAAGTTCAACACCGTCGAAGTTTTGACACAAAACACCACTACAATCAAAATTGGATGCGTCTGTAATTAAAACGAATTGCTTAGAGAAATCTGGGTATTGAAGTATTTGTGGGCTGGTCAAAGCGTTTTTTAAGGTATTAAAAGATTTTCCGCATTCTGATGTCCACACGAATTCGGTGTTTTTCCTTGTTAATTTATTTAGTGGTTGGGTTATAGCTGCAAAATTGGGAATAAAACGGCGGTAATAATTACAAAATGCTACAAATCTTTTTACTTCGTCAGCGTTAATAGGTACTGGATATTTATTTATAGTATCATATTTGCTATCGTCGGGTAGAATCCCTTTATCTGTGATCTTATGACCCAAACATGTGACTTCCCTTTTAAAAAATTTACATTTTTCGGGATTAAGTTTTAGATTAAATTTCCTACATGTTTCAAATACGCTTTTCAGATTTCTGAGATGGTGTTTTTCGGAACATCCAATGACTATAAGGTCATCCATATACAAAAATGCCCTTTCGGGTGTAATACCAGCGAAAGCTAAGGACATCATTCTCGCGAAGCTGTTTGGGCTGACGTTTAGTCCAAAGGGTAGTCTTTTAAAACGGTAAGATCCGGAGTCCGCGGTAAACGATGTAATGTCGCGCGAATCTTCATCTAGGGGTATCTGATGGAATCCTGATATTAGGTCGACAACTGAGAACCACTTGGACCTGCCAAGCTGATCGAGAACCTCATCGATCCGGGCTATCGGGAATTTGTCCGGAACTAGTTTCTTGTTTATTTGACGAAAATCGATAACTAACCGCCAAGATTTTTGCCCGTCCACTGATCGTCGCGGTACTAAAAGAACTGGGCTGTTATATTCAGAAAAGGAAGGTTCAATTATATCATTTTCCAGCATCTTTCGAACTTGCGTATTTATTTCTTGTTTTTGTGAATATGGTATACGATAATTTTTTACATAACTTGGGGTGCAATCTTTTACCTTTAATTTTTGTTTGTAAAAATTATTTGCAGTAATTTTGTCTGTCTTCAAGGCGAATACGTCTGAGAAATCTTTGCAAAGATCAAGTACATCCTTTTTTACAAATTCTGGTATGTTTTGATCCAAAGATTTTACTAAAGATTCGTTTCTATTTTCGGATTGGGTTTTTATATCATAGATATCAAACTGATTGAGATCTGTTGTCTCAATATTTGGATTTCTTATGACTACACTTTCGAATGTTGTGTTCAGAATCCGCACATAAGGATTATCTTTTGATATTATACTTCTAGCTAAAAATACACCTGGCTGTAACTCTTGATTGTTTACCAAAGAGTCATTTTTTACACTTTTGAGGTGGTTAATTTTCCGAATTACTTCGCACCTTGGTGGAACAGTTAAAGTATTTTCTTCAGGGCTGTTAAGTATTGGAATTGTTACGTAACCTGAGACGACCATAATTGACATGGTCCAGAATGAATAGTTTAACGTACATTTATATTTAGATATGAAATCTCTACCCAAGATAGCATCGGCTGGTATAGGAAAATCGTCGTTTACGACATGAAATGAATGATTTAGTGTAAAATTGTCTATTGCAATATCCGTCCGGGTTAATCCTAGAGAAGAAGTAAGGCCGCTGGTTATTCCTTTAATTCTTATGGGATTCAATGAATTTATTTTTTGATTTGGTATGATTTTACCCTTTTTGAAAATTGATATATCAGCGCCTGTATCGACTATAAATGTACATTCCGAACATGCCATTTTAGTGTAAAGGATCACAAAATTCGAAAGTGATAGGTCAAGGTTAAATATTTTAGCATTTATATTTCCCCCAACTGCTGTTGGGGGTCGGGAAAGTTTCCCGACTCCTGATTAGTACCACATATTCTTACACGCTGATGATTATTTCCGCCTCTAAAATAGTTCCCTCTAAATCTATTGCCCCTACTGAAATTTGCGGAACCGCGACTGTATGTGTGTGGGTCTCGCTGATTAACAAAATTATTTCTATTATTATAGTTATTATAATTGTTGTAGTGTCGTTTACCTCTAAAACCGTTATTAAGATTCCTAGTTGATCTAAAATTTAAAACATTAGCCTCCGAACCTTGTGAGTTTGAGTTTATAAATTTGGTAATAACTTCTTGTACATTAGTGAAGGTGCCTGCTTCCACTATCCACCTAGTTTTTTCCGAACTAGCGTTTTTGCTTAAGGCTTTGACAGTTGTTTCTGTGCTGTATTTTTCCGCAACCTGAGCAGGTACTCCTTCGCTAATATACGATCTTTTTAATTTTTCTGCCAAACGCTCGATTTCCGTGGCATAACTTATAGTATCCCGAGAAATTTGTATAAAGTTTAACATTTTAGTAGCAAGCGAACTAGAACTTTCGCCTCTAATTCCATTTTTAAGCGCTGTTATGATATCGTCAATATTATTTTCGGCTTGTAATGTGTAATGTAATGAGGATACTGGGTGTAGTAGGATAGTAGAAGGGCCTCTGACTAGGTGGTGCTGCTGGTCACTTGGTGGGTCATCCCCCAGGAATAAAACAACTACCTGTTTCACTGGGACATGTTCTATTTAATATTTACTATACATTAACCACTAACACTAATTGACTACTCTTAGATTACTACTTAGAATGAATGATACTGACTGTAATCATCCTTTCATGAATGACCATCATAATGACTTAATAATAATAATGAATCAATAATGAATTAATAATGAATTAATAAATGAATTAATAATGAATACTTAAAATACTATTGTTACCTATATATACAAAGAGTCAAGTTCACTATAAGTAAACATACATGATACTAGATAATGTTTATTTGCTTTGACATTGACTCGTACGTGTAACCTTTATATTTATTATTTATAAAACAATTCGTGGTTTATTGGAATTAGCTGAAGGGAATTTATTCGATAATATTTTAAATAATTAATGACTTAATGTTTAGGCCAAAAGGCATCACACCTTCCCCTTTTACAAAAAGAATAAATTCCGTTGAGCTTCCTTTCCCCCTAATGAAATGAATTTACAATTATCCTAAAAATAAATGGTAGATGGTTATTAAATAATGTCACTAACCTACGATTACATAATATATTCATAAATAAATGAATGTTCATTGCCTTTAAAAATTGTTTACTATCACTTAGTTGTTTATTTATTTTCACTTCAATGTTTTGAACGTTTGTTATAACACTTTTGTTTATTATTCGGAAATGTTTATAAACTCACTCGCACTTTCAATTTTACAATTTTTAATTCATTTTACAATAAGGATGGATTCTGTTTTTGTGTATTTCTTTTATTACACCTGATTCTAATTTAATTTTACAGTTAACATCACTCACCTCTGTGACTGTAAATGGACCTATATATTGAGATTCGAATTTGGTTCTATTTTCCCTCTTTACTAACACTGAATCCCCTATTTTAAAATCAACTGGATTAGCTACCTTACTATTTTGACTTTGTCTACTCAGTTTATGTTTGGTTAAATATTTCTCTGCTCTCTGATGAGCTACCTGCAGTTTATATTTTAACTCATTCTGATATTCATCAATATTATAGCATGGCTCAATCTCGTTTGTTAGATTCTCGGGTAAGTTAGCACGTCTACCGAACAATAATTCAAATGGCGTATAACCATGATAAGAGCTTGGAGTCGTATTATAACAATAAGCAAATAGTTTACACCATTCATCCCAATCATCCTTACTTTCATTTATAAAGTGTCTCACATACTCATTAAGCGTTCTATGTAATTTCTCACAACCTCCTATAGATTGATGATGATATGCTGTTGAGTAATTATGCCTAATATTTAACATTTTAGTTAAAGCGTTGAATATTTCATTTTTATATTCTGTGCCTAAATCTGTCCTAATTAGTTTCATTAGACCGTAATTTGGTATGAAATTTTCAAAAATTCCACGAGCTATCGTGTTCGCTTCTTTGTTTTTAACTGGAATTATTACTGCATATTTCGTTAATTCACATAACATTGTGATGCAATAACGGTTACCATTTTCACTTTGTGGAAAAGGACCGACCGTATCTATATATGTTATATCCCATGGTTTTTCTGCTGTATCCGTTAATACAAATTCTTCCTTGTGATTATTCTTTGCTTTATTGACCTGACACTTGTGACATTGCTTAATATATTTTCTTACATCTTTTTCCATGTTTTTCCATCTAAAATTCGCTCTTAATTTTTTCAATAGCCTGTTATTTCCTACATGACCTCCAAATAAAGGATCATTATGATAAGTTTCTAAAATCTGTTGCTTTTCTTTTTCTTTTTCCACCATCTTAGGTATATCGCAAATACATATTTGTACGTTTTTTAACGTATTGTTTCCTTTTTCCATAAACTCTTTTATAGTGCACTGTGTGAAAATAATATCATTCATATAAATTTTCATCCTTTTTATACCATTATTTACCGCTAGCTTATCAAGCTGAACTAACGTTTGATCTAAATCAAAGTTAACTATATCGGTATTTAATAAGGCTTGGCTAAATCTCATCCTGTTTTTGATCCGTATGTTCATCCTTAACGAAACACGGTTATTTTCAAATTGCAGAATTGGTAATTTATGCGCCTCTAAATTATTCAGTACTTTATATACTGCTGGCTTGCGAATATCTTCCTTTATTTCTGTGGAAACTATTTTATCTTCTCCTATAGGCTGAGCTTTATTATGACGAGTTTTTGACCTCGTTATTGCTAAGATGTGAGCATTGTCAATGTACAAGTCTTTTAATTCATTTATGGATATCCTTGAAATACTGTCCGCATAATTTGAATTTCCTTTCAAATATTGTATTTCGAAGTTGTATTCTTCTAGGTCTAGTCTAATTCTCGTAAGTTTCGAAGTTGGGTCTGTCATCGAAAAAAGATGTGTTAACGGCTTGTGATCCGTTTTCACAATAAAATGTGTAGAACCATATAAATAACACTTAAAATGATTAATTCCCCAATGGATAGCTAACAGTTCTTTCATGATTATAGGTTTATTTAATTCACTTTTCTTAAAACCTCGCGATGCATAAGCTATAGGTAGATCTATACCTTCGTATTCCTGGCTAAGTATTGCAGAACACGCAATATTTGAAGCATCTGTTGTCAATATAAATTTTTTATTGAAATCTGGATATTTCAAAATAGGCGGCTGAATTAATGCCGATTTTAGTATTTGGAATGATTTTTCGCAGTCTTCCGACCACTCGAATTTCACATTTTTCCTAGATAATTTATTGAGAGGTATGCATATTTCAGCGAAATTTGGAATGAAACGTCTGTAATAGTTACAGAATGCTACGAACCTTTTAGATTCTTCTGAATTTTTGGGCACTGGATACTTCTCAATGACTGAATATTTTGCCTTGTCGGGTAGAACCCCTTCGCTGGACAAATTGTGTCCTAAATACGTTACTTCTCGCCTGAAGAATTGACATTTTTGTGGATTTAATTTAAGGTTGAATTTCCGACATGTGTCAAACACCCTTTCGAGATTACTTAAATGATGATTTTCTGACATCCCTATTACGACTATATCATCCATATAAAGAAATGCTTTTTCTGGAGTTAATCCTGAGAATGCTATGGACATCATTCTTGAAAAACTATTTGGACTTATATTTAAACCAAATGGTAATCTTGTATACTGAAAAGAACCTTTTTCTGTACTAAAAGATGTATATTTCCTTGACGACTGTTCTAAAGGAATTTGATGAAAACCTGACATAAGATCTATGACTGAAAACCATTTCGACCTCCCTAACTGATCTAAGATCGAATCTATTCTGGGTAATGGAAATTTATCTGTGACTATTTTCTTGTTCAATTGCCTGAAATCTATACAAAGTCTCCAAGACTTCTCTCCATTGATTGCCTTTTTGGGAACAAGTAAAACTGGACTGTTATAATCTGAGATTGAAGGTTCAATTATACCTTGTTCTAATAACTTTTGGACCTGATTATTAAGTTCTGAAGATTGAGAATGTGGCGTGCGATAATTTTTAATATATACTGGAGTATCATCTTTTACCAATAGCTTTTGCTCATAAAAATTATTATGCGTTAAAATGTCGTTCTTTAAAGCAAAAATGTCTGAAAAATTCTCACAAAGATTTATTAGCTTATCCCTCACGTATTCTGGTACCTCTAAATTTAATGTTTTTCTTAATTCTTTCAACCTATTCTTACTTTCATTCTTCACAGCATATACATGAAATAAATTTAAATCCAATATTTTAATATTGTTTGTATTTATCGACTTGCTTTCATAATTTGTGTTTAAAATTCTGACATAAGGATTAGTTTTTGATATAATAGATCTTGCTATAAATATTCCTGGTAATAGTTCTTGTTGCTCAACAACTTTATCTTGTCTTAAGTTTTTGAAACTTTCTACCAACCGATAGACTTCACATCTAGGCGGTATTGCCAAAGTATCATATTCAGGATTGTCAAGAATTTCTAATGTTACTGTATTCCTAGATTTACAATCTATGTATAATTTTAATTCTGAATAATCTAAAATACAATTATAATTTCTTATGAAATCCCTACCTAGAATTCCATTCGTAGGTATAGGAAATTCTTCCTCTACTACATGAAAACAATGTTGAAATGCTACACCCTTAATAAAAAGAAAAGTTTCTATTGTACCCAAAGTTTTAATTTCTCCCTGAGTTATTCCTTTAATATTTAAGATTTGTGTTGTCTTTATTAAGTGATGTGGAAAATTATCTGAAATTTTTAATAACGATATATCTGCACCTGTATCTAATATAAAAGTATCTATATTATCCGATATGTCAGTTTTAATTTGCACAAAGTTTGAAAGAGTTAAATCAAAGTTATAAATATAATGATTATTATGATGCAAGTTATTTAAAATTTTGGATTCTTCACCTTTCTTTTTCAAAACCCCAATTCTTTCTGTTCATCTTCCACACTCGTCTCTTCACTCTCACACATTCTTACATTTCTATATTTATTATCATTGTTAAACCTATTGTTAGGCTTGTTTCTATATTCTTCTGGTTTCTCCCTGTAACCAGTAAATCTCCTATTGCCTTGATTGGCGTGAAATTTCCTACTGTTATCGTAGTTATTTTTCCTATGGAAATTATTTTCTCCATTATGATTTACATAAGAGTGTCTTCGCTGAGGAAAATAGGTATTTCGCTGTGGAAAATAGGTATTTCCTGACACAAACTTATTTCTATCTGCCTTATAATGCAGAACACTTCCTGTTGACTGATTGTTTCCCACATTGATGGAAACCAATTTAGTCATCACCTCTTGTGGTGTCGTAAAATTTCCAGCTGCTATAACGGTTTTTATCCATTCTGATGCTGAGTTGTCGATCAGTGATTTTACTGCTGCTTCTGTTGTATACTTAGTTGCTAAATGTACTGGCATTCCTTCTGCCAAATACGCGGCTTGTAACTGATCTGTTAATTTCTCCATCTCTGAAGCATACTCAACTATATCCTTATTGTTTTGTCTTAATTTGCTTAATTTAGCTCCTACTAAACTAGCACTATCTCCCTTTAGTCCCTTTTTAAGGGTTCCTATAATTTCTACCAACGATTTTTCGGTGGTGATTAGACTCCTGGCCTTTCCAGTTAGCCTAGTTTTCACAAATAGTACAGCATTCTCCTCATGCTCTGCTGCACCAACCTGTAGCAAACTTATAGCATCTACAAAAGATTGCAATTTGCTTATATCCCCATTAAATTCATTTGGTAATATCTTACCAGCTAAATTGAAAAAGTCATTCATACTTAATGCCATTTTCTCCTTTTTATCTTTGCTCATTGCTTCTAATACTATTAAATTATTAATTAAATTATTACGCGTAATTAATTGAGACGGAACTTCATACTGACAATCTAACACTTGAAATGCTTTCTCTACCTTTTCTCTAATTTTGTTAAAATATAAAATACATGTACTCTGCTGATTCTCCTCTAACTTATACCAATTCTTATTTATTAACTTAGAGAAACTATTAAATGAATCACACAACTTATTTATTATATCTATATGACTATCTGAGCTTTTTGGAACCTCCTTTTTTAACACACGCTTACTATTCCTACGTATATCTTCTAAAATTAAATTCAATCTAATCTCAAATTCATCCCACGTTACTGCATTTCCATCACTCGAGGACATTTAAAATTCATTGTCAATAGAAATAAAAATATGAAATATCAATTATCAAAAAAAAATTTTAGCCACAAAACAGAATATACCCTTAAAGTTTACAAAAAAAAATAATATTCTCACCATCCTACAGATTTAGCGTGCTTTGCTGTAGATTTCTTCTTATCTCCCTCTTCATTTGTCTTCTATGATTCTTATATATAGACCATCCAAATTGTAGTACCAAAACAACCACAATAATGTAGATAAGAATCTTCACCTCCAGATCTGCTTTGAGTTCCTCTTCTTGTACTATAAAATTACTGTTGACCACGCCATTTTCTTGGACCGCTTGTTTCGTTGCTTTACCACCCATTGTTACAGAACTCCAATTGTTTGCAGGATCGCCATGTAATGTGTAATGTAATGAGGATACTGGGTGTAGTAGGATAGTAGAAGGGCCTCTGACTAGGTGGTGCTGCTGGTCACTTGGTGGGTCATCCCCCAGGAATAAAACAACTACCTGTTTCACTGGGACATGTTCTATTTAATATTTACTATACATTAACCACTAACACTAATTGACTACTCTTAGATTACTACTTAGAATGAATGATACTGACTGTAATCATCCTTTCATGAATGACCATCATAATGACTTAATAATAATAATGAATCAATAATGAATTAATAATGAATTAATAAATGAATTAATAATGAATACTTAAAATACTATTGTTACCTATATATACAAAGAGTCAAGTTCACTATAAGTAAACATACATGATACTAGATAATGTTTATTTGCTTTGACATTGACTCGTACGTGTAACCTTTATATTTATTATTTATAAAACAATTCGTGGTTTATTGGAATTAGCTGAAGGGAATTTATTCGATAATATTTTAAATAATTAATGACTTAATGTTTAGGCCAAAAGGCATCACAGGCTGTTATTAAAACACGAGCTTTACCTATTAGACGAGTCTTAATAAAAGCAACGGCGTTCCCCATATGATCCCCGGTGTTACATTTTAGCAATTCTAACGAGTCTAAAAAAGATGGAAATTTCTCTATGGAACCATCGAATTCGTTGGGAATTATCTTCCCCGCTAAATTAAAAAATTCAATAGCGCTAACCGGCATGGTTTCTGAGTTATCGTCGTCTTCGCTATCTTCCTCGAGTAGACGAGGGTCGATTCGCTGAATGCAGGAAGTAGGTATTTTGTACCTAACACTAAGAGCCTGAAATGCCCTTAATACTGGGTCCATAATCTTTTGAAACAATTGATTTGCCGCGAATTTTTGCTCAGCGTCTAAGGTTTCCCAAGAAAAAGCCAAAGTTCGCGTAAAATTGTTGAATAAAACGGTTAAGCTATCTCTTATCTCATCTCTAATGGCAGCAGTTTTCGGTACGTTCCTTTTAATGGCTCTCTTAGCTTGTCTTTTAATATCATCTCTGATTAATTCTAATTGAACAATAGTTTGTTCCCACATCAATTTTTAATAAGGATAAATAAGTAACGTACGAGGTTAAAAAAAAAAAAAAAATCGAATACATAAAAATATGCCTTACCAGAAATTATCAATATCACTCAAACCGACGTTACACTTCCGACAACAGTACCTCACTTATACCACGGTCCGGTCACTAAACTACAGCTACACCATACTTGTTCGGGAACGCACCATTTCTTTTCTTAAATTCCTTTTTATTCTTCTTGTGTGGCAATTGTAAATTTTGAATGACAATTTAATAATCAGAACGGCGACAATTATGTAAAGTAACACTTTAATATCTCCTGTCACTTGTATCTGTTTCTCTTTCACTATGAAATTTGAGTTTACAACTCCATTTTCCGCAACTTCTTGATCCGTAGACTGCTTTTGGCCCATAATTCGAAAACTTATGCTTGATGCTTAACAATTTATACAATTGTTTTCGGCAGGATCGCCATGTAATGGAAGTTCAGGATATCGATAATTATTCGGCAACTATTATATAATTGAAACTCCAGAGACCGAATTGGTTACAAGTTTATTTTCAATTCAAAGAGAATAGAATGAATGCAATTAACATAATACTGATGTCATGAAAGCAATTCATATATTTTAATAGACAAAACAATAAGTATATTCTGCAAGCTAGTTAGAATCAGCGATTTCTATATAATTTGAAATTACTAATACAGTTGGTTCAACTGTTGCGTAAAACTACTATTGAACTCTAGTGTAAACAAAAGACGTTACACCTTCCCAGTTTCCACTGCCCTAGCTCCTGTTACCTTTTCCACCTCCCTCAGACTTCCCCTCACCTCAACCCCCTTCTTTGCCTCCATAACCACCTCCCTGTTTTTCGAAAACCCGAGTCTATCGATCCACTCCCCTTTCATCTCCCCCCAGCCCCTTCTTAATTTTTTCAATCCCCTCCTGACTGATTTCCCCGATATCCTTTAGTATCACGGCCTCATTTCTTCCCTCCTTTTCCTTTTCCCTATCAGCATAAACTATTACTTTAATTTTCCTATCACCTCTAACCCATGCTACCATCTTCCTCAGCACCTCCACCTCCACATGCTCAAGCATGTGTAGATCAACGATGGCCCCGCTCCCCACCTCCCCGAACAGTCGAGTCATCATCTCAAACACCTTCCTCTCATCCCTACAATCTCCCTCTATCCGACAGATCAACTCCTCCGCATTCATCCGAGTCCCTTTCCTTTCCGTAGTGCGTACCTCCTTCACCCACTCCATTTCCTCCCCTTTTTCTCCCAGCATAGGGTACCTATCCCTGAACATCCTCTGTATTCCCTTCTCCATTCCACTATCTTCCTTGGTTACCCATTCCACTTTAACTTTTTCCTCTCCTATTGTTGGATTTCCCACCTTCACCTCTATTCCCTCCCCCTTTTTTCCATCCCATCTCTTATCCCTAACCTCCTTCCAACCTTCCCAGTCTCTTTGCCCCTCATCCCATCGAGTTTGCATTCTCTCCTTCCTATCTGCCTCACTCCTCAACCTCTCCAGTTCCCTGACCCTCCCCTCTGCCGCCGACTTCTGTTCCTCCAACCTTTTCACCCTCTCCTCCAGCCGCCTCACCATCTCCTTCAGTCTATCCACACTCTCCCTCTCTTCCTCCTTCCCATTCTCCACTTTCTCCCTTCCTTTCTCCCTCTGTTTCCTCTTCTGTTCCTTATTTTCCAGAGGCGATACCTGCTTCCTTTTATCCCCAGTATCACTCCACTGGCTTGCCTCACCTGCTTTATCAGGCGTTCGTTTCAACACTTTTGAGTTACCAAAAACTAACTCTTCTTCCTCCATTAGTTCCTTTCCTATTATCTTTTCAGTATCCATAACACATCCCACGAGTAGCAAGGGAATTGAAAGTCCCCCACCACAGAGCCCCGCTTGTGCTGGTAAGGCTGGGTACTCCGGGAGGTCGCCAGGTATCCCGGAGGCACCGTTTATGACTGACTTTCGCGCAGCCATTCATCCATTGTCACGGTAGCTAACAACGTAGATTACGGATTATTTTATCGAGGTTTACTCCTCTAGGCTTTTTGTCACGGTTGCCTCCGCTGCTCACAATCACACAACATATCTGCCTCCCCTATGCTGCTGGTTTTTTATCGAGGTTTACTCCTCTATTCCTTTTGATTCGCGAGCAATTATTCGGGTTCCCATACTGGATCCTTATTCATTGCTTATCACGAGGGTTGGTCGGTCATGAGGCCCTTACAGCTCGAAGAGCACGGGTCCCTTGACTGACCACGCCCCCTGGAAACACCCTATGGGACGCGCCGTGTCAGGTAGGACAACCCCTCTACGGAGACTTGTATGAGAGATTAGGGGTGCATCACTTCCAGCCTCCCTCATCCAACCCTCCGAAGCACGGATCAACCGACCCTTAAGATAATGAATCACTCACTCCAAACCACTTCTTGATTGGTTCATCCAATGAGGACGGTGATTTAGTTCCAATAGACCCAGGAGCGGATGCCTAACCTTGAGAAGAGAATGCTAGCAGATTCATTTTGGAATCGGCGGATCAGAGAATATCTACCAGCATTGTCGAAACGAAATAAATGGAAAAATGACAACAAACTTATATCTGTTGACGACGTCTTGGTAGACGATCAAGCACCCAGGTATAATTAGAAGTTGGGCAGAATATCGGCTACTTATCCAGGACAGGATGGCCGCATACGAGTAGTCAACGTTAAGACTTCAACCTCCGATTACGAAAATTTGGAAATTAGAACTAGAGGAATAATAAATTCTCTAGGGGGGGGAAGAATGTGAAATTTTTCCACTTTTAATGATTTTTTTTACTTTTAAATAATATGCATGCAAAATAAACAACATGAATGTTTCTTTATTCACAACATTTTTTTATGATATGTAACAGGTGTTCTACGAAAACAGCTAGCCGTTGCGATTGAACTTAGGACTCCGACAACAACAGCACGCTAAGATTTGCTGGGGTGCGTTTAGAAACTTCGCGCGTCCGTGCATTGAAATTTCGTTCAGAAACACGGGGCAAAGTGTGACGTAAGATCTAAAGTTCTTCGCCGGAGTCGTTCAGAAATGTCAGCCGGGTGACAACTTTTCATCCTACTTGGAAGCAGGGCATTATGGACGTTTCATGCGCACAACGAATTAACGAAGTGTCACATTCACATTTGTTCGAAAATTCGAATGTTATAAAATATAATTGATAAAAGCGATAGCAAATAGCAATGGCAATTGTACCTTTGTTTGCTATGGTGGAAACAATGAAGACGTTTGGACAAATATTTTTTAATAATAAAGAAAGTGATGATGAAGACGAAGACCAAGACATTGTGGAATTATTATTTTCACGTGCCATTAGGCGAGTTGGTGCTGAACGTAGAAAACCAGTAAGGGTCAAACAATATGTTGAACGTTGCATTTCTAATACCACAAATGTGGAGATTCAAAGACATTTCAGAGTTTCAAGATAGGCTTTCGAATTGCTAATACAAACCTTACAGCCTGATTCGAAAGTAATAATATATTAGGAAGGCCTACGATTGATGCCAGGAAGCAACTTCTGAGTACACTGTGGCTTTTAGCCACTCCTGATAGCTATAGGTAACCTTATGAATATGGATAGCATAAAATTAAAATAATATTTTAGATAGGCAGTTTTTTTTTCAGGTCAGGGTTGATCGATTCGATATGGGGAAAGCAAGTCTGTATGTTTCGGTACTAAGAGTCATCCATGGTTTAAATAAATAAGCCCCAAAAATTATCTGTTGGCCATCAGGAGATAAATTAGTTTCAACCAAAAACAAATTTCAACAAATGTCTGGTATCAGAGGTGTTGTAGGAGCTATTGATGGAACCTATGTAGCTATCAAAGCACCTACTGATAATCCCCAAGTGTATATAAACAGAAAGTGTTTCCATGACATCACATTACAAGCTATTTGTGATGCAGACCAAAAATTCACTGATTGTTTTACTTGATATCCAAGTTCAGTGAGTGACATGAGGATTTTCAAGAAATCCAATTTCTATGAATCAGTGATGGAAGATACTCACAGGTATTTTGGAGAGAATGAGTTCATAATAGGAGATAAAGCCTATCCGATCTTGGCATGGTGTATTCGTCCATATATTGATAGAGGCAACCTTCTCCAGTATCAAGTCACATTTAATACTGCCCATGCTCAAACAAGGCTGGTGATTGAAAGAGCTTTTGCGTTGCTCTTTGGTAGATTAAGACGACTTCGGTATCTGGATATGAATCGAACAGATTTAATTCCAGCTACAATTATTGCATGTTGTGTAATTCACAACATTTGTCTACAGCAAGTCGATGACTTGCAACAACAGTTTGAGCAAGAGGGAAGACAGTTCGTTTGGGGAGAAATAGAGCAAGATCAAAATCAGAACATACAAATACACATAACCAGAAATGAAGGCATACATTTAAGAGATGCCATTGCTAGAGAAATAGATGGAAATAGGAGATAGTTGCCTTTGTATCATGTTTTTGCAAATTGATATCACTAGTTTATTTTATATGCCCAACTTTCAAACCCCTATTCCATAGAAAATAATTATTATTTATAAAAATAAATCAATTATGTTTTGAAAAGTTATAAGGTACTCTTCATTTTTGTGCATGTGTTTGTTCAGATCGTACAATATGTAACCACTCTGTTGTTCATTGCTTTTTATTATTATTGTTCATGTTCTTTAAAAGATTAAACGAATAAGTATGAAAAAATCTTTAATGAAAATAAAATAGATATTTCCAAAAGAAAAACAAAAAATACAAATACTGGAACAAAAAATCATATCACAATAAAAACTAGATCAGAACTAAAACAAGCATTAACAATAATCTCGTGCTGAGATCAACTGAAGGAAGATGATTCATTTTTGTTGACATATTTTTCAAAACTACTAGCTATCTTACGAAATACAGCTAAAGCTTCTTCTTGTTTTTGCAAACATTCTTGGTGTCTGCACTCTTTATTTACTTCGCGTTGTTCGAGTCTTTCCCCGTAATCATTCAGTTGTTTTTCTAATAAACTTCTTTTTCGTTTTTTGGCATCCTGATTTGTTGTTGCATTTTCGCATATTCCTGAAGGAGCAGCACATCTTGTGCTTGAACTTATATTGAGATTAATAATTTGTATATTGTCTTTTCCCCTCGATGAACCTGCGACAGCTATCGGCTCAATATTGGGATCTTCGGCAAAAATTTCATTGAATTGTTCAAAATATTCAAAATTTAACCCTTTTACTGCCTGTGGCTCTACTACTCATATTATCTTTTTTTTCTACATATTTTGCTTTTAAATATTTAAACTTGTTTCTGCACTGCTCCATGGTTTGCGCACCTAACTCTGACGCAATTCTTTGCCACACTTTATCATTATTGATTGTGGAGCTCTTGAAAGATGGCTCATATTTCTTGTACAAATCAATTAGTCTCACAATATCCCCTCTGTTCCAAGTACACCTTCCCTCTTCTTCTTGCTGCTTATTTTCTTTATTTGATGTGCGTGTTTCACTTATTGTTTCTCGAGTTTTAATATCGAAAAAAGATAAAACTTCTTCCGTGGGTTCCAGGTAAAACATACTTTCCGACCTCAGATCCATTATCAACCAATGTCCATGTTCATTCTGAATTATACCTTCATTTTCTGATTCCTGCACCAACACATGTACATTTTTTATTAATGTTGAAGCAGTCGACATTACGTTTTAATGAAATTTCCTTGATATAAACGATTATTAGCATTAGCGTGTTATTACGATGTATACCATTGACCTATAATACTAAACATAAACATAACCTAAATCCTGACCTTGACGATCATACATACTCATTCCGTTTATAATTTCACAGCGTTTTATGGGTGTGACGTCATTGCTATTAACGCTCACCTCCGGGCAAACACACAGGCAATCTAAACGCAACCCTGAATTTGCCGACTTCTGGGACTGGGACCATGAATCTCCTTGATTATAACTTAATTTTGCTATAATTGGAACGATCGGCTTGACTGGTACTTAAATGTGTGAAACTCATTAAAATTGCAACAAAAATCCGACTCGAAGTGATCAAAATGTTTTGTATATGTGTGGTTAGAAATAATTGATTTATTGTTAGCTGGTTTCTTGAATATCTGTTGCGTGGAAAGTGCTTCTTTGTACCAGTCAAAATGCGTATATACTTTTGTAACATGTATTACAAACTATTAACCAAATACAAGTCATCTCGCAGGACCATAAGTATAATATAAAGTATAATTTCCAGTCTCATAAAATAACTAAAATTATAAGCTACTACCTTAATTTCCTGGGTGCGTTAATGAATGCACTATCAACATACACTAAATAAAGAAAGTTAACTAAAATTCAATTTACTTTTTATGGAAAGCCCGGAATGCTTCCCCGCCAACAACTGCGTTGCCTAACTTATCGGCCAGTCAGTGGCGTACAACTATATTTTATAGGATATTCCAACAGGGGCCTTGGTTACAATTTTGATATCCGAGTGAAGCTCGTTACTTACAGTTTCTGAAATGACTCAGCGCTTGCGCAAAAATGTGAACACTGCGATAGTTCACCGACTGAAGCCTGTTCTTCAAAAGCTCTGCGAGAGCTGTAATCAAGCTTTTGCTCCAATATGTGAACTACCAACGACTCGAACAGCCGATCGCGAGTAAGACCTGTCAATTACCGCTTTGGAGTTGGCAGAAAAAGCTCTCAAAGATTGTGCTGAACATTTTTGTATAGAGGGAGTAGACAGGAACTGCTGATAATGTGCAAGCAACATTTGTTTTTTATCGCTATATCTTTCATCTAATAAATTCAGTGCTATGTTATAATTACTATCAGTTACCGGCAATCTCTCCACCAATTTTAATGCTTCACCTCTCAGATATATCTTTTTAGATGAAAGAATCGTTCGGTTTTGGAAGCCAACTTGCTGTTATGATGAATTAAAGCCTTAAATAGGTAGATCTATGAAACAGTGATACTCAACACGATTTCCTGAGAAAATAGGTAAGTGAATGTTGGGCAGGCGAACATTGTCCTCGGATACAGGCTGAGGCTCAGCTTGAATTTTTACTTTAGTGAGAGGTTCCAATAATTTTTGGAATGCCCTACTTTTTATTTTCTTAAGTAAAGCACTCATTTTGTTTGCGTTAAAGTAGGTTAAGATTTTTTGTTTGTTATTTTGAGAGATAAAGTTTTTATAAAACTTTTCAAACCAGATTTTACAACTAGACTGTTTTTCGGTTCAATATACTTTGAGATTTTGTGAACATTTTTCAATAAGATTTTACAACTAGACTATATTTTATGCTTCAAGATGCTTTGAGATTTTGTAAAACCTTTTCTATAAAATTTTACAACGAGACTACATATATTTTATTTACTTCCAATACTGTTCGATTCCAAATGAGACAATCTTTTTTGGAACACCCTGTATGAGTAGTTCGCAAATCCAATAATACAAAAAAATATTACTTAATTGAATAGGTACATGCTGTTGCCCTTTTGATTGAATTTTAAAAATAAATCACTTATCTAGCCCTATATTAAAACACACCTACAGTAGACACGGTGGAGCTTTACCATCACGTGACTGTTACTTTACGCATATACATATACGTATATACATATAGTAACGTACAGTACGTATAGTAACATATATACGTATACGTATATACGTATAGTAAAGTATATACGTATACCTATATACGTATAGTAACAGTCACGTGATGGTAAAGCTCCACCGTTTCTACTGTATTTATTTATTTATTAAAAAACTATCAATTATCTCTGGAAGTTGACGCCTTCCGTCGCTTAACTGAAATAAATACCAAGTTTCTTATGTTTTTTCCACTCGGCTGTTCCTAAGTCTGCTTTCGTCGGGTTGTTGACCTATTATGGAGAATGACAAAAATGGAAATGATCAATTTAAAAATTATCTTTGGCCACAGCGACTGACTTTTAAGGATTTTTCTAACAATAAGAAATTACAAATCGGTTACTTTTCAAAATGCATCAACTTGTTCGCGTTTTCCCTTACCGAGAATGCCGAAGTCGTTTTTAAAATGATTTATTTTTATTTTATTAAATTATAATCTTACCATAGTCAAATTAACCTTTATGAATCTAATGATATTGTTAACCACTGAAACAAGAGTCATTTTTCTTTGAATTTGACCACACAAACCGTATAAGCTAACCAGTCAATATTCTTCGACTTGTATTCCAAACCATGACGTAACAGTTAACCAACTACACAAACCAGCTCACTGAGATAGTTTGACAGAATAATAGGGTACAAGCATAAATTTTGCTATTGGTGGAAATTGACGCTTTATCAGGTCTCCTAACACCTTGCATGCATATTTTTTCCAAAAAAATATAAACTTTACTTTTAAAACGACTTTAAAAATCATAAAATTTGAAAGTCCGCCAAAACGCGCTTTACGTCATAAAGATGGCTGCCCCATGGAGTGACGTCATTTGTTTACGTTCTTATTCGTGTATTCTTGTGACCTAATTGTTTTCTGGAAGCTGTAAAAATGGATAAAGCCGATTACAAGTATTGCATTGTTCCAGAGTGTAAATCAACGACTATTAAAACTCCAGACAAAATATTTGTTACTTTACCTGGTGGCGCAAGCAAAAATGCACTTAAGAGAAGCAAGCTATGCGTCACTGAACACTGAACTAGTAAATAAAATATTTTCTTCTAAAAGTTTTAAAATATCCTCGAAAATATCGAATATTTATGTCCACTTTCTACTTTACGTTGACTTTTAGAAATAAAAAAAAGCACACACAAACACGTAATGGTCTCAAACAAACATATAAATGATATTTTTACGTCGATGAAGCAATTAATAGTTAATTAAAATACAATATAAACACAAACCTACACAGAACCTAATGCAATACCGGCCATATTGACAAAAGTAATCACATGGTATGACATCACACGTATCATCGGTAGCGTACGGAAATCCTCGGGTGGTGGTCGGAAACTGCGATAAAATTTAAATTTTATTTTAAAATTTGGAAGTAATTTCCAATGGAAACTGGTTTATTTCCTATTATTAGTTATTTTTGATATCAACTTTACTATTATTAATTAATATCTAAGCAAAATATGAAATATGCGTGTACCCTATTATCTTATTTGAGGTTAGGTGTTTGTTTATTTCTGAGATTCCACGAACCATTACGCCATAAAAATTTACCGTGAAGTCATGGTATTGTTAACCCGGTTTGCGTGGTGAACCTAAAAGAAAAATGGTTTCTATTTAAATAATAAAAACTTTACAAATAACACATAGCGCAGTCAGTGAATTGTCTCTGAATTGAATGGAGGGTTTCCAAGTGACTTCATCCCGCGCTATGTTGTCAGCTGATCACGGACAACCTTCAGAAAGGTGGATGGAAATACACCTAACCTAACCGAACACAAGTTAATTGGTATTGGTGAATTTGTGTGTCTAGTGTGTATTAGTTGGATACTATAATAATTTAAAAGTTTAAAAAAGCAATTGTTAAGAATGTTATCGTGTTTTGAGCAGTGGCGTAGCGACAAATTATGGGTCTCCCCGCGAAAATTGAGTCAGGGCCCCCTTGCCTATATTAAGAATATAATATATATAGTTTGTATTACCAAACAAAATTAGATAATACTGTTTATTATTTAAACTACTCATATAATATGGAATTTAAATAAAATGCCTATATAAGCAGTCAAGAAAATAGAATACACAATATGTAAAGAACGTTACAATGAACATAACTATTGAACAAGGAACAGGATTTCGGCCCCTTCCGATCCCTAGCGATAGGATTTAGTGTGAAGGTTGTCCGGTGACAGAAATTCGTCATGTCGACGTACTTGGGAAAGGTTGATTAAATAATAATTGAAATGAATATGCTGCCGTTTTGTGAAAAGCTGTTTATAAGCAAATTATTCATTTTATTAGTGTCAATAGAATACTGTGCAGTTATCAATCAGGTTTTAGAAATTCACATTCTGGTGAAATTGCGTTAGCTACAACTGATTGTGTCAGACATGAAAAAAATTCTCGACAGACCTGGGGTTGGTATCTGTGTTTTTATTGATCTCCAAATATCCTTTGAAACGATAGATCCAAATATTTTGCTTTTAAAATTAAGGAGGTATGGATTTAGTGTAATGGTGTACAAATGGCTGGAAAATTATAGTCAAAAGCGCTCTTATCGTGCCAAAGGTTACTAACCATATGTATCAAATCAGAAAACACACAGGTTACCAAAATGTGAGATTGCAAAATGCCCGGAGAAAAGAATGATGGTTTTATTATTTCAACTAACATGAAGATAGCTACATAGACGTACCTGGTATTCTTATTTTTGCAAAAATGCATTTTTTAGTATTGTATTATGTTTTTTTTTCATGCTCAATTTTCTGCGCAGTCCTTAAATTAATTCCCAGTGCTTTCGCTACTGTTTTCTGCACACTGGTTGACAAATTTCCATTTTTTCTTTCATTTTTGAAATAATCTATCAGATTAAGTACCATTTTTTTTCTTGAGGATGCAAAAAACCGGAAAATTATTCATATTGTCACTTTGAATTGTCAACGTCACAAAACTGACATATTTAAATAAAAACTTAAGAATCGCTGAAAACTAAGTACATACATATCCTTTTTTTCCCGTCAAAATTGCATAAGTCTGTCTTATTCATCTCACGGATTTCATTGGAAGTTATGATTAAACGCAATATAAGAAAACAAAAACTGTGAGTATGTCTTTGTTGAATCGTATGACCCGCATGATAAGACTGCATTCTACTATACCTGACACCAGATTACAATGGTTAATAGTATAGTCTCTTGTTCGGAACAGTAGCCACAACCAAACACAGCCAGCCAACGTGCGCGCCCTCACAGGAAAATAAAACAAACCACCCCAGTCAAGCTTATGAACACCAACGATGTGTTAAAATATAAATTGTATAAATTGTAAATATAATTTTAAGACCCCTTTGATGTGTTTGTCTTTCACATCAAAAATTGGTCCATCGAGTCGAGATAACCAAAAAAAAGTTATAGTATACATGTAGGATCCCGATATGAAACGACCTTCACCGAGATGCTTATTTGATGAAACGTATTTTATATTTAATTTAATATGTCAATAAATATATTGCATATGGGTTGCCTAATAAATTTCAGTCCAGGATATGATTAATTAATTATTATAAAACAATTTTTTTTGAAACATTTTACTGGTTTGAAAGAGTATGAAGCCCATAGAATATGCAAACGTTATAGGTTGCCTATTTTTTTACGGTCACAGCCCTCAGGTTGCCAGGTATAAACAGATAAATCGATACTAGCATTTTGCACCGGTCTGATTATTGAATTAAAATTATATGAAAATAAAGATTATTTAATTATGAACACGATGGTATAGGGTTGCCTGCGAAAAATCAGTCCCAAATTCCGGTTGTCGAATTTTGAAAAGTGAAATATTGCTGCGAGTAATTTTTTTTTAAACATTTCACCGGTTTGATTATTAGACAAGTTCTATACCAATCGAAAGTATGAAGCCCATAGAATATGCAAACGTTAGGTTGCCTATTCTTTTCCGGTCACAACCCTCAGGTTGCCAGGAATAAACAGGTTAATCAATATTAGAATTTTGCACCGGTCTGATTATTGAATTGAAATTATATGAAAATAAAGATTATTTAATTATGAACACGATGGTATAGGGTTGCCTGCGAAAAATCAGTCTCAAATTCCGGTTGTCGAGTTTTAAAAAGTGAAATATTGCAGCTAGTAAATGTGTGCGACTGAGATGTCACAACCAACCATCCCATGCGAAAGAAGAGGACACAGCATAGCAGCTGTTTAAAGGCCGCACATTTCAAGAAAGAGAGTGCGCATGCTATTTGTTGTTGAAAATGAAAAGGATAGCGATAGAGTCGTATATGCTCTGCATAATTTTGGATTAGATTGTCGCTATAGTTACAATGGATGAGATTCCAGTAGTCCATTCAGTGTTGCCACTACAAAAACGCTAACATTTACTAATCCTTTCAGGGTATGTAAAACTGAAAAACTGAAAAAACTAAAATATTCTAGGGCACTTGAATACTTACGTGTTTGCTGCATGGACGAAACGGCAATATTTTACTTTTCGACAACCGGAATTTGGGACGGATTTTTCGCAGGAAACCCTATATCATCGTGTTCATAATTAAATAATCTTTATTTTCATATAATTTTAATTCAATAATCAGACCGTTGCAAAATGCTAGTTTCGATTAACCTGTTTATACCTGGCAACCTGAGGGTTGCGACCGGAAAAGAATAGGCAATCTAACGTTTGCATATAGACATGTAGCCTTAATGGACACAGGACACCAACCTGCAGAGTCAACAATTAAATGTTATAAATTCTATTACAACATGTGTTATCGGGCTTTTTACAATAAGATCTTCATAATAACAGTTTGTTTTATAAAATCATTTTTATTGTATAAATTCCATTAGTTTCATTTTTGTGTAGTTTTGAAAATAAAGTTCTTTTTTAAAAGTTAAAAAGTTAAACGATTAACATTTCTGGCGCTGCGAACAGGATTCTCGTACAGAAACCACCCGTTTCCTGGTCAATTTTAAGTGTTTAACGAGAGTTCTACGAACCTGGGAATAGAAAGAAAAGTATGCTGAGGAAATCATCAGTGATCATCCTTCTGTAAGTAAATTTTTCCTTTCTTTCCTTTATGAGCATTTTCAACGATATTTCTCGAGAAAATTTGCATTTAATTTTTGAAAATCTTTCCATAAATATTTCTCGTAGTAGTAGTACTTCTGATTTATTAGATAATTCAATAACCAATATGCCTATCAGTAACAGTGATATTTCTAGCATTTGTGCTACTTTGCCCGAATTTACTACCGGAGACAATCTCTCCACTTTCATAAAATCAGCTGATAATTTAATAACATTTCTTATCACTCGGGAAATAACTCCTGCTCAAGAATTTATTTTGAATGCCAATATTTTATCTCGTATCAAAGGGGAACCAAGAGATTTTTTAAATTACTCTAATAAAACTATTTGGACAGACGTACGACCGGAATTATTAGCTAAGTACGGCGACCGACGTTCAGAAGACATTTTAGTAACACAATTATCAACAACAGTTCAAAAATTTAACGAGACATATGACCAATATCATCAACGGGTATCAAATAACCTAAACGACTTACTTCAGCATATTACACTAAACGATAATATCGAAACTGTCAATTTCAAAACTCCCTATTTTAAGAATATGGCCCTTAAAATATTCTGCTCAGGTATAAATGAACCTTATTGTGAATATTTGTCACATTTTCAAATCACTTCCCTTGAGGAAGCTCTTCAAAAGTGTATAGCGTATGATAATCATAAAAATCAGCAACAATACATGAATTTCTTGAAGCACCAACAAAACAGAGGACCGTCTTCTGCTAGACAAAATTCTAGCGGTTCCACTCAACATTTTTTTAAAAGTAAATCCAACAACTTTTCGACACAGCCCCATAATCCTCCGCAACGTAGTTTCAATTCGAGTACTAATTATCCGCGAAATTTTTCACAACCAATTAACTCATCGCCAACCCCTGCACAACAAAATTTCAATTTTCCAAGAAATAATTTCCAAAACAATAACCAAAGAAATGTGTTTCAACCTTCGAATTTTGGTAACAACGCTCCAAATTTCAATAGATCTCCTCTTCACAGAAACATCCAACATCAACAAAATACTTCCTCTCCTATGAGTGGTATACAAACAATTCAATCCAGAAATGAACCCATGAGTATGTCCACCAGACGGACACACAATTTCAATATAAACTCTTCAAATAATGAAGAAATTGAAAATTTAGACGAAGAAAATTTTCAGGATTTTCACGAGAACCCTTCCGAAGAACAACCGCCCCCTGTGTAAACATAAATAATATTCGAGAATACCCCCAATTACCCTTTTTCATAATGCCCACATCAAAATTAAAAGTTTTAATAGATTCAGGTGGATCTAATACTATTATATCTCCAAAAGCCGCAAAATATTTTGACAAATCCCATATTTATCATAAACCTTTCACATTAACCTCTATGAAATTAACTCATAAATGCAATCTAAATATTAATACACCCATATTTAAAGAATACAATATAAACGAATTTATTGATGCTAGAATTGCTGATTGGAGTGAAGATTTCGATATTTTACTTGGTAAT
Organism: Lochmaea capreae; assembly: GCA_949126875.1. Classification (NCBI taxonomy): domain Eukaryota; kingdom Metazoa; phylum Arthropoda; class Insecta; order Coleoptera; family Chrysomelidae; genus Lochmaea; species Lochmaea capreae. The sequence goes on along the minus strand of OX421404.1, from coordinate 9,640,817 downwards.
TCTGACTTGGAAAGATTTAACGCAATTTTAGATTATTCGACAAAAACTCTAACCCTAAGAAATTTAAGTATAACAATACCATTCAAAACATTATATAATAAAATTCCTGTTAGCATAAGCAGTGGTGAGATATTATTCCCGGTGAACAATTTTAGCATATTCGTTATAAAATTGTTTGATACAAAGTGTAGATAACTGTCTAAGGTGCTGGTTATTTTGATGATTCAAAATTAGGAGGTCTTCATAATCTCAGTACATATTGAAAATTCGAAAAAATTAAAAGTTTTTTTTTTTTTTTTTTAAATTCTGTCGCTGTCACTTATATATATTACATAAACATACAATCTAATATCAAGTAGTTAAGGAATTTCTTGATGACATTTTTGGTGTGGTTGCTACGGTGGTTGATACATGATTCTCATCGTGAATTTAGTAAAGAATGGATAAGTTGCGACGAAGTAAATAGTAATATTTTACTTTTTCTGTTCAAATGGCTGTGAAATTTGAACATACTGGCCCGCGCGAAAGCGAATGTGAATTTAAGTAAATACACCAATAAAAAAACAAAGCAAAGGATGTGAACATAAAACTAGAATGTACATAATCAACAAAGAATGTTACTACCAGATAAACGAGAGTGTGATGTTTCCTATGAACCACAGTTAATTAAATGTCAATTTAAAGGTTAAACATGAATCGATGACTATCGATAAAAAATGAATATAACCTTAAACGATCATAGCTTGTTAAAGGCAAAAGTTAAATACAAATCTTAACCTAAAATATTAATCAATGAAATTAAAAAGGTACTCCAGAGGTCAAACGAACCTATCCCAATTCAAGGTTCTAGTTTCCTCTATCGTGGCACTTTTGTCCGTCCTGACAAAAGCTACATACTATACACGAAATGGAATGGAAAAGGGTTTAAAGTAGAATAACAACAAGGCTTGATTTAATAATAATAACAATACAATGAAAGGATGAAAGTTTGCGTGGGTGCCGCGAAAAACAGCTGCCCGGATAAAATACAAGGGAATAAGCGAACACCAAAATACAATTTAAATAAATGCAAACGGAAATTAGAAATATCTCTGAATCGCTATACAACAATAAAAAATGACAACTTCCCTTATTTAAGGTAAAATTGAGAACACAACATGGTGTGTATGTAATTTTTTTTGTTTTTTAAACCAATGCATATGATATATGACAAATGACCAACTTTTATTTAGTGAGATGTTAAATTAATTTCTATTGGAACACGCTTTCAATCACAAATTCTACGAATTGGTTTGTTATTGATCTGTAATGGGTAAACGTGATAGTTTTGTTATGGGACGCGTATAAATACCATCTTGAGTTTTTAAACTCACTGACCTGATGTTACCATCTTTTCCTGTGAAAAGTTCAATTATGCGTGCTAAGGGCCACTTCAGTGGTGGAGTATCATCATCTTTGATTAAAACTAAATCATTGACTTGAACATTTTTTACAGGTTCCATCCATTTTGGACGGTTTTGTAATCGGTTGAGATAATCAACTTTCCAGCGTTTCCAAAACTGTTGTTGAATTTGACAACATTTTTGCCAAAATGAAATTCTGTTAGATGGGGTATTAGAAACGTCTTGTTCTGGAAATGAAGTTAGTGGGACCCCTATCAAAAAATGGCCTGGTGTCAATGAATTCAGATCAGAAGGATCATTTGAGAGTTGATACAGAGGTCTTGAATTTAAAATGGCTTCTATTTGTGAGAAAACGGTTGCTAACTGTTCAAAAGTTAAAGTTGAATTTCCAACTATTCTTATGAGATGATATTTCGCGCTTTTGATGGCTGATTCCCAGAGTCCACCCCAATGTGGAGCTTTGGGAGGGATAAATTTCCATGTAGTTTCAGTGGATTGCAAGAAGGACTGAATTGTTTTATTGTTAGAATCGTTACTTAAAAAATTATGAAGTTCTTTTAGATAATTATTGGCTCCTTAAAAATTGGTTGCATTGTCACTATGAATGATTGTAGGAGAACCTCTCCTTGCTATGAAACGTTTTAACGCTGCAATGAATGCTTCAGTCGTTAAATCAGACACTAGTTCCAAGTGAACTGCTTTTGTGACCATACAAACGAACAATGATAAATAACATTTGGCAATAGGAGCTTTTCTTAGTCTAGAAGATTTTATTAGAAATGGTCCACCGAAATCTACACCTACTTTTTGAACAGGTCTTGCTATTGAAATACGATCTGACGGAAGATCTGACATGAGTTGGAATGTTTGTTGTGAACTAAATCGATGACAAATTACACATTTTGAAATAATTCGTTTGATCTCTCTAAGCCCGTCTAACGGCCAATACTTTAACCTAACGTTTGATAAAACATTTTGAGGACCGCTGTGCCCTAATCTTATGTGTTCAGCTTTCAATAATAACGATGTAACTTTACATTTTTTTGGTAAAAGTATAGGGTGTTTGTGATTATAATTTATGTTTGAATGCTTGAGCCTTCCACCTACTCTTGAAATTTTGTTTGAATCAATAAAAGGATTTAAAGATAACATTTGTTTTGATGAACGAGCTTTTTGTTTCTCTAAAATTTTCAACTCTTTTGACAAATACACACTTTGGATTTTTATGATTATAAATTGTAATGCATTGTCCAATTCATTATTTGATAATAGACCAGTTAGTTTCTGAGTTTTATTTTTTACATTGTTGATGAATCTTAACATATACGCTATAGAACGTACTAACTTTGAAAAGGAATTGAATGTTTCGAAAAGAGTAGCCCAGAAATCTGGGGGTTCTGTGAGTGTGTGCATGATAGTTTTCTTTTCCTCAGGTGGTGTTGGTACTAAGCGAAATGTATCAAGATCATCAAATTTTTCCTGAGGTTCGTTTAAAAATGCTGGACCATTAAACCAAAATTCATGTTTTTCTAAAGGAAACTGTCCTCTAGAGAGCAAATCTGCTGGGTTTTGTCCCGATCGGACGTGCCGCCAATGGAAATCTTTCGTGATTTCTTCAATTTGAGAAACTCTGTTGCTGACGTAAACTGACCAACGCGATGGATGTCCTTTTACCCACGACAGAGCAATGTGAGAATCTGACCATAAGTTTACCGATTTGAATTTTAGAAAATTTTCAAAAATGATTAAAACTTTCTTTATTACAAGTGATAAAAGAGTCATTGCTGCTAATTCCAACTTTGGAATAGTTAAAATTTTATTTTTAGGTGCAACTCTAGATTTTGATAGTAATAAAGTATAGTGAATTGAATTGTCAAAATAGACTGACCGTAAATAAACGTTACATCCGTATGCCACTGAACTGGCGTCGCAAAAAGCATGGAGTTCAGCATGTGACAATTTTTTGATTATCATTAACTGTCTAGGTATTGTTAAATTTTTTAAAATAGATAAGTTATTACAAAATTCTGTCCAGTCTTTTAACAATTTTGGATCTGTTATATTTTCATCCCAATTCAATCTTTGTAACCAAATATGTTGTATGATTAATTTACCGTGTGCTAAAAGAGGGTTAACCCAACCTAATGGGTCAAAGCAACTAGATCTGGCCGATAAAATTATTCTTTTAGTTACGTGTTGTGTTGGAAGTGATGATGAAACTGATATTTTAAATCGATCTGAGTTAGGATTCCACTTTAATCCTAATATTTTACAGGGTGAGTTTTCTAAATTCATATCCTTTAGATCTGATAGGTGATTTGAGTTTTGCATTTTAACATTAGAGAAAAATTTGTGAAGTGAAAAACCATGTTCATTTATAAGCAAGTATTCAATTCTTCATGTAATTTATTTAAATCATTAAGAGAATTTGTTCCTGAAAGGATGTCGTCGACATAAGTTTGATGAAGTAGAGCGTTTGCAGCTAAAGGTAAGTGGGGGTTGTTATGTGCTATTTCGTTTAAGACTCTACATGCTACGTATGGAGCGCTTTTTTGACCAAAACTGACTGAAGTTAATTCGATGCATGTTAGTGGTTCTTCTGGAGAATTTCTCCAAAGAATGTTTTGCAGAAAATTATGTTTAGGATTCATTTCTATTTGGCGATACATTTTTTGAATGTCAGCTGTGAAAACATAATTGGAAGATCTGAATCGACATAGAATTTCTAACAATTCAGGTTAAACTCTTGGTCCTGTTAACAACATATCATTTAACGATAAATGTGATGCGGTTTTGCACGAAAAGTCAAAAACAACTCTAAGTTTGGTTGTTATACTTTGATCTCTCAGAACACACAAATGGGGAACGAAATATTTTTGTTCATTAAATTCGTTTTTTAGCTGCAAAGGAATGATTCGGGCGTGATTTAATTGCACATATTCATCTATGAATTTCTTATATTCAGCAAATAGTTCAGGGTTCCGTGCAAACTTTTTCTCTAAGGATAAAAATCTGTGTTTTGCGATTTGAAATGAATTTCCTAGTTTTTTGTGAATGTTTTGAGCTTTAAACGGAAGATCTACTTGAAATTTACCATTTGATAATTTGATAGTTGTTGATTGAAAAATGTTTTCCGCTAATTCGTGTTCCTCTGACCATTTAAGCGGAGGCTGAATTTCTTCCTATACCCAAAATTTTTCTAAAATGTGTTCAATTGAATGTTCTTTACAACAATTGATATCAGTTTTTAAGTTATGTTGATTGTGCGGAGGAGTGCTTATCCGATCAGTTTTTGCTAAGGTTGATGTTTGATACGTTGCTGGTTGATAATTTGATCCGACTTGATCAATCATTTGTGATGACGATTGCATTGATAAACGTTGATTTGTCTCTAGCGAGATAAGTTCATTTGATGGAGATAAATTTGATAAACATTCATGTTTTGATACTGAACAATCATCCTTTGGTGATAAAAGTACGTTTGATAATGATTCATTTTTTAAAAAGCTTGATTTGGGTGACACTAGATGATTATTCTCTTTTGATAAAACTTCATGTGATACAGATTTGTTTGATAAAGAGCTTGATAAAAATTCATTTGTTGATGATCCAGTTGATAAAGAGCTTTTGTTTGAGGCTGGATCAGATACTTGTGATAAAAACACATTTGATGATGAAAGATTGTTATGATTTAATAACGATGCAGTGTGATAAGAACCTACGTTATTGTTACAGCAGTTTTATGGTATATTACCTGATATTATCCATCCTAAATGAGTGTTGACTAGTGTGGGTAATCCTTTACCTAACCTGTGTAAACCAGGCTTTAGCAATTCGTAATAAAAATCTGCTCCCACTAACATATCTATGTCAGAAGGAATGCTGAAAGAACTATCAGCTAAATGAGTTTCAAATTGAACCGGGATATTCAATTGATCTTTTTGCACAATAAATTGGGGTAATTTATATGTAATGTTATCAATTACTGCGCAAGTTACCCTAAAATTTTGTAGTGGGGAAAATAGAGATGAAAAAGTTACATTGGCCATTTTTGTGATTGCCTTCTCGTTTTGAAAAATACCTGAAATGTTTAACAAAGCGTTCTGAGTTTCAATTCCCAATTTTTGAACAATGTTTTTTGAAATGAAAGAAGTCTGACTTCCATTGTCTAGCAATACTTTTGCAATGATTGAATCTTCATTAGTTGTTTGAATTTTGATTTGGGCTGATGCTAAAAGTACGTAATTGGTCTGAACTGAGAATGCTGAGAGGGCAGTTGACGATTGTCAACTTGATTGTTCTGTTAATTTCGAATGATTAGTTGCCACATAATTTGGAGGAGGAACTGATACATTTGGCAACTGAGCGTTTGATGTGATGGTATTTTGTTCATCCTTCCTAACATTATTTTCATGAATTAATGAATGATGTCGCTGATTGCACATTGAACAATTTGATCTAGATAAACATTGTTGTACACTATGTTTTCTTCCGACAGTTAAAACATAACCTATTTTTTTGAATGATATTTTTTCTATCACTTATTGATAATGAAATAAATTTGGGACATGAGTGACTTTTGTGTGATGACTCATTACAAATTGCACAGGTGAAAATGTGTGATTGATAGCTTTTTTGCGATTAATTTGGTTCATCATTAGTTGATAAAAAAGATACCCGTGACGTTTGGCTTTGAGGCAGAGGGGAACGTTGATATTTGAGATCGTTGGTTTTAGGACTTTCTGCACTAATCGTTTCTAAAACCATGCATCGTTTGTTTAAGAATTCAAAAAGGTCATTGGGGGTGCTTAAAGTGGTAGGATCTGATTTTTCTTCAAATGCCTTCCTAGTTTGATAATCAAGTTTCTGCGAAATGATTTGTGAGATGAGAGCATCAAGTAACTCTTTCGGTGAATAATTTAATGTAAGCAATGATTCAAGATTTGATTGTGTTTGCGAAATGAAATTCCTTAACACTTGTACATTACAATTTTTGTTGTCAGGTATATTCAATAATTGTTGGAAATGATTAGCTACAATTTGCCTCTTGTTGTTATATCTAACATCTAACAAATCTAGTGCAACTCTGATATTATTGTCCGAGATTTGTACAGATTCTAATAATTTCAGGGCCTGTCCTGATAAATGTGATCTCAAATAAAACAATTTTTCTGAGTCTGATCCCAAATGCACATTGTTAGTTATTAAAGAATTAAATAAATTAATTAAAGATGTGTATTCCAAAGGATTACCAGAAAAAATTGGTATTTTAATCTCAGGTAGTTTTAGACGTGATGTGTTGTTATTGCTTTGACATGAAGAAGCTACGCTTGGTGTGTTTGTTTTTTCTAAAATCTGATGAAGTTTTGAATACGTTTCAAAATATGAACTCTCTGTGATATCTCTGCCTTGTGATGAACTTTCTTCTTCCTGAATTTTGTCTTGAATTGTTGAATATTTATCAAAATATGATTTGAGAACTTCCAATCTACTGATGAGTTGATTTTTATCGGTACAGTCTAAATGATAATCTGCCCAATTTTTGACTCTCGTTATTTGTGCTTTGCACGTTGCTCTAGATTTCTTTAAATCGTCTACTTGTGACATTGTAAATTATTGTTACTTATACCAACAGAAAGCCAAAATGTTTGTTTAAAATTATTATATGTATACACAATTTTATTTTTGGGTAACTAACCCTACAAAAATGAGTCGATATAACAGAGGTCTAAACTGATATCGGTACCTGGATGTTTGACGTTACTTGAATTTCTCTGATGATGCTAAATGCCAAGGATTGGATTCGGCAGTTCGTTTTCTCTGAAGAGAACGCCGACTACGAAGTGAAGTTGTTGAATTTCTTAGTTCTTTACCTAAGGCTTGGAAGTTGATACTTTCTATATGTCTACCAGGGCGTGGAAGAAGTTGATATTCGACGAAGAAGATGTTCACCGTTACGTGCAAATTCTTTAAATTTGGCTTCCTTTGACGACTATTGCTGACTTTCTGAATTTCTTGTACGTTGACTGCGACGACGTTGTGCACAACGATGAAATTAATTTTTAATCATTTTTATACAAAGTGTAGATAACTGTCTAAGGTGCTGGTTATGTTGATGATTCAAAATTAGGAGGTCTTCATAATCTCAGTACATATTAAAAATTCGAAAAAATTAAAACATTTTTTTTTTCTCTTGACAATTCGTGAAATTTTTTATTTAAATTCTGTCGCTGTCACTTATATATATTACATAAACATACAATCTAATATCAAGTAGTTAAGGAATTTCTTGATGACATTTTTGGTGTGGTTGTTACGGTGGTTGATACATGATTCTCATCGTGAATTTAGTAAAGAAGGGATAAGTTGCGACGAAGTAAATAGTAATATTTTACTTTTTCTGTTCAAATGGCTGTGAAATTTGAACACCCGGAAACAGTAATTAATAACATAATAATTCCAGAGTCTCTTCACACTGTAAAGTATGGTTTTATAGACGATATTACATTTCAAACACCCGTTAACATAGAAACAGTAGTAGTAGATAACTTAGAAAATTATGAGATAAAAAATCCCACGTGCAATTTTGATGAGTCTGTTATTCGGACAGATCATTTAAATTTCGAAGAAAAAGAAAAAATTAAAAACTTGTGTAAAAAATTTAAAGATTTATTTTATGACGACAAATCAAAACTGACTTTTACTTCTGCTATTAAAACACGAAACGAAAACCCTATCTATGTTAGAAGTTACAGACACCCCAAAATAATGCAGGAAGAAATTATTAAACAAGTAAACAAGCTTTTAGATAATAATATTATAAGACCCTCTACATCTCCATATTCCGCCCCCGTGTGGATCGTCCCAAAAAAGGCCGATGCTTCCGGTCAGAAAAAATTCCGAATGGTAATTGATTACCGAAAACTTAACGAAAATACTATAGACGATAAATATCCAATACCCAAAATTGACGAAATTTTGGACAATTTCGGTAAAGCCACCTACTTCACAACTGTAGATTTAGCTCAAGGATTTCATCAAATCGAACTTCATCCAAATTCTATCGAAAAAACCGCTTTTACTGTACCACATGGTCATTTTGAATTTACGAAACTTCCTATGGGATTAAAAGATAGCCCAGCAACATTTGAAAGATTAATGGATAACATTTTAAGACCCTTCTTATATAAATCCTGTTTTGTATATATGGACGATGTAATTATCTTCTCAAAATCTCTTCATGAACATCTTGTTCATATTGCCGCTATCTTTGATGTTTTTAGAAAAAATAATCTTAAAATTCAATTGGACAAATCCGAGTTCCTTAAAAAAGAAGTCTCCTTTCTTGGCTACTTAGTCACTGTCGACGGTATCAAACCAAATCCATATAAGATAGAAGCTGTCCAAAAATTTCCTTTGCCGAAAACATTAAAAGAAATTAAATCATTTCTAGGTCTTATAGGATACTATAGAAGATTCATCCCAAATTTTGCTAAAGTCACATCTCCATTTTCTAGATGCACTCGAAAAGGAACGACAATCGACCCCACTAATCCTAACTATTTAGAATGTTTCGAAAAATGCAAACAGTTATTGATTAACGCCCCCATCCTTCAATATCCCGATTTTTCAAAATCATTTGTGCTAACCACAGACGCCTCGAATGTAGCTATCTGTTCTGTACTTTCTCAAAATAATCACCCAATTGCTTATTATTCTAGAACTTTGAATTCCGCAGAGCAAAACTACTCTACAATCGAAAAAGAATTATTAGCTATTGTCGATTCTTGTAAACATTTTCGCCCTTACTTATACGGACAAAAATTTCTTATCGAAACTGATCACAACCCCCTTGTTTGGATCTATAAAATAAAAGACCCCACTTCTAGGTTAGCACGCTGGAGACTTAAATTAGATGATTATAATTTTGAAGTTAAATATAAGTTTGGTAAAGAAAACCAAGTAGCCGACGCTCTTTCCAGAGTTCACATAAATGCCCTTACGGACAATTGACTGTGGAAGTGTGACGTCATTGACAGTTGACAATTCGACGCTGGGTAAAAACAAACTTTTTGGCCATTTGGACTTGTGTGGGATTGTGCTTATTTTATCTAAATATTAACTTTTAAGAGGTTATTATTACTTTTTGTGAATTTTCTGATCTAGTCCAACATTGTAAAAGTGTAGGCTAAACAAGCAAAATGTCGTTTAACGTCCGTTTGAGTGACATAATGGAGAAATTCAAAGACGAGCTCTCGGTCTTCAGGAAAGGTGAAAATAGTGTGGACAGTGGACATGTCTTTAAAATGGATTTTGATGGTTCGTTAGGTATTTTGCGAGGAGAAGTATTTGCGTCCATGAAGAAAAAAAAATATTCAGTTGAGGTAATATATTTAACCAATACATTTATTAGTATAACCTATAACCTTACAAAAAGTATTTGTCCTAAAACATGTTCTTTTTATTTAAGATTCAGATGGGAAAAGAAGGAAACATTGAGAAAGTAAAGTGCACTTGCCCTAGGGGCGAGTATCAGTGCCATCATATGGCTGCACTTCTTATTAATGCAAACAAAAATATTAGTAGAACGGATACAGTTTGCTCTTGGAAAGCACCTTCTGCGACATCTGAAGATCCACAAGGGTCAGTTAGTTAAATGTACCCAACAAAAGAGTACAAAGCTTTAACTCGGCCAGTCAACAATGAAGACAAACAGTTCTTTCTTGAAGAATTAAAAGGCATTAATAGGTAATTTCTAGTAAAAAATTTGAAAAAACAAAAATTATTACTTGTTTTGTAGATTTTCAGGATTTTATTGGTTGCTTCAGGAAGAACTGGCACCTAAAGCAAAACAATGGAAGACCATGCAGGAAATAATCGCTACTGCTAGTAGCGTAGAGGACATACTTGCCCAAGTTGAAGTATCACCTGAAGATATTTCAAGTATTGCCAGAGCCACAATTAAGCAAAGAAACAATCCTTTGTGGCATCAAATGCGATTTGGCAGACTAACAGCAAGTAATTTTGGAGCTGTAATCTCTGCAATAGATCGTAACAAGTATGTGCAGAAATTCTCAAGTTTCTTATATATGTCAAAATTACAAAAACTGTTTTTTAGGAAGTATTTCTAAAACATGTTTTTTTTTAAATTTCCAGAGTCATTATTTTCCACTTTACTTGGAAAATATAATCTAGAAAGTGTCAGAAGTGTTCAGTGGGGAATTGATCAGGAGGAAACTGCAATCAAAATGTTTCAAGAAATTAAGCAAGTAGAAGTGCTACCCACCGGACTATGGCTTCATCATTCTGGTGTATTAGGAGCTTCACCAGATGGGCTTGTAGGAGATGATGAGATCATCGAAATCAAATGCCCATTCAAGCACAGAATGTCTTCTGCCAATTTAATTTTGGAAGACAAGAAATACTGCTTTGACATTCATCAAAATTTAAAAATTAATCATCCATATTACCATCAAATACAGGGGCAATTACAGATTTTAAAAAGATCTGTGTGTCATTTAGTCATATGGACGACTGAAGATATGATAGTCTTAGAAATTAACCGGGATCCAAATTGGGAAGAAAATATTCCAAAACTCATTTCATTTTTTAAAGAAAAATTTATTCCTCGACTTATGAATTAAGGTAGTTTTTGTGAGTGATTCTTAATCTTTTTGTTTAACTAAATAAACTTTTATTAAAGTAAAAATATAGTTTTATTTGTCACCACCATAGGCACATAGACATGTATTTTATCTTTTTTTACATAATCATATTTCAATTCAGGGACACATTTAAAAATAAAACCAGATTTAAAGATACTATAATTTTTTATTCTAATAAGTAGATGAGAAGGTACAATACACAAACATAAAAGCCTTAAAACTATAACTCTCCTAAAATAATTAACAATATTTTATTGCAGAGCTTTGTTTAGGAAGCATTAAAACACTGTTCATTTTCTTTCAACAGGGAATATTGCATATTTACAAGAGCAGCACAAGTCTGCACAATTTTTGTTGCATGCTCCCTCATATTTGGCATTATAAAATCAAGTATCCTAAAGGATTTAAGCCTTGAAATAGCTCGTTCAACGTGAATCCTAGCTCTGGCAATTTTTCTTGTAGTTAATACCTCCTCTGTAGAAAATTGAGGGGTATTTAAAAAAGGAGGTATATTTACATGTGCACCAATAGGTGCGCAATGATCTGAGATAAGGAGTCCCTTATCACATAATATAAGGTCACCCGCTACAAAGTGTGATAATATTCCGCTCTCGGCTGTCCGTCAAGTCAGGTGCAGACAAGAAATTGCTTTTTGAAATTCGGAAAGACAGCATGTGTGAAGTGTACCTACCTAGTGAAATATTATCTCTGGTAGTGATAGTGAACGTCTGAACAATGGAATGGAAAGTTATTTTTTAATTACGTAGGAACTTGAAAAAATACAAATGTTCATATTTCATAAGTTTGAATTAAATGTTTTTCATAAATTTGCTTTTTTTTAAATCCATTTCTGAGTGTCGCCAATATGGAAAACTAAATGAGGAAAAGAATTTGAAGTTTGTATTCCAAGTCTGTTAATTTGTTTGTACTTAATTATATTTTATAAAATACATTTAACATACCTGGTATATAAAATTTCATTTTTTGTATTAGTTTTCAGTACCGGGTGTCCACTTATTATATTTTCCCCTAAACTTTAAATGTTTATAAATTCTAAACGGTGCAGGATAGAAATATACAGTTTTTATTGAAATGTTTCATTTTATTACAAGTTTTGGTCGAACAGATTGAATGTTTTCCATCGCTTCCGATTACGTCAAAGCAAAATTGGCGGATTTTTACAATTTCTGTCATTTGCTAACCGATTTTGAAAAGTTTCCATCGCTGAATAGGTGAAGATCACTTATCAAACTACAAAAAATATACTGGTCATTCCATTAAGAAAGTCAATAAAAAAAAATTGTCATAAATGCGCCAATTTTGTTGTGACGTAAACGAAAACGATAGAAGAAAATCAATATCTTCAAACAAAACTTGTAGCTACTAAAATGGAACAATTCCATGAAAACCGAATACTTCTCTCCTAAACCGTTTAGAATTTACAGGCAGTTAAAATAGGGGAAATATAAGTGGACACCCTGTATAAGCCTAAATGCCAAGATTAAGGTTAATGAATAAATCGATTACTGTAAATAAACTTTTCAATTAGTCCTGATAATCTGTATTACTAAGGTAAATGAATAAATCACTGAGGATTGGTGTAAGTACAATATGTCAGATTTAATAGACGATATTATATTAAATAGCTACTAGCAAGTTATCTAAGTCGATAACACTGTAAGTGACTAAAAAATTTATAGTAAATAAAATGGACTACTTGAAATATATCTATGATAAGTGATCTCTATATTAACTGTGAATGTTTAATTTTAGCAATATGTTTTTTTCTGTGGTAAATGAATAAGTCATTTGTCCCCTATTTAATCAAACTTTTTTGCTACTTCAAGTGAATATTCGCTAATGGCTAGCGAATTTTTTTCTCTGTGTATACAACTATTCGTCCTGAAAAACAAAATAAAACCAAAATCATTGGAACAACCAGTAATGAAAAAGTCACTAGTACTCATTTAAAATTTGTAAAGAGAATTCGAAAACTGACTGATAAAAAAGCTCTAGACAAAACTTCTTTACAGGATAACCCTATCCCTGGGACATCTTCTCAAGATCCAGATCATTCCGAATAATGGTTATTATGCCGAGGAATTGGGAAAATCCAGAGAAATTTCACATTATCATAGACACATTCTACACATAGATTTAGACTTATTAGCTGAAACTTTAAACACTAACAAATCATCTCTTTGAAATTCCTATTCAAAACGGACCCCTCTCACTCCTATACGCTCAATATAATCACTTACGCGAACAAGCTTACGACGACCTTCATAAGATAACAAGAAAACAGAAGAAAGCACTTTTTAATTTCCTTGGTACAGCTATAAAATACATAACAGGTAACCCCGACGACTCAGACTTAGACCCACATAACAGCCATAGAATTAAAAGAAAATGAAATCATAAAGAAATTTAATAATCAAATTTCATTTGGACAATCTTTAGATACTAGATTTAATAGATTACTAATGAAAATAAATAATAATAGTATGACGCTTCTAGCTGCAGTTAATAAACTATCCGCTGATTTTGATGGTTATAATGCCCTTCATAACGAAATACTTAACCTCCAAAATATAAATGAATTTATTATGAAATTGATTAGAACAATTACCCTTTCACACTTAGATGTAACTAACATCGAATTATTTACTTTAAAGGAACTAGAAACCCTAAAAGATAATCTCCTTCATATCTACTCTAGAGTAGTCCTTCTTGTCAATGACGAGCATCCATATGAACTTATTGAATCTTCCAAATCTCTTATTTGCGTTACTTCCAAGACAATGCTCATAATAGTCAAAATCCCAATCCTTCGCACTAGCTCTTATCCTACATTCCGAATTTATCCCGTACCTAACAAAGATCACATAATTATATTACCACCTGCCCATTTCTACGCCAATAACAAGTGGTACGAAAATTGTATTGGTAAAGACGATAATATTATCTGTACAAATCATGTAGCATCCAAATGCTTAATTCCCAACATTAACAATTGCACAAAATGTAGAGCAACAGAAAATTTTTTGCAATAAACTTCACAAGTCATTTTGATAGGAATAGTTCACCCTATCAAAATTGAAAACCAATGGATCCAATCAACCAGCATCCTTCTAATTGACAAGCCTATTTCTATCGAAGGTAGCCTCTACACAAAGAAAACCGTTCAAGAAATTTCATTCCCGGAAGTTGTACCAATGGAGCTCAAACCGGACCATGAAATCAAGCTAGAGAAGTTAAAAATTCCCGAAACCCACGGCCAAGTTCAACCGATAGAGCCATTAGAAAATTTACCTGAAATTTCTACCGGACTTAGCGCTGCATCTATTATTTTACTAATGTCTGTTTTAGCATTTTTTTTAATTTTATTTTTAAAGAAGAGGAAAAGAATTTCGAAAATTCTTTTTGGTCAAAAATTGCAACCAGCCCAAATTAAAATTCTAGAAGATTTACTCCGAGATGGTTCCAAGACTTCGAGGACGAAGTCAGCACCAGAGGAGGGAGGAGACATGTAGCCTTAATGGACACAGGACACCAACCTGCAGAGTCAACAATTAAATGTTATAAATTCTATTACAACATGTGTTATCGGGCTTTTTACAATTAGATCTTTATAATAACAGTTTGTTTTATAAAATCATTTTTATTGTATAAATTCCATTAGTTTCATTTTTGTGTAGTTTTGAAAATAAAGTTCTTTTTTAAAAGTTAAAAAGTGAAACGATTAACATTTCTATATTCTATGGGCTTCATACTTTCGATTGGTATAGAATTTGTCTAACAATCAAACCGGTGAAATGTTTAAAAAAAATTGTTTTATAATAATTAATTAATCATATCCTGGACTGAAATTTGTTAGGCAACCCATATGCAATATATTTATTGACATATTAAATTAAATATAAAATACGTTTCATCAAATAAGCATCTCGGTGAAGGTCGTTTTATATCGGAATCTTAGACTATTAAAAAGTGAAAGTGATTTAAAGTGCAAGCATGGTACGTACGACCTAACCAACAAAATGGCGGTGAGGTAAGCGGCCAAAAGCAAGAGAAGCTGGAGTAAAAATGGCGGCGAAAACAGTCCAACGTTCCAAAACAACTTCAGAGATGGCGTTAGAACATTGGCTGAACAAAATATGCAGTCTAAATAATCAATGGATGTTCCTTTCCTCGTCTGTCACTAGATGACGCCAGAGTGAAATGTCAGGTTTTTATAAAAATTTATTTATTTACGTTTTGTTTAGTACAACATAAATATATAAAAAATGCAATCCAAAAAAGAAAAACTGGAAGCGATTAGCTTTATCAAAGCTAAGA
This sequence comes from Lochmaea capreae, assembly GCA_949126875.1. Lineage (NCBI taxonomy): Eukaryota > Metazoa > Arthropoda > Insecta > Coleoptera > Chrysomelidae > Lochmaea > Lochmaea capreae. The sequence continues at coordinate 9,625,411 of OX421404.1, read as the reverse complement.
TTAGACAAGGAGTAGCGGCGATGGACAGAATAAAAGTGTTCGTCAATGAAAACAAAACTAACCAACCGTCAGATGAGCTTACTTACATGTTAAGTAGGTACCTACTAGAAAAGATGATTTAACAGAACTTTTCAAAGAGTATAAAGACAATTGTGTGGAGCTTTTAAACTTAGACTCTAATCAATTAGATTATTCGAAAATAGTTGAAAATTTTTATTACAATGTCCTAGCAGACATAAAGCAAATGTTAAAATCAGAGTTAAGGCAACAAACAGCAGGCAACACTGTTGTCAGGGAAGTTATAGTCTTCAAAAGTTAATGTGATGACCCATATTTTTAATCCCTTTGAAGGAAAAAGCCGCCCAATGGCGTGTATATAAATTTTTTATAAATTCGAATATTGTGAAATAATGTTAATCTACTATATTAATTTGAATGAAAAAAATTAACCTGCATACAAAATTCATAAAATTTGTAATACAATAATAAAGCGCTTTTCTCTAGAACACGGAGTATCTAAAGAATAGTTTTTTGTATCGTCAACCCAACTATATTTTAAAGGTGGGTGTATATCCTCATACAGTTTTAATTATAATATAATTACCATTACTACTATTTTCTTACATATTAAGTTAAAATGTATTTTATTTTATATATTTATTCATGTAATAAAACCGTAAGGATTGTTTGAATAACAAATGAATGAATAAACACTTGACAACATTATGTGTGTATCAAACCAAGTTTCGTCTAAATAAATTTTAGTTCTATTTGAATCACGGTACCCTTTTATACTCCTGTCTAAGCGATACGCCGAGACTCCATTATTACCATTCGATTATATAACTTCTTATATTTAAATTCACAATTCAATAATCCTTCGCATCATCTTGGACTGTTGTTTCAAATGGTCTCCAAAATGCCATTCCAATTAATTATATTATAAAACTTACCCTAACGTCTATACGAACAAATGAATATTATATTAAAATCAATTCACTGACGTGACCTAACCACTACACCATCGAAAAGGTTTTATATTAATGATACCTTTCTACACTTACTAGATCACCTACACTTTCCTATAAATACCTATAACAATTCACTAAACTCACTCAACCAAGAAATATATATTATATTAAATATTTCTCTAAAACAAAATTCACACCCGACACTGAATGATACTAATGGATTATAAGCCGAACCACAACACAACCCCCCCGAACACCCTCAAGAACGTAGAATTTTTTCTGCCAAAAATGTCCAACGGATTATACTTCGGTTATTTCGTTATATTACAATGAATACTGCAGTTGATGACTGGTTGTTTCGAAGTCTTTACTGCACGTGTTATTATTATTATTATTATTAAGAACAGGGTGAGTGTTTTCGCAACCTCCTGCACTGCGACCAAATAAGATCTTTTGTGCCCCCCTCTTGTTGGATTCAGGAGAGATCTATGTCATTGACAAAATCGATCAAGCCCCTGATCGGTAGGTTTAGTAATTCTTCTTCCAGGATGAAAATAAATTCTAAGAATTTCTGTCTTTTGCGGCATAACGCCGGGCAGCTCGTGATAATGTGTTCCATAGTTTCCACCTCTTCACCACAGTACCTACAAGTGTCATCATCCACCAGTCCCATCTTTCTCAGGTGATGCCTGCAGTGGATATGTCCTGTTAGTATGCCGCAAAGTAGTCTTAGCTCCCTTCTGCTTAGTTTTAACACTTCCCTTCCCCTCTTTTTGTTAGGGTTGAGGAATTTCTTTGAATGTTTGAGACCTGTAATAGCATTCCAGGTTCTGTTGATTTCTTTGTTGATCCAGTTGGTAATGACTTTCTGGTAGTCTCTTTGTCCAAAAGCAAACATGGGAGCTGGTCCTATAAAGGACTTTTGTGCACCCTGTTTCGCTTGCTGATCTGCCTCAGGAGTGCTCCCTTTTTGTTTTAGCCTTTTTGCATCCCTCGGACTTTCATCCTGGGATCTTGGCCTTTTTTTTTCCGTATCTTTGGTTGCTCGAGTTTCACCCCCCTTTCTAGGAACTTTAAATTCTTCCTTCTTTAGGAGGGCTAATCTCCTAGCCACTGTTTTTGAGTATCCTTCTTTTAGAAGGAACTTAAACCTTTTGTAGGCTGCTCCACACAGCCTAACTTTGTTTTTTCCCACCCTAAGGCGGTCGGTCTCCTCGACCAGTTTCTCCATCTCACCTTCTGGCCTTGAGGTACTGCTTTCGCCTACCTCCACTGCCACAGGTTTAGGTTTTGAGGATTTGTCGTCCTCCGGATTTTTTTTTGTTTTTTTAGGGTCCATTTTGTTCCCACGAGTAATAGAGGAATTATTCAGTCCATCCAACAGAGCCTCTTGCTGGATAAGGTTATATACTACTGGAGGTCACCTGGTATCCAGAGTTCGCATATTAGCGACTGATTTAACCCATCAGCCATTCATCCCTCGGCATATGCTGTTTCACCTTGGATTGGGTTCCCTCCTCCTTTTTCAACCGGGCTTGGGACCGGCTTTGGCGGAGTTACTGCACGTGTTACTACGTTGCCAACTTTTCAAAATTTTCTTATATTGTAACATATAAAACGTGGTTTTAATTAATTTTTATTTTTTCAGTAATTTCAAGCAACTTATTTTAATGTTTACTAATCAATTTACATTATGTATTTTTTTGAAAATATTTCTAAACTAGCTTTCTTATAACATCACGAACTAACAGTTTACTGAACTAAGAGGAACATTTGTGTAGCGAGCCTAACAATTTTAGAAAATATATCTGACAACATTGCTTCATTTTATGGTCATCACACTGACTTTAGTTAAAGTATACTTCAACAAACAATGAAATCCCTCCCATAAAATTACCAAATATTTCTATTCCAAACTTTGATGGATCAAATCCAAATGAATTTTGTCCATTTTTAGATATGTTTCAGGCTGTCGTTGATAAAAATTCAAACTTGAGAAATGTAGAAAAACTATGTCACTTAAACCGGTGTGGAGATAGCAGCCAATTTTAGCTGCAAAAATGTTGAGAACTGCTCAATTCGCGATTTCAGTGGCGCAAAGAATTTAATATATTGAATCGAATTCATATTTCGGAAAGCCAACTTGATATCCAATCAGCAGGGGTATATTGGTGTAGAGGAAACACTGTTTGGAGGAAATTTGCTTCGATGAGTAACAAAGGCAGGAATGTCACCAGTAAAACTGAAATAAACTGTAACTTCCAGAGGAAACGAGAAGCCAACTTAATATTTAGAGGGTAAAATGATGTTAATGTATAGAATACACACTCCAAAGCAAATTTGCTTACGAAGGGGATGAAGGATTAAAATGCCACCCCTAAAACTAAAATAAATTCTAACTGCCAAAGGAAACGGGAAGCCAACTTGATATTTGGAGGGTAGAATGATGTTAATGTCTAGAATACACTGTCCAGAGGAAATTTGCTTACGAAGGGGATGAAGGGTTGAAATGCCACCCCTAAAACTAAAATAAATTCTAACTGCCAAAGAAAACGAGAAGCCAATTTGATATTCAGATGGTAGAATGATGTTAATGATTAGAATACACTGTCCAAACGAAATTTGCTTACGAAGGGGATGAAGGGTTGAAATGCCACCCCAAAAACCAAAATGAATTCTATCTGCCAAAGGAAACAAGAAGCCAACTTGATATTGGGTGGGTAGAATGATGTTAATGTCTAGAATACACTGTCCAGAGGAAATTTGCTTACGAAGGGGATGAAGGGTTGAAATGCCACCCCTAAAACTAAAATACATTCTAACTGCCAAAGGAAACGAGAAGCCAACTTGATATTCAGATGGTAGAATGATGTTAATGTATAGAATACACTGTCCAAACGCAATTTGCTTACGAAGGGGATGAAGGGTTGAAATGCCACCCCAAAAACAAAAATGAATTCTAACTTCCAAAGGAAACGAGAAGCCAACTTAATATTTAGAGAGTATAATGATGTTAATGTCTAGAATACACTGCCCAAAGGAAATTTTGCTTACCAAGGGGATGAAGGGTTGGAATTCCACAACTAACATTGAAATAAATCATAACTTCCAAAGGAAACGAGAAGCCAACTTAATATTTAGAGGGTAGAATGATGTTAATGTATAGAATACACTGTCCAAAGGAAATTAGCTTAGGAAGGGGATGGAGGGTTGAAATGCCACCCCCAAAACTAAAATAAATTCTAACTTCCAAAGGAAACGAGAAGCCAACTTGATACTTGGAGAGTTCAATGATTATAATGTTAAGAATACACTGTCCAAAGAAAATTTGCTTACTAAGGGGATGAAGGGTTGAAATGCCACCCCTAAAACCAAATGAATTCTAACTTCCAAAGGAAACGAGAAGCCAACTTAATATTCAGAGAGTAGAATGATGTTAATGTCTAGAATACACTGTCCAAAGGAAATTTGCTAACAAGGGGGATGAGGGCTTGAAATGCCACCCCCAAAACTAAAATAAATTCTAACTGCCATAGGAAACGAGAAGCCAACTTAATATGCAGGGGGTAGAATGATGTTGATGTATAGAATACACTGTCCAAAGGAAATTTGCTTACGAAGAAGATGAAGGGCTGAAATTACCCCCTAAATTTGAAATAAATTCTAACTTCCAAAGAAAACGAGAAGCCAACTTGACACTTGAAGGGTTCAATGATTATAATGTTTAAAATACACTGTACAAAGGAAATTTGCATCCGAAGGGGATGAAGGGTTGAAATTCCACCCCTAAAATTCTAATAAATTCTAACTCCCACAGGAAACGAGAGGGGAGGGTTCAATGACTATAATGTTTAGAATACACTGTCCAACGGAAATTTGCTTACCAGGGGGATGAAGGGTTGAAATTTCACACCTAAAATTGGAATAAATTCTAACTCCCAAAAGAAACGAGAAGCCAACTTGATACTTGGAGGGTTCGATGACTATAATGTTTAGAATACACTGTCCAAAGGAAACGAGAAGCCAAATTGATATTTAGAGGGTAGAATGATGTTAATGTATAGAATACACTGTCCAAAGGAAATTTGCTTACGAAGGGTATGAAGGGTTGAAATTCCACCCCTAAAATTGAAATAAATTCTAACTTCCAAAGAAAACGAGAAGCCAACTTGATACTTGGAGAGTTCAATGATTAAAATGTTAAGGATACAATGTCCAAAGGAAATTTGCTTACGGAAGGGATGAAGGGTTGAAATGCCACACCTAAAACTAAAATAAATTCTAACTGCCGAAGGAAACGAGATGCCAACTTGATATTCAGATGGTGAAATGATGTTAATGTATAGAATACACTGTCCGAAGGAAATTTGCTAACGAAGGGGATGAAGGGTTAAAATGCCACCCCTAAGATTGAAATAAATTCTAACTTCCAAAGGAAACGAGAAGCCAACTTGATACTTGGAGGGGTTCAATGATTAAAATGTTAAGAATACACTGTCCAAAGGAAATTTGCTCACGAAGGAGATGAAGGGCTGAAGTTACACCCCTAAATTTGAAATAAATTCTAACTCCCAAAGGAAACGAGAAGCCAACTTGATACTTGGAAGGTTCAATGACTATAATGTTTAGAATACACTGTCCAAAGGAAATTTGCTTACGAAGGGGATGGAGGGATGAAATTTCACCCCTAAAGTTGGAATAAATTCTAACACCCAAAGGAAACGAGAAGCCAACTTGATACTTGAAGGGTTCAATGACTATAATGTTTAGAATACACTGTCCAAAGGAAACTTGCTTACGAAGGGGATGAAGGGCTGGAATGCCACCCCTAAAACTAAAATAAATTCTAACTGCCAAAGCAAACGAAAAGCCAACTTGATATTTGGAGGGTAGAATGATGTTAATGTCTAGAATACACTGCCCAGAGGAAATTTGCTTACGAAGGGGATGAAGGGTTGAAATGCCACCCCAAAAACCAAAATGAATTCTAACTTCCAAAGGAAACGAGCAGCCAAATTGATATTTAGAGGGTAGAATGATGTTAATGTATAGAATACACTGTCCAAGGAAAATTTGCTCACGAAGTGGATGAAGGGTTGAAATACCACCCCTAAAACTAAAATAAATTCTAACTGCCAAAGGAAACGAGAAGCCAACTTGATATTCAGATGGTAGAATGATGTTGATGTATAGAATACACTGTCCAAAGGACATTTGCTTACGAAGGGGATGGAGGGTTGAAATTCCATCCCTAAATTTGAAATAAATTCTAACTTCCAAAGGAAACGAGAAGCCAACTTGATATTCAGATGGTAGAGTGATGTTGATCTATAGAATACACTGTGTCAAGGAAATTTGCTCACGAAGGGGATGAAATGTTGAAATTCCACCCCTAAATTTGAAATAAATTCTAACTTCCAAAGGAAACGAGAAGCCAACTTGATACTTTGATGGTTCAATGATTATAATGTTTAAAATACACTGTCCAAGGGAAATTTGCTCACGAAGGGGATGAAGGGTTGAAATGCCACCCCTAAAACTAAAATAAATTCTAACTGCCAAAGGAAACGAGCAGCCAACTTGATATTCAGATGGTAGAATGATGTTGATGTATAGAATACACTGTCCAAAAGAAATTTGCTTACGAAGGGGATGAAGGGTTGAAATGCCACCCCTAAAACCAAAATGAATTGTAACTTTCAAAGGAAACGAGAAGCCAACTTGATATTCAGATGGTAGAGTGATGTTGATCTATAGAATAGACTGTGTCAAGGAAATTTGCTTACGAAGGGGATGAAGGGCTGAAATTCCACCCCTAAGATTGAAATAAATTCTAACTCCCAAAGGAAGCGAGATGCCAACTTGATACTTTGATGGTTCAATGATTATAATGTTTAAAATACACTGTCCAAAGGAAATTTGCTCACGAAGGGGATGAAGGGTTGAAATGCCACTCCTAAAACTAAAATAAATTCTAACTGCCAAATGAAACGAGGAGCCAACTTGATATTCAGATGGTAGAATAATGTTGATGTATAGAATACACTGTCCAGAAGAAATTTGCTTACGAAGGGGATGAAGGGTTAAAATGCCACCCCTAAAACTAAAATAAATTCTAACTGCCAAAGGAAACGAGGAGCCAACTTAATACTTGGAGGTGTTCAATGATTAAAATGTTAGGAATACACTGTCCAAAGGAAATTTGCTTACGAAGGGGGTGAAGGGTTGAAATGCCACCCCTAAAACTAAAATAAATTCTAACTGCCAAAGGAAACGAGGAGCCAACTTGATATTCAGATGGTAGAATGATGTTGATGTATAGAATACACTGTCCAGAAGAAATTTGCTTACGCAGGGGATGAAGGGTTAAAATGCCACCCCTAAAACTAAAATAAATTCTAACTGCCAAAGGAAACGAGGAGCCAACTAGGAGGTGTTCAATGATTAAAATGTTAGGAATACACTGTCCAAAGGAAATTTGCTTACGAAGGGGGTGAAGGGTTGAAATGCCACCCCTAAAACTAAAATAAATTCTAACTGCCAAAGGAAACGAGGAGCCAACTTAATACTTGGAGGTGTTCAATGATTAAAATGTTAGGAATACACTGTCCAAAGGAAATTTGCTCACGAAGGGGATGAAGGGTTGAAATGCCACCCCTAAAACTAAAATAAATTCTAACTGCCAAAGGAAATGAGAAGCCAACTTGATATTCAGATGGTAGAATGATGTTGATGTATAGAATACACTGTCCAAAGGAAATTTTCTCACGAGGGGGATGAATTGTTGAAATGCCACTCCTAAAACTGAAATAAATTCTAACTGCCAATGGAAATGATACTGCTTGATATTTAGAGGGTAGAATGATGGTAATGTCTAGCTAGAATACACTGTCTAAAGGAAATTTGCTTACGAAGGGGATGAAGGGTTGAAATGCCACCCCTAAACCTATAATAAATTCTACCTTACAAAAGAAACGAGAAACCAACTTAATATTTATAAGGCACTATCCGAAGGAAACTTGCTTACGAAGTTTTATGGGTGACATTTCAACCCTTTATCCCCCTCGTACAGAAATTCCAGTTTGACAGTGTATTCTTAACATTAACATCATTCTACATTTTAAATATTAAGTTGGCTTCTCGTTTCCTATGCAAGTTAGAATTTATTTTAGTTTTAGGGGTGGCATTTCAACCCTCCATCCCCGTCGTAAGCAAATTTACTTTAGACAGTATATTCTAGACACTAACATCATTCTACCCTCTAAATATCAAGTTGGCTTCTCGTTTCCTTTGGAAGTTGGAATTTATTTTAGTTTTAGGGGTGGCATTTCAACCCTTCATCCCCTTCGTCAGCAAATTTTCTTTGGACAGTGTATTCTATACATCAACATCATTCTACCCTCTAAATATTAAGTTGGCTTCTCGTTTCCTTCGTAAGTTTTAAGGGTGGCATTTCATCCATTCATCCTCTTCGTAAGCAATTTTTTTTTGGACAGTGTGTTCTATACATCAACATCATTCTACCCTCTTAATATTATTGGCTTCTCGTTTCCTTTGGAAGTTTTAGGGGTGGCATTTCATCTCTTCATCCCCTTCGTAAGCAAATTTCTTTTGGACAGTGTATTCTATACATCAACATCATTCTACCCTCTAAATATTAAGTTGGCTTCTTGTTTCCTTTGGCAGTTAGAATTTATTTTAGTTTTAGGGGTGGCATTTCAACCCTTCATCCCCTTCATCCCCTTCGTAAGCAAATTTCCTCTGGACAGTGTATTCTAGACATTAACATCATTCTACCCTCCTGACAAAACCTCAACCAAATCATCCTCGGAGTCAACGGAACCCCAGGCCAATACCAACCTGGAGGAAGCAGGGGAATCAACAACTGGGAGAAGTGTAGCCCAGCATGATATACCCGTGAGAAACCTTGGGTCTAACCTTAACAGGCTGCACCTAGACAAGGAGAAACTCTCTGGTGCACAGAAGCGCAAGAGAGCGATAGAACGGGCCAAGGCCAAAGGGGAACCTATTATACCTCGTAAACAACGAGCAAATAGGAAACCCCGGACGGCCAAAAGTCCTGAACCAAGCACGTCTGGAGTAGGCAAAGCTGAAGCAACACAAACTTCAGCAACAACCTCTACAGACCTGCAGCACAAGGGGACGAAAAGAATGCGTTCGACGGGATCAACACCGTCACCATCCCAGAACCCCCAAAAAATTGCCAAATGCGATTCTGCTGTAGCAAAACCCAGAAAACCAACTGGGGCTAGCTACAGCAGGGTGGCAGCAGCAACTAAGATGTCTATCTTAGCAGGGCCTCAACCCGACACTAAGATGACATCAGAACAATGTTCCCTAGTACAGGAAGCCATCATCCAGGAAATCTGGAAATGCCAACCTGGAAAAGGACCAAAGTTCAACCACAGCCATGCTGAACATGGCATGGTCCACCTTCACTGTGCGGACAACGAGGCAGTGGAATGGTTGAAGGAGGTAACTCCACGACTGAACCCCTGGGAGGGAGCGAATCTGAGGGCATTACTGTCCAAAGACGTTGCTCCTAGAGTCAGGACAACAGTATGGATACCCAAAGAACATCTTGATGTTGAAGACCCGACAAGAACCCTTCGGCGTCTGAAGACCCAAAATGAGGGAATAGACGCTGACGATTGGAAGGTCTTTAACATCAAGAATGATCCAAAGGGCGCCATTCTAATAGTGGGAATGGACGAGAACTCCCTGAAGGAGCTGGCCAAAAAAGAGCATAAACTCTACCTTGGCCTCACCACAGTAACCTTCAGGGTCCTCGAACCAAAACCCAAAAATGCTGCGGGTACTTCAAATAAACCTGCAGCATAAGAAGGCTGCAACTGCTGCTCTCTGCAAAACCATCGAAGCAGAGAGAATTGACGTGGCACTGATCCAAGAACCCTGGATATCAGGGAACAGAGTCATGGGATTAGGTCATATCAGAGGTAAGTTAATATATAACTCAAACTCAGATAATGTAAGAAGTTGCATTATTGTCAGGGACTGCATCAACGCAATAAAACTGACAAATCTATGTTTCAGGGACCTAACAGCAGTAAAGCTTGAATACCAAGAGGCAGGCACTACAAAGGAGCTCATTTTAACTTCTGTATACCTGCCCTATGATTCTCCTAACCCACCTCCGTCTGAAGAGCTAGAGAGGCTAGTGATTTACTGTGGGAAGAATAACCTACAGATCATCATTGGAGCGGATGCTAATGCCCATCACACCGCTTGGAATAGTAGCAACATTAACCAACGCGGTGAGTATCTACTTGATTATATTATTTCTAATAACCTAGAGATTCTAAATCGGGGAACTGAACCTACTTTTCTAACAAAAAATAGGCAAGAACGCATTGATATAACTTTGGCGACACTCGAAATAAGCTCCCAAGTACGTAATTGGAGGGTTTCCGATGAGCCGAGTCTCTCGGACCACATATATATTCAAATGGAAGTCAAACACATTGACAAACCAGAGCGAATATATCGTAACCCTCGGAATACTGACTGGGAGAAATATCGAGAAGTCCTGCAACTAAACCTTAGAAATATCAAAACCGTAATTAGAACAAAAGCTGATATAGAGGAAGTATCTCTGCAACTGCAGGAAGCCATACAAAACTCTTATCACCAAAACTGTGCAGAGTCGAGCCAAACCACCAACAAACAAAAGTGGTGGAATACAAACCTCGAAACGATCAGAAAAAATACCCGCAAACTATTCAACAAAGCGAAGAAAACCGGGAACTGGGCAGCATACCAGCAAACCCTGACCGAATACAATAAAGAAATCCGGAAAGCAAAACTAGAATCATGGAGGAAGTTCTGCAGCGAAGTTGAAAACACTTCCGAGAGAGCTCGAATCCATAAAATACTAGCCAAAAGCCCGGTTCAACCAACGGGGACCATTGAAAGACCCGATGGGAAATTCACTGGAAATGGGGAAGAAACTCTAAGTTTGCTTCTTCAAACCCATTTTCCAGAATCCACCATAGCTACCTCGGATAGCATTAACCCACCAAACCCTAACATGTTCCGCAAAGGGGCAAACAAGGTGGACTGGGAATTAGCTAAGAAAGTGGTAACTTATGGTGGCATAAAATGGGCCATTGACTCATTTGACAGCTTCAAGTCTCCGGGACCGGACGGTATAATACCAGCTCTATTACAGGAGGGTGTGGAGCATATAACTCCGCCCCTTTGTAATCTATGCAGGGCTAGCCTAGCAATAGGCTATATCCCGAGAGCCTGGAGAGAAGTAAAAGCGGTCTTTATTCCCAAACCAGGCAGAGATCTATCTCAGGCCAGGTCATATAGACCGATCAGTCTATCATCCTTTATGATAAAGGTGACAGAAAAGCTGGTAGAAAAACATATTAGGGAAACCTCTCTTAAGCAGAGGCCACTTCATCAAAACCAACATGCTTTTCAACCAGGCAAATCCTGTGAATCGGCTCTACACCAACTGGTCTCAAGAGTTGAAAATTCACTAGACAACAAGGAAATCGCAATGGTGGCCTTCCTTGACATAGAAGGAGCATTTGACCACACCTCCTTCAACTCCATTGTTAGAGCGGCCAGGCAGCATGCGATTGATGATACCATCTGCAGATGGATCAAATCCATGTTAAACCTCAGGAATATAAACTCAACCATGGCAGAAACCACCTTAAAAGTAACAGCGGCAAAAGGGTGCCCACAGGGAGGCGTCCTTTCACCACTCCTGTGGAACCTAGTCGTAGACTCGCTTTTAAGGAAACTCAACGAACTGGGATACTTTACCCAGGGTTACGCTGATGATATAGTCATTGTGATTAGGGGTGAGTACCCCAGAACGGTATCAAACCTCATGCAAGACGCTCTGAGGAACATTGAGGATTGGTGCAAGGAGGAGCAACTTCGTGTAAACCCCTCCAAAACAACCCTAATCCCCTTTACAAGAAAAAGAAAATTGGAGGATCTAACACCCCCCAGACTTTTTCAACAAACTTTATGTTTTAGCAAGGAAGCTAAATACCTAGGAATCATCCTGGATACGAAGCTAACCTGGAACAAACACATAAAGAAGATAACCACCAAAAGCAAGATGACACTGATGTCACTAAAAAGAGCGATTGGAAGCACATGGGGACTGAAACCGGCAGTGATACACTGGCTGTACACAACGGTTGTAAGACCCATGATTACATACGGCGCACTCGTCTGGTGGCCTAAGGTTAACCAGAAACAGGCAATCATAGAGCTAACCAAAATCCAAAGACTGGCGTGCCAGTGCATCACTGGAGCACAAAGAAGTACTCCGACAGCAACCATGGAAACAATTCTAAACCTCCCACCAATTGACCTAATCGTCAAAGCAGAGGCTAGAATTGGGGCATATCGTCTCCGGTTGAACAATAACTGGAACCCTCACCCTAATGGGCATGCGTCAATTATCAATGTAATCTCAAATCCCATACTAAATATGGGTACTGATTATATGACGCCGACCACATCACTAGAAAAACCCTTTAATATCGAAATAGATTGGAAAGGAGAATTCAAGGAAACACCCAAACAAGAAATAGTTTGGTTCACTGACGGTTCCAAAACGGACACTGGTACTGGCGCTGGAATATACGGTCAATCCCCCAGATGTGACATTAGTCACTCACTGGGAGTAAATACCACTATATTCCAAGCAGAAATTTACGCAATTGACTCATGTCTGAGAGAAAACATAAGGAAGGGATACAGCGGTAAAAACATTCTTATCTGCTCAGACAGTCAAGCGTCAATTAAATCACTTAATAGTAGTACCATAAAATCCAAACTTGTCTGGGAGTGCTTAGAAAACCTTAAAAAACTCAGTGCCACAAATAAGGTAACCCTGAAATGGGTGCCAGGTCACAAGGGTATTGAAGGGAACGAAAAAGCAGATGCCCTAGCACGAGAAGGATCGGCAACCGGCTACACCGGTCCTGAACCGGCAACCGGTATAACAAAGGCTTCGGTAAGAACCACGTTAAACCAGTGGGTGCACAAACAACACCTCAAATACTGGCAAACAATTCCGAAGCTCAAACACAGTAAAATGATGGTCAAACAACCCATACCAAAACTTACTGAAGAAATTCTGAAGTTAAATAGGAGAGATATCAGGCTGGTAACCGGCCTTATAACCGGACACTGTGGCCTGAGAAAGCACCTTCACACAATGGGGATCTTCCAAGAAGAACCTACATGTAGATTATGTGGCGAGGAGGACGAAACAGCCACCCACATAATTTTCGAATGTGAGGCTCTACGTTGGTGGAGGTATAGACAGATAGGGCCGGATGACCCTATATACAACCTCACCAAAAGAGATACTGTGAAGAGACTTCTAGATCTCATTAAGGTCACAAATCTTCTCACAGACTAGCAGACAAACAGGGCAATACAATAAGCCAATGGCTGCAGTGTTGGGGCCCACTAACCCGGCCTGTTTTCGTCTGTCTACAAACCAACCAACCAACCAACCCTCCCAATATCAAGTTGGCTTCTTGTTTCCTTTGGCAGATAGAATTCATTTTGGTTTTTGGGGTGGCATTTCAACCCTCCATCCCCTTCGTAAGCAAATTTCGTTTGGACAGTGTATTCTAATCATTAACATCATTCTACCATCTGAATATCAAGTTGGCTTCTCGTTTTCTTTGGCAGTTAGAATTTATTTTGGTTTTAGGGGTGGCATTTCAACCCTTCATCCCCGTCGTAAGCAAATTTCCTTTAGACAGTATATTCTAGACACTAACATCATTCTACCCTCTAAATATCAAGTTGGCTTCTCGTTTCCTTTGGAAGTTGGAATTTATTTTAGTTTTAGGGGTGGCATTTCAACCCTTCATCCCCTTCGTCAGCAAATTTCCTTTGGACAGTGTATTCTATACATCAATATCATTCTATCCTCTAAATATTAAGTTGGCTTCTCGTTTCCTTCGTAAGTTTTAAGGGTGGCATTTCATCCATTCATCCTCTTCGTAAGCAATTTTTTTTTGGACAGTGTATTCTATACATCAACATCATCCTACCCTCTTAATATTATTGGCTTCTCGTTTCCTTTGGAAGTTTTAGGGGTGGCATTTCATCCCTTCATCCCCTTCGTAAGCAAATTTCTTTTGGACAGTGTATTCTATACATCAACATCATTCTACCCTCTAAATATTAAGTTGGATTCTTGTTTCCTTTGGAAGTTAGAATTTATTTTAGTTTTAAGGGTGGCATTTCATCCTTTCATCCCCTTCGTAAGCAAATTTTTTTTGGACAGTGTATTCTATACATCAACATCATTCTACCCTCTAAATATTAAGTTGGCTTCTCGTTTCCTTCGGAAGTTAGAATTTATTTTAGTTTTAGGGGTGGCATTTCAACCCTTTATCCCCTTCGTAAGCAAATTTTTTTTGGACAGTGTATTCTATACATTAACATCATTCTACCCTCTGAATATTAAGTTGGCTTCTCGTTTCCTTTGGAAGATAGAATTTATTTTAGTTTTAAGGGCGGCATTTCATCCCTTCATCCCCTTCGTGAGCAAATTTCTTTTGGACAGTGTATTCTATACATCAACATCATTCTACCCTCTAAATATTAAGTTGGCTTTTCTTGTTTCCTTTGGAAGTTAGAATTTATTTTAGTTTTAAGGGTGGCATTTCATCCCTTCATCCCCTTCGTAAGCAAATTTTTTTTGGACAGTGTATTCTATACATCAACATCATTCTACCCTCTAAATATTAAGTTGGCTTCTCGTTTCCTTCGGAAGTTAGAATTTATTTTAGTTTTAGGGGTGGCATTTTATCCCTTCATCCCCTTCGTAAGCAAATTTCTTTTGAACAGTGTATTCTTTACATCAACATCATTCTACCCTCTAAATATTGAGTTATTTTCTCATTTCCTTTGGAAGTTAGAATTAATTTTAGTGTTAGGGGTGGCATTTCAACCCTTCATCCACTTCGTAAGCAAATTTCCTTAGGACAGTATATTCTATACATTAACATCATTCTACCCTCGAATATTAAGTTGGCTTCTCGTTTCCTTTGGAAGTTAGAATGTATTTTAGTTTTAAGGGAGGCATTTCATCCCTTTGTCCCCTTCGTGAGCAAATTTCTTTTGGACAGTGTATTCTATACATCAACATCATTCTACCCACTAAATATTAAGTTGGCTCCTCGTTTCCTTTGGAAGTTAGAATTTATTTTAGCTTTAAGGGTGGCAATTCATCCCTTCATCCCCTTCGTAAGCAAATTTCTTTTGGACAGTGTATTCTATACATCAACATCATTCTACCCTCTAAATATTAAGTTGGCTTCTCGTTTCCTATGCAAGTTAGAATTTATTTTAGTTTTAGGGGTGGCATTTCAACCCTCCATCCCCGTCGTAAGCAAATTTCTTTTGGACAGTGTATTCTATACATCAACATCATCCTACCCTCTAAATATTAAGTTGGCTTCTCGTTTCTTTTGGAAGGTAGAATTTATTTTAGTTTCAAGGGCGGCATTTCATCCCTTCATTCCCTTCGTAAGCAAATTTCTTTTGGACAGTGTATTCTATACATCAACATCATTCTACCCTCTAAATATTAAGTTGGCTTCTCGTTTCCTTTGGAAGTTAGAATTTATTTTAGTTTTTAGGGAGGCATTTCAACCTTTCATCCCCTTCGTAAGCAAATTTCCTTTGGGCAGTGTATTCTAGACATTAACATCATTCTACCCCCTAAATATCAAGTTGGCTTCTAGTTTCCTTTGGAAGTTACAATTTATTTCAGCTTTAGGGGTGACATTTCTGCCTTTGTTACTCATCGAAGCAAATTTCCTCCAAAGAGTGTGTCCTCTACACAAATATACCCCTACTCATTGGATATCAAGTTGGCTTCCCGAAATATGAATTTGATTCAATATATTAAATTCTGCGCGCCACTGAAACCGCGAATTGAGCAGTTCTCAACATTTTTGCAGCTAAAATTGGCTGCTATCTTCACACCGGTTAAGTCTGTCCATTTTTTCACTTATTCTGTTATTTAAAAATAGCTCTCTAATTTTTATTGCCATCTTGGAAGGGTTTGTAGTAGATTTATTGAATTAAAAAAATGTGTAATACTGAACAACAACAACCAAATAACCAAAATGAGACGAATAGGGAGGAGCCAATTCGCAGATTAACATTTGAGCACCGGAGTGAACTTGGCAGCCAAAAATTAGCAGCCAAGTCCCGAAGTCACACGAACGACCATAGACGTAGGTAGATATTTTTTTTAAAATCAGCACATAACAAGACATCATATTATACATTGTTGAGAGAAAAAAAAATATTGGGAATATAATTTAAAATGGAAAAAAACAAGGAATTTAATATGACCGATACATTTTTTTGTACTTTATTAATACAATCGAATATTATAATATACTATAGTTCAAAATTAAACATAGTGTATCAACTCAAAGATAACGGAAAATCAGATTATGTGATACTCTGTAAAAAAGGAAGATCACTTTGACGCCGTCGAAGGGATAGAAATGCTACCCCCGATATTTAAAAAAATTATTTCAATTCGAAGGAAACGAGAAGCCAGGTTGAAATTTATATAAAAAATGTACATACTAATAAGGATACCACATACGGAAGGAAAATCTCTTCGGTGCCGTCGAAGGGGTAGAAATGCTACCCACAATATTTAAAAAATGAATTCATCCAGAAGGAAACGAGAAGCCAGGTTGATATTTATACAAAAAATGAACATACTAATAAGGATACAACATACGAGAGCAAAATAGCTTCGGTGCCGTGTAAGGGGTAGTAATGCTACCCCCAGTATTTAAAAAAATGATTTCATCCCGAAGGAAACGAGAAGCCAGGTTGAAATTAAGACAAAAAATGTACATACTATATAAGGATACCACATACGGAAGGAAAATAGCTTCGGTGCCGTGTAAGGGGTAGTAATGGTACCCCCAATATTTAAAAAAATGATTTCATCCCGAAGGAAACGAGAAGCCAGGTTGAAATTTATAGAAAAAATGTACATACTAAAAAGGATACCACATACGAAAGGAAAATCGATTCAGTGCCGTCGAAGGGGTAGAAATGCTACCCCCAATATTTAAAAAAATGATTTCAAACCGAAGGAAACGAGGAGCCAGGTTGAAATTGATACAAAAAATGTACATAGTAATAAGGATGCCACATTCGGAAGGAAAATCGCTTCGGTGCCGTCGAAGGGGTAGAAATGCTACCACCCAATATTTAAAAAAATGATTTCAAACCGAAGGAAACGAGAAGCCAGGTTGAAATTCATACAAAAAATGTACATAGTAATAGGGATGCCACATACGGTAGGAAAATCGCTTCGGTGCCGTCGAAGGGGTAGAAATGCTACCCCCAATATTTAAAAAAATGAACTCAAACCGAAGGAAACGAGAAGCCAGGTTGAAATTTATACAAAAAATGTACATAGTAATAAGGATACCACATACGGAAGGAAAATCTCTTCGGTGCCGTCGAAGGGGTAGAAATGCTACCCCCAATATTTAAAAAAATGATTTCAAACCGAAGGAAACGAGAAGCCAGGTTGAAATTTAAACATAAAATAGATATACCGACAAAGAACACTATGTACAAAAGCGATTTTCCTACCGTATGTGGTATCCTTATTACTATGTACCTACATTTTTTGTATAAATTTCAATTGGCTTCTCGTTTCCTTCGAATTGAAATCATTTTTTTAAATAATGGGGATAGCATTTTTACCCCTTCGACAGCACCGAAGCGATTTTCCTTCCGTATGTGGCATCCTCATTACTATGTACATTTTTTGTATTAATTTCAACCTGGCTTCTCGTTTCCTTCGAATTAAAATCATTTTTTTAAATATTGGGGGTAGCATTTCTACCCCTTCGACGGCACCGAAGCGATTTTTCTTCCGTATGTGGTATCCTTATTACTATGTACATTTTTTGTATAAATTTCAACCTGGCTTCTCGTTTCCTTCGGTTTGAATTCATTTTTTTAAATAGTGGGGGTAGCATTTCTACCCCTTCGACGGTACCCAAGCGATTTTCCTAACGTATGTGGTATCCTTATTACCATGTACATTTTTTGTATAAATTTCAACCTGGCTTCTCGTTTCCTTCGGTTTGAAATCATTTTTTTAAATATTGGGGGTAGCATTTCTACCCCTTCGACGGCACCGAAGCGATTTTCTTTTCGTATGTGGTATCCTTATTAGTCTGTACATTTTTTCTATAAATTCCAACCTGGCTTCTCGTTTCCTTCGAATTGAAATCATTTTTTTAATATTGGGGGTAGCATTTCTACCCCTTCGACGGCACCGAAGCGATTTTCCTTTCGTATGTGGTATCCTTATTACTATGTACATTTTTTCTATAAATTCCAACCTGGCTTCTCGTTTCCTTCGAATTGAAATCATTTTTTTAATATTGGGGGTAGCATTTCTACCCCTTCGACGGCACCGAAGCGATTTTCCTTCCGTATGTGGCATCCTTATTACTATGTACATTTTTTGTATTAATTTCAACCTGGCTTCTCGTTTCCTTCGAATTGAAATAATTTTTTTAAATATTTGGGGTAGCATTTCTACCCCTTCGACGGCACCGAAGCGATTTTCCTTCCGTATGTGGTATCCTTGTTACTATGTACATTTTTTGTATAAATTTTAACTTGGCTTCTCGTTTCCTTCGGTTTGAATTCATTTTTTTAAATAGTGGGGGTAGCATTTCTACCCCTTCGACGGCACCCAAGCGATTTTCCTAACGTATGTGGCATCCTTATTACTATGTACATTTTTTGTATGAATTTCAACCTGGCTCCTCGTTTCCTTCGGTTTGAAATCATTTTTTTAAATATTGGGGGTAGCATTCCTACCCCTTCGACGGCACCGAAGCGATTTTCCTTTCGTATGTGGTATCCTTATTAGTCTGTACATTTTTTCTATAAATTCCAACCTGGCTTCTTGTTTCCTTCGGTTTGAAATCATTTTTTTAAATATTGGGGGTAGCATTTCTACCCCTTCGACGGCACCGAAGCGATTTTCCTTCCGTATGTGGTATCCTTATTACTATGTACAATTTTTGTATGAATTTCAACCTGGCTTCTCGTTTCCTTCGGTTTGAAATCATTTTTTTTAAATATTGGGGGTAGCATTTCTACCCCTTTGACGGCACCGAAGCGATTTTCCTTCCGTATGTGGCATCCTTATTACTATGTACAATTTTTGTATGAATTTCAACCTGGCTTCTCGTTTCCTTCGGTTTAAATTCATTTTTTTAAATATTGGGTGTAGCATTTCTACCCCTTCGACGACACCGAAGCGATTTTCCTTCCGTATGTGGCATCCTTATTACTATGTACAATTTTTGTATGAATTTCAACCTGGCTTTTCGTTTCCTTCGGTTTGAAATCATTATTTTAAATATTGGGGGTAGCATTTCTACCCCTTTGACGGCACCGAAGCGATTTTCCTTCCGTATGTGGCATCCTTATTACTATGTACAATTTTTGTATGAATTTCAACCTGGCTTCTCGTTTCCTTCGGTTTGAAATCATTTTTTTAAATATTGGGTGTAGCATTTCTACCCCTTCGACGACACCGAAGCGATTTTCCTTCCGTATGTGGCATCCTTATTACTATGTACATTTTTGGTATCAATTTAAACCTGGCTTCTCGTTTCCTTCGGTTTGAAATCATTCTTTTAAATATTGGGGGTAGCATTTCTACCCCTTCGAATGCACCGAAGCGATTTTCCTTCCGTATGTGGCATTCTTATTACTATGTACATTTTTTGTATCAATTTCAACCTGGCTTCTCGTTTCCTTCGGTTTGAAATCATTTTTTTAAATATTGGTGGTAGCATTTCTACCCCTTCGAATGCACCGAAGCGATTTTCTTTTCGTATGTGGTATCCTTATTAGTATGTTCCTTTTTTTTGTATAAATTTCAACCTGGCTTCTCGTTTCCTTCGGTTTGAAATCATTTTTTCAAATATTGGGGTTAGCATTTCTACCCCTTCGACGGCATCAAAGTGATCTTCCTTTTTTTACAGAGTATTACATAATCTGATTTTCCGTTATCTTTGAGTTGATACACTATGTTTAATGTTGAACTACAGTAGGTATATATTATAATATTTGATTGTATTAATAAATTAGAAACATGTATCGGAGTCATTTTAAATTCTCGTTTTTTCCATTTTAAATTATATCCTTAATATTTTTTTATTCTCTCAACAATGTTTATGATGGCTTGTTATGTGCTGATTTTAAAAAAAATATCTACCTACGTCTATGATCGTTCGTGTGACTTCGGGAATTGGCTGCTAATTTTTGGCTGCCAAGTTCACTCCGGTCTTTGAATTGATTGTTATGAAAGATCGGTACGGAATATAAGTGATAAAGATCTAATTCAAATGGAAATGTTATAGGGACGTGCAAAACATATATAATCCTGTTGTTGTTTGAATAGCTTTCTATCTTAACGAGTTTTTCTATCAGTAGAACGTTATTTAAATTTATATCTAACGGAAGTTTGTGAGGACCGATATGATCCTGTATAATTTGGAGTTCTTTAAAGAAATCGTTAGTTCTCATTATGCTGGGATGCATTTTTCCCAATCTTGAAAATGCAATGGAATTTTCTATATCCTGTATTAAAGAATAAATTATATTGTAAATTCCAATAATATGATTGATAGTATCTTTGATAAATATTGAATTTTTATGAAGTACCTGACTGTTGACCATATTTGAAATTTTAATGATTTTTGATTTTAGTAATCTTTCATTATGTATTATAGTATTAACAGTGTTGTTAAATTTTTCAATTAATCGAATTGATAGTGAATTTTGGTTTCTGATACTTGAAGCTAAATTTTTCTGATTATTTTGAAGTTCTGTGATTAGCTTATCATAATGTTCGCCGTCATTAGCGTCTAAATTTCCAGATATAGTTTTGAAAATTGAACCTAATCCGTTTATAACTCCGCGTTTAATTCTATCGGGATGAGGAAATATATCATTTAATTTATTTGTTACTTTTTGTTCAAAAAACTTCAATATTTTGAAATAATTTGTGTTATCTTCTTCCCCTTTTATAGGGTAATATCCCAAAGGATGGTTTGCCCAATTAGTGTTATCTTCTACTACCGAATATTTTTCAATTTTGTTTTTGTAAGATTCTAAATAATGGGTTTGGACTTCTAATTGATTTAGTTCTGTAATTATCGGTTGAAGGTCATAATAGTGAATTAATTTGTAATCATAATCTTTAATTTTTGTTTTTCCTAATTTTACAGGCATTAATCCTGGGTTATTTTTTAAGTCCTTTATTTTTACTTTTTCCAGTGAGCTGAAGACTCCAGGTAAACTGAAAAGATAAATTTGAGTTAGTCGTTAAAAGTAAACGTACTATTACGGGGACGTCTTAAATTGTCCATATGCACTTTTTCTTGTGATTCTGTTGAAACCGTTTTATCTTTAGCCTTAACTTCCTGAATTATTGTAGGTTTGTTAAATTTATTGGCATGTTTTTGTCGTTTGGGGTTTTTAACGTAAACTTTCTGATTTTGTGTAAAAATACATGGATCGTCTCGATTTTTATTCACTCGATCTGTACGTTTTTCCTTTTCCTTGATAAGATTTTCATTTATTTTTTTATAAAGCAATATAGTACGCTCTCTATGACTCTCTATGTAATCGTTTATAAGAATTTTATCAATTTCTAAATTAAAGGGATCATTAGTATTTATATGTCCATTGATTATATCTATGGGTTTCATATTTGTTGTAGAGTGTATCGAATAATTGTATGCAAGAATAGCATAGTTCATTTTCATAGTGATAGGTGTTTTAAGAAAACCTCTGGTATTAAGTAGGCGAACATGTTCCAAGATTGTTGAATGGAATCGCTCAACTACTCCTTGTGATTGGGACAGCAGAAATGAATTTTAATTTTATGTAAAGCTAAAAGTTCTGAAATGATAGAGTTTTTGAATTCGGTACCATTATCAACTAAAATTTGTTCAGGAACTCCGTGGTGGGAGAAGAAGTTTATTATTAGATTATTTACGATTTCTGTACTAGAGAGGGATGATAGATGGTATGCTTGTGCATATTTTGAGAAACTATCTACTATTGTTCAGAATTTATCGCGTTCTAAAGTGAATGTGTCCATATGTATTATCTGAAAAGGTTTATTAGCGGTTGTATGTATGTATGTATGTATGTATTTTGGGGTAACATTCACTTAGACCTAAAAGATCTATTGTGCCCCCTTACTTCTACTTAGTTTCTGAGGAGAGTCTCAGATACTAGTAGCTCCTTTAGTCCTATTTTCCGGAGGAATTTTAGGATATCTGCAGGCCTCAACTTAGGTAACTGTCCCTCTTCTATCCAGTAGTCTCCCAGGTACTGTGCCCTAGGATTCTGAAATACTGTGCAGTTCGCAAGTATGTGGATGGAGGTTTCTTCTTCCATTCCACAAAATCTACAATCTTCTTCCTCCACTATTTTGAGCTTTTTAAGGTGTCCATTCAGGCGACAATGTCCCGTTAGGATTCCTGTTAAAACTCTTAGTGCAGTTTTGCTTTGACTTATGCATTCATTTGATCTCAACAGGTTGTAGTCACCCAGAAGAATCTTTGATTGCCTAAGCCCTACTAGATCTTTCCAATTGTCAGATCTTCTCTTTTCTTCGGCTTTACCTATTTCTTCCAATATTACATTGGAGCTGATTCCGCAAAAAGGTTCCGGCCCCCAAAAGGGTATTTCACTCCCCCTCTTTGCTAGTTCATCTGCTATTTCGTTTCCTTCTATTCCAGTGTGTCCTGGAATCCACAGTAAGGTGACTATATTGTTCTCGCCTAGTTCATTAAGTTTGCCTAGGCATTCCCACACCATTTTGGAACTGATTACACAGGAACTCAGCGCTTTAATGGCTGCTTGACTATCAGACATTATGATAATCCTTTGCCTTCTATATCCTTTGTCAATATTGAACTGGGCACACTTTCGTATTGCGTGAATTTCCGCTTGAAAGATACTTGGGGTTTTTCCCAAGCTTTCAGAGTGTTTGGTGCCGGGCCCGTACACTCCTATCCCAGTTCCTTCTATTGCTTTTGAGCCGTCTGTGTACCATTGAATGGCATTCTTTCCAAGTCTGGTAATGGTATTTGGATCCCATTCCTTCTTGTTGCTTAATTCCGTAACGAATTTCTTTGAAAAGTTATACTTTTTCATCATACCATCTTGTGGCATGTCCCAGGTTGTCTGATTTCTAAGAAGTGAAGAGGTGGTTTTCTTTTTAATGATTCCCTCTCTACTTAGTCTGTATCTTGTTCTTTCTGCAACACTCTCCACCACCATATGTAATGGTGTGAGGTTGAGAATCACTTCCATTGCTGCCGTTGGGCATGTACTCATTCCTCCTGTTATGCATATACAGGCTAGTCTTTGAATTTTAGAGAGGTTTTCTCTCGTCGTCAAGAGGCTAGTTCTACTACTCCACGCAATGGCTCCATAAGTGATAATTGGTCTCACTATGGCAGTGTACATCCAGCTCAGGATTTTTGGGTTACAACCCCAGTTTCTCCCTGCCAGATTCCTGCACACCATTAGAGCCATTTTTGCTTTGTATGTAATCTCCTTCTCGTGTTTGTTCCACAGGAGTTTGCTGTCTAGAGTCAAACCTAGATACTTGACTTCTTGTCTCCATTCAACGTCGTTCCCATCAAGTTTAATGGTTTTGAGGTTGAGTTTTCTTTTCTTAGTGAAGGCTATCAAGATGGTTTTGGTGGGGTTGATGCTGAGTCCCACTTGCCTACACCAGCTATTTGTATAGTTCAGACCCTTTTGTACGATGTCACAAAGGGTGTTTTCAAATTTTCCCCTGGCTGTTATGACAATATCATCGGCATATCCTTGGCAGGATATTCCGAGGTCCGTCAAGCCACACAGGAGTTCGTCAACCGTCAGACTCCACATTAATGGGGATGCTACTCCTCCCTGTGGGCATCCTCTGGTTGTGCAGATGGAGACAATGTCTTTGCTCGTTCTCGTCTCTGCTACTCTGGTGGTGAGCAGTTCCGACATCCATTTGGATGTTGTGCTGTCTACACCTCTTCTATTTAATGCTCTCTTGACAGCCTCATGTGGAGTGTTGTCAAAAGCTCCTTCTATGTCCAAAAATGCACATACTACAGTTTCTTGGTTGTCTAAGGCACCTCGGATATCCTCCGTCAGTTGTACCAGTGCAGTCTCCGTAGATCTGCCTGCCCGGTAGGCGTGCTGATACGGGTGGAGAGGTAGTCTCTCTAGGATTTCCGTTCTAATATAGTTGTCAATAGCTTTTTCCATCGTTTTAAGCACAAACGATGTTAGGCTAATTGGTCTGAAGGATTTGGGGTTTGTTGTGTCCCTTTTTCCAGCTTTTGGGATGAAGGTTACTATTGCCCTTCTCCATGCTTCTGGTATATAACCCAGTTCCAAACTACTTCGACTAATTCTAACCAAATGTGGAAGAATTTCGTCTTGTCCTTGCTGGAGCAATGCTGGGAAAATCCCATCTGCTCCAGGTGCTTTGAAAGGTGAAAAGGTGTTCATAGCCCATTTCAACCTATCGTTACTACAAATGTGCTTGGCCATTGTAGTACTTTCTCTCGAAGGCCTGTTATGACCTTCGAGAGGATTAACTCCTCTGTTTGGGGTGCTTCCAGGAAAATGAGTTTCTAGTAAGAGTCGCACTCTTTCCTCCTCATTTTCGGTATATTTGCCGTCTGGCTTCCTCAAAGCCATATCTGTGTTGACCCTACTTTTCGCCATGACTTTGTAAAGTCTTGCCGCAGCAGGTGTTGTGTTTATATCTTCACAGAATTTCCTGAAGCTATTTCTTTTAGCTTTTCTAATTTCCTTGTAGTAGGTGTTTCTCACCTCGGTGTATCTCTGCCAGTCCCCGGTGAATTTTGCTCTATTAAAGAGGTCCCGGGTTTGAGATCTTAATTCTGACAGATGTTTGTTCCACCAGGGTGCATCTTTGCTGCTTCGTTGTTCTTGAAGAGGGCAGCTCGATTCAAATGCATCGATTATTGCCCTGTTCAGATCCTCAAGCTCATTTTCCAGGTCGAGATGGTGCTTAGCCCTTCCTTTCCTCTGGATATGTGCTAGAGTTCCTTTCAGACAGGTGTTATAGTTGTCCCAGTCTGTTTTCCTTGGTGTTCTACGGAGGCTTACCTCAGGTATACCTAGCTCTAACTTAAATGTTATGATACTATGATCGGAGAGAGATGGTTCACCCGATACTCTCCAATCTTTTACTATATGTTTTAGATCACGAGTTGCCAGTGTGACATCTAAAACTTCTTGCCTTACCCTTGTTACAAATGTGGGGGTATTCCCTATATTGTGAATATCAAGGTTTTTATTAAGGATATATTCTAAAAGTTGCTCACCTCTTTGGTTGGTGTTGCTGCTGCCCCAAACGGTATTGTGTGCATTAGCATCACATGCTAGAAGTAGAGGTAGTCTCTTCTCTTCACAGTACTCCACCAGCCTTTGTACCTCTGGGGGTGGTGCTAGCCCATCTCCATCGAAGTAGCATGATGCTATTACTATCTCCTTGCCCTCCTTCTTATGTTCGAGGTGTGCTCGAACTGGAACGAGGTCCCGAGTCATGTATTCTGAAAGACAAAAATAGTTAATATTCTTCCTTATCATAATACATGTTCTTGGTATATCACTACCAGTGTGATATACTATTTTAGCATCTTTACATGCTAATCCTCTTACCTGGTTATTATTGACCCAAGGTTCTTGGATCAAACACATCCCCCATTGGTCCTTGGTGAACAACCTTGTGATCACCGCCGAAGCTCCTTTGGCATGGTGAGCATTAACTTGAGCTAAGTTAATTCCCGCCATCCTGTTGGTTTCCTTCTGGGGTATTTCCCTCCTTCGTCAGGGTGATGTCCCCTTCAGTAGGAGTACTGTCCCCTTCCTCCGACACACTCTCCATTCCCTCCTCGGACAGCGGCGACTCCTCCCCAAGGAGTTTGGTAATGTGTAGACTTTCTACACTACCCGAGTCGCA
Organism: Lochmaea capreae; assembly: GCA_949126875.1. Classification (NCBI taxonomy): domain Eukaryota; kingdom Metazoa; phylum Arthropoda; class Insecta; order Coleoptera; family Chrysomelidae; genus Lochmaea; species Lochmaea capreae. Next base: position 9,599,296 of record OX421404.1, on the reverse strand, counting down.
ACTGGCCTTGGAGGAAATGGAAGCCTTCTCCAGGTCTCCTTCTTCTTCCTTTCTGAGGCCATGTACGGGGATTTTCCCAAACCGGTAATGGATGGTGAACCCGTTGTTCTTGATTTTTTGGCAGGATAGATTGTCTATTCCTGCCCTCAAGACTAGGCCTTTGCCCTCTTCTTTGAGATTGAGGACCTTCCACTGGTCTGTTTCCAAACCATCGTTCTGCGCTTTGATCAAGCGAAGCAGCTTACCTTCCTCTACGCCTTTGCTTCTTGGGAGGAAGATCGTGGCGGTATGCATTTTTGGGATGTCGTCTCCCTGGCACACCGTCAGTTCTACTCCCTTCCAGCTTTCCAGCTGTGGTACTATCAGCCGGAGCCATTCTGCAGTCTGTGGTGTTTCACAGTCGATTAGAACGACTCCTGGTCTGAAATGTATGCCACTAAACTGGAGCTTATGCTCCCATCCAGCATACATTTCTTCTATTATTGCGTTCTCCAGCAAGGTTTGGTCGTCCGCACTGAGGGAAGTCTCAGGGTACGCCCTAGGGAGAACTGCCATTCTTATCAGCTTTGCTGCAGCTGCATAGCTGCCAGCTGAAGAAGGGATGGATATTCTGTCCTCCTTTTTCTTCTTCACCTGTACTTGCGGTGACTGGGCCGTCGCCACTTCCCGCTTACGTTTTCCTCCTTTAGGAGGGATGTTTTTCTCCTCTCCTTGTTTTTTCCGCTCTGCGGCCTTCTTTCTTGCTTCCTCCGGTGCAAGTCCCTGTTCAAGGAAGCGAAGATACCATCTTACCCCCGCCCCACTAAGTCCACGCCTTAGTGGATCGTCCCTTCCTCCGGGCTTGCCCAGTTCTGGAAGGAGGGGGGTCTTCTTATTCTTTATCCAGGGTTTTTCCCGGAGACTTTCGCCAGTTGAGGAGGTTGAGGGTATAGGTGCCCCTGCCTTTCTCCTCTCCTGCTTTTTTCTGGCTTCCTCAACACGAGGTTTGCTCGCATGTGAGGAAGATGCTGTATTTTTGGGCACTGTGGATACATTGCTCCGACTTGTGCCCGAATGCGGTGCTTGCCCGCTTGACTTCTTTTTTTTTTCTTTATCCATGGTTGATCCCACGAGTAGCTAGGGAAATATAAGGTCCACTCCTGCAGAGCCCCGCATGCAGGAGTAAGGGTATTTAAACTGGATGTCCCCAGGTATCCAGAGTCCGCATATTAGCGATCAAGCTTCCCCTTGACCACGCAGTCCTCGGCATATGCTGTTCCACCTTGACTTGGGGGGTTTTTATTGTGGTCTCCTTCCACTTGGCCAGCTGTTTAAGGCAAGCCCCCACATCTAGTGAATATACCTCATCAACCACCTTCCACTAGACACGGTTTATATCAGGCAGGTTTCCACAAGCAGTCTGCTGCTCCGATGACCCCGCTGACTCCGGCAACTGACCGGTTATCAACAAACTCATCAGGACAACAGTCCACTCTCCACGCTGAAGATCCTGATATCGGATTTCTGCATTCCACAGAGATCCGTTGAGCTGTCCTTGGTTTCACGTATTCCTCTTGAAGAGGAACAGCTACTCGGCTCCCCCACCAACGACCAGGTCTCACAGCTCCTTGGGGGAGTTATTAGCGGTTGGTGTGGTATTCATTTTTATAGTAACAGGATGTCGTTCGTACTTACTTTGTTGGCATATCTCGCAATCATTAATATATGTTTGTATAGAATTTTTCATGAATGGCCAGTAATATTTTTCTTTAATGCGTTGGTAGGTTTCGTCTATACCTCTATGATTACTTTTGGATTCGTGGTAATTCTGAATTATCTCTTTAGCATCGTCTTTATCAGTAATATCGATTAATTTTTTGGTGCATCTTCTTAGTTTTAGGGATGAATTTTTAAAATACTTTTGTAATGCTACTAAAAATGGTTCATAAAGATCAGTGTTTTCGAAGTATAGACAATATTGCGTGTCCGGGTTAATGTAATTTTTCATGAAATCGATAACGTTTTTATCAAAATTATTTTCTGAAAGCTGAAAATTTATTCCGAATAAAAATTTTAGTATTTGAGATTATTGGGCGAGTGTAGAACTGAACTAATTATGATTTGATTTTGACAATAGTTCAATGCTGTAGTTGTGGTAGGGATTTCGAAAGTTGAGTTATGTTCAGCGTTGGAGTGAATAGTCTTGTCATCGGTGTCAATTTGACTCTCGGAATTGTCGGCTCGGTTTTTGTGTATTGTTATTGGATCTATTGGAATGTTTAGGTCAGGATGCACTAGTAAAGATGTGTTATCTTCGTCTTCGTCCTCATTTATATGATCTGTTTCAAGTGGGCTCTCTGGGATAGGGATATTTTCGGTATAAAGGTCTATTAGAGGTTCTTGTGAGAGATTAGTTGTAACTGGATCATGGTAGGGATTTGTTTGTGATCTGTTATTTTTGTCATTGTCATTTATTATTTCGTCTACTTGTTGCCAAAATGTATCTGTTTCCTTAGTGTGGACTTCTATTCTAGAGAGTGAATCAACGTTAGAATTTAAGGTTCCACGTTTATACAAAATGTCAGTAAATTTGCTGTTTTCGTCTTTAAGTGAGAAAAGCCATTTAAGAGGTTTATGATCTGTCACGATATTAAATTTTCGACCGTATAGGTAGGGTCTAAAATATTTCGTAGCCCAAACTATTGCTAGTAGTTCCTTTTCAATAACCGAATAATTTCGTTCGGAGTCATTTAAGGTCCTTGACGCATATGCTATTGGCAAGTCTTTACCAATCGGCTCCTTGGACAATATTGCACCTACAGCAACATTACTTACGTCTGTAGTTAAATTGAATGTTTTATTAAAATCTGGATATTGCAAGATCGCGTCATTTATTAGTAAATTTTTGCATGTTTCGAAACAAGTTATGAACAAGGGATGAAGGGGGGTAGCTGAAATTGTTTTCTAATTTTACGTATAATCTAGACGTTAAGGCCTTTCAAACGATATGTCGTTCGCTATGATTAGATGACTTTTAGTACGAGGGGTGATGCGTGGGGGATGAACGGGGGTAGCTGGAATTTTTTCCCAATTTTACGTATAATCTAGACGTTGAGGCCTTTCGAACGAGACGTCGTTTGCTATGATTGGATGACTTTTAGTACGAGGGGTGTTGTGTGGGGGGATGAAGGGGGGTAGCTGTAATTCTTTCCTAATTTTACGTACAATCTAGACGTTAAGGCCTTTCGAACGATATGTCGTTTGCTATGATTGGATGACTTTTAGTATGAGTGGTGCTGTGTGGGGGGTGAAGGGGGGTAGCTGAAATTTTTTTCTAATTTTATGTATAATCTAGACGTTAAGGCCTTTGAAACGATATGTCGTTCGCTATGATTGGATGACTTTTAGTACGAGGGGTGCTGCGTGGGGGATGAATGGGGGTAGCTGGAATTTTTTCCCAATTTTACGTATAATCTAGACGTTAAGGCCTTTCGAACGAGACGTCGTTTGCCATGATTGGCATGCGCAATCCCGTCCGGTTGCCGCACGGTGTGAACTCCCCTTAGAATCCATTTTCGCTATTTTCGAGTGGCTCGATTTTAACGATTTTCTTATGGAGATTCCCATGTTAGCGCCTCCGCCATGAGCTTGAATCGGTGCTGCCCAATTACTCATCATGTATAATTTTTGCACCCTTTTTCAAGCACTTTGTTACGGGCTTAGTAATTCTGGCAGAGTTTGGAATAAATCACCTGTAGTAACCTAACAAGCCTAAAAAACCCTTAATTTGTTTTGTTGTGGCTGGTATTGGATATTTTTTTATTACTTTTATTTTGTACGGGTTCGGTTTCACGCCATCTGGTGTCACTATGTGACCCAAGTACGCTACCTCTTTCTTTAAAAACTCGGATTTATCGAGCTGTACTTTGAAGTTTGACTCTCTTAGTCTTTGAAAAACATTTTTAAGTCGTTCAAGATGTTCTTGTAATGACGTGGAAAAAACGATAATATCGTCAAGATATACAAGACATTGTTCGCTCTGTATACCGCGAAGGATATTATCCATTACGCGTTGAAAAGTAGCTGGAGCTCCTTTCAAGCCGAATGGCATACGTAAAAACTCCCAATGTCCTTGTTCTGTCGTGAAAGTTTTTTCTATGTCTTTCTCTTCCATTTGGATTTGGTGAAAACCACTGGCCAAATCAATGGTTGAGAAATATTGACACTTGCCCAACTTATCTAATAGATCAGTTATGTTGGGTAACGGATATCTATCATCGATAGTTTTCGCGTTTAGCTGCCGGTAATCAATTACCACGCGCCATTTTTGTTGTCCTGATGCATCTAGTTTTTTGGGAACCACCCATATTGGTTATGACCACGGTGAATTACTTGGTCGAATAATATTAGAATCTAACATTTTTTTGATTTGATTTTGAACTTCGTTTTTATAAATAAATGGATAACTGTATGGTCTAGAATAAACAGGTATATCGTTTGTTGTCTTAATTTGGTGTCTTATTTTATTATTAAAAGTCAAAGATGTATTTTAATGGTAAGAGATATCAGAAAATTCCTTACAAAGATTTAAAATTGATGATTTTTCTTCTTGATTTAAATGATCTGTTCTAATTGCATCTAGGTTTAAGTAATTTCAACAATCGGTTTCAATAGTGTTGAAGTCAAAATTCTGAATTTCTTGTCTCTCAAAATGTTCGACTGATAATGGTCGAGAAAAATCTAAAGTAACTGGCTGTGTAGTGCTGTTTAAAATAGTAGTAAAAGCTTCGTGATCTTTAGCAATTGTTAGACTTTCGGGGATTTCGCAGTTATGAATCTTTTGGTGGGGTATAATAATTTCTTCACTCTGTATAGAAGTTTTCACTTTAATTACTTGTTGGCATCTCGGGCCAATTGTTATAAGATTAAGCTCTTTTGATGTGGGATGGAATAATAATTTCAATTTACAATAAGGTGTTACTAAATATCCTTTTTGAAAATCTAAATTGGCTTCTATAAATTTCAAATTATCGAATGTATTGTGAAATTTGAATAAGTAAAATTTCATTAATTTAGTTTCTGTGCTTGTGTGAAAATTTTTGAAACACTGTCGATACTATAAATGGTTCAAATTTTATTGAATTAGGAAAATCTATAAGAATCTTAATATTGTATTCTGGAAAAATTATATAAGAGAGTTCACTCGAATTTGATGTGTTGATAGAAATGATTGGTGTTATCTGTCTCTGGTCAAAAGAGGCTTTTCTTGAAAATTTTGATTATTAGATTGTGTATTGATATCAATTTCGTTGTTTTGATAATTGTTAGAGTTTTGAATAATATTGTTCTCATATCGATTATTTTGATTAGAAGGTCTATCATAGTTTTAATAAGTCTGTTCATAATATTGGTCTTCATCAAACTCGGTATTGAATAGTTCTTCTGAGATATATTTTGGTTGATTACCGAAATTAATATTTCTATTAGAATTAGGTGAATTGGTAAAATTTTGATTTTGACGGAAAGTCGATGGACCGGGTATTGGTTTTGAGATATTTCGAGTAGACACACTCATAGGTGTAGGATTTGCTAATACTTGGTTCGGATTTGGTTTGAAGACGTTTCTATTATTGGGGTTCCTAAAGACTTGAGAATTAGTTGGGTATCTTGTGGGCTGGAAATTTTGCCTTGGTTGTATATGGATGGGATGTGAGGGAAACGAATTTCGTCTGAATTGATTATTTTGTGTTTGATAATTGAATGGCAAATTTGGCCCACCATTAAATCTCTGATGAAAAATTGGCTGTTGGCTTCTATGGTTGTTTAGTGGAATTTGGGGTGGGGCAGAATTTTTGTTCGAAAAATTTTGGAAGTAGTGAATATTATCTTCTCTAGTAAGACATTGAAATGCTTCATTTAAAGTCGAAGGTTTCATACAACGTATAGTTGTTCCTAGTGGTTCCTTCAGACCAGATAAAAATGTTTTCAAGGACAATTTTTGGTATAGCTCGCGTTTTAAAAGTCTACCCTCGTTTGTTGTTTCGTGTAAATCTACATAGTTACATAAGAGATTCAATAAATTTAAGCACCTATCAAAAAATTGCTGGGGTTTTTCATTTTGACCCTGTCTTAGCATGACTAAGTCTCTGTTAAGACAAGCTTCATCCCTCTGATCAGCAAAACTACGAGTTAAAATTTGTTTTAAGTCTTCCCAAGTAGAAACATTCTGAATATTAACCAATAATTTTGCATTACCCTGTAGTTTCGAAATTATAGAATTTAGGATAAAGGTATTTTGAAAATTGTTCGGATTTCTGGCATCGTGAAAATTAGCAATAAGTGATTCGCTCGTAGATAGATACCTATTCAATTCGTTAGGATTCCCATCAAATTCTGGGATGAACTTCAAATATTCTGGTTTAAATTGATTCATTTCTAAATTTAAATTATTGGTTTCGTTTGCTAAAGTTAAGTTCTCAAGTTCGTTTGTAATTTCTTCCATAAAATAAAATAAATTGGTTCAATTCAAAAAGTACTTACATATAAAACAAAACGACTATTAGCATCTCACTTATGTTCCTATAAAGATGACTACTAGATCTGCGATTCTGTCTTTTCTAAGTAGGTCTTCTTTGCGAATTGGGACGATTTTTATTCCAAATTCCGGTGGTCAACTGGTTTTGAGCTGCGCTGGTTCTGCGATAGATTTGGTTTCCTGATTTTTGAGGAGCCTCCAACATAACACTTCCACACAATGACACACCCTGTATTGTGAGTTCGGTATTCAGCCAATCGTTTAAAAACGAAAAATGCACGTACGATACGCGGATTCCTGAATATCCTACTGACTGCGCCAAATAACTTATCGAGAATGCCGAAGTCGTTTTTAAAAAGATTTATTTTTACAAATTATTAAATTCTACAAAAATGATTTTATTAAATTATGGTCTTAACTGTATGAGAAAAAAAAGAATCTAACGAGATTGTTAATTACTGAAACAAGTGTTCATAGATAAGGAAATATAATATAATATAATATGCTGTAGTTGCAGTCAGCACTTTTCTTAGATTACACCAGTTCACGCGTGCACCTTATAGGAAAATATTTTCACTGTTGGGTTAGTCGCGGTATAGATACTCGTTGCGGGTCATAAGCCAAATCTCCTCTGTGTATATCTATCTAAATCATTGTGTTGCTTCGCCAATAAAAGCGTTTTCCTCCTAGATTTGAATTTTCAATTACTTGTGCATTATTTACAAGTTTATTTAGCATTAGTTATTTCTGTTTTTTATTAATAATTAGTGGAATGAGGTTTATATCTGTAGTTTCCAAATAAGAATCACCCATTTTAAATTTTCACTTGTTTATTTTGTTGTATGTAACTATAATATTTAGATTACTTGCGTTTTTTATAAATACGCTAAAAATCTGATAACATCGTCAATGTATATTTCGATACGATGGTTAGAAAGAAAAGCCCCATATCCCAAATCCAACTTTACAAAGTGATTGGGGTAGAGTTACGTAAACATTGTAATTCTTATGAGTTGGATAAAAAATTTGAACAGAAGATCGCCGAAAACATTCCCTTCTCTTTGAAAACAACCAAATACGGATATGCTAGTTTGATAAAACGTATAATAAACGAGACATCTAGCTTCAAATCATATTTCCTAAGAAAATATTTTCCAGAAACGATTAAAAATTACGAAAGAAATTCTTTTACCTATGATCTCAAATTATCACTTTTTAAAAACAAACAAGATTTGACAATACATTCCCAGCACTGGAGACATGAATTTTCAATTTATAGAACTTTGTGTCTTGACATGGGTTTGAAAAATTCACCCAAAAACAAAAAGAGAATATATAATGTATGGAGAAGTTTGAAACTTGAAAATGATATTAATTCCAGAGATAATATAGAAAGTCAGGGATCCATTGGCAAGGATTATGAAAATGAACATTCATTTCACAACAAACACTTTTTGGATGATGGGGATTTTCATAGTTCAGCCATTATTGTTAACAAACATATTAATGAAGAGTCCAAACGAATCTTACAGCTTGACGATTCTCAAGATACCTTCAAAAATGTGAAACACACTGATGAACTGTCAATATCGATTGAACTTTCTGTACTGGAGACAATTCAATGTCTATCAACACTGCGTTGAAAGATATTCCTGATACGAAGTTTGGTGATGCGAATTCAGGATATAGTAAAAATAATCCAGTAATAACACTAGAAAAAGTTGATATTCCTTTGATTATATTGAATTTATCAAGTCAAGGAAGATCAGCAGAAGTATTACCTGTAAATTCAAAAAATATCTTGAATGAAACCCATCAGATTATTTCCTTTAAATACTGTCAGATTTTTGAAGGTAATTTTTTAATTGATGAAAAAATCTCTAATAGATGTCTTTTCTGTTCAGACGAAGTCCAAACAGATCATCATCATTTTCAATGCGAATCATGTCTAAGGTACATTCATGAAAAATGTACGCTCTGTGTCTGGAATTGAAGACGGAGTATCATTGAACTACAAAAAAATCAATGGAATATGCGAATTGTGTCGGATAAATTGAACCTGGCTTCCGTTTCCTTCGGGTTGAATTGATTTTTTTTAATATTTAGGGTAGTAATTCTACGCCTTCGGTTGTCAGTATATTTATTTTATTTTTAAAGTTCAACCTGGCTTCTCGTTTCCTTCGGGTTGAATTCAATTTTTTTACATTGAGGGTAGCATTTCTACCCCTTCGATGGCACCAAAGCGATTTTCCTTCCGTATGTGGTATCCTTATTAGTATGTACATTTTTTGTATCAATTTCAACCTGGCTTCTCGTTTCCTTCGAATTGAAATCATTTTTTCAAATATTGGGGGTAGCATTACTACCCCTTCGACGGCACCGAAGCGATTTTCCTTCCGTATGTGGTATTCTTATTAGTATGTACATGTACATTTTTTGTATCAATTTCAACCTGGCTTCTTGTTTCCTTCGGTTTGAAACCATTTTTTTAAATATTGCGGGTAGCATTTCTACCCCTTCGACGGCACCGAAGCGATTTTTCTCTCGTATGTGGTATCCTTATTAGTATGTACATTTTTTGTATCAATTTCAACCTGGCTTCTCGTTTCCTTCGGTTTGAAATCATTTTTTTAAATATTGTATGAGGTAGAGTGAAATCAACTAGAGAGGACTCAGGTTCTATCGGTGTAGGGCTAATCAGTGTAGTTAAAGGGTCAACAGGGGAGGAAGAAGAAGGGGGAGGATTCGTTGAGAGTAAATTGGTGACAGGACCACTAGGGGCTTAGGGCAGGAGTCTGCGGTATGCCCAGTGAGTTTACAGAGAAAACATTCAAGTCTGTCGGTGGATATGAATATTCTAAGGGATGTATTTTCGTGATTAATTAGTAAGGAGGTTTGTAACTCAAAGTCGTCCTTATCGGGGATGACGAAGGTTACCCTACGAAAACTCATGATATGGGCATATTGATCGTCAATTGCTCCACAATTCACAAAAGTGACAGGAGTTGCAAGCTTCAAACCAAGATCTTTCAGAGATTGCTCAATTAAAATATGTGAGATGGAAGGGCATACGTTTGAGATCAGAATTCTCTTAGAAGGTGAGATTAGTCTCCGAATGGGAACGACAGTAGAGTTAACCGTGATGTATGGTGTACTGTTCAGAAGTTGATTTACAATTTGAGTGGAAGAGAGGAAAATGCAAATTCTGTTATTGGAAATACGGGAAGCAAATGTGATATTTTTTGGAGTAACTATTTCACCAATGGATTTAATATATTCACTTAGTACAGTGTTTGGTATTGAGTGCATAATAATGGCTTGGTCCCTTTTGGGAAAAGAAGGAGGAGGTGGTTTGGTGAGTGCGGCAGCGACATATGATTTTGGTTAGGTGATAGGATTGTTGTTTGTTGAATGTAAATTATTGTAGGTACTCATTGTTTGTGTGTGGGATCCTGGTTACCAAGATCACTACACAGAAAAAAAAAGGGAGGGGGAGTGATAGTACAGACTCTCTTCAGAGAGGACGATGTTAAGAAGGAACTCACCTTAGTCTAGTAGAGTTTTCTAGCGATACACCACTGGAATTCACTAATAATTACTAGGATAATAAAAATCCAATTTTAATTGTAAAAATATTGAAACAAAAAAAAATCGTTTACTTATCACATTTTGGTGATAAAACTCGTAGACGAATTAGCAAAAATTTGTTGTTTGCTTTAACGATGTTTACTCGATGATGCTCAACACGTGAATGATGAATTGGATTTAAAATGTCCCGACCGCAGACAGTTCTTGCATAATTTGTAGAGTCTTAGTTTATCGTATTTTTCCGGAATTGTTAAGTCTAAGAATTTTTGACACTGGTATATAAAATGAACACCGTTACAAATTTTGCATGTGCGGATTGTTTCGGGTGTGATTCTTTCGTGACTTCTGTTAAATTGAACAATAATCCGTTAACATGGTGATTTATAATTGCGCGTTTGCTTTCATATCGTTTTTTAAGCAAGTCGAGAGCAATCGAATAGTTTTCGGTGGTAACTTCTAGCGAGCTTATCATGCGCAAGGCGTCATCCCTACAGCAGGTTTTTAAGTATAGGAATTTTTGAATATCTGACAAATCTGCAAATGTACAACTGAATTATAAATATCATAAAAACTTAACCATGTTTCATACGTTCCGCAAAAAGTTGGCAGCCTCATATCTGGCAACCGTGGTAATTGTGCAGAGAATGTTTGCAGCTGTGGTGCCTCGTTTCGAGTAAAAGAACTATTGGAAACATTATCAACTGTGGCAATTATTTCGTTTGCTTCCCCAATAAAATCATAAAATTACGTTTCAATTTCTTCTCTTTCAATACTTTCATTTAAATCTAAATACTCTAGTCTTGCTTGACAACTATCAAAATGTAACAGATCGTTTTCAATAACCTTTAAGCGCGTTTCAATTTGTTTACCTTTATTTTTGTTAGCTTCGTCTCTAAAAAATTTTTCAAATCTAGTTAATTTGCCTTTAATTATTCCGCGTTTATGCTGTAATTGCGTTTGTTCTTCCGCTGATTCGTTATCTGACATGTTTTTTTTTACTACTGAGTGAATTAAACGTTCAACCTTTATATGTGTTAGTTAAAAATATGTACAAGCGTGAATTATAATGAACGTTAACTAAAATATGAATATTACTACCTATATCATTCAAAACTTGCGAGAGAAATGTACCACTTATCAAAACAAATCGAGAACAATGTTAAAATAAAGGAAAATGAAAAGGACTTATCTGATACGGCTTGCTTGGTAACGCTGCTGCTATTACAATCTTCTTTCAGGTTCTTTAAAATGGCTTCTTTATAACTCTATTCTTGACCATACAATGCTGGCTACCATCCGGTAGAAGAACCAAAATATGTTATGTTTTGGTATAATTTGTTGACTGAAGGACCTGTGGTTCGTGTAATAACTGTTTGCATTAAAAACTGATTTATTTATATGAATTACTTTACATTATTTTTCGTGTATTGACAAACTTGCGATGTTGCTTGCATCTCGTCCTCTTGCCCACTGACTCCTTCCTCCGCTCACCGGTAGCACTGCTGTCAATCAGCTGGCGACTAACGGCGTCGAGAATGTTTTCTGAAAGAGGGTTTAACAGGGCGTGCGTTTGTACCCATTTCAGAATCAAAGGCCTTACGGGTAGTTACATCACTGAGAAAACATATACACAAGAATTAATTCCCATTGATCCACATTGACATTCAAGTTTTTTAAACCCTCCATGTTTTGTTTTAAAAGAGTAACAAAAAACATAACATAACATAACATAACATAACATAACATAACATAACATAACATAACATAACATAACATAACATAACATAACATAACATAACATAACATAACATAACATAACATAACATAACATAACATAACATAACATAACATAACATAACATAACATAACATAACATAACATAACATAACATAACATAACATAACATAACATAACATAACATAACATAACATAACATAACATAACATAACATAACATAACATAACATAACATAACATAACATAACATAACATAACATAACATAACATAACATAACATAACATAACATAACATAACATAACATAACATAACATAACATAACATAACATAACATAACATAACATAACATAACATAACATAACATAACATAACATAACATAACATAACATAACATAACATAACATAACATAACATAACATAACATAACATAACATAACATAACATAACATAACATAACATAACATAACATAACATAACATAACATAACATAACATAACATAACATAACATAACATAACATAACATAACATAACATAACATAACATAACATAACATAACATAACATAACATAACATAACATAACATAACATAACATAACATAACATAACATAACATAACATAACATAACATAACATAACATAACATAACATAACATAACATAACACAGCATAACATAACATAACATAACCTTAGAGTCTTAAGCGGGATTTATAGTTTGACGTACTGTAAACGTAGACGCACTGTGAAAAGATCAACTATCAGAATTTACGTACCTTGTTTATAAAGGAACGTAAGTGCATGACGTAACGTAAGGGGAACGGAAGAGTTGGCCAACTTTTATCTTTTTACAGTGCGTTCTTACTTCCGGCCAATCAAAGGAAAGAATTTTGTGTGATGTCAGCGTGGCTATCAATAACTGTCATTTAATGTTGAGTTTTTGAATGTATAATACAAAATTTAAAGCTCAAAACAACATAGGACAAAGGTTGTAGATGATTTGTATAATTTCTAGGTTAATTTGAATGTCGAGAGTACGTTGCCTCTGCCCATGCGCAAAATTTCCGTTCCGTTTATTTATAACTGCAACTAATTGGTCCTAGAAAATCGTAAATGTGGTTAGAACCATGTGGCTTCATAAGTTTGGCCTTGGGTGGGTCTGGGCGCATTTGACAACAAATTTTACAATTATTAACTTGTTGTTCGATATCGTTATCGAGCGAAGGCCACCAAAAATAGGCGCGTGCGTTTGACTTCATCTTAGCCATACCTTCATGATTAAAATGCAATTCTTCTAGTAAATGTTTTCTTCGGCTAACTGGAATTACCGCTCGATAACCCCACATAATAATACCCTGTTCAATAGAAAGTTCATTCTTTCTTGTCAAAAAAGGTTTTAAAAGTTCATTTTCAACTTGTTTAGGAAATCCATATCTGATAAAATTAAACACGTTACCTAAAATAGCATCTCTCCTAGTTTCTGAGCGTATTTTAATTGAATCAATTGGTATTAAACCTTCAACCATATTCAAGTAATCATATTCAGGTTCTTTAAAATCATTTATTTCACAGTCGGGTAATGGTAAACGTGACAAAGCATCTGCTTTTGAATTATCCGCGCCACGAATAAATTTGAAAGTGTAATCAAACCCAGCTAAAAACAACGACCATCTTTGAATTCGCCCAGCAGCCATTTTGGGTAAACTCTTATATTACCCAAAAATTGATTTTAATGGTTTGTGATCGCTTAAAATTTCGAATTTCCGTCCCACCAGATATTGATATAGTTTAGAAACTGACCAATAGACAGCTAAAGCCTCCTTCATAATCTGGGAGTAACCCTGCTCGGCCTTGTTTAGTACACGAGATATATAACAAATTGGTCTCTCACCTCCGTCTGGTGAAACATGTGAAAGAACTGCACCAATGCCATAATTACTAGCATCACAAGCCAAACGAATAGGTTTATTTGGGTCATAATGAATTAAAATTTTGTCTGAAGCTAATTCATTTTTTGCGTACTGGAAAGCACTTTCACATTCTTTTGTCCACTTAAATTCTTTACCTTTTCCTATCAAATCATACAATGGTTTTAACTTACCCTGTAAATTTTCACAAAAACGGGAATAATAATTTACCATCCCAGCAAAAGCTCTAATTTCAGTAATATTTTCAGGTCTAGGCGAATTTACTATTGCCCTTACTTTTTCCTCATCTTTCTCTAACCCTTTTGCTGAGATTTTATGTCCTAGATAGAAAATATTTTCTTTGAAAAATTCACATTTTTTTGCATTTAATCTAAATCCTGCCCTGTCCAACCTGTTTAATACCTCTTCTAAATTTTTGAAATGTTCATTCTCATCTCGCCCTGTTACGACCACGTCATCTAAAAAATTTACTGTTCCCTGGCACCCCTGTAATACTTTCTCGATAACATTTTGGAATATTGAGCACGCTGGTTTCGTACCATAGGGTAGCCTTTTTATTTTATATATACCTAGTGGTGTGCTCCATGACAATAATTCACTGGTTTTATCATCTAAAACTAACTGATTATAAGCATTGAGAAAATCAAGTTTTGTAAATTTTTGCCCACCTTGTAAAGCAACAAAAATATCTTCGATTCGAGGCAATGGGTGGTTAAAATCTTTCAAAAATTTATTCACTGTAATTTTATAATTCGCGCAAACGCGGACGTCTTTCCCATTGGCTTTTAAAACAGGTACTAATGGTGTTCCCCAACTAGAATTATCTGACCTCTCGATTGCACCTTCTGATTCTAGTTTTTTTAGTTCCACCCCCACCTTTTCACGAAAGGCAAATGGGATTGGGTGTGGTTTATGGAAAACTGGTTTTACATTTTCTTCTACCTCTAAGCTAATTTTTTCGCCATTAAAAGTCCCTAACTCCCTTTTGAACAGATTTGTAAATTTCAACAATATTTTGTTAAGTTTGTCCGATTGACTTTGGACAGCTATATCGTTAATTATTACCTCTGAATTTCTTAACGATAAATTGAATTTATCAATAATATCCCTACCTAACAAATTTTTAGTAGCTTTTTTAACAATAGTAAAATTACACCTTTTTGAAACATTTTGAATGGAGACGTCTACTGATATTTTTCCCTCTGTGCTTACAATTTCCCCTGAATATGTTTTCAACTTAATACTAGTTCTCTCTAATGGAATATGGCTCAACCTTTCCACATAAAACTTATAAGGTAAGCAAGATATACCAGCTCCAGTGTCGAGCTCCATCTGAGTATGAATATTACTATCAAACAAAACCGGAATACATATTGGCTTTACAAAATTAATACTTTGACAATCCGTTACATTATACAATGGAAATATTTCCTCACTTTCCTCTTCTACTAAATGATTTCTTTCTATTTTGCAAGCTGCCATTATGTGACCCTTTTTGCCACAGTTTTTACAAATAAATTTTCTGTATTTACATTTACTAAAGTTATGCTTACTCTTATTACAAAAATTACACTTTGATTCTTCTTGGTTTTCATCCTTTTCAATTTTCTTTTCCGATTGGCTTGAACTATTTTTTGCATAACCACTACTACCACTAGAAGCACTATACGACTTTTGCACTCTATTCACTTCGACACTGCTCCTATATTGCTCTCTTAAAGCTGCTTCTTTGTTTAGAGCTATTTCCAACACATCCTCAATCTTCTTGTTTGGACTCTCCTCACACAAGCGGTCCAGTATTGGTCCTGGCCTCATGCCTGTTACAAATTTGTCTTGCACTCTGTACATTAATTTGTCAGCAAAATCACATTGTCAGGCGGCATTTTTGACCTTCAGATACCAGTCATTAACAGACTCTTGTCCCTGTCTTAAGGAATCAAATACAATTCTTCTGCGATAGACTGACAACCTTGGTTTAAAATGCGTACTTAATAATTGCATTAAGACATTGAATTCTTTCTTATTGGGCTTGTCGGGGCTACACAAATCTCTCAATGCCTTATAGACCTCCTCGCTTAAAAGGGTAAGCAACACAGCAACTTTTCTTGTGCCTTCTACGATATTTGCTGTAAAAAACTGCTCCAGGCGCTCTTCAAAAACCTCAAAATCGTCGCCCTGCTTAAATACTGCCAGTGCCGAAACGCTCCCGGTATTTACCACTGTAATGGTCGGGACCACTATATTATCTGTATTATCCAGCGGCATGGCTTGCTTTCGATCTTGGTTTTTCGTAAAAATACACAATGATATGTGCTAATAAGAACGTTCACAGTTTCCTCGTCGCCAAATAATTGTAATGTCGGTGAATAAGACCTCGATAAATGCTTTTATTTCATTTATTTTACTGAAACTTATACATAGAATTTTGGTGTCACAATACATAGGCAACAACACGCAAAAGCCCAAATGACAAGTGACCTCTCTATCACATTCTCGTCTGTGGCTCGTGTAGGTGGTGTCGACCTCGGGCGCCATCGAGTATCTCCGGTGGCGCTCGGCTTTCATGCGAAGCGCGCACGTTTCTAAAGCTTTTAACCTTCTATACGATATCATTAATGTGTGCAGAGATTAGCCCAGCGTAAGCGTGCTGGGCTCTTAACACAGAGGTACCAGGTTCGAGTCGTGTCCGAGCCAAGATATTTTTATTTTTATTTTCTTATTGTTTTTTTTCAAAAATTGACTAAAAATACGAAGAATTTTTCGATTCGGATTAGGGTAGGGGGTAAGGTAGGGTGGTTTTGGTTGGGTTATTATTGAAAATTATTATAATAATCTGTCAATTACACAATTCAATTTTTCGATTCGGATTAGGGTAGGGGGTAAGGTAGGGTGGTTTTGGTTGAAAATTATTATAATAATCTGTCAATTACACAATTCAATTTTTCGATTCGGATTAGGGTAGGGGGTAAGGTAGGGTGGTTTAGTTAAAAAAGTGTATTGAAAGCGAGGAGATGTTCTTTTCGGGGTGTTTGAACCGTGCGCGCCCCGCATGAAAGCCGAGCGCCACCGGAGATACTCGATGGCGCCCGAGGTCGACACCACCTACACGAGCCACAGACGAGAGTCTCTATCACATTTATGAGAGAGGGTGTGTTCCGTAATAAGTTTGCGTTTGCAGACTTACGATACCACACTCTTGATATTCACAAATTTTTGCAAATGCTTTTTCAAGTCCATCTAACCTAATTTCTAGCTCCTGTATAATAGTACTATCTGCATTTGAGTAAACCAGTTTTCAACTCTGGTCATACAGCCCTTTGCTGTGGCCCGTTTTCTAATAAAATCTTTCATGATGAAATATATACAAAGAAAGTCAATAGAATATCGTAGCAATAATAAAATATAGGATTTTGTATAACAATATTAGATTTTTAAATTGTTATTGTGCACCAATTTTTCCAAAAGGTACCGTGTAAATGATGAATTCGCAAAAATATGTGAGCGTATTGTTAGAAACAAAGTTTGAACAAGCACTTACAACCCAGGTTACCAACCGTACAAAAGTTAGGTAAGTAACTACAAAGCGAGTACTGAATGAAAACTCAAATTCTTAATCAATATTCAATGGTCAACTCCAAATTATCTCTACTTTTGTACTTCAACAAATGGGAAGAAATTGTTTTTTTTTAAATAATTTCACTACCACGGAGAAGGGCTCGGAATCAATTTACGAGTCATCGAATTCCAACAGATCTGGATAAAACTTCCAAATGACAGACGCCCTTTTTGTAGTAGTTAATAAGACCTCCATAAGTATCCTTAAATAATCTTGATATTATGAAATATTTAAATATTTCCTCGAAGATTTTAAAGCAGAAAACGTTGCGACATGCGATAAAAATTGGTTAGCTCCTACCTTGTTTGAAGTATTCTCCCTTCACTTTTTCCTTGCACTCTTTGTCTCGATTTCCAATAAGTAGCTAGTACCTCCAGAAGTCTCAAGATTAAAAATCCGGCTCGAAGGACCAATTCGTGTTTGGACACGAAGGGTACGTGAAATCAATGTTGACTGTATTGTATGATACTTTACTTTATCAATTATATTTTAATTACCAACTCGCAAATAAAATAATAAAAATGGCGAAACAACTCATATTGTCAAACTCACTACACACTATATATTTATATCTCAAAATTAAGGGCAAGGTATTGGACAAGGGTGCGTTCATACATTGTTCCGGTTATCAGAACACTAGGAAAATATATACCGAGGAGAGCTTACTCATTTGCTATGAAGTCGCTTTATAATAAACAATATATTACAAAGGTTATAAGAACAAAGTATACCGCTCCGAAAAAGATGGAAAGAGATAAAATTTCGCATTCTTTAAGATAAAACTAAACCTCCTGAGCAAACAAAGGGATCTTGAAGCTTGCTGATTAAAACATCGAGTTTGATGCTTAAAACATCAGTATTGCAGATAAGAAATATCGAGGAACACCTAGCCTGTTGAAGCTAATATTCTCCAAAAATCCTTAAAACTTTACACCTTCAGATCAACAGATGTACAGATCTTAGAGCAAACTAATATACACCTCATTCGTAGAGGGCATCCTCATCGATTCAAGTCTAATAAGTATCTAAATATTATTAAACCCCTCTGTAAGCTGAAATCATTCAAGATAAATCACACGTCCACTGTTAAGACATTACATCCCCAACGCATTGGAAAATAAGTTTACTTTAAGGGATAAAAAATCAAAACTCTTTGAAGGACATCGTCCCAGCAAATCGGACGCAAAAGTTATCTCTCTATTGTGGAGTACTTTGTTTCTGCTTTGCACAAGGTCTTTGATACATATGCAATTGGTGAAACGTCAGTGTTAATTTCTATGTAAAATGAAATCTAGGTTCGTTCCCATGAAAATAGAGAAGTTGTTATCATCCTGTAATATAACTCAAACCTAAGCGATTTTTTGTATACAGATACATGCAATGAGAAACGGAACATGGCTGATTAATGTATTTTCCGATCTAAATAGTCCACCAACAAAAAACTTCTATGAATTTACTTCAATAAATATCAAGTATTTAGCTGGACAGCTGGATTCAGAACCACTGTAAGAAACCCCTCCTTTTGTCCTTCCAATATATACACCTTTATTGATGCCGAAGCAAATGCAATACAAAGACATCAACATTTTCCATATTACAATCAGATCTAAAATTCCTCAAGACCAAACTGCGATAAGAGATCGATACAACATAATACATCTAAATATTGTTATGACATCAAGTTTACCGTAATTGTATTATCCATGAGATAACTAAAGTTACGTGAGACGTGCCTAATTATATGTTTTACAACCATGAGACAGCTAAAGTAATGAGTTACGTGAGACATTATGTGAAATGTACGCGAGACTTAGTGAGTCAATTGACGCGATGTTCGACGTGACGTTTGACGTATCGACGGAATAAGTGACGTTTTACGTAATACGTGACGTTCAACGTGATACCCCTCGTATATACATACGTCATTACAATCCATTTGATAGCTCGCATGTGATCAACAGTAGCGAATGCCATTTTGGCGTGGACTTTCTAATATGCTGCGATTTAATTCACATTTGACCGATGATGGCGAAGTTAGACACCCTATTAGACGCTATGGTCTTTTAAACGATATGTCACTTGTCATGATTTATTAACACTATATTTTTGTTGGCTACACTCAACTTAAAATAATTTTGTATTGCATATTTCATATACGTTAAGACCTTTCATGTCATGATTTATAATATACCCTAGCTTTTGCTACACTCTGTATGAGTTGAATTTTTAATGCATGTTTCACGTTATAACCTTTTCAACGATTGGTCACTTGTTATGATTCATTTACACTCTAATTTTCGCTACACTCTGTATATGTTGAATTTAGAATGCATGTTTGACGTTAAGACCTTTTCAGCAATATATGTCATTTGTCATGATATATTTCCACATTAATTTTCACTGCACTCTGTATATGTCAAAAGAACTTTTTCGTATACGTTATGACCTTTTCAGCACTTATCGCGAATATTCTGTGATAGTGCGAGTATTTTTTTAAGTACCTTTCTTCGCAAGTAATACAATATAACAGAGCGTATACTAGAGTTCCTACACGGTCGGTGTGAACCCCCCTAGGATCCAATTTCGCTATTTTGGACCTTAGCATTTTCGGCGATTTCCTCATGGAGATTCCGCCAAGAGGCAGAATGAACATAGCCCCTTTACTCAGAGGAATTCAGAACATAAACCCTCTCAAATTCTCCATATTGTTGATTTATGAATCTTAAATTTGTTCTGTTTATAATTTCTGTTGACGGTAATCAAAAACCCACTTATTGTATGAACTCAATTCAATTCAATTTCCATTTCATTGGTAAACCTGTTATCTTTAATATCTTCCTTTGCATTTTTGGTGAATGATGTAGTGAAACTGTTTTCAAAATTTGTTATAAAAAAAAAACGTGAGGGAAATTTATTATTTTATTGTTTTCAATTTAAACATAAAGAGAGACGAATGTCTCAACACAATGTGAGGACCTTGCACTCATTTTCTGCTGCTTGTAATCTAACTTTTTCATAGATTTGTTTGATAAGTGGTAGTACAGTACTGGTACATGTATTTGCTGAATCAGATGACAAAGATTCACACAGGACTTTGGCTGCTTCTTCAATCTTCTCCTATGATAAAATAATTGGTGTATGAATAGTTTGCTACTACAATAAATATGAGACAAACAATTAATCCATTATTAAGATTTGGAAAAAAGCATTTGTGGTCTTGACTAACAATAGAAGATAATATTGTTAAATTAAGTGTAAATCCCCTTATATGCTACTTTTTAAGAGGGATTAATCCTTTGTTACTCATTTTGGACACAAATACTCGTGAATTACAATTTTTCTCCACTCAAACGACATGGAGAACAAAAAATACTTACTTCAGGAAGATTTTCATAAATCAAGTATTTATTAGTAGTCTTACAGAGATCACAAAGTCCATCTTTTTTGTTCTCAACTCTGTAATAAACAGAAGATAGTTTGAGTTTGCTAGCAACATTAATTCTACCAAGTATGACACTATAATCTATACATTTGAACAATTATTTCGTAACAAACTCGATTGGTTGTTGATAAATCAATGTTGCAACCTTGAAAATGACAGACCCACATAGGCCCACATAGCAAAATTACATGCCATGTATATACAGCCGTACATATTTTGATGGCTGTATATATGCAGTCATGGAAGTACGATATGCTATGTATATGAAAATTCAATACCTTGTATATTTTATGTATATGCATTTGGTAGTCCACGTTTATATCACTGGTACATACATACAATCTACTTATGTTTATGCTATGTATATTCACTGAATGTACTTGGGTTTGAAGATAACTAAACCTTCTTCAAAGCACTCTTCAAAATGGTATCTTTCGAAGATGTTTTTTTTTATTGTAGTTAACCATATTTTATTACTAAATTTATTATTAAAAAATAGGTATATCTACATATGTATGTAAAATGTACATCCATTGTATATAGCTAGTGAAACGTATGTACATTTGTGTGCCCATACGTATGCCGCTAATGTAAGGAATAAATTAATTGTTTCCAAAATAAACGAATTTTGAAAACAATCCAAAAACAGGTCAATTTTAATTTTGGAATCGTCATCACATGATGTAGATATGTAACGAACATTGCGTTACCAGTATTAACGTGGTGATCGGCAATTTTTTTAAATGCAACCATGACGTGTCTCAATGTAATTATTTGAATATTTATTTCTACAGGCTCGACCAAATCTGTTTATTCACTAAAATACAGAGAACTGTTTAGTAAAAATCAATTAAATTATATTAAATGTTCAAATTGATGACCGTTAGCAATAATGCCGAGAAATAAATTCGCGTCTAACGTTTACGAGAATGAATGGTGTGGGGATTTTCTTGAAACTCAAGGAAAACGTCAACTTTTTTTCTTCGGAAATTGACTATCTACCACTTTTGGGAAGATCTTTAACATGGCCCGTTTCTCGAAACTTTTTCTCAATTTTACTAGTTGTGGATTGAGAAATGGGTTCACGGTTGGGGTATTTAGCATTAAATAAATTGGCAACTTCTCTCTGTGTCCTTACTCTATCTCCATATTACTCTATCTCCATAGCCAATCATCGTTAATATTTCGATTCGTTTAGTTTCATTACTAAATTATGCTAATTTAAAGATTTTAACTATTGAACACTTGACTGATACACATCAATTAGTGTTAAATTAGAATTTAGTACTATTATCAGTAACATATCCAGAACCAGAAATATTTTTTGGGTACACTACGATGTTGTATTTCCAGTGGCGATCCTTACAATAACTTAGTTAATTGAATCAGAATTTATGATTAAAATTTCACCAAGTTTTGGTCGACACTGTAGCAATAAATATCCAAATAATTACATGGTTGTGAAGACGATTCGAAGACCTTTCCAATGAAGTTTCTTGAGACACATGGTTGCATTTAAAAAAATTACTGATTACGTCACCACGTTAATACTGGTAACGTAATGTTCGTTACATCTACATCATGTGATGACGATTCAAAAATTAAAATTGACCTGTTTTTGGATTTTTTTCGAAAGTCGTTTATTTTGGAAATAATGAATTTATTCCAGACATTAGCGACATACTGTATATTAAAATTGCTATATGTATATATTGTATATACATCCTGTTATATGCATTGGATACACTTTAAACAAACAGTAATGTACATCCATTACTGGATGTTTATGTTCTATTTTATGTATATACATGGATATTTTTATAGTGAAATTATGTATATTCATAACATATACAGTAGAAACGGTGGAGCTTTACCATCACGTGACTGTTACTTTACGCATATACATATACGTATATACATATAGTAACGTACAGTACGTATAGTAACATATATACGTATACGTATAGTAACGTATAGTACGTATAGTAACGTATATACGTATACCTATATACGTATAGTAACAGTCACGTGATGGTAAAGCTCCACCGTTTCTACTGTACATCTCCAGCACATGCTATGTGGGGGTTAATACCGGTCAGCGGACAATACCGGTCACACCTCTATTTTCTGAAGAGAATTGCATCTGGCAATAGTTCTGTTCAAACGGCTGCTTTTAATGTACGAGTGAGCGCGTTTAGTTGAATCAGTCAGATTCAGTTACCTACAACAGTTGTTAAGGTTGAATAGGTGACCATTTTGATTTTATTGGGATTTTTATACTCTCGTCACCATTGAAAATAAGCCGTAAGTACTTATATTTCATATTTTTTTAGATGTTGTAGTCAATTAGTAGGATGCTAGATCATGATAATATAATGGTCTTATGTATTGAAATAGGTGATAAATTGAAATTTTAAGGTCAAGTGACCGGCGTTGACCTAATTAAAAAACAAACGTATTTTAATCGACTTTTTTTGTTTATTGCAGATGCTGCATTCAAGTATTAGAAAAACTAATAGAGCAAAGTGGTGAATGCAGCTAAACGATTATATGAACAAAAGGTTTCTATGCGAACTGCTGCTAAACGATGTGAAATTCCATTTTCAATCATACAAGAAAGAATTGAGAAATAGAAAGGACCCCGAACTTTTTAAATGCAAATCCGGTCCCGGTAAAAATGAATAAAATTTTGGTAACTTGTACGTCCCAACTTGGCGAACAAAAGTTCTCATGGGTAGAACTACCTAAAACCACAAATAAGATCATTTTTGACCTCTTAAAGCAGGGTTTCCCAACCTTTGTTTTGTTGAGGCTCCCCAGTCTATTAATAATTTTTTCATGCCCCCCCTTCTTTAAATTTTCAATAAATACAGAAAAACGCACATTATGTATTTAAAAGCCTTTTATTTTAACTCTAATAAACAATTTTTAAAATTTGAAATTATAGTCTATTTCGGAAAGGTATAGGGTAATAAAATGGAAAATTCCGTCCAGTTCGGCTCAATTTCGGTGTCGGCCATAGGCGTAGGTCTTGAAATAGTATTGTTTGTAATATTAAAATTTCAAGTAATTGCGTAAGAGAATTAGGAAAAGTATGTTTTCTGGCCTGAAGTGTCAATATCGAAATATTGTGTGGGGATTACTTAGGTAGTAGATTATACAGTTACGTTTTTCGTTTAACAGGTACCGTTTTACCTTCTATTAGTGCCTCTGCCTAATTCCAACCCTATTTCAGATTCGGCTTAACCATGCGCCGCAAAGTGCTCTACCAAAATTTTTAGACCTTTATAAGTATATTTGTTTAGTTTAACGCATCAGTATTTGCTGTTAAGCCGTCAATAGTGTTCACAGTATTATAAGATTAGTAATAAAATGGCGACATTTACACCAATGAAAAGATGTTCCAATAATTCTCCACTATCAGTGAATGAAAAACTTATTATTTTAAATGTACACGATTGCATAAAATACGATTACCCGAAATTTACTGTACAAGAAACTGTCGACCGATGTTCCCGAATGACTGGAGTTGGAAAGTCCATCGTTTTTAAATTATTGCGGGGGAGAAAGATAGCAGGCCAAGTGGAGCCTCCCAAGGCAGACCAGTAAAAGTGTTATTCGAAGAAAAGTTCACTCTTTTTATTTTAAAAAAGAAATACCCACCGTAGATAAGATTTTAATGGAGCTGGCCAAAAGTATTGAATTTGAAGATAATTTGATAAAAAATGAACTATTAGCTATAGCAAATTTACACAAACATCGTTTTATGAACTACGCCGTGGAAGATAATATATAGCAGAAAAATATAGTGCACACTGCCATATCATTGCGAACTAAATCCTATAGAACTTATATGGGCGCAAGTGAAAGGATTTGTGGCAAGACACAACACGACATTCAAAATGAAAGACGTTAAGCTAATGTTTCATCAAGCCATTAATGAGGTGACACCAGAGACTGGCGAAAAGCAGTCCAGCATGTCATTAAAGAAGAGGAGAAAATGTGGGATCTTGACTACTTGATCGATCGGACCGTCGACCCGTTAATTATAACGTCTAGAGGAGATGACAGTTCCTCAGATGACGAAGAATATTATGATTTTTAATAATTCAATGTACCTCAGTGTACCTAATACTATGTACATAATGCCCAATTTTTATTCTGTTGAAATAAAATTCTTTCCTTTTTACGAGTATCCTACCGGCACGCCTTTGGCACACTATTTTCAGTGTTTTTGAATGGATAACAATATTCTAAACCCATATATTGACCCCAGCCCGGGTGGTACTACCTGCACTAGATAAGAAGAAAGAATTTTACAAAGAAATCAATGCCAAACTATGAAGGTGGCTTTAATATTCGTTGGTCACTCTGTGCTCCCTTTGCATACCTAATGAGGTTTTATTACCCTATACCTTTATGAAATAAACTATAAAATAATAAACGATTTATCAAAAAAAAAATAATAAAATAAGAGTAGGTACTAATGAGACACCTGAGATTGCATTTTCAGAACCAGTTGGTTAATTCTAGGTTCTGTTTTTTTCAGAGCTATCATTAGGTCGCTATCGACATCAAGACGATTTCGCTGTTTAGTTTTAATTAGTACTAGAGCAGAAAAGCCTGTCTCACACAAGTAAGTTGAAGACAAAGGAACTAGTACTCGTAAAGCAAGAGATGCAAGTTTCGAATTAACAGGCAATCTTTTGATCCAAAATTGCTCCAATGTCAAAAGATGGAAGTCATCTTTCATGGACGAATCAGTCTTCATTTCTAGAAATTCTTCCTGAACTTCTTCTGGTAACTGTAACACATCGACAACAAATGGATTTCTTGTCATGTACCATATTGGTGACGGCGAAATTCGTCTTGCAGCGCTTGAAAATGAGCTTTTATGTCAGCTTTCAAATTTGCGTCCAGTGTATTATTTTTAGTTGCTTCGAACAGCCGAGAAAAAGATATAACATTTTCAGAAGATAATTTTTGATTCCAAAGTTGAAGCTTTGCTATGAACCCCTGAATATAATAATAATTGTTTATTATAGTACTGTTTCTGCCCTGGAGTTTCAATTTTAGCTCATTCAAGGCACCAAATATGTCAGTTAAATAAGCCAACTTCCATTGAACATTGTGAGGAAATCGTGTTTTTCTTTGAACTCGAGAAAAATAATTACCTCTTCTTTCAATTCATGTTGCCTTTGGACAGCCAGCGTACTTCTGTATGAAACAGAAGAACTTTGTGATCAGAATCGAGAAATGTAAATAACCGACTGTTCAAAGCGCTGTTCTTGATGTAGTTGACAATTTTTATAACTGAGTCCATAGTCTGGCGTAATTTCTGTGGCAAAGTTTTGGAAGCCAAAGCTTGCCTATGAATAACACAATGTGTACTAACCATTGCGAGATTTTTTTCCTTGAGCTTTTTAGCTAAGCCCGATCGTACACCTATCATTGCAAGTGCGTCATCTGTGTAAATCCAATAAGCTTATTCCAATCCAAATTATTTTTTGCAACGAAATTTGATATTGAATTAAATATATCTTCAGATGTAGTACCTGCTGTCGTAGATTGGGAGTATTAAATCTCTTGAATGATATTTTCGCCGATGTAAATGAACATACACTATTAATTGTGCACAATTAACGATGTCGGTGGATTCATCGCAACTAATGGCAAAAAATGGCGATAATTTTACTTTGTTAATTATTTGTGACTTAATGTCTGCTGCAATTTCATCGATTCTCCGCTTGACTGTGTTATTCGAAAGAGAAATAGACTTCATTTTTTGCTCTGCATCTTCGCCTAAAATTATCTGCGTGGCTGTTAGGACACATGGTTTTATCAATTCTTCACCGATAGTATGTGGTTTCTTTTCACCAATTTAGTAAATTCAATAAAAATGGTGACTGTGTGAATAAGTGCAATAATTTAGGCAAAATTAGACTTAGTTGTAAAATGAAAAATAACACAAATAGAGTAGATCTTGTGTAAACAGGAAATAAGTCACCGGCAATTCTAGGTCTTGAAAGTTGCAAATTATTTAACTTAATTAAAAGAGTTGACAGTGTTGATAAAGTACATAATTTAATTGAGCAATTTAAATCAGTTTTTGAGGGTGTAGGGTGTTTGGAAACCAAACATGAAATTAAAATAAAAAAGGATCAGTACCTGTAGTATATAACGCCAGAAAAATACCGTTATCTATTAAAAATGATCTTATAATTAAATTGGAGAAATTAGAAAAATTAGGTATAGTCAATGACCCTCAATGACCCTACAGAATGGGTGCATCCACTGGTGATTGTTAGAAAACCTAGCGGGCAAATCAGAACATGTTTAGACCCTATTGAATTAAATAAAGCTATAGTAAGGGAATTTTTTCAAATACCTACAGTCGAGGAACTTTTAAGTGAACTAGCGGGTTCAAAAATATTCAGTCTGCTAGATGCAAATCAGGGTTTCTACCAAATACCACTGGAAGCAAAAAGTAGAAAATTATGCAACCCCATTCGGTAGGTATATGTTTAATAGACTCCCATTTGGCATATCATCAGCCCCTGAAGTATTTCATAAAGCGTTCAAACAAGAATACCAGGGCAAATTTCATACATTGATGATATATTGGTGTTTGGAAAAGATCAAGAGCAGCATGATTCAAATTTAAAGTTACTTTTAGAAAGGACAAAAATCAAAAACATCAAATTAAACAAATCAAAATGTAAATTCAATCTGAATGGAATAAAATTCCTAGGGCATATCATTGGTATAGAATTGAAACCTGATAGGGAAAAAATTGATAGCATCACAAAAATGCCAATACCACAAAATAAAAAAGATGTAGAAAGGCTATTGGGCATGGTTACTTATGTTTCGAAATTTATACCGAATTTATCGATGGCCACAAATGATTTAAGCCAACTAATCAAAAAGGATACAATATTTGAATGGAATCACAACCACACACCAGCCTTTGAAAACATTAAAAAATTATTGGCTTCGGGACCTGTTTTGCAATATTATGACTGCAATCTACCTATCACAGTGTCAGTAGACGCCTCAAAAATGGGCTGGGTGCAGTATTATTGCAAAACAACCTGCCTGTAATTTATGCATCACTAACTGAATGTGAAAACCAATATGCACAAATCGAAAAAGAAATGCTTGCTGTTGTGTTTGGCTGTGTTCGCTTCCATCAATATATCTTTGGGAAAAAAATTACAGTAGAAAGTGACCATAAACCTTTAACATCCATTTCCAAAAAACCTTTAATAAAATGCCCATTAAGACTACAAAGAATGCTTATTAAGCTACAATCTTATGACATAGAAATAAAATATAAACCGGGATCTCAATTAATTTTAGCAGATTGTCTATCCAGACAATTTATAAATGGTTACAAAAGTAATGAAGACCTGGAGCAAGAAATTGAAACTCAGGTAAACCTGATAGATAAGATAATTGGGGTATCAGACAAAAAATTTAAAATAATACAGGAAGAAACAAAAAAGGACACAGATTTAAAAATAGTGTTGAAATTTGTCTTAGAAGGGTGGCCGAATAGTAACAATAATTTATGGGGTGGAATCAAAACATTTTGGGATAGTAGGGACCATATAGTTAGAATAAACAATGTGTTATTTAAAAATAATAAAATTATTATACCAAAAATCTTAAGAAATGACATGCTTGACAAAATTCACTATAATCACAAGGTCTTTATTGGCCAAATATCAACAAAGATATTGAAAACTACATAAAAAATTGTGACACATGTCTAAATTTCAGAACATCAAATGTCAAGGAACCTCTGATACAGACAGAGGTTCCAGGGAAGCCATGGGAGGTAATTGGCACAGACATTTTTTTCTTTTTCAGGGAAAAACTACATTATGGCGATAGATTATTTCACTAGATTTGTAGAAGTGGCTCCAATCGATAAATTAGACAGTTATAGTACAATTCATATATTAAAGTTATTTTTTGCTAGACACGGTATACCTAAAATAATCCGGTCAGATAATGGTACAAATTACAGCTTAGAAAAGTTCGCTGAATTTGTTGATTCGTGGAATATAGAACATGTAACGTCGAGTCCTACGCATGCACAATAATCTAACGGAATGGTTGAACGTAGTATACAAACCTTTAAAAACATAATGAAAAAAGCTGAATATGACTCGAAAGATTTATATTTATGTCTCTTAGAATACCGAAATACACCAATTGACACCAATATACCATCACCAGCCCAAATGCTTTTTAACAGGGAGGTAAATAGTCTTTTACCAAAAGTTTCACTCACTAAGGGAAATAGAAATGAAACCCTACTAAAAGGGAAACAAATAATGCAACTATTTTGACAAAAACACAAAAGAAAGAAAAAACGTTTTTAAAGAGGGGGATAAAGTAAGAGTACAAAAACAAGACAAAAGTAGTTGGCAACCAGGGAACATTGTAGATAAATCCATAAAACCTAGAACATTTGCAGTTAAACTAGATAATGGATCAGTAGTTGAAAGAAATCAAAAATACTTGATAAAAAACAGCAACAAGGTAAAAAAAATATAATGCCACTTTACAGGCAACTGGCAATACCAATGATAAGGTAAGGCCGAAAAGAAACACTGTACAGCCGTCAAAATTAAAAGATTATAACTGCTAAAAAATAATTACTAGCTTTTAAATGTATACCCATTAGTAAACATTCTGAACTCTATGTATTAGATATAGAACCAATGTATTTAATGTATATATAAGACCTAAGTAAGTAAATTGCGATTCAAAAAAAATAAAAATAAAAAAAAATTTAATATACAATATGTGAAAACGGGAGATGTAGTATAGTATGAATAAGTGCAATACCAACGAACAGGAGTGGCAACTGACAGCGGACAGTTGTCAGCGAAGACAGAGGTGAACACAGACAAGTAGAGAGTACGACAATCAAATAAATAAATGTTAAATCATCGGCACTTAATTAATGTATTTGACACAAGTAAATAATTATTAGAATAAAGTGTAAATAGAACAAACACAACCGCTGAATATTATTACAGTGACTGAAGTTTATAAACACAAACTTACCTTTTAACACAATAATTTTGCACACTTATACTGATTTTTCAACAAAAAATGTACACGGATACGTCAAATTTGTCGCAAGTTTGCGGAAATGAATTTTACAGATGCTCATACAAGTCCGGTAGGTACACAACTGTTTTCTAAGTGATAAATGTCAAGTTGAGCTGAGCAAGTGCGCGCGGGTTTCATGTTGTGACTGGTCGAAACTTATATATGTATAAACTGCGGTTGA
The DNA here is from genome assembly GCA_949126875.1 of Lochmaea capreae. NCBI lineage: Eukaryota > Metazoa > Arthropoda > Insecta > Coleoptera > Chrysomelidae > Lochmaea > Lochmaea capreae. Next base: position 9,569,162 of record OX421404.1, on the reverse strand, counting down.
CGACGTCGGGTTTTAAAACAGTGGTTGACAGAAAAAGTGTAAAATGAAAATCAAACATTACATTGAAATGTTATTTGTTCATTTTTTGAAATGAAAACTTCTTTAGCATCGTTGTGATTTGAAAACCGATGAAACGAAAAAGCGACAGTATGCCGTGTGTTAATACGTTTGTGCGCGCATGCATAGTACAAAGCTTGAGAAAAGGCATCACAACAACCGTGGTGTTTTGTATGTGTAAATCGCGTGACAATGCAATATTATGATGACTTATCATCATGGTACTGATCTGATTATGGAGCTGGAAGGTGGCCATAGGAACTTCGCAATAAAACGACACAATTATCCTCTTCCCGAAATTTTACATTCGTCTCATTATCTATTTTTGAAGGTTTCACTTTCACATCTCTCTACGCCCTGTTTGGGAGGTGTGCCCTCCTGGTTGGGAACTCCCTTCTTAAGGTATGAAGAATATTGTCACTAACCTCAGGGTACGTCAAAGAAAGAGAAGTATAAAACATAAGCAAAGTGGCAAGATAACATAATTAATTACAAAAGTTGTAAGTGAGAAGATAATACGCCTTTTCAATATATTTTTGAAAATACATATATAACGAATCTTTCTCGTTACGTCATACTTCCCTGACAGTATCAAAGACACTCTAATTAATTGTGGATATCGCGTATGTCCAATTAAAACAAATGGATAGGTATATATGTCTGTTGCGACTGAAATAAGCTACGCCATTACGTTTTTATCGGTTTGTCACTCTGTCTTGTGTTGTAACAACGATTGCATTTAAAAAGCAAAGCGTTACTTTATGCGGAAATCATTCTGTTACCATTGAAGTTTGTCTTCATTGTCATTACTTTAAACAGGTAAAGTTAATTTACTTTTATTGTGATATTTTTCGATAAAATGCCGTTATATGCCATTCAAGAGGTAAGTTTTGTGAACATTTATTTGTAGAATTTCAAATTGTAGTCTAGCTATGATATGTTAAATTTGGTTTTTATTTATTCCCTCTCATAATTAGATCACCAGAAACACATGCCAAACCCTCTTACAATGATGCGCCGCTGGTGAAAACTGTCTTATTCATTTGATTCTGATGTTTATGAGTTATGACGTAACGAGAAACATTCGTGACTTTTACTGTACATGCTTTTAAATATAAATGTTTCGTACTGCTGTTTAGACTGTTACGTTTTTCGTTTTAAAAACTATTTTGTTTAGTTCATTTTTGTGGCTCATTAGTCACTTCCTCCCAAATTTTGACTAAATTTCTAAACATGCCGTTTCCTTGTCGCATTAGTCACTCCAAAATAAAACATTAATTTTTATCAAATTCCCCTTCTATTTTTGCGAGGGGTAAACTTCCGGCAAAAATCTTTTACACCTACTTCCACATTTGCAAAAACTTCCATATACATCCACCATACTTCCATGAAACTTCCACGTACTTCCACCAAACTTCCACATACTTCCACATACTTCCACCAAACTTCCACATACTTCCACATACTTCCACATACTTCCACATACTTCCACCAAACTTCCACATACTTCCACCTCGACTTCCACATACTTTCATCTGATTTCCATTTCTTACATTTTTATATTTGATGATAGGGAATAAGTAGGTACTAATAGAACAGAATTCTCCATTTATGCAAAATAAAAAAGGTTCTTCCTCTTTCCTTTTCCTTTATTGGGTAATATCCCAGGGGATAATTTGCCCAGAAAACACAGGGGAGGTATTCTCGTCTTGCTCTAGGCAATCGAATATCTACAACTTCAAATGGTGTCACTCGAACTAAAACCAGAGCTAACTCAACTATTACATCTACTTTCTAACTAAAACTTCTTCTCGGGCGAGAGGGTTAGTAGGGATTCGACAACACAACACAGGATGTAACTTTTCTCGCTTGGGGATGGCAGCCAAGCTTACACAAACCAGAAATGCTACCACGGGTGATAGTCATAGAACCCAGGTCTAAAAAAGATGAATTTACTTGATTTATTGTCAAACAAATGGGTGTGATCTAGGTAATTGATAATTGAATTATAAATTAATTTTAGCTATAGAAAGAAATTTAAGTAACAAATTTAGTCTCTGAGGATTAAGGTTGGATAGGAGTAAGCAGATTTCTATAGGAGTTTGTAGGTTAGTTTTAGCCAGTTCTTTATATACATCAAAATTTGGTAACATATTAATTGGACACTCAAAGATGATATGATTCAGAGACCCAACTTGTCCACATTCACAATATGGATTGTCTTGAACACCTATGCGGAATAAATGGACCGGAGTCGCACAATGGCCTGTTCTCATCTGAATTATGGTTGTAATATGTCTTCTGTCCTTGTATGGAAATTGGTTAAACCAAGGAGTTTTGTTTAAATTGTTCACTATTTTGCTGTAGAATGATGAGCTTGATTTATTATAGCCCCAGTCTTGAGTCCATTGATGCCAGATATTTGTTTTTATGCTTGGTAAATAGTTAGAGAAATGCAATTTAACTTTCGCTGGGATATTCAACAGTCTCCCAGCATTAGCTAATTTGTCAGCAATCAAGTTACCTTCAATATCTGAGTGGCCAGGAATCCATGCCAAAACGATATCAAAATTTTGTAAATTTGCTTCAATGATTCCTCTTTTGGTCATAAAGGAGGAGTGTTCAGTATCCATTGCATAGGTTGACTTGCAGATTTTTTGTATAGAGCTTTTAGAGTCTGATAAAGTTAAGGCTTTTTTGATGTCTTTCTTCAAAATGAATTGTAAAGCATGATTAATTGCAATAGTTTCCGCAGTGCATATTTGAGTATATTGAGGCAACTTGCTGGAGAAGGAGTATTTGAAGTCTGGGCAAAAGACTCCAAAGCCTGCTGACCCATCATCATCAACTGACCCATCTGTAAATATCTGAGTGTGAAGAGGATTGTCAAGAGAAATTCTTTGAATTTGAATGAGGGCAAGTTCATCATTTCTGTTAGATTTTAGGTTGATAGGTTGGATTGAAGACAATTGGTATTCTAACTCAAAGTTGTGACAAGGGTATAAATCACTGTAAAATATATTTGAATACTTGCTCAAATTGTTTATTAATCTCACTAGCAGGGGAGTATTTTTATTTTTCCATATGTTTTTATTCATTTGGATCATAATATTTAATTGGTTGAGTGCAGAAATAATGGGATTATTAATAAGCATTAAGTTTTTTATGATAAATTTGGAGCTAAGCCACTCCCATCTATACCTAAGGGGAATTTGGCCACATTCACTCAACAGGGCATAAATTGGGGTAGATCTCATACACCCTGTGATGATACGCATACTTTTGTAATGTAGACAATATAGTTTCTTAAGGAGGTAAAGTGGGCAATCAGAAATTATCTGACATCCATAGTCTAAGTGACTCTGTATTAAACCATTATGGAAAATTTGAAGGGTTTTGGGGTCACTACCCCAATATGTTCCACATAAAGCACGCATGATGTTCAGGCTGCGATTTACTTTTGTTGCTATCAAATCAACATAGGAATTCCATTTAAGATTTTATTGGAGTATTATCCCTAGATATTTAACTGAATTGACCCAGTTTATTATATGATTACCAAACCATATTTTGGGTAAGTTTAATTTATTTTTACCTGCTGTAAACAGAATAGCTGAAGATTTATTATGTGAAAGTTTCAGATTATGGTCCAGTAGCCATGTCCCCATACTTCTCATCAAGGAATTCAAAGTGTTGGTCATTTTGTACCCGTCATCACCTCTAATCAGAATAACCAGATTATCGGCATATTGAATCAGATCACATGATTTTGGAATGGTATCATATAGGGAGAGAGAGTATAGGTTGAATAATATTGGGCGGAAGTCCTTGACTCGATTTCCTTGGACCATGTATTTTGCCCCATTTATCTTTGACAAAAATATCTCTATCATTTAAAAGGGAGAAAATGAGTTTTGCTATTTGAGTGGGAATGTTATAGTTTAATAATTTTGAGTATAGAAGTGAAATATTAACACTATCGTATGCTGAGGATATGTCGAGAAACAGAGCAATGCTGTATTGTTTTTTAGCAAATCCCAGTTGAATTTTTGAGTTCAGAAATGACAAGCATTCAGTGCACCCTCTACCTCTTCTAAATCCTAGTTGTGGGTTTAAAATAAGGTTATGTTCTAGATGCCATTCTATTCTATTTTTTAAAAGGGTTTCTAGCATTTTACCTATACAGGATGAAAGGGCAATTGGTCTATAATTTGAGGGTTCACTACTGTCTTTTCCATGTTTGAGAATGGAAAGAATGATGGATTGTTTCCACTGCTGAGGGATGAAGCCCTTGATTAGGCTCTCATTAAAGAATTTAATCAGTAATAATGATGCCGGAGGAGGAAGATTTTTCAACATTGAATATGATATCTGGTCAATACCAGGAGCTGAGTCGGTTTTGATAGAGAAAGTGTTATAATATTCATCTAATGTAAATAAGGCTTCTGATGATAGCAGGGTTTGGATTGCTAATTGTGGGACTCCTAAAGTGGGAGAAAGGCATGATAAAATCTCCTGGGCCATGTCTGTTGAGGGAAGGTGGGAGTTAAGTGATCTTTTAATGCCTGAAACCTTATTAATTTTTTCCCAGATGACCTTTAGGGGTGTATTTCTATTTATTTTACTGCAAAATTCTCTAAAACTAGTTTTACGTTTCAATTTCATCAACTTTCTAGATTTAGCTATTTGTTTCTTGGCCTCCACATAATTTTCAGTATTGGGTAATTCTTTAAACTTGTTAATAGCAGTTATTCTCTTAGAAACTAGCTGAGCACATGACCCATCCCACCATGGAATATAGTATTTGTTATATTATGTGTGGAACTCCAGGGAATAGTTGAGTCTGCCACTGATGATATTGATTTAGTGAAGCTTTCATAGTCTTCAATGGGAGATGATAATAGAGCGGCTTCCAGTATATTTTGGTAAGAAATCCAGTCTGCCTTTCTGATATTTCTCCTTTTAATTACTTGGGGGTAGATTTGAGGGAAAATGCCTAGCTGACACAAAATCGGGAAATGGTCACTAGATCCAGTATCAGAGATAGTGACCCACCTGCTTACTTTGGAGGCTAGATCTGAGAAAGCCAAGGTTAAATCCACCAATGATTGGCTGCCTCCTGGGGCAACCAATCTTGTTGGTAAACCATCGTTAAGAAATACTAATTGGAGGTCTTCTATTGTTTAAAAAATATTTTTTCCATTAATACTATTTCTGGAGCTGCCCCAAACCCTATGATTAGAGTTTAAGTCTCCCATAATTAGTAAAGGTTTATCAAGAGACTTCACCAGAGAAGACCAATTGACTTTGGAGATTAAGTTATCTTGAGGGCAATATATATTCAGAATATATTGTATAGAGGTAAATAAGTAAGTTGCATTTGTACATCAGGGTTAAAACCGGGGTTATTGATAGGAGAATCATGAAAGTCTATATTGTTTTTGATAAGAGTAACTAAGCCACCGTAACCATCCAATCTATCCCTTCTAATGACTTGGTATCCCCTGCATCTTATTGTAAATTCTTGTGAAAGCCAAGATTCACAAATCGGAATGATATCTGGGTTATGAGTTTTGATTAAAATTTTTAGATTGTCTACATTAGTATTATATGATTGTATGTTCCATTGTAGAATAGTTAATGGGATGTGTGGGTTGAATAGGGTGGAAAAGTAATGTCAGTCTAGGGTCAGTGATGATATGAGCAATCTGAGTCTTCAGACCCAGACGCTCCCACCACCCCCGGCCCCCGGCTGACTTTCGAATACTTATGTGGTACACTGTTATCTACCGTATAATCCGTATAATCATCAGGAGTATCATAGCATTTATTGATTAGAATACCAATAAAAGTCATAACTAATTCCCTGTGGGAGGGGTTAAGCATTGACATAGCTTGATTCACATCTAGTTGAACCTGTGAGACTTGAGGGTTGCTAGTTGATGGGGATTCATTAGTGATTCTTCCATTTGGGTGATTCAATGAGTTTAGGTGGGAGTTTTTATCATAGCCTGAGTTAAGTGGTCTTTTTCTTTTGCTAGGGGTGGACTTAGTGACTTTGGAGTAGGAATGGGTCATTGGGGAAAGAGTAGCTGCTGCTGCCCTCCGCTCATTTACAGATAAACTATTTGTATTAGATTAATTCATTGGTAAGCTCGGGAAATCTTTTATATTTAATTCTGGGGCGGATGATTCTCTTGGAACTTTTTGACTAGCTTCATAATAGGAGAGGTTGGCAAAATGCCATTAGTTCCTTTGTATTTTTCTGTCTCTTTTTCTCTTTACATTCGAGGTTTCTTGAGTTGTGGTCAGGGGTTTTACAAAAGATACAAAAGCTAGAACAATTATTTTCCTCAGAAGGATCATGGATTTTACCACAATTAGTACACTTCTTTTTGCCATTGCATTGGGTTGAGCTGTGGCCGTAAAGAAGGCAGTTGCTACATTGTATAACTGGACTAACAAAAGGAGTTACTCTCATTGGTAGCCCATAGATTAAGATTTCCTTAGGGATATTTCTTCCCGAAAAGGTTAGGCTGACTGTACCTGTGGGGATATAAGTAACTTCTGAGTTATCTTGAATAACTCGTCTATTCATTCTCCTTACGGAAATGACCCTGCACAAAGCTAAATTAGTGTCTGTAAATACCTTTATTTCTTCTTCTGAAATGGATTTGAACACACCCCTAATTATTCCCTTGCATGAAATAAGGTGCGGGGGTATAAAGACCTCATACCCCAAGTCATCCCAATCTTTCCTAACAATGAAATTATTAGCCGATTTCCTGTCCTTAAACACTACTCCAACTCTATTTTTACCTTTTCTATTGATTTTAATAATTTCTTTGAGTCTTAAGTTGAAAATGGTTTTTGCAATACTTAGAATGTGGCAATTTCCAATATTTTTATCTTTGCCCTGTACAAAGACCTCATAGGGACCTAAGTCGGACTCTGAATATAAAATCTGTTTTCTGTTACTATTTTTATTAGGCTGATTTGCTTGGGTTTCTTGCATATTAAGAGTAGGGTCTGGTGGAGGGGGCGGGTCAGGGGGAATTTTGTCCGCCATAATGGCGAACTTTATAATAAGTATTTATCAAGTGTATAAAGTTGAAAAATGACAATTTCTATAAGTGTAATATAAAGGAAAATGGTTAAATAAACAAAGGTAGTGTTAGTGTCATTCTTTCCAAGGTATTAATAACTCTAATTTAAACATTTTAGGTAAATTTCAAACAAATTTATATTTAAATGATTTGATTGTTAGTATTGACTTTTATATTGTCCCTAAAAACACCATGAAATATTCGTGTTTGTTAGGTAGAGATTTTATTGCAAACAACAATCTTACTGTCACTTTCACTGATTCTGTTCAAATATCTCAAGTTAACAATTTTGACACATACCTTTTGCACATAGAAGTAGATTGCTTACCTGAAAAAGAATTGAATATCAATCCTAATTTAGATATTTAATTAAAACATACATTTTTACAATATTTTGGAAAAATTTTAAATGCAGAAAGACCTGAGGTACCTGAGACAAATTATTTTATGAAGCTTTATTTAAAGCCTAATGGAAAACCATTCTTTTATAGGCCTAGGAGGCTCTCCTATCTAGAGAAAGAACAAGTCAATGAAATAACCAATGATCTTTGGTCCCGAGGCATAATTCAAAGAAGCCATTCAGAGTATGCATCTCCCATAGTTTTAGTTCCAAAAAACCCAATGGCGTACGTATGTGTATTGACTACCGTAAGTTAAATGAGCAGTGTTTAAGAGATAATTTTCCGTTACCCATTATTGATGATCAGATTGATCAATTGGGAAATAAAACATGTTTTACCCGACTAGATCTTAAAGATGCATTCCATTCTATTTCTATGCATCCAGACTCAATTAAATATACAGCTTTTGTGACACCTAGTGGTCAATTTGAATACACAAAAATGCCTTTTGGTATGAAAAACAGTCCAGCAAACTGGAGTAGATTTGTTAGTTTAGTTTTTCGAGAACTTATTGAGCAGGGTAAAATGTCTCTCTATTTTGATGATATTTTCATAGCTACTGAGTCTTTTGAGGAAAATTTAAATATTTTAGCTAAAGTTTTTGATTTATTACTAAGAAATAAGCTTGAATTGCGTTTGGATAAATGTTCATTCTTTTATCCTAGTACCACATTTTTAGGTTATGTCATTGACTGCACTGGTATTAAGCCTTCTTATGAAAATTTAAGTCATTAGTAATTTTCCTATTCCTAAAAATTTTGGTGATGTTAGAAGCTTTTTAGGACTCACATCCTACTTTAGACGTTTTATAAAAGATTACTCTTTAATTTCTAGACCCTTATATGACCTATTAAAAAAAGATGCAGTTTTTCAGTTTGGTCCTGTTCAATTAGAAACTTATGAAACATTAAAGTCTTTACTTTTAACAAAACCTGTCTTAGCAATATATAATCCACAAACAGAGACTCAATTGCATTGTGATGCATCATCTCAAGGTTTTGGAAGTATTCTTTTACAAAAACAGTCTGATAATAAATTTCATCCTATATTTTATTTTTCTAAAACTACTAGTCCAAGTGAAAGCAAAATGCACAGCTATGAGCTTGAAATGTTATGCATTGTTTATTCATTAAGAAGATTTAGGATCTATTTGCAGGGTTTAGATTTTAAAATTCTCACTGACTGCAACAGTATAAAATATGCTTGAAATAAAAAGGAAATAAACCCTAAAATTATGCGCTGGGCTCTTGAGCTTCAAAATTTCAGTTACACTGTAGAACATAGAAAGGCAGATCATATGAAACACTCTGATTGCTTAAGCAGAAATTCAATTTAAATTATAGATGACAATACTTTTGAAAGAAATTTAAGCATTAAACAAGATTGTGACCCTGAAATTACAAAAATTCGAGATTCGCTTCTCAAGGCTGAGAGTAAACTTTTTGAGATTAGAAACGGCTTGGTGTACAGGAAAAACAAAAATAAATTACAGTTTTATGTACCTTCTATGATGGAGGCCAGTGTAATAAACACTTATCGAGATCAGATAGGTCACATGGGAGAAAATAAAATAGTTGAAAATATTCTTAGAACATACTGGTTTCCAAACTTGAAACAAAAAGTAGAAGATTATATCAGAAATTGCTTAAAATGTATAACTTATTCACCCTTAACTGGTAAACCAGAAGGTTTGCTACACCCTATTCCTAAAGGTAGCTTACCCTTCCAAATACTTCATATAGATCACTATGGACCCCTCGAGAAAGCCCGCTATCAACACAAATATGCACTTTTGGTAGTTGACGGATTCACAAAATTTACTAAACTGTATCCAAGTACTTCTACTCAAACTAAACCTGTTCCTAAGAGTCTAGAGTCTTACTTCCATCATTATTCCCGTCCAATTAAAATTGTTTCAGATAGGGGTACATGTTTTACATCTCAAGATTTTAAAGAATTTGTTCAAAAACATGATATAATACACACTCTCATAGCAACAGGAGTTGCTCGTGCGAATGGACAGGTAGAAGTTTTCAATAAGTCCCTAAATTCCATTTGTTCCAAAATAACTGAAGATAGCAATAAATGGGATGAAGTATTACATAAAATTGAATTTGCAATAAATAATACAGTAAATCGATCGACGGGATTCACTCCCAGTATGTTATTATTCGGTGTTGATCAAAAGGGTCACGTTTATGACAACTTGAGAGTTTATTTAGAATCACAAGATCCTAGAGACCGTGATTCAGTTCATATTAGGCAGGAAGCTTCTAACAACATACAAAAGTCACAAAATTATAGTAAATTAAATTATGATAAGGCTCATAAACCTACAAAAATTTATGAAATTGGCGATTATGCCATACAGACACTACAGCCGGGATAAATAAAAAGCTTATTCCCAAATTTAGAGGCCCCTATGAAATTAAAGCAATTTTAGATAACGATAGGTACGTAGTTGCTGACATTAAGGGTTTTCAAGTGACACAAATGCCATTTGAAGGTGTTATGGCTGCTTCGCGAATGAAACCTTGGCTTCAACATTAACTATTTTTGACTTATGCCCGGAAACACTAATTTTTATATGTGCTTTATGATTATGTAAATTTCTTTATGTGAAAATATTGATGTATTTTACATTTATAATTTTTATTCTTATGATACTTACTTCAAGTGACTTATGTTTATGATATTTATATTTATGTTCAACTGACTTATGTTTGTGATATTTATGCTTATTTTCAAGTGACTTATGTTTATGATATTTATATTTACGTTCAACTGACTTATGTTTATGATATTTATGCTTATGTTCAAATGCCTTTTGTTTATGATATGTATGCTTATGTTTTCCTTTCACAAAGTTTTAATCATGGAGAAAAAAGAGTGCTACTATTTTATTTATGTACTGAACCTGATTGTGACAAGTTATAAACCTTTTATGACTATTTTTATCGTTTATGATTTGTTTGTATCAAATTAGATGATTGAGATTAGTTGGATAAGAATGTGAAAATTTTATTTTGTTGAATTCTGTACTGTAGTGTTGACCGAGGTCGGTCAAAATGTCAGAATGGCCGAACTGTTGTAACTCAACTCTATGATTCCTCATAGAGTGTATACTCTTCGTACCGATAGTCTATGTTACCTATTTGGTGTCAATGTAAAATGTCACGACTGTCATTAGTCATTGAGTAGTTCTGTGAAGAGAAAAGAATAAAAATGAACTCTAAGTTTACGTTAGCTTGATGTTTTATTGTTTTATTTTACCAAGTTTAATCAATAAGTGGAGTAAAGTGATCCAAATACTTTTCCCAACACTTATTTCTAACTTTATAGCTTCTGTGTTAAAATTGACAAATCTTATTATGATACTAATTTGCTCTTCGTGTGAAACGTCAGGAGTACAATCTAGTATTATTGAAAAATATTTATTAATTTTACATAAATTTAAAATAAATTGTTGAATTTGGTTACCGAGTATGTAAATGGATCTTATCTCCAAGATAAGTCGGCGTATTTTTGAGATCCGAATCATTCGTTACGCGTCGTATATGTTCAATCATTGAAAGATCGAATTTTCCTAACATTTCAATGCATTTTGAAAAATTACCATTGTTACGATTGTATAATTTGTTGCTTTGGCCACGAAAAGCCATATTTTGTGTACTTAGAAATTGGACAACATATATTATTCTTTTGATTACATCGTACCAGCGCTGCTTTTCAACCTCTAAAAGTTTTTGTTGTATACTATCAATAGTGTCTTTATTTTTAAGAGCGTGACACAAATCTTTCCATTTTTTATAATTATTGAAATAAGCAGAACTTTTCTCATGTCTGCTGCAATACAAAGATAGATGTTGCCCAATCACTAACTCCCTCGCAGAATTTATTTTTATGTTTTGATTCAAATAGCTTGCAACAGAAGCAATAAACGGCATTTTTGGACACTGAATATAGTAGCCACTCTCTGTGATACTTTTCACCGTTTCCCAAATGCCTTTCAATAATACTCGGAAAATTTTCTACCTGAAGAGTCACGCGGAAAATTATACTGTTTAATTTGTTTAATTGGATTTTCTGTTAGATACTGGATCAAATTAGCATTCAAAACTTTTGGCCAGAGTCTAGGGTCATCTTTGGAAAAAGTTGGTATTAGTGATGATAATTGTCTTGGCGGAGACAATGGTGAATCAGCAGTATCAGGCAGAGGTACGGACGTAACTTCGGCGGCATCATCTTAATTTAAGGACAGATAAACAAAAACATAATATTGCTCGTACATAATATCTAATCTACTTGTCTGAATAAACTGATTTATCTATCTATGAATAATTATGTATAAATGTGTGGACAAATATATCTATAGATCCTCTACAAACCAGTACTTTCAAATTCATCCTACATTACCCCTTCCTCCCAAATATATATTCAATTATACAACTCCCAAATTCTATTCATCAACTATATTTAGACTTAAAACCAATCACGGAAGATTTGGTGCACACCTTGCAAAACTTGGTATTATTAGATCATCATCCTGTAGCTGTAACGAGCATTCTTATTGTGATCTGAATCACATCTTTTGGTTGCTCTAATAATGTCGCGAGATCCAAATGTTTAATTGAGTCTCTTGTGAAATTGAATTATGACCTTCCGCTAAATATTAGCCACATCCTTAACAATGCTAATAGGACAATATACAATTTGTTAATAAATTTCTTGAAGGAGTCCAATGTTACTATATGAATGTAGCTAAGCAATTTCCAAAATTCTGTGGCAAATGGAGTAATTTCCGTGCCAGCTGCTTCTCTCACACACACAAATAAAATAAAATAAATAAGTAAATGAATATTTCTCGACAATTAAACTCCGCCTTTTCGTCTCAAATTAAGCAGGCTTGTAATTATGGGTACTAGAAAACTGACGTGCGAATGTGATATATAGCATTTTAAATTTTAATTTGAAATACTACTAATATACTTATTGCTGCAAATAAATACATATTACATACACACAAACTCAAAGCATTTTTTAAAGCACATTGTGGGAATCGAACCCATGATTTTCGGCAGCGAGTTTTATAAAATACAGACTAAACTTATATTTATTTGTATAGAAATTACATGAAGCACATACCTCTACATGAAGCGTTTTTTTAATCAGATTTTACAACACCTTCTTCGATAAAATGACTGGTTTCTGTCTCTAATGATTCTTTGTAAGTGGATGGTAGAGCCGTGAAATATTTACTTATTTTAGTTGTATTTTTATCACGTTCTTCTTCTTGTTTTCTTTTCCGTATCAAATTCTGTTAACCAGATAATTTCTTTTTTCTATCTTGATCACTACCACTCATCGTAGAAACACGTTAAAACAATCAGTAACACACAAACTATTTATTGTTTTTATTGCTAAACCTTCTCCTTACAACTTTCCCATGCCTGTTAATTTATGTTCACTTCTGGCAAAAAACGAAAAGGTTATTTTTAACCTACTTATACGTTTTGTTAATGATGCTAAACTTGAAATATAGACTTTTCCTTCAGATTAATATCTAAACTTCCTATACTCCCTGTGGTTAATGGACACCGTCCGAGACCATCTCTCTCTCACACACACACACACCTTCTCCTTATTATAAAAAAATAATGCGCACCTTGCCCACACTTTCTATTGAATGACTGTTCAATCAATTTTTGTTTTGGCTCTGTCGTTCCTTAAAGCACCGAATAATGTTGATTATTATGCTTAAAGTTGGTCTGTCGGTGAGTCCCCGGACCCCGGGTTGCAGTCATAAATTCATTCAAACATGCCGGCTTTTTTTATTTTAACGCTGAGCTCGTAATTATTGTAAACTAAAACCCAAACCGTAAATTTGAACCACGAACGTAAATATTATCTTGGGACACTTGTTCAATAAGCACAATATTATATTTTGTTGTTTACGAGGCATTTGTTGCGTCTATTATACCTATTTACTTATCGATACTCACCTACAAGGAAATATAAAATATACTATTTTGTTCTGTAAGTGTAACAAAAATAATTTCGATAGCGGCTCTCCTTTTGCCTTGGCGCCTGTGTGCGCCGCACACTTCGCACACACGGACAACCAGACCTTTTTCACTCGCTTTTTCATTAAATAATTTCTACGTCACTGTCTCCAATGCAATTATGACAATTTTGGTAGGTACCTCATTTTGTTTAAAGGAGAAAAGTCATCATACGTGTTTACTGTACGGCGCACTGTTTTCATTTCATTGTTTTTCAATATAAGAACCCATGCAACCTTTTTGTAATGCAACACGCTTCCATAACGAGCACAAAAATTTAGAATTTTTGAAAACACTTAATAGCATTGATTTTCATGATATTTTACCTGTTGTATAAGTAACTTAACGCCCTGTATCTCGAAAACTAAGCTCCAACGACCCATGTCAACAGGAAATTTCACGCCAATTTTTGCACTTTCTACACGCTCTTTCAGTTTGTAACACCTATTTATTAACAACCTGTCTAATGACCTATTCAATATTTCTAAATTCGTTATTTCCACCGCATTTCGTATTAAACTTCCACATACTTCCATCAAACTTCCACATACTTCCACCAAACTTCCACATACTTCCACATACTTCCACATACTTCCACATACTTCCATATACTTCCACATACTTCCACTGCGGTGTACACCTACTTCCACTTGCGGTTTACCCCTCGTATTTTTGTCTTTAGATATTCGAAATTTTAAGTTTCGATTGAACTCTTTCTTTTCCTCTAACTGCCACTTACAAGGCAACATTCACTATTTTTAATTTATTGTTGGTGAACAAATTTTTATCGTCTGGTTGGTAAGTTAATTATTGTATTTTCCCTAGGTTATTTTCTAGGGTAGTGCTTACTGCTTATTTATGTTTATTGCTTATTTGCTAATTTGCATTTTTTGTATATTTGAGGAACAAAACGAATAGAATAAAACAGATCACTGTCAAGTTGTTTTTTAACACGTGGAGTTCGGGTTTTATATGCGTTATAGCATAAGCTCCTTTTTACCCGATCTGTTCTATTTATTCGTTCTTTCCCTAATGTTTTTTCTAGTTCCTTATCCTTTTTTTTCTCTTTTTTCCGCAGCTCTGCAGCCGGCAAGTTTAAGCTATTCACCTTTAGGCAAGTTTTAGGCAAAATTAAGGCAACTTTTAGCAAGTTCCAGTTTCCTGTTCCCGAGGTACACCGCCTGCTAAGCCATCGCCGCCATCGTCACCATCGTCGCCAGAGCTGCACAACATCCCAGCCCATTAAGATAAGTTCCTTCGTCTTATCTTTAGCGTATGTAAGATTTGGATTTGGCGTGTTGGATTATAACTTGGTATCCTACTCGTTTGGTTTTTCTTTGGTATTCAATTTATGTGAATTTTTGGATAATCCAATAAATATTTAATATCTTTAATTTTTGTATTGATTATTCAATATTTATTAAATTGGATACACGTGTTCGGGAATAAGTAGGTTCATTTTGTTAATTGTTTTAAGTAACTTAAGTTTAATTTTTACAAGGTGTTTCCAGCTTTCCACCTTTTGTTTCTGTTTTTTTATCGCATTCGTTCGATTAAAAAGCTGGTGGCGTCCAATTTAATATTAATTGTAGCGAATAAAATAGTTTAATTGGTGCCGAATTCCACTCCCTGAGGTGGAGTGCTCTAAACTGGTACTTTTAAGTTACAATCAATAATTAGATCTTGGTGGAATGGTTCGTTTCCTTAAGCTGCATCTAGAATGTAGTTTAAATTCGCTCGACTGGCACGTTTAATTTTTTGCTGGTCCCTGGCATAACCAAGAAACCATAACACACTAGCTACGTGGGCACAACATCCTATGGTTCTGGCACACTGACATGTAGTTTTTGAAGAAATAAAAATATGCCGGATAGTCATGAAAGCTCCGGCATATTTTGATTCCTTCAAAAACTGCATGTCAATGGTAATTTTTTACTCCAGTTTTGATGCATACCATAATGATCTCTTCGATATCCGTAAATGAATGGCCTCCTTAACACTACTTCACAGATTTTTATCTATATATCGTTTATTTGAATATATTATGTTATTCTTTTATGCACTGACTATTAGTTTATTGTATTTGTAGTTATTTATAATTTAATCTAATATTTTTTTAATGAACATTATTACTTATTTAAACATCTGTTCAAACTCGATTTCCTTTCAAAATGACACATGCGATATTGTGTCGTATTTTAAAATGAAGCAGCATTCCATGGCTGGCGTGAATAAGTTGACAAGTCAAAAATTCAATTTTTTCATTATTCGGAACAAATACCCTCAGTAACATGAGATAAAAATCCTAAACTGACAAAAAAATTTACACCTCTTTACACTTTGCAAAAATTAAAATTACTGCCCTAAAAAATGTGCTTCCATACATGTTCACAGGTTCGAGTTTGCCTTAAATCTAGAACACCTCCTTACATGAATTAAACCTAAAGTTTGATATATAAAAAATACAGGGTGCGGCACCGAAAACGAAACAGATCGCATATCTTAAAGACAATTTTTTTTTCAGAAAAAATGCATAAGAGGTCGATTTTTATTTCGAGGGGGACATCTATCGATCATATCCTCAACTCTCTTACATCCTCCCCTCACCTCTGTCACTATTACGAATAAAATTGAAATAGGAAAAATACTAAGTGTGACACATCTTTGAAAAGGTAATTTTATAAGGAATTTGACATTGTGATATGTGACAGTTCAAATAAGTGTATTTTAATGTGAAAACCAAATTCAACAATTTAATGCTAATTACCTTTGGAACAAAATTTAACTTACTACGCCTAAGTTTTCGTATAATAAAAATAAAGGTTTTTGTTTCCATAACTACCAGGTCTGTTTTTTAGTTTATCGTCAATTCATAGTAAAAATAAAAAAAATAGAAAAGAGAACATAAATATTGAATTGAAAAATTTAGAACATCTCCCATAATTAAAAACTAAATTATGTACTTCAATGTAAATGCTCAAAGTGTTGTCCATTAACTTCCATACACGAATATAAATTATTCTCGAATCTTTGTTTGACGTTTTGGAGCATTTTTGGAGTTATTTGAAAACATTCGGTATTAATACGTTCACGTAACTCTTCTAGGGAACCTGGCTGAGTGGCGTATATTTCACTTTTCAGATATCCCTATAAAAAGTGATCTAAGGGGGAGAGATCAGGAGATTGTGGGGTCCATTCAATAAATCCTCTTCGTCCAATCCAATGTCTAGGAAAGTTTTCATTCAAGTAGTGACGAACC
Source organism: Lochmaea capreae (assembly GCA_949126875.1). NCBI lineage: Eukaryota > Metazoa > Arthropoda > Insecta > Coleoptera > Chrysomelidae > Lochmaea > Lochmaea capreae. The sequence goes on along the minus strand of OX421404.1, from coordinate 9,552,277 downwards.
GCTGCAGCGAAATGTGGAGGTGCCCCGTCCTGTTGAAATATTAGGTGATCTTCATGGTATCGGTTATAGTTTTCTATTATGTCTGTTAACATTGAATCAACGGTGTTTTCGAGTAATTCCAAATACATACCCCCAGTTAAATTACCTGGTAAAAAAAATTGACCAACAATACGATCGCCAAATATTCCAGTCCAAACGGTTAAGTTTTCTGGGCGTAGCGTATGCGTTTCATGAAATTCTCTTGGATTGGAATAAATAAAATTTCAATGAGAAAAGCGGAAGCTACTAGCTTAAATAGGGTTGTGGCCTTCAACAAAAAGGAAATCAACCGGTTCTTCAAACCTTCACAGCAACTTATGGAAAAACACAACTTTTCAGCTAGAAAAATCTAAAATGTTGACGATACTGGAATTCCCGCTGTGCAGGAAACAGGAAATAATTTGTATTTCAACTTTTATGTCCAAATTTCCTTAAGTGACCGCCATTACCCCATCCTACCCTATACACGTTTTTCAGCTGCTACTCTTGAAACTGATTTTGACAATTGAAATTATCTTCGTCATTGCTGTTATTGGGATTGTTATTTGTTTTATTTCGCTGACTTAAATTTCTTCCAATAATGCCCACAACAAAGCACAAGCGTCGTTAAGTGATGAGCGATATTTCACGACATGCTATGGGTGACGGATATCTATTTATACTACGGAGAAAAGAAAAGATATTATATCGATAATGCTTTTCGGCGACATTAATATTGTGTTTTTAATAACGATTGTTGATTATACAACACAACAGAGGACTGTATTTTCGCACTTGTTTCTTTGAAATCAAACTATATCTTTTCTAAACTATATTCCAGTAAAATAAACATATTATTCTACAACTTTGCGGCCATCCGCTAACAATGTGGCTAACTCGACGTTCTAATAACAACTCAAAAAATCAAAGACAAAGTATACCGGCGAAAAAAACATCAAAGAAAAAAAACGAAACAGTCTATATTCTCCGCCGCCCTCTTTGTCTCACCGATACGACCGTCGCGCGCTGTTGCCACGTTTTTTGCTAATAATTAAATTGATTATGAAATGAAATTCGGGTCGAAACATACCGCCCGCCTTGAAGACTGTGCACTTCAACACAAATTAAAGTAATAATCACAATTATAAAAGAAATACGAATAAGCAAATGACGAATGTTTATTGTACACCTCTTGCGAATCACGAGAGTTCTATTTGTCCTCGCACATGGGTAGAGGACAAATTTTCGAAAATGACCGCTTAATTACGCCACCCCATTAATTTTGTGCTTGTCTTTCCCAGGAACTACCGACACTATGCGCCCGAGCTTCCTTTCGATGGAGGCCATTCCAGAAATGCTGCTTTATTTGCTGTATCCGCTGATATCGACTGAGTCTGGATTCAGGAACGTGAGTCACATCGGGATCTGGTAATTTTGATAGGTTCTTCCCGACCAGAAAGTGGGAAGGGGTCAAAGGGTTTAAATCGTTTGGGTCTGACGAAAGGGGAAACAAAGGACGAGAGTTTAGAATAGATTCAACTTGCTCTAGTAAAGTGCATAAATCCTCAAAAGTTAAATTTGCTTAACCCATCACCCTTTTCAAATAGTGCGTCGCGGATTCAACCCCCACCTCCCATAATCCTCCAAAGTGAGGAGATTGAGCAGGAATGGATAGCCACTGAACATACTCTGTAGAAAAATTTTATTTTAATTCAAATCCAAAAATCTTGATAATTCCTTTAGTTCCCGATCCGCCCCCACAAAGTTAGTCTCATTATCTGAGAAAATATGACTAGGGCGCCCTCGACAAGATACAAATCTACGTAATGCCGTTATGAAGGCTTCTGTACTCAAATTAGTTACGGGCTCCAATAGCACTTGGACACCTTTGCGCCGCGTCGAATTCGGTCCTTGACATTCATACGACCCATGTAGTCAACTCCAACCGAGTCAAAAGCATAACCTGATGTCACACGAGATTGGGGCAAATTACCCATTAGAGGTTGTACTACCGATGGGTTATATCTAGAGCAATGAATTCACTTACGAACGATACACCTGGCAAGGTTGCGTCCTGAAGTGGGCCAGTATTTTTGTCGTATGGAGCAGGTAGTTGTGCACCAGAGTAGCTTTGTTAAATTATGCTTAGAAAAAATTAGCATCGGATGTTTCTTATCAAAATTAAATGTGGAATTACGCAATCTACCCTCAACTCTTATTACTCCATCTTTTTTGGAAGGGTTTAAACTAAGAATTCTACTTTTCGACCTCAAATTTTTACAGTTTTCAAGAAGAGTGTAGACGTCCGGAAAACTAATTTTCTGAGAGATTATAATTAAACATTTTTCTGCGTTGTCTAATTTATTAGTAGTTAACGATCCAAACATTCTTCCGCCCATCGACTTGAAACAATTCGCATTAAAACGAAATAACCATGCAGTTACTCGATTTAATTTGTGATAGCAGGAAAATCTGTCAAAACTAAATGAGTCAAATTCACGAGACACTAATCTCATACCTGATACCTGAGAACGAATTTCAGGTGATGCATCACAATTTATCTGAGTTTTGGGCCATAGCCGTTCATTCAAACTTAACCACTCCGGACCTGACCACCAGAGATCTAGTTTTAACATTTTATTTGGAAATATGCCGCGAGATAACAAGTCACTGGGATTAGATTTATTTGATATAAGCCTCCACTCATGGGATTTTGTTGAAGTCTGTATTTCCGGAACCCTATTGGACACAAAAGTTTTTAAGGTAGATGGTTCGGATTTTAACCAGCCCAATACAATGGAAGAATCCGTCCAAAACACACACCTGTCAAATGTTAGTTTTAATGAGTTGAATGCTTTGTCTGCTAACCTAGGCAACACAAGACTACCTTGAAATTCCAACCTGGGAATTGTCAACGATTTCAAGTGGGCCACCTTTGTCTTTGCACATAACAAGCGAACTAAAACATTTTCAGCTTCATCCATGGACCGTATATAAATAGCACCACCATAAGCTCGTTCGAAAATCTATGAAGTGCATAAGATACTGCATTGACGCAAACGATATGCCTAGGTATTTTTAACCCATTCAAACAAGGAAGCTCATTATAAAATCGAAGCCAAAGGGTCAAATATTTGCGCAATGTGCGATAGAACTGATCTTTTTGTAACCTTTTTGCTACTTAAATTAGTGATCTTGTACGTCAACGAGTCTAGAAAGCATGACCATGACCCAGAGTTTCTACGTGTTCGGATTCGCCAAACTCTAAAATATCATTACTTGATTACAGTTTCCTGTATCAATTGTCATATTTAAGTAAAGCGTGTTATGGTTTTTTGTCAATATAGAATTTTGGTTTATATTTAGTTGTGGAGATGTCGCTATTACCACATTTTTGGCATTCCCCCTTCACTGGGTATAATTTATTAATGTGATTTCAGCGTTGTCTTCAGTCCAGGATTAGGCTCTTAGAGCTTCTGGATGGATAATATCTACCTTGTACTGATGAGGTGCAAATACGCCGAAACCGGTCTGAAAGTGATATTGTTTCTTTTAATTATAAACCAGAATGGTTGGTTCTATATTTCCATATATACCAACCCCGTTTATCTTGGAAGTGTAATGCATTGTTTTACACTATTATTTTGACGTCTATTTCCAAAATATTAATTTCCTGTTCCGATTTGTCTGCAACATTTTTCAAAATTTGTGGCCCGTTTGAAAACCATTTACGCAATGGAAAACAAACACATTCTAAAACTTGAGAAACATTCTCATACAAATACGAAGCCTTTTCTATATAATCTTCACCGCAAAGAAAATCGTCAACATAAAATGAATTTTTAATAGCTTCAGAAATTTCAGGCATTTCCACTTCACATTCTTTAGCTAACTGAAAAATGCACCTGATGGCTAAAAATGAAGACGCGCTTGACCATATGTAACCGTATTAAAGTTAAAGGTTTTTATAGGATCACTAGGTTAGTCACGCCCTAAGATTCGCTGTAGGTTTCTTTGAGCTGGTTCTATAAGAATCTGCCTATACATCTTGGCTATATCTGCAGATACTACATATCTGAATCGACGAAATCTCAATAACAATCAAAGTAAATCATTTTGAATGACGGGTCCAACCATCTACAAACTATTCAATGAATATCTACCCGGTACTAGTAGTCGCGGACGCATTAAAAACAACGCGAAGTTTCGTTGTTACACTTTTTTCCGCAGGACGCCATGCTGTGGCTTTTGGTAAGGAACCTAACCCCTAAACATTCCAGCGTAACAATAAATCTATCGTTTTTATCACGACTAAACGTATCCAAAAAGTGTTCACAATCCCTATCTTCAGGAGACCGAGGTTTAAAAGAATCTGCAAAATCCTGCTCGACCTCCCAAAACCTTTGTAAATCGAATTCTTGTTGACCTTTGGTGATGAAATTGCACAAGACTTGTGAAGGATTTTCTGCAGAATAAGGACCAGATATGATCCACCCGAATCGAGTTTTTTGTAGTACTGGATGATTAGGCCCCAACGATATTTGACCTATACACAGCAAGCTATAAAACAAATCAGCTCCGATAAGCAATTCAACCTTATTGGGCTTATAAAAGGACGGATTCGCTAATGAAATATATTTAGGAATTGAAATATTTTTAATATCAACTTTAACACTAGGAACAAACCCGGTAATTTCTGGTAGAATTAAACAGCTAAGAGTACTAAATTTGTTGTGTTACATTTGGAATCGATCTGAGAAGCCTTTTGACCTAAGCCACCAACGCTTATCATACAACGCTCCTTCTTCAACTTAAGTCTTTCACACAAATCATTTGTGGCAAAACAAGATTGTAAGACACTGTCTAAAAGAGCGCGAGCCACATCTCCCTTATAATCTTGAACCTCTATCAACACGGTAGATAACAACACATTTCCACTAGACTTAGAAGAAGACAAAGAAATGCCGTCATTATTATGTTCCACCCTTTCATTGGTGTTCCCTGGCTTTTCTATATTTTCAGGATTTTTTCGTATGGTTTCCAAATGCAAAGAGACATTGTGTTTGGAACCACATATTGAACAACCGCTAGCTCTGCAAGCTCTTATACAAAATGCCCGGATTTGAGACATTTATACATATTTTTAAAGCGCGAGCACTTTCTATCCTGCTATTAATCGACAACTTTAGAAATTCACTACAATTGGTTGCAGTATGTTCTCCTTTGCACATGGAGCAGTACATACTACTGGCTAACAAACCTTTCGTACCCAAAGTTCCTCCTGAACGGTTACCGAAACCAGCGCTAGAGACCTTTTGTTTATTATCCCTTTTAAAACGATCATCTCTACTCCTTTCCCGCTGCTCTAATGTTTTTACCAAATCTGCACGACGCTTTAAACTTCCTTGAAACTGTCCCAACTTGAATTTTGATTACTTTCCGAGCTATCATTTTTAAAAGAATCAGACCGTTGCTCCCATTCACGGAGCGTTGCGATGTCTAGTTTTGTAGATACCAAATGTATAATTAACGTACCCCACTGTTCAACGGGTTCTTTTAATTGAGACAACGCACTAAGATTTTTTGAAACACAGTCTATTAGCGAACGAATCTTTGAGCTAGATTCCCTTTCGATCGGCTCTAAAAACCAAATAAGGATTTCATATGCTTATGAATTAGTAATCTCTTGTTATTGTAGCGCTCACACAAAGTTGTCCAAGCTATATTATAATTATCGCCCGAAAATTCTGAAGATTTTATACAAATGCCGCGTACCCTTCGAGGGACGCCCTAAGGTAGTGAAACTTTTGTATTGAATGTAACGAGCTATTCTCATGTATGACACTTGTGAATATCACCTCTAAACTCTAGACACGTGCTGTAATATCAACTAAATTTGGGTAACGTGATTGTTGGAAATTTTACCGAATTTAGAATTCCGCTTTCGGCAGGTCCGAACCTGCCTGCACCACCCGAATAGACACTAACATTGTCATTAATTTCTGATGAATATTCTCCAGTAACCTCTAAATGAATATTCCCTTTTAACAAGTTTTTAGCTACAGCTACTGCACTATAATATTGTATTTCAAAATGATCTCTTTCCTCAAGCACCTTATTGAAATCATCAGATAACATTTCTATTTTTTCTTGAAAAGATCCGTATTTATTAAAAACATCTTCTATCACGCAATTCGAGAAAATCAACATCATTTAAAATAGGCTTTGCCTCCAAAAGTTTCGAATGTTTTTGAAAATTCGTTAACTGTGCTTTGCAAACCCCACGTGATCTAACTAATTTATTAAGCTCATTTAATTCCGTACGCATTTTAACAACGAATAACGCAACAAACTAACGAAATCAAATCTAACTAAACTACAAGAATTGTAAATCAAAAGGACTCTCCCACTTTTTACTGGTCTTTATTTTTTAACTATAGCTATTTACTTGCCAAAATTCAACTTTTCTACCGCTTCTACCTAGCTTTAGGATGTTCTATCGATTTGTTTTCAACAATAAACTAATTTCCAGATTCCAGCATGGCAATTTTCACTATTTTCCATAAATCTCAAAACATCCGGCGAGTAGGGACCATGTTTTTAGAAACGATTGTTGATTATACAACACAACAATGGACTGTATTTTTGCACTTGTTTCTTTGAAATCAAACTAGGTATATCTTTTCTAAATGTAATAAACTATATTCCAGTGAAATAAACATATCATTCTACAACTTTGGCGGACATCCGCTAACAATGTGGCTAACTCGACGTTCTAATAACAACTCAAAAAATCAAAGTCAAAGTATACCGGCGAAAAAAACATCAGAGAAAAAAAAACCAAAACAAAAACAATCTATATTCTCCGCCACCCTCTTTGTTTCACCGATACGACCGTCGTGCGCTGTTGCCACGTTTTTTGTTAATAATTAAATTAATTATGAAATGAAATTCGGGCCGCAAGATATTGATACCGCCAAAATAGAAGAAATCTCGATTCGTAGTAGCCCAGTAAACAAAGGATATCCTATGGATATCCATATAATGTCCACGATATGGACATGGACACAGAATGGATATCCAATGGATGTCCATTTACTAGTACTAGTACAATGGATATCCGTTTGGGGACATTCACTGGACCTTCAGTCCTGGTTCACCACTGGACGTGAAGATTTATTTGAATGATGGACGTCCATTGGACATCCATTGTTCATCCTTTGTTCGAATCGAAATATACACTCATTAAAAATGTACTAGGTCCGCTATACTTTATACTTATACCTTCCATCAGCTACTCGAATAATTTTTTACACTCGTATTGAGTACCTATTATAATTTTAGTTTCATGTAATGAAAAGAAAACTGATTGTAGGTAGCAAAAGTTTAGACCAGTACGGTGAATGGAATTGGCATTACATAAGATGTCTATTTGTATATGATTTGGAAGAAGGAAGAGTGAATAACGCTGAACATCGTTGTTTCATTAAAATAAATAATAATTTGATGTTAGACTTGTACAAAGTATATTCAGTTCATGTCCTAAATGTATGCAGTTCATGTCCTGAATGTATCCAGTTTATGTCCATGAAAAGTCCCTGAAATGTCCATGGTATATTTATCATGTCCAGTGAATGTCCATATTTGTACAAGGTATATCCATGCTTAGTACAGAACGGACATCCATGGGATGTGCAATTTGTGGCAAATGAACATAATATTTGCTTTGAGTTTTATGCATCCAATGGCAAAAGTGATGTAATCAATATTTTTTGTTGTAAAAAGTCTTGTTTTGTAGATATATTTTGGAAAAATAAGCTTATCAACGTTTTTCTTGTCAAAGTGAAGAGTAAAATATATATACGGAAATCGTTGTTTCCACTGAAATACCACCCTTCTCACCTTGATAAATAATTTTCCGCTACGAGAACTCAGTGGTTGAGGTGAATTTATATTTCTGTGCATCAGTATTACCTGGACTATAATGGTAAGAATAATTAATAACAGTTTTAATGGTAGATGAACCGAATAAAATTAGGCAAACTGTAGCCTAGTGATGCGTAGGTATCTTATTGAACACACCTTATAGTGAATCAAATTAAAAAGTGAAAAATAATAATGCATGGGCGCATGCGACAGTGCTATAAAAATGTGAAAAGTAGTTTATTATTATTATTTACTTTTCAGTTAGTTTCAAATACGTGGTATATTGAAAGAAAACATTTATTCCATACATTTAAAAAACAATTGGTAAGTACACTTCCGAGTATTTTTGTATCAACATAAATTGGATCTTGAATGAAAACTTATTTTAATAAATTTTTTCTCATATATACACTAGAGGTTGGGTTTATTTTCAAGAGTAGTAAGTAGTAAGGTTACTTCAAATAGGCTGTGATTTTGTCCATACTAATTCCAATATATTTTACACAGCTCGATACTCAGCACATTACAAAAAAATTAAATTGGAACAATGTTTTTTAAGTATATTGAATTATGATATATTAAAATTGAACTAGAACATAACTCACCCTTTCTGAGCATCTTGCAAAGATACACCTGAAAAAAAATATAGTGAATTTTGAGAATCTTGAAAACTGACTTCTTATGTTAACAATTTTTATCACTATTACTTATGTTATATTTTCAAAAATTACAAAAATGAATTGGTTCCGTCCAATAGCGATGTGATGTGATGATTTAGAGAAGGCTTTTTTCCAGGAAATATTATTGACTGCTTACTCAATGAGGTTCCAGTTCCAGTTTTCCCAGTTACTGTTTTTTTGTGGGCTCCATAATTACAAATGGTTAACAACACAAGTACCATTTATTAAACAAACCAAATACACAATTTCTGGGCATCAATAGCCAAATATACAATATCTTTTATAATTTTTTTTCACTTGACTGGCTTACACTCCACGGTCATAATTTTTTCACGTTTACTATGTCAGTGACAGATCACGAGTTACCACATTCTCCCATCGAAATTTTGAAAGGGAGCTCGTCGATCGTGGCTCATGGTCGGGAAGCGTCAATAAAACAAGTCCAACGTTAATATTACATGGGTAATTCGAATAGGGGATTATTGTTTTAACATCTGTTAGATCACATAAATATAATTATAATTTTCATTCATTTAAATTATATATATAAAAATTGAACTTCTTTCACACACTTCGAATTAACGCAATAAAAATGGAATCATTTTATTATTGTCATCAACATTATTATAAAAAAAAATCTTTAGCTCGTCAAACTTCTGCATGGGATGAGAGCATGCTTGAAATAAAATTTTCAACTATCTCTTAACCTAGCTTTTCTTATTCATCTATGAAAACCTCCTTCCCATGTTGTGGGGTTTCCCAGTTAAGCTAATATAACATTCAAAATATTAAACTAAGTATAACATTGAAGACTCTAGATAGTAAACTCCTGTGGAACAGACACGAAAAAGAGGTTATATACAAAGCAAAAATGGCTCGTATGGTAAGCAAAAATCTAGAAGGCAGTAACCCAAAAATCCTGAGCTGGATGTACACTGCCATAGTGAGGCCAATAATCACTCATGGAGCCATGACGTGGAGTAGCAGAACTAGTCTATGAACGACGAGAGAAAACCTCTCCAAAATTAAAAGACTAGCCTGTATATGCATTACAGGAGCAATGAGAACATGCCCAACGGCAGCCATAGAAGTGATTCTCAACCTCACACCACTACATATGGTGTTGGAGAGTGTCGCAAAAAGAACGAGATACAGACTAAGTAGAGAGGGAATCATTAAAAAACCATCTTCTTACTTATTAGAAATAAAAAAACCTGGGACATGCCATAAGATGGTATGATGAAAAGATATAACGTTTCAAAGAAATTCATTACAGAATTAAGCAACAAGAAGGAATGGGATCCAAATACCATTACCAGACTTGGAAAGAATCCCATTCAATACACAGATTGCTCAGAAGGAATAGAAGGAACTGGGATAGGAGTGTACGGTCCTGGAACCAAACACTCTGAAAGCTTGGGGAGAACCCCAAGTATTTTTCAAGCGGAAATTCACGCCATAAGACAGTGTGCCCAGTTTAATATTGACAAAGTATATAGAAGGCAAAAGATTATAATAATGTCGGATAGTCAAGCAGCCATTAAAGCACTGAGCTCTTGTGTAATCAGTTCCAAAATTGTGTAGGAATGCCTACGAATACTAGGCGAAAACAATATGGTAACCTTACTGTGAATTCCAGGACACACTGGAATGAAAGGTAATGAAATAACAAATAGCAAAGAGGAGAGCTGAAACACCCTACTGCGGTATCAGCCCGAATGAAATATTGGAAGAAATAGGCAAAGCCGAAGAAAAGAGAAGATCTGACCATAGGAAAGATCTAGTAGGCCTCAGGCAATCAAAGATTCTGATGGGTGGCTACAACCAGTTGAAATCAAATGAATGCATGAGTCAAAGTAAAACTGCACTAAGAGTTTTAACAGGGATCCTAACGGGAGATTGCCGCCTGTACGGGCAACTGCAAAAGCTAAAAATAGTGGAGGAAGAAGAATGTAGATTCTGTGGCATGGAAAAAGAAACCTAAAATCCACATACTTGATAATTGTACCGCAATTCAGAATCCTGGGGCACAGATTATTGGATAGAAGTGGAACATTTAGTTAAGTTGAAGCCTGCAGATATCCTAAAATTCATCAGGGAAATAGGACTAAAGGAGCACTAGTCTCTGAGACGTTCCTCAGGAACTAAGGGGGACACAATAGATCTTTTAGGTCTCAGTGAATGTCACCCCATCATACATACCTACATGCATACAACATTGAAGACTAGAACAAAAACTGATGACTTGACTAAAGTAGTATCTAACTTTCAGCACAAAGTGAAATTCAAAATATTTGTAGGCATGTGAACTTTAGAAAGCCTCCATCTGTTCTTTGGTGCAAAAACTGTATGAAAATACCAAATAACTATTTATATCCATATATCCATTTCTCAGATGGGGATAAAATCCAATGAAGGGTTTCAAAGAATCAGAAAGACAAACCGCAATTCTTGAACACTGTTTACCATTGAATAGACAATACAAAACCGATCAGTTTACTGAAGTGTTTGCCCTAGACGGCCATTTTAGGTCACGTGATTTGGATTGCCTAATTGTCTATTTGTCAAATTTGTTTTAAAGTATCAGAAACCCAATTTTTCTTGATAACGGTAGCTAGAAAAATATTATTTTATTATACCATACATACCACTCGGAATATTTGACACACCAACATACTAAAAAATGGAGCATAAGCTCATTTCTCCTAGAGTCAACCAACCATTTTGCCGATGATTGTGACGTATAAAAGTGGTACTGAAAAAAATTCAGTCCTTTCTGGAGAATAAAAAGATACATTTTTTTCACACACTGTTTAATTACTACGAAAGACACACACTCGCTGATTTTAGTTTTTAAAATTATATACTCACCAATAAAGGCGCAAAATAGTAAGGCGAAAGCGAAATTCATATTGGCTATATAATAGAATTTACAAGCTGTAGTTTTCAAACATGTATGATGTATAATGTATTACAGTACTCTTTATATAATAGTATTGGTGAAAAAGTTGATCATCATGAATCCACTTTGAACTACACTCCGCACAAAAAGTATAATACTAACATTTTTCAAGCCACAGAACTTCTCTTATTGAAGGATTGTGTGAACCATAGATGGTTGTTGTGGATTTAATAATTTCTCAGCCCTTCAATTAGAGTGGTGGAACGTAAATTGTATTAGGGAATTTCTAAAACCGTTTTAGGTATTACCTAACTTCAGGAAATGGTTGGTGGAATGAGGCTAAGTCATTTAAATAAATAAACAAGAATATTTTTATAGCAAATACAAGATTCCATTTGAAAAAACCGCTTTGAAATAGTCCTGAACCCATGCACTGCAATTTATGTCCTTACAAATATATACCTTTTCTTTTATGCATTACTTTTACGATTATGCGATACTTTTTGTGCGAAGTGTATTAATTAATACATAAGATAATATATTACTTATAGTACACTGCACAAAGTTCAAGTGGGCCTGAGATCAAAAAAGTCGATTATTTGTTTCCAGCATGGCCAAGGCCAACATGATACTCATTTCACAAAAGTGATTATCATCATTTTTTTGTTAAATGACTAGCTAAAATTCATATTTCAAATACAAAGTATATAAAAATATATCAAAAAATATGCTGAAAATGTAAATTCTGAATCGAATATTGGTGAATATATTCCCACAATAAAAAAAAGACAACAATGGCATACAAAAGCATAAGGGAAAAACGAGTGAAATATCAGGAGGAGATAGAAGCACAATTAACTAAACTCAAAGAGGGTACAGAAGTTGATAACAAATGGAACCGAATTAAAAATTCCAGTATTAATGCAGCAGAGAAGGTAATTGGAAGCGAGAATGGAATCAACTAAAATGAGTGGTGGCACGAAGAATGCGAAGAAATCGTAGTTTGGAAAAAACAGCCAGGCGTAATTGGCTGAGAAGAGCCAGAGAGCAGAACTACGAGAAATAAAAAAAAAAATAAAGGAATGAAAATGTTCTCATTAAAAAGAAAAAGAATAAACGGGTTGAGCAAATAGTGGAAAAAATGGACAGTGAAAATAAAAATAATGCGAAACTATATCAATACATTAGGAAGCAGGACATAAAACCTAATGATCAATATAGATGAAAAAGAATGAAAGGAGTATTTCATGAAAAATTTTAACCAATTTTACCAGCAGTATCTATTCTAAGCCAAGATTAGATGTATAATCTATTACCCTTACATAATAGTATTGGTGAAAAAGTTAATCATCATGAATCTGCTTTGTACCACACTCCGCACAGAAAGTATAATACTTACATTGGAGGATTGTGTGAACCATGGATGGTTGTAGTGGATTTAATAATTTCTCAGCCCTTTAATTAGTGTCTGTGGGACAATAAGCCACTATACAAGATAGAGCAGTCACAAATCAATTGAAAATACGTTCGACTAGGTCGTAGTAAATATGTTCCGTTGACACTTCCTAATAATAAGGCAGAACTCAAGTATTTTTTTCCACATATCTGTGTCATGAGAGAGCAGAGTGCTACTACCAAGCTAAGGGTGGTATTTGATTTTCCTTGTAAAACAAGATCGGGATTCTCTCTTGATGACATTATACTCAAGGGTCCACAGGTTTAGGATAAGCTGATTTAGGACATATAAATATGCGTTGTCTGCTGATTTGGGAAAAATGTTTAGACAAATCGTGACTAATCCAAGTCAAAATTTTCTACAGAATATATTATTGAGAAACTCTCCTCAAGAGCTCACATGGACTAAAATGCGCCACGTAGCTTGCAACCCGCGTTCTAAAGGATTGCTCAAATCCACTCGAAACTACCTAAAAGCGAGGGTTATCCAGCAATTGGACCATTTTCCATCCTATTTCAACCAAATACATACGAAAACACACAAGAACACTGAATTACAGTATAAAACGATCGAAAACACTCAATACGACGTTATTTCATCCAATAACTATCAATTTCACGTAGTTACGGTCCAAAACAGTCAAAGGAGCTTGAATTCACCCAAAAACCCTCTATTACATTGAAAAGCACACAAGATGACTGAATAATGCTCAAATCCACTCGAAACTACCTGAAAACGGAAGTTATCGAGCAATTGGACCATTTTCCATCCTATTTCAATCAAATACATACGAAAATACACAAGAACACTGAATTACAGTATAAAACGATCGGAAACACACAATACGACGTTATTTCATCCAATAACTATCAATTTCACGTAGTTACGGTCCAAAATAGTCAAAGGAGCTTGGAAACACCCAGAAACTCCCTATTACATTGATAAGCACACAAGATGACTAAACAATGCTAAAATCCACTTGAAACTACCTGAAAATGGAAGTTATCGAGCAATTGGACCATTTTCCATCCTATTTCAACCAAATACATACGAAAACACACAAGAACACTGAAATACAGTATAAAACGATCAAAAACACTCAATACGACGTTATTTCATCCAATAACTATCAATTTCACGTAGTTACGGTCCAAAACACTCAAAGGAGCTTGAAATCACACAGAAACCGTCTACTACATTGAAAAGCACACAAGATGACTGAATAATGCTCAAATCCACTCGAAACTAACTGAAAACGAGAGTTATCGAGCAATTGGACCATTTTTCATCCTATTACAATCAAATACATACGAAAACACACACAAGAACACTGAATTATAGTATAAAACGATCGAAAACACTCAATACGACGTTATTTTATACAATAACTATCAATTTCACGTGGTTACGGTCCAAAACAGTCAAAGAAGCTTGAAATCACCCAGAAACCCTCTATTACATTGAAGAGCACACAAGATGACTGAATAATGCTTAAATCCACTCGAAACAACCTGAAAACGAAAGTTATCGAGCAATTGGACCATTTTTCATCCTATTCCAATCAAATACATACGAAAACACACAAAAACACTGAATTACAGTATAAAACGATCGAAAACACACAATACGACGTTATTTCATCCAATTACTATCAATTTCACGTAGTTACGGTCCAAAACAGTAAAAGGAGCTTGAAATCACCCAGAAACCCTCTATTACATTGAAAAGCACACAAGATGACTGAATAATGCTCAAATCCACTCGAAACTACCTGAAAACGAAAGTTATCGAGCAATTGGACCATTTTCCATCCTATTCCAATCAAATACATACACACACAAGAACACTGAATTACAGTATAAAACGATCGAAAACACACAATACGACGTTATTTCATCCAATAACTATCAAATTCACGTGGTTACGGTCCAAAACAGTCAAAGGAGCTTGAAAACACCCAGAAACTGTCTATTACATTGAAAGGGACACAAGATGAATGAATAATGCTCAAATCCACTCGAAACTACCTGAAAACGAAAGTTATCGAGCAATTGGACCATTTTCCATCCTATTTCAACCAAATACATACGAAAACACACAAGGACACTGAATTACAGTATAAAACGATCGGAAACACACAATACGACGTTATTTCATCCAATAACTATCAATTTCACGTAAGTACGGTCCAAAATAGTCAAAGGAGCTTGGAATCACCCAGAAACTCCCTATTACATTGAAAAGCACACAAGATGACTAAACAATGCTCAAATCCACTTGAAACTACCTGAAAATGAAAGTTATCGTGCAATTGGTCAATTTTCCATCCTATTTCAAACAAATTCATACGAAAACACACAAGAACACTGGAATACAGTATAAAACGATCGAAAACACTCAATACGACGTTATTTCATCCAGTATCTATCAATTTCACGTAGTTACTGTCCAAAACAGTCTAAGAAGCTTGAAATCACCCAGAAACCCTCTATTACATTGAAAAGCACACAAGATGACTGAATAATGCTCAAATCCACTCGAAACTACCTAAAAATGAAAGTTATCGAGAAATTGGACCATTTTCCATGCTATTTCAATCAAATACATACGAAAACACACAAGAACACTGAATTACACTATAAAACGATCGGAAACACACAATACGACGTTATTTCATCCAATAACTATCAATTTCACGTAGTTACGGTCCAAAATAGTCAAAGGAGCTTGGAATTACCCAGAAACTCCCTATTACATTGAAAAGCACACAAGATGACTAAACAATGCTCAAATCCACTTGAAACTACCTGAAAATGAAAGTTATCGAGCAATTGGACCATTTTCCATCCTATTTCAACCAGATACATACGAAAACACACAAGAACACTGAATTACAGTATAAAACGATCGAAAACACTCAATACGACGTTATTTCATCCAATAACTATCAATTTCACGTAGTTACGGTCCAAAACAGTCAAAGGAGCTTGAAATCACCCAGAAACCCCCTATTACATTGAAAAGCACACAAGATGACTGAATAATGCTCAAATCCACTCGAAACTACCTAAAAACGAGAGTTATCCAGCAATTGGACCATTTTGCTTCCTATTTCAACCAAATACATACGAAAACACACAAGAACACTGTATTACCTCATAAAACGATCGAAAACACACAATACGTCGTTATTTCATCCAATAACTATCAATTTCACGTAGTTTCGGTCCAAAACAGTCAAAGGAGCTTGAAATCACCCAGAAACCCTCTATTACATTGAAAAGCACACAAGATGACTGAATAATGCTTAAATCAACTCGAAACTACCTGAAAACGAAAGTTATCGAGCAATGGACCATTTTCCATCCTATTTCAACCAAATACATACGAAAACACACAAGAACACTGAATTACACTATAAAACGATCGGAAACACACAATACGACGTTATTTCATCCAATAACTATCAATTTCACGTAGTTACGGTCCAAAATAGTCAAAGGAGCTTGGAATTACCCAGAAACTCCCTATTACATTGAAAAGCACACAAGATGACTAAACAATGCTCAAATCCACTTGAAACTACCTGAAAATGGAAGTTATCGAGCAATTGGACCATTTTCCATCCTATTTCAACCAGATACATACGAAAACACACAAGAACACTGAATTACAGTATAAAACGATCGAAAACACTCAATACGACGTTATTTCATCCAATATCTATCGATTTCACGTAGTTACGGTCCAAAACAGTCAAAGCATCTTGAAATCACCCAGAAACCATCTATTACACTGAAAAGCCCAAAAGATGACTAAATAAGTCTCGAAACCACTCGAATCTTGCTAAAAACGAAAGTAATCGAGCAATTGGACCATTTTCCATCCTCTTTCAATCAAATACATACGAAAACACACAAGAACACTGAATTACAGTATAAAACGATCGAAAACACTCAATACGTCGTTATTTCATCCAATTACTATCAATTTCACGTAGTTACGGTCCAAAACAGTCAAAGGAGCTTGAAATCACCCAGAAACCCCCTATTACATTGAAAAGCACACAAGATGACTGAATAATGCTCAAATCCACTCGAAACTACCTAAAAACGAGAGTTATCCAGCAATTGGACCATTTTGCTTCCTATTTCAACCAAATACATACGAAAACACACAAGAACACTGAATTACCTCATAAAACGATCGAAAACACACAATACGACGTTATTTCATCCAATAACTATCAATTTCACGTAGTTACGGTCCAAAACAGTCAAAGGAGCTTGAAATCACCCAGAAACCCTCTATTACATTGAAAAGCACGAAATATGACTGAATAATGCTCAAATCTACTCGAAACTACCTAAAAACGAGAGTTATCCAGCAATTGGACCATTTTGCTTCCTATTTCAACCAAATACATACGAAAACACACAAGAACACTGAATTACCTCATAAAACGATCGAAAACACACAATACGACGTTATTTCATCCAATAACTATCAATTTCACGTAGTTACGGTCCAAAACAGTCAAAGGAGCTTGAAATCACCCAGAAACCCTCTATTACATTGAAAAGCACGGAATATGACTGAATAATGCTCAAATCTACTCGAAACTACCTAAAAACGAGAGTTATCCAGCAATTTGACCATATTCCATACTATTTCAACCAAATATATACGAAAACACACAAGAACACTGAATTACAGTATTAAACGATCGAAAACACTCAATACGACGTTATTTCATCCAATAACTATCAAGTTTACGTAGTTACGGTCCAAAACAGTCAAAGGAGCTTGAAATTACCCAGAAACCGCCTAATACATTGAAAAGCACACAAGATGACTGAATAATGCTCAAATCCACTCGAAACTGTCTGTAAACGAAAGTTATCGAGCAATTGGACCATTTTCCATCCTATTTCAATCAAATACATACGAAAACACACAAGAACACTGAAATACAGTATAAAACGATCAAAAACACACAATACGACGTTATTTCATCCAATATCTATCAATTTCACGTAGAGACTGTCCAAAACAGTCAAAGAAGATTGAAATCACCCAGAAACCCTCTATTACATTGAAAAGCACACACGAAGACTGAATAATGCTCAAATCTACTCGAAACTACCTGAAAACGAAAGTTATCAAGCAATTGGACCATTTTCCATCCTATTTCAATCAAATACATACGAAAACACACAAGAACACTGAGTTACAGTATAAAACGATCGAAAACACACAATACGACGTTATTTTATCCAATAACTATTAATTTCACGTAGTTACGGTCCAAAACAGTCATAGGAGCTTGAAATCACCCAGAAACCCTGTATTACATTGAAAAGCACACAAGATGACTGAATAATGCTCAAATCCACTCGAACACTACCTAAAAATGAAAGTTATCGAGAAATTGGACCATTTTCCATGCTATTTCAATCAAATACATACGAAAACACACAAGAACACTGAATAATGTTTAAAACGATCGAAAACACACAATACTACGTTATTTCATCCAATTACTATCAATTTCACGTAGTTTCGGTCCAAAACAGTCAAAGGAGCTTGAAATCACCCAGAAACCCTCTATTACATTGAAAAGCACACA